>JAWWMO010000083.1:146818502-146839968 GCA_035047845.1 Dendrocincla fuliginosa | reverse complement strand
TTCTTTTCTTTTCTTTTCTTTTCTTTTCTTTTCTTTTCTTTTCTTTTCTTTTCTTTTCTTTTCTTTTCTTTTCTTTAACGAAAAGATTGACAACAACAGGTGCTACAACATTCAATGACTCTGCTCTTAAAATCCATTAACAGACAAAAAAGAATCAGCTCTCACAAAGTTTTGGTTATGCTTGAATTCTGCTAAAGTTATCAAAAGTGATCAAAAAGAACTGATAAGCTTTTCCTGACTCTCACCAGTTGCTGAGTTTATTTTGGGATTGTTCTAGTTTCAGTTAGCTAGTATAATTTCCTATCCATTTCCAGTTATACAGTGAAAATTATGAAAGCGAGTGGTTTACGGAAGTTTTTCATCCAGCTACTTGTCTTTTATCAGAAAGATGTAGAATATGCCGCAGAGTTCATCAAGAGGCTTGATACAATGAACGAAAACACCAACTTTTGAAAATAAAGGGTTATTCCTAGGATTCCTAATAAGTTTAATGCCCTTTTCTACAGGTCTATAAAAGTCAGTAATCTGCTTTTATGTTGGCAGGTGTCAGCACTGTCAAAATGTGTTATTGGTATGGATATCACTCTATCATTTAGGCCTTAAAGGGTGATAGTCATACTTGATTTAACACCACTGAGCTCTAGTAAACACTGAATATTTCTGGAGGCTTGTGCGGAATCTAAAGAACTGAAAGCTGTTTGTGTCACCCTAAAATGAACTGAAACAACAAACAGATTGAAGATTGTTATTTATTTATTTATTTTTTTTTTTTTTTTTTTGGTGAGAAGTGACTGTAAGGGGAGCATAATTATGACAGTTTGTGCTGTGAATTGCTAGTTTCTTTTTCTGGCTTTTAGGCTTTTGTTTTCAGTTTCAAACCTACTACAAGCAGTGACTGAATTATGCTGGCGAACACAGATAAAATACTTTTTAAGGATGTGCTGCAATACCTGTAATGGTGAATGGAACATCCACCAATTGAGGACTGTTTGGCTACTGAGTAGCCAAACACTCAGGGACTGTCTGCATCCAGATGAGGACATTGCATACTTCTGGCAGATGGTGGCCTGACAAGGAGTTTGAACCTGCATTAATGAACTAAGCAAACACATACTTAAATCCACTTTGGGATAGCAGTTCATATTCTTTCTCTGCATCACTTTACCATTAGGGAATAAACCCACCAAATTGGTAGTACAATGTTGTCTCTAATTTGGGTTAGAAAAAGATCGAAGTGTTTTCACAGGTGAATTATTTTGTCCGTGTTCCTCCTCCTTTATTAAGACCAAGCTCTGGTGTTGGGTTTTGGTGGATGGTAACATTTAAAGCCAGTCCATTGGAAACATTTGAGTAGGGAATTGTGGCAGAGGGACAACTTCTAATGAAAAGAAAGAAAAGAAAGGAAGAAAACAAGACATGGAAAGGGAAAGGTTGAGAATAAGCACACCAATGCTTTGGTCAGTTAACTGCTGCATTCATGACTTGCCAGGACCATGAAGGTCATATCTCATATAAAAACCCCAAACAAGCGCAGAGTAGATTAAACCAATCAATTATTAATAAACTGAGGTGAAAGGAGAGAGCAAGATTTTCTGATGAATGCGTGTAGATACACTGAAGCAACAAATCTATTAATTCACGCCATCTGAAGCTTTAGTGGAGATTATTGGGTGATCAGTACTTGAATATCTGTTGGTGGTATCTCCCAGGAAAGGAGGAGGTTGGCTTCAGTGAGCCACATGCTACCCTGCATAACTAAACCAGTCTGCAAGATCATTTCACACTGTACTCTTTGTCTGGTGGAGGTTGAAAAAAAATAAATCTGAAGTAGTGTTCTGCTAACATAGAGAAGACTTTGAGTCTACTTTGCTCACGTGTTTGTGGAAACAGTTCTTGAGTTCTTGACTACTGGTTTTGCAATGATACCTCACATTCCTGCCACAGGCACTTCAGCAAAAGCTTTTTAAAAATCACTGATAAGCAAAAGTACAGCTCAGCGTATGCTGAACTGCAATTTCCCACTGCACGTCTTACTGGAACTGCAACATATCAGCCAGTTAGAATCAGATCACAGTTTTGGGGAAGCATCAAGAAAGCTTTATCCACTGACCTAGGTGATGGTGTCAGCAGATTTCCTTAATGTAACCACACTTGAGAAATTAGTGTCTTGTAGTTGTTTAGGATTTGGTGCCCTTTCACTCCCTCCTAACTAGTCATAACTTATTTCCTTAACTGAAGCAAGTAAGATTTATATTAAGTGTGAAGAAAACTCTTTCCTGCTGTCAGGGTGGTTGTGTGCTGATAGAGATTGCCTAAGGAGACTGTTTTAAAAAGAGATTAGACAAAATCTCCAGGAATGGTTAACTTATAGCTGCTATTGCCTTTGGGGAGGAAGATGGACTGGATGACCTGTTGAAATCTTTATCCTTTTTTCTACGTCTTGAGGCCTAATAGTTCTTGGGCTAATTTATTATTCTTGAGAAAGAAAATCAAAGATCTTTGAAGTTTCATTTTCTCCACTTTATGGTCTATGCTTATTGATTTTTTTCTACGCAGTAAGGCCATTTATGTACCTTTGCAAGTGTCAGAATAGAAATATCTGTTTACCCACTGTCAAGGTTACAAGCTACAGGTGTTGGTGAGTCTTTTGGGAAAGAAGTTAGCTGAAGAAGAAAATTATCGTGCTGATACAAAGATGGCAAGCTGAAATTCACAGGGCAGAACTGGGAGGAAGAGAAAGTAGTTTTGACTGAAAATAAGAAAAGAAATTTATCTATGGGTTTCTGCCTGCTTCCACTAAAAAGAATAAAAATTCCTTTGCTTTCTCTGGGAACAACTTCACAACTACGAGGCCTGGCTAAAGAAAAATTGATTAACAGAGAGCTTTCCTGTTGGACACCACGGTCTGGCCCAGAATGCTATTGCATTTTCTCGAATGCAGTCTGAGCTGAGGTGCTCAGTTCCTTCATACCAGCACATATTCCCCCATGACTGCTGAAAACCATTCTTGTGGCTTTGAGCTGGAGTTGCACAGCACTTTATATTCAGAATTCTATGCTGACATTAGGTGATTCATCTTCACAACACCTCTGTTTAAAAATTATCCTCAGTTTAGAGACAAGAAGAGAAAATGACTTTCTGGAGATTCAGGTTGGGAACTATTTCTAATTGCCAAACAACTCACTTTTTCTCTTTCAGACAACATGGCATTAGTTCACAGCCAGATTAAACAGTGCAGATGAACCAAAGGCAGAGAGCCATAACGAGTTCAAGGTGATAATGGCAAATTCCTGCAGCTTAGGTCTTCTGACATACAATAATAGCAGAACCCGGAGCTTTATTTCATTAATTCACCTACTATTCTGGCTAATTATCTCTGTTATTACTATGTGTCTTCTGTCAAAGGCCCTTTAGGCTATTAGGTATCCACTTTCTATGGATTTTATTGGAGATCCGTGGCTGCATATGGATAAAGGCTACATGAAATATCCCCTTCCCCTCTAACAGATGCTAGCAAGGACACTTACTGCTGATGCAGAACTAATGAGCGAGAGTCCTTGCTGCTTGTAAGTTGAACTAAGAGTTCAACTGTGGACTTGTAACAGATGTTTGCTGTGTTTAGCAACCTTATTCTGTTTGGATATTTTTGAGTGAAGCCATGGACTGTTTCAGAGATTTCACACATGGACATTGCTGCGATGCAAATTAACATTTGTTGTAGTCCATGGAATCTACTGACTTTGAGTTACGTAGATTATCATGTTACCTGTACCCTCTCAAGTGTCTGTGATTTGATTAGCTACAACTAACATTGATATTGTTGGTGTTGTAGCTACAGAACTTCTTCTGATTAAACTGAGAGAGTCTATAGATAAAAGAATATTTGACAAAAAAACCCAACAAATCCAAAATGAGAAATAAAGACTTGATCCCAAGTCTGTTGTAAGTAACAGAGAGAATAGTTTGATTCACATTAGTTTTGGATTAGATCATTATTTGTCAAGAATTCTGCACCTCAAGAAACCGTATTCTATAGCAAACCAACTCCTGAAAGTATCTGTAGTAGCAGTTTTCAGATATATTTATTTTTAATAATGAAGCAAACAGAATTTGTGGTACTAAAGTGTATGTTCACTTAAACATTTATAATGATTTGTATTTTTTTAATTGAAAGTGAAAGGCTAAACTACATGTCTACTGCACACCTTAAACTTTGAGAAAAGAGAAATCTTGAGGAAGAATGTTGTTTTCATTCCGTTTATTTGATTTGGTGATGTGTGGTTCATTTTTTCTTCCTTGTTTGTTTCCCTTACTTTCATCGCTGCCAGACAGTTAACAACCTCTTCTGATCCAACATCTTCTGATCCTCTGAGATGCTTTTTTCTCTTTTTTTTTTCTTTTCTTTTTTCCTTTTTTTTTTTTTTTTTGAGTGCAATGTGCACTTACTTTTTTATTGTTTTGGGGGGAAAACCTCCAAAGTTTCTTAGCAGATTTTTTTTTTAAGGAGTTAAATGAACTTTTATACATATATATGTAAATATGGCCAATTGCCACGAGAGGCTTTTGCAGTCATCAGTTGGTTGAAGGGTTCAGTATCCCTTTTAACTGCTTTCATTAAGGAGGTGATTAGGGTATGCCTGTGAAAGGAAGCTCTCTATTAAGGACTCATGTATTTGTTACTTATCAGGATGCTTAGGAGGGAATAACTATATTGTCCTTTCAATTCACTGCACTAGCAGGGAAAAAAGACCTTTAGAGAAGAGAGGGCAAGTAGTGGGGTTAAAAGGGATGTGATGAGAAGATGATTTTCTCCTTGCTCTCCCGTCACAGAAGAGGTCTCTCCCTTCACTGAGCCCTCTCAGGCAGGAAAATTTCACAGAGAGCTTTAGGGCACAGATTGATGAATGAAACCTGCTGTAGCTCTCTGTAATTGTGTAGTGCAGGAGATCAGCTGTGAGGAAATGCTCATAGACTCCAAATTGAGGAATATTCTTGACATATTGAAGGGAAGGTAGAAATAAAAGAGATTTACTCCCAAGGGAATTGTCACTCAGCAATTTCTGATGTGTGCCACCATTAACTCATTACAGAGGTGTTTTGGGTGCAGATGGAATATTTTATTTCTTCCACCCTCTTTTCTTTTGATGTCCTCTGGAAAGCATGTCTTCATCCTATGTTTAAACCATCCAAGGCTATGGGAACTGTATAGAAAATATACTGTTTTAACAAACTTGTAACCACTGGAGTTTTGAGTTGTCACTTTGCTGCATTTCACACCTGTATGGAACTTTTCAGGACCAGACAGTAGGAAAAGGTGTCAAATATTCTTGTTTCAAAGGTCTAGTCCTCCATTACTTGAACTACTGAACAGTTGCTGTTAGTTGTTAATAATTTGAACTGCTATGGTGAAACAAATCTGACTTCACTGAGTGAAAATAGTATTTATGGCAGTAATAATTTTTAAAAATCTGCAGTTTGGTTCTTAAGTTAACTTTGCTCTGGATAAATCTGAAATATTGTTCTGCAGTAAAATCAACTCAAGCAGCAGGAAGGAGCTCTGACCGTAAGGCTCTGCATGCAAGCTGCGTCGTGGAAGATACTGCATCAGAAATATTTTAAAACTGTTCATGAAATAAAGATGATGGAACTCTCCATTACAATCTTGCATCAGAAAAACACCTCATACTTATTTGCAGGGGTGACTTGAAGTCTCAGTACTTGCCCACATTTTTCTGGGCTTTGAGAACTTCTTGGGCTTCCAGGGGGAGACCATGAATTTCAGAAGAGTACCTTACAGGTTAAAGCATACCCTATTTTCTGCTGAGGACTAGAAACAGTAGAAGAATGCCCTTTCAGCATTATTCAGGGCTGTCACATATACTAGTCTATCATAAAACCTGAATTGCCCCATAGTGCCAAAGAGGAAATTTTGGAATGTGGAAGTGTGGAGACCAACATTTGGGGAGAGAAAGTATCTTTCAACATTTGAAGTGATTTACCCACCATCCCTTTGCCACATCCTCTATACAAGCCCCTGATCTACTATTTGTTTGCTTTAGAAATGAGATAAGACTGGTTCTAGGCAACTGATAGTTAAAGCAGTGACCCTGGATCTGTACCATCGGAAGCACCTGGAAATCCCACTGATTTGACCTGAATTCTTCAGCTGACCTTTCAACTGATAGATTAAGAATTTGGTAATCTTCTCAACCTCTCTCCTTTGGAGTTGCTCCATTCTTTTGCTGTTCCATGTGGGACTGAAGATCCCAAGAAGATAAAGGAGCTGGTTGCTGCTCAGTCTGTACTGATGGCTTATCAGCTTTTTCATTCCTTTCTGGTATTTTTGTCTGGCAAATGAATAAATGATCATCCAGTCTTTTGGCAACAAAGGCTTAAGCTCTTACAACACATCCTTCCTAGTAGTAAAAGGCCTGTTATTTAAAGGACACTTTTCAAAACAATCAGTACTTTAGTAGCAATGTGTTTGCCTTAATGACTGCACTCTGCCAGTCAGAGGAAACAGCATAAGCTGATACCTAGTGATGTAGGCTAACATAGGCAAATTAGCAGTGTTACAAGTCAGTTAGTGAATGTACTTCACATCCAAGAGGTTTATTTTATTGAGTGAAAAGCACTAGGATTCAGAGTGGTTTGATTTTGGTTTTCTTTCAAAATATTCCCCCCAAATACATTTTCATTCATATGCCTTTATACCACTTCTATGCTTGTGATTGTTTATGCTGTATGGGTTGCATTCAGGTCTGGTTTGACTTGGTGGACTGTCAACAAAAATATTTTTTCACAAAGACTTCATTGCTGTTGCTGTATGATGTTTGAAGTCAGGGTCCTTATGATGTATGTACATCAGCTGCTGGCATTTTGGTATGACGTAGATTTCTTTTTAAAAATTTCAGGAGGTTTTTCTTTTCTCAAGGTGGACTGCAGTAAAGACTGATGGTATTGAAGAGGTAGAGGTATGGAATGAAAGCTTGGCTCTCAGTATCCAGCAACAGGTGCCACAATGGAAGTTGCTGGGTCTTGAGCCTGTGTGGTCCTGATTTGAGTAACTTGCTGGATCCTGACTGCAGGTTGAGTGATAAGGAGTTAAAAAATATTTCCATATTTCCATGCTCTCTTTGAAAAGAATCCAGCCTATGTTGCTTTTAAAATCTGGCCAAAACCTGTCTGTTTCTGTTGAGGTCTGTTCCTGAAGAATTCGAGTGTGGTATACTGAATAAGTAAAGGTGTTAAACAACAGCAAGGGAGCATTAAAGTGGCCATAGACTAAAAAAAAAAAAAATAAATCCTTCTAGCAATGATACTAGTGAAAGACTGAAATACATTGCTTGGGGAGGGCGTGGGTTCTTCTTTGCTAGGTCTTGCAGAACAGGATGGACAAGCATCTGTCAAGAATGACCTATACATACTGTTCTGCCTTGCGGCAAGGTATGGACTGTCCTCCTCCTCCCCCCTTATTTTTAATGGTTCCATACACACACAGGCTGTTTGAAGTTTGTCTTGGATCTTGCTTGGGATCTATGTAAGTTTATCTTGTCCTTTTCTCTGAAGGTTCCTGCATCCCTGAGGGATTATCAGTGCACCCTACAGTTTTGTCTCCAGCTGAATATCTGGATAAGAATCAAACCTCTTCTCTAAGCAGCAACTGTTCACTGTTAGCAGTGTCACCAGTTTTTTATGGCTGCTGTTTGAACAGCTCTACCAGTGGCTGTTTCAGGGAAAAACAAACATGCTGCCTATCTTTAAAAGAGGGACAGGAGAGAACATGGGGAGTTAATGCTCAGTCAACCTAAATTTGATCTTCAGAAGGATATTTGACCAAGCTGTTAATCAGCATGAAAGTACCTAGGAGATAACAAGAGACAAGCTGGAACAAACCCAAATTTTTCTTGAGTGACTCATGTTGGACATCTCTGTGTTGCTTTTTTGTTGTTGTGGTTTTTTTCTTTCCACTATATAGCTGATAGTGGGGGAGCAGTAGCTCATGATGTTTACTGCATACATGGCATGATAACAGCATTGAGTTGTCATAATTACAGTATGAAAACCTAGACTGGATTGAATTGCCACAGGTGGGTGCAAAGTCTGGATGGACACACACTGTGTGCTAGAGGCTGGACTGGGGCTGGACTTATCACATGTGTGAAAAACACATGCATTGTGCAGGTAAATGTGTAAATGGGGCAGAAAATGCAAACCCAGTTGCCCCCTGCTAAAACTGCCACCAGAAAATTTTACAATAGGATAAAAAATTGCAGAAATATTTATCACTAGTTTTCTGTCAAATTGGAGAGACATAACATGTACAGTCATACAAGGGTCTGTCTTGTGGTTGGTACTATTCAATTTTCCCATTACTGGCTTGTCAGATAGAACAGAGTACACATATTAATTGTGAGAAGGGTTGCTAGCACTTCAAGGACAGGACCAGAGTACAAAATGATTTTGATAAATTGGAGAAATGGTCTGGAATCAATATGATGAAATTCAATAAAGTCAAGTGCACAGTATTACACTGAAGAAGAAAATATCAAACACATATAGGAAAATTATATGAACTGACTAGATGCAAGTACTGCAACATCATGGTGATACAGTGGTAAGGCTTCATATTGGAAACTGGGTCCAGTTTTGGACACACAGTGTTTTGAAAAAGGGTGGGAAAAATCAAAATGTTAATAGAAAATTTGACCTTATAGAGTGTGAAGTGGACAGAGATTGTTTAGCCTGGAAAAGAAATATATGGAGAAAGGAATAATAACAGCTTCAAACATGTGAGGGGTTGTTGTAAAGAGGACATTGCCAAGTTGCTTCTACATACGTACCCAAGATTTACACTTCAGCACTGCAGATGTATGTTCATCATCAGCTGTGAAAACAGCTGTAACATGATCTGTAACGAACCTGTGAAGTGCCAGTAGTGGGATATTTGTCTGAACAGATTAAACCACTGTCCAACGCACATGGGCTTGGTATACTTCAGCCTGCCTCAGATCTGAATGGGCTGGGTTATCTGTTGAGGTCCCTCCAAGCCATGTGTTCCTAGGAACGGTGGCTGAGAGCTGCAGTATAGAAACTGACTGGTGAATGAGTAACCCCTAAGTGATGGACTGAGGAAAGACGTAAAATCCTGAAATAGGTCAAATGGTTTATTGAGGTTTCTCCCAGCGCTCAGCTTCTGGGATTAAGCACTCTGTGGATGTCTCTGAGTACTGTGTTAGATGTACAACAACATTTTCTCTCTGACAGTGGACTTTGTTATGGTCAAGGCTGGACTTGCCTTTAAGAGAGCTGTTGTGCTAGAAGAGGAATCAATATGCACCTTGCAAATTCTGTCATGCAGAAACAAAGAGGTTTCTCCTCTTTCCCTAAATCCCATGCATACAAACCAGCAATTTCCATAACACAGACAATCATCCAATCTGTTATCTTGGCAGACACCAATGCCTTTCTACTTTGGAGGAAGGAAATCTATCCCATAATACACCTGTGCAATATATGGCAATGGTGATTTTGTTGCTAACCCCCGCAGCAATCAGTTTATGCCCTCAAGCATGAGATTTGATTATCCTTGTCATTATCTAAGCTACAAATGTTATTAGCAGCCATAAAATTGTCCATTAAAGTGAGAGGAATTACTTGCCTGCACCAGGGGGAGAACAGATAATTTACCACTCAGATTTAAGCCCAAACACATGAGTTTTTTTTCCAGAAGAACCCTCTAAACCTTTGTACAGTCTCCATTTTTGCATTTCAAGACCTGCTTCCCCCTTCAAAGCTTTCAAGTCTGGGCCTTTTACCGTAACAGTGAGATAGATACATACTGTTGAAATAACCTCAGATATCCTGACCCTGTATTTCTTCATGTTCCTTACTTTGAATGAATGCTTCCTTAATTCTGGAATTGTAGATGCCCAATCTTTGGTTGGCTTCCATATTTTCTAGACTTCAGTGTTGGTCTGAACTTCATATACATGAAAGCAATTCTGGATGCCTTGGGCTGACTTGGCACCATGGAATGACTGTGCATCACTGGTTGAATGTAGGATCAGTTGATTTGCTCCTAGCAGGGCCATTTTTATAGGTTTGCTTGATAGTGCAATACTAGGTTTTTATGAGAGGAAAAAGTGATGTATCACAGGGGCCAAGAAAAGATGCTGTGTCTGAGTGGGTGAGATCCAGGGTAGTGTCTGAAAAATTTCTTTGTCTTCCCTGGGACTGGCTGATTCATCCCCTTCCCACCATCCTGTTAATTCCTGTTCATATATCAGTTCACCGTAAAGCTGCCTTTTTTCCCCATGTGGTATTGTGTTCCCACCCCCTTCCAACAACAGGGAGTGGGAGAGAACACCTACAGCTTTCCCAACAGACAAAAATGGTGGATCCTGACAGACTGGAACAGATTCTGATCACAGTTGTTCTCTGTAAATCCTGTGAAATTCAGTTGTTTTGGTGTATTTGTTGACTTTAAACTGAGATGAATGTGTGCAGAATCTGGTCTGGAGAGCCTATATTTTGAAGGAAGCATCCCCTCCTACTCACCCAACAAATTTACACACACACACAGTGTAGCATCGATATTAGCTCCTGTAGCAAATGGAAAATGTGGCAGTAGCCTGAAAGAAACAGAAACTGTTCTCAAACAGGGCTTAAAAAAGTAAACAAACATCATATAATGAACAAAATCAATACAGTTCCATATTAGCCATTACAGATATCTCTGTCTTTGTCTGCACCCTACTGTGCATGTTTCAGTGCTGTGGAAAATGTAGAACCCAGGGGACCTAATTTCAGAACTTGGAGATGGTGTCTTAAATGCAAGGCCTGGGGTAGAAGACCTGTTAGAGATTTGTGTTAAATAACAGAAGAGGTTTTCCTCTTGAACCTGCCCAAAGAGCATAAACTGAATGAAAGAAATGTAAATACATATCCAAAATGGATATATATTCATGGGTGTTACAACATTATTAGAAAGAACTCCTCAAAAGCTCTTTTCCTGAGTCATCCCGACCGACTTAACAAATGACTTTGCGAGAACTAACATCGGGTTCAGGACATCCAAGAGCCTTTCAGCTTTCTGCATTCTAAACTCTTTGTATTCCTCAGCCACTCTTTTCCTTGGAGGGAATCCGAGACAGAGGAATGTCCTTATGCTTTCCAGCCTTCGCCTCATGGCCTTCCATTACTCTTCATGTCTTCCAACACAATCAATAATATTCAAGCTATTCTTTTGGGCTTCTCTATTGAATTTCTTCAAGCCAGGCTGCTCTTGGCTGCAGAAGACATTCCCTCTTCTCGCTTTCCTTTGAAAACTTGATGTTCCTACTTATCCAGGAAGCAAGAGTCAGGGCTGCAGACTAAGCAGGTGGTTGATGCTCTTCCTAACCAGAAGATGACATTATCACCGGCCTCAGTGGAATTTGTGTTAGGTTTAATAGGAGAAAATGCTCCTGTGACCCAGGACCATTCTTTGACTGCTTGCCTAGTACACTTAATATTGGGGGAGCATCCTGTCTTTTGGATGGTGGCTTTTGCTCCCATTCACAGTGCAGAGCTCTTTGCCAAGGAGAGGCTGGCAAGTTTTCCTGCCTAGCACATTGGTAGAGACTTTAAAGAAGAGGAAGAAGGTGGAAACATCTGTTAGGACAAAATGGACCATTGCTTGGAATCCTACATTCAGGTGATTGCCTGAGAGAGAAATATTCGGGTTTGGTGGTCTTTGGTCTGCTAGTGTTTTAATTCCATATATCAAAAAAGTTGTGCATGCTCACTGAGTCTGCCGGAGAGCCACAGGAGCTGTGCCTCTCTGTGTTTGCTTTTCTAATAGAAAGGTAGTAGAATGTGTCACTGAAGTGTAGATTGATCGATAGATAGATGGATAGATAATTTATTTTCTTTTGTATGTAACCTTTTAATATGATGTGCTCCACCCTTTTACAAGTGTCCCTCTGGGAAGCCCTCTGGGAGGTCCACAGCCTTTCATCTTGAAGGAGAGACAGAAGGCTCTTGTCTCTCCCCTGCCTTCTGCTTCACCTCCCAGCTGCAGTGCCTGATGTCGATCTTGCTGCTCAGAGTGCCTGCACTGGGCACGAGACCCGGGGGCCTGGGTTTCTTGTCTCTTTAATGGCAATCTGTGAGCTTGTGTTCAGAGAGAGGCAGAGAGATCAAAGGCTGTGCAAGTGCACTGCGCTTGATTTTGCTTACACCAATACGAATCGATTGATTTCACCGAGTTATGAGGGATTTACAGCTAGGGGAGAACAGATTCTGACCTAATGGCTCCAAAAGAGGCTTTTCTTGGATGAGCAATGTAATTAGAGCACTGGAACAGACAAATTTTGTGACTCATCTGTGGGTCTGCAGTCTTGTCTTTCCTTCTTAGTAGGGTGTTCACTAATGTCACCACACTTCCATTTCACCCGTGGGCTGATCTAATGAAGGACCAACCTTTGATAGAACAGAGATCTCTGTTCAGCTGCAAAGCATCCTCCAATCTTCGTCACTGTGAAAACTTCAAGCTCAGGACCAGACACTGGGGTAGTGGAAAATTTTCACT
The DNA here is from genome assembly GCA_035047845.1 of Dendrocincla fuliginosa. NCBI lineage: Eukaryota > Metazoa > Chordata > Aves > Passeriformes > Dendrocolaptidae > Dendrocincla > Dendrocincla fuliginosa. The sequence goes on along the minus strand of JAWWMO010000083.1, from coordinate 146,827,394 downwards.
TTCTTCCTTTGTTTTACTAAAGCAGAGGATTAAAATGAGTAGAAGAAATGAGGCAAGGGCCAGGAAGAATGGACCGATGGCTGAGTCCACTTACCAATCTCAAATATGTGTTCTAGTACGGGGAAAAATGAGGGAGCACATGTGCCAACACCAGCTTGCTCCATATATCCAGCTGAAAAACAGTATAGGTATTTTGAAATAAGTAAAGTTCCTTCTCAGAGCTGGTTGGAGGTCTGGGGATGAAAAATTTTTGTTAGAAGGTACCAATTCATGAGACTGTAAGACATTCTTTTGGGAAACTTTGTTGAGAACTTTCCCTAAGTTTGGGGAAGAGGAGGTCATAATGGTCAGTGTAAAAGGGGATAAGCATGTGTTCAGGATGACTGGAGGTGAGGACAGTCACAAGCTTGCATCCTCCAAGTGTCTGGAGGCTACACTGAACACAAGGACCCGGCAGAGGGTGAGCACTCAGGAGGACATGGAGGTGATGCTGCTTTGGCTGCAGCTTCTCCTTTGGTCCCAGTGCAACAGGAATTAGATCCAGGGGCCAGCTGTTGCAGTTTGGCTGGTGGCCATGACCATGACAACAATGGTAGCAGGGTTGTGTTTGGGCAGAAGCCTTACTCTGCTGCATATATAGTCTCACCCCTTTCTCATCCACCTCTCATTTCAGCTGAGCTTGAGCTGTGAGACCTCTTCAGCACCAGGGCTGCTGCAGCAGCAGGCAGCTGTGGCCTTGATCAATCCACCAAAGTAACAAGGAGACAGTGGTTTCAGGGAAGGGTAGGGAGGTAGTGATGCAATGGACTATAATTTAGTATTGGATGAGAGAGGTGACACAGTGACACCATATCTGGCATTACTGATGGTTCCTTCAAAAAGATTAGGGGCCATTGATATGGGGGGCTCAATGGAGGTGCCTATCTTATATGCAACCTTGTCCTTCATGTCTGTGTTCTCTCTTCTGAAGACTTCAAGGTGCCAGAGGCATCTGCTCCAAAATCACAAACTACTGCAGCTGTACCTCTGCTAGATTTAGCCCTCCTGAGTGGGTTGCTGCTGGTGCAGTGCTCAGAACAGATTGTAAGACCCACCTGGGAAGAAGGTGAACCGCTATGTGCTCAATCGTGTGCTTGGCAGTGACAATAGCACAGATATATGTGCAATTGGATTCGATGCTGGTTTTCTTCTGATTTGCCACTCATTGAAACTTAGAGCCAGTCATGATGATTGGTCCTGTCCTTGGATTCAAGCCCTGCTGCACTGGGCTCTGTACCAGCACTAAATTCAGAGTAATTTCAAAAAAGTGTCTAGAAGACCACAGAACTAAATCTCCATTTTAAAAAGTAGCTTTTGCACTTAGGAGACTGGTTTCCAAGCCAAATAAGCTCATACCTGCCAAATATGGGTTTAGAAAACAGGTTGGTTGGACTGTGAAGTCATTGAAGACCGTGAGAAAAATATGCCTTTCAGGACAGTTTATAACAAAGGTAGGCAGGTGCCTGCTAACTCTGAATCCTTTGGTAATGCACGTCTTCAACTACATGCCACACAAACGTCCCTTGGAAGATCTTCCTTTCCTGTTACTCCTGAGGCAGTAAGTCACCATGTTCAGTATTAATGAAAGTTTCAGCCTGCTTGTACACAGAAAATAAAACTCCTCTTTCTATCTGCTGAATCATGAGGTGCCAACTCACCTTGATTTTCACAGGAGCTTGATGAATACCTGTAAAACACAGGAGTAAGTCTCTTCCTTAGAAAAATTTATGTTGCTTTGAAACAAGACACAAACAAGTGCAACAAGTAATAGGATGGAAGGAGAGGAAATGAAAATGCTAACGGTTATATTCTACTGATTGCTCTCAGTTGCCACCATAACTGTCAGCTGAAGAATTTATTCCAAGAAAGATACTGGCCTTGTGGGCTAGTTCAGGGACATATTTTGTATCCAAGATGCTGTGAGAAACAATGCCTGGAGACATTTTTTGAAGAAGCCGAAAAGTGATATTCACAGCTGGCACAAATGGCATTGCAGATGGAGAAGTGGGTGATGAGAAAAGGGATCTGGGAAAGATGGAGCAGGGCTGTGTGGTCATGAAAAGCTTGAAGTTGTGGGAAAAGGAGAAGTCCGTAGTGAAAGAAGAGTGAAGTTCTTGAGGTATTGTGCTGTTCAGAACAGAAATGTTGACCTTAGTTTCCTTTAATATTTTTTTCTAAGGTAGGTGAGGATATCCCACCTGAACGGGGTAGCCTGAAGATACAGAACATCACAGTTTATGCAAGTGCTATTTAGAACAGTTACAATTTGCTTGACCTTTCCTTGGGGTGCTGGTGGTAACTGCACTTGGCTGAAGGCTTCCTTGCATGATTGTAGGGATCTGGATGCAGGAAGCACTGTCCTTTCTGAAAGAGTCTGAAACAACGTATTTTATTTTTTAAGCCTCCAGAGATAAGCACTACCATATGTCCCCAAGCTATTTGCACTGCACAGCTATCTGTAATATGGTCTCATACAACATAAGAGGTTCACACAGCTCACAAAGCTGCAGTACAGGCAGGGTTGAAGCAACCCAGCCCAGTATTGCCCAAACCTACAGGTTTTGAGTGCTCTCTGGACTGGGTTTTGCATCCTAGCATCAACCTCTTTAGTAGCACAGCTCTTTTTAATGGTCACCAACATTTTAGCAAACTTTGGGGTTAAAACTCTGATGAGAGAGTAATAAAATTCTTTGTAATGTTCTGACCTGTGGAGGTATTTGGCTGTGGAAACAGTTATACCTCAGCAGGATTAGACAATGTCCAAGTAGAAATGCTAGACCTATGCCATTAAAGCCAGGGCATTGATCAGTAATCTGCAATCCTAATTTTCCAAGCTCAGATATTTCTTAATGACTTCAACTGGATTTGTGGACACCTTTCAGCTGTGGGTGTCTTGAAACAGACCTCAAAGGAGGGAAGGTGCTACTGCAGTATGTGGCAGACACCCTGATGCTTCTGTTTTCAGTCTGGGGCAGGGCCACGTAAACCTTCCTGGAGCTGTTCTCTAGGTTAAACCATGCTCGGCGAGTACTAAATGTTGTCACTGTTTCTTGTGTGAGCAGAGAGGGCTGAATCACCTTGGGGAAGAAGGAACCGGCCAAATCCACTCTCCTGGCCGCACCACCCTGGAGAAGAATTTTGATTGTGAGCAGCACAACTCCAGGCTGCCGTGATGTTCAGCTGCTGTCATTGCAATGCTCAGGCAGACGTGCTGATTCCTCTCTGGATTGTGTATTTTGAGCACGTTTCAGTAGTGCTCTGAGTTAACATTTTTTTCCCTCTTCCTCTACAGTGCCAGTCATTGCCTTTTCTTCATTTCAGTGATTAATTGCTCTAAATACTCCTGCTCCTGGACTGCAGGAGTACAATTTCTGAGCTGTATTTCATCTGAACTTGCTATGCAAGTACAAGCGAACTTGGGGGAGTGCACACACCCACATATTGCTAGGTAGAGATGGTTGCCAAAAGGGCACCAAGTAAAAGAACAGTTAGTTCTTAAACAAGGGTATAATCTAATAAGCAGAAAAAAAAAAAAAAAAAGAAAATTACATACTGGAATCTTCAGTGCCTTCCCCTTCCCCTAGTTTCAAAATTTATAGCTAGTACAACCCCTGACTAGAGCAGTTATTTAAATATATATAGGCATCTGTGCTACTAAGAAAAGGAAGTGTGTCTGTTTGGGGAGCTGTGTGGAATGAGTTGGTGGATCTTAGTCCAACTTCCAGCAGACAGGTTTTCACATCACTCAGAGTCACCCCCTCGCCCAGCCCCCCTCCAGGTCTCGTGCCAAGCTCTTCATCTCTTCCTCCTATGATCCCACCTGCCTTAGCATCTTCTAGAGATGGAGTGTTCCTCGTTGTTGATTGTGTGCCTTCTAGGCTGCCCTGTCAGCCCTGCACATGGAGTGGAGGGTTGGCTGTGTTCTTGATGTCTGCCTCAGTGAAGCTGATCCTTTGCACCTCACTCCCTGCAATCCCCGTGTGTTAGATGCTTCCAAGCCATCCACATGACTGGTTTTGCCTGGCATGTGGCATCATCTTTTAATCATGCTGAAAAGAGGCCAACTAGAAGGCACAGTGGTGTCTTGTGGTAGGACCGTGGAATGTCAGCTGTCATAGGGTGGACATGCTGGTGTGCACCTCTCCTGGGTCTGGTATGCCAATTGTATCAGGAGCTTGGAAGTTGTCTGAGATGTTGTAGCACAGCACTTCTTCATTGCTTCTATAACTGGCTCTGTTTTGTTACAGGCAAAAAGCTTCAGGACTTGCAACAGGTTTAGCAGATCAAAATTAGTGCTTAATTTGTTACAGGACTTTACAATTTCTTCTTCAGCTTCTAGGTGGAAAATCCATGGCTTACTGCTGGCCTCCTTCACCTGTTCTTAGGATACCCATTGCCAGGGCCTTCAATCTGGTCTTGTTTATGCTCTGCCTTCCAAACCTCACTGTGAGAGTTATTTCTTACCAAGCTGTCGCTATGCCTGGGTGTATTTAGCTGTTTAGAGATCCTCTTGTGCCCCTTGAAAAGCACAACAGCCCTTTCTGAGGGAAGCAGCACTCTTCAGGCTGAGTGCTTACACCTTGACTCAAAAACTTAAAAGGAAATGTTAATTGCTTTAGTGGTGTTATTGTTGAAAAAGGCGCACTGGGCAGACTAGCTCAAAAAGATGAGTCCTGGTGCTGATAAGGGAGAGAACAATCTATTAGAGTCTGTGAAAAGTCTGTAGTGCCCAGGGCAAATTCAAAAGTGGAGTGGAAATATCTCAGAGATTGGCTTTCTTGTTGCTTTTGTCTGGAGATGGCAGAGCTGACTGGCATCTCAGGGCTGTGTTGTCTTCCGCAGTGATTTGTCACAGCCTCTGGGCTGCTTTGGTGTGCTGCTGCCTGTGCTGCTTTTCCCCATTATGGCAAGTGGCCAGCTGCAATGGAAAGGCAAATGGAAGAGGGAAAAGGGACTCTTTAGGGAATACATTTGTTACGGGAGTCATGAAAGACATGGGCAAGGTGCATGCTTGCTTCTCTCCTAGGTTTGTAGATGCCCTGGGTGGAACTGCACAATCAGAATCAATATTCCTTCAGTCCTGGGGGTTGAATAGGTCTGGAACAGGTGGCACAACACTCTGAGGGTCTGGGTCCAGAGCAGGGACATACAACACCGGGAACAGGAGGATGTCCCAGCAAGTTCCCTTTCCCAACTCCCATCTGCCATAAAGCCAAATCAACACATCCTCGTGTTTGATGGTTTGAGATGCAGGCATTGTATCTCTGTGTCTCAGGCTGGCTCTCTTTGGGGCTCAAACAACCTAACCTATACTTTTCTGCTGCCTCTGCTGTTTTGTTTAATTTTTTTTCCTAGACTTTTTGAGCTCTTCCACTCCAAACAGTTGCAGTTTGACATGGATGCAGAACCACCACTCTTTTATCAGCTCAACACCTAACACACATTTGGGCATCTCCAGGATCATAAACAGAGTTTACTTGGAGCAAGAGCAGATAGGGGATGAGCACTTTCTACCTATGCTGTTAAAAATGAGCCACTCTATAGAAAAGGATATAGCAAGAGAAAGTGGAAGGGAGGGAGCACATGATGCTGCTCCGTGGTGATCGGATGAGAAGGAAGTTTTTGACTCTGTGTTTCGTTCTCTGAACTGATTCTGGAATTTTTAGTTTGAATAAAATTTTTTAAAAGTCACGACACCAACACTCCGAAGCCCCTGAGACAAGGTTTTTTACTTTACTCTGTGAACCTGACGCATAAAAAATACTCATTGCTATAGCTCTGTTCTGGGTGCCCAAGGACCATACGGATTCTGCCCTTGATCTGACTGTGTCTCAATTTCATAGAAGTGAAATAGGCATAGCAGTGTCTCCCTCTTCCCCTGCCTGTGCAGTCTGCCTTGAGAAAGAATCCTTCCCTTGTCTTTTGCTTCACTTGTGGAGTATATAATATATAGATGCTTGGCTGGGGATTTAAAAGCCCAACTCAAATCCAGTGAACTAATGTGTTATTCCAATATCTGTATGCACCTGTTATTGTTCTCCAAATTCCTGGATTTTTTTTTCTTTTACAAATTCATGCTCATTCTCCCCAAAGAGGTTTTAATGGGCAGAGAGAATTAAGGTAGACAGCCTGTAAAAATCCAGACACTTAAGAAAGAGCAGCAACCTAAATTATCATCTCAAGTTTTTACTGCACTGTGTTACTGCTTACACTACAAAGTGCTCTGAGCTGTGAGGAAGCAGCTGGTTTGTAAGAGTGGAGCTGATTGGTATCAGGTAGAATCAGAAATGTCCCATTATGTGCTATGTGGTACTGGTGGTCTTCTGTATGAGAGCATGGTGGAAGCTCTGTTGTGTCAGAGAAATATTTATTGTCTCATGTGGCCACAAATTGGCTATAAATGGCATTTATTTAATGGTCTCTCCAACTCACACTACACAATATTCAAAAAGATAGCTTGTATTCAGTTATTCTTAATGCTGGCTTTTGGGTCAGAAGTAAAACAGCATGAAAATCATGCTGCTTAACAGGGCAAAGGAAAGAACCTACCGTCTGAAGAGCAGGAAATAGATTGGTCTGAGCCAACCCTGGGAAAAAAATAGCCTTCTGCTCCGCAGACTTCTAGGCTGTTTTTTCCTTGCTGTAGCATTCACTGATAGACTCAATCCCTGTGCATTACTCTTTCATTTTTTTTTTTTTAAGCTATAACTTCTGCTAATCCATCCACTCACTCCTCCCCATCTTTTAGATCCTTAGCCCATGTTGTGTGTCTTGTTCATGAAATTTCTACCTAGGCTCTGATGCTGAAGGGTTATACAGCACACATGAAGACTTACGTATCAGAACTGTTGCTGGTAGGTGAGCAGTGGTGGCTATTATTGTCAGTTAATACTTGCTTGAACTATTTAATAGCCTCCAAAACTGGGCACTATCCTGACACTTTCATAACATTCCCAGAAAAACCTGGCCTTCAGGTTTCACGGTCAACTGGGAGTATTTACTCTTAGGATAGGAGAAAATTTTTCCTGCCCTGTGACTTCTTATTCCTCAGTAATAAAGACAGTAATAGGGCTATGGCAGAATGCGGCTACTTGGGTTTAACACCACAGTTGTGATGGTCTTTGTGTGAGTTTCCCCTGGTTTTTATATCGGTCTCTTTTTCTGGGATAGGCCTTCTTTGTACTTATCATTGTTCCAAAGAGAACAAGCCTTCAAGGAGTGGAGTGAATGGGCTGGTCTGGTAGTGAAGAACTTGGGTGAGATCCATGTTATCACTCTGATAATGGCTCAGTAAGATGCAAAGAGATGAATAAGCCCAAGAGATAGGGAAGGAAATAGTATTATTGGAAACTTCCTGATGGGGTGTCAGGATTCAAGCCCTTTATGAATGGAATTGTGTCACTCACTCTAATGGTGATGCTTCTCAGCTTTAAGTTTTATCCTGCCCCTAAGAAATCATTGTGCCAAAAGTGATGTGCTTCTAAGCAGAGGGGGAAGGGTTGAATTGACAGTTTAAATAAAAAATACTGTGAAATGGCTGTATATTCAGTCTCTGCCCTCATTGCTTCAAGGGAATCCAGCTGGGTGTCCTATGTGTCACCCCAGAGAAGCAGCAACTCTCTCCAGCGCTGAGCACAATTCCAGTGCAGGCAATTCTGTTCCTAAGGTGAATGAAGGCTCTTTAATATGTCCCAGAAGTGCACCCTGAGTTCTGCATTCTTTGGTAGACTCTAAGCAGGCAGAGAGGAAGAGAGAGAGCAAATGTCTTATTCCACTCAAATGATGGGAACAGGTCTGTTCTCACAAACTTGGTTTAGATATATGTGTAGACAGGAGAGTGACTGCTCTCCATACTCTGGAAGAGTTGCTGTTGCTGGGCAGCCCCAGATGGTAATCTAAATATCTGTGACATTATTACATCTGCTAGAGAAAGTTAGCTTTTATGGCTACTTATAAGCCAGACTTATAGGCTCTGAAAAGAGCCTAAGAACTCTGTAACTGTGCTTTAAAAGCTGTGGACGCAGTCACAGGGACCCTGGACACTGGAGGAGGAACTTGGCAGGTGGGACCTGACAGGCAGATGAGGGCTCCCCAGAACATACCCTGGTCTATTGAAGTAGCAACTTCATTGCAAAAAACTTCAGGGAGCCAAGCACTGTGTTTCAGCCAGTGTGAAGTCATCTAATACATTTTCCAATATTCTGTGAGCAGGAATAATGTAACTGTAGTGCTTTTTCTTTTATCCCTAACATTCATCACAAAGACGAAAGCAACGATGTTGTGACTCAGCCAACCTGAGTGAGCCTGACAGTTCATCTCTCTGATGGGTTGGGACTGGGGTATGATATGGAGTCATTTGCTCGTAGTTGGCTTTCAAGCAGTAAGGACTCCAGAAATGTCCCTGGTGAGGTAGGGATGAGGGCACTTAGCAAATGCTGGTTCTTACCTAACTGACAAAAAAAAAAAAGAAAAAAAAAAAAAAGCTGTGAGAAGCTCTTTATTTCTGGTAGAAATGTAACATCAACACAAAGAAAATAGAGTGGCCAAAATGCCTCATTCCAAAGTGTGTTTATCCATGGCAAAGTGCTTCTATAAAAGGCATCTTGGGACTCCATGTTTATCCCCCCTCAATGACTTCTAGACTGGATTTGCTTGATTTTCAAGTCAACAGTGGTGATTCCTCTTTTTTTTTTTTCTTTTTTTTTTTTTTTTATTCCGTAGGGCCAACCATATAAACTTAGCTGGGTTCTGGAAATCAAAAAGTCCTTTCTCCTTCATGACTATTCCCTCCAATAATATCCTATGATCAGTATATGGAAAACATCTTTGCTGGCGATACATGAACCATCTTAG
>JAWWMO010000083.1:146766167-146818485 GCA_035047845.1 Dendrocincla fuliginosa | reverse complement strand
ATGGATTCATTCCCCACCACAGAGACATTATTGTGCTAAGAATAGTAAAAACCAGTCCCTCTACACAAAATCAGAGAAACTAATTTTGGGACATGCAACCTTGAGAAAGAAAGGACTGGTTTTTACTTCAGCATGGTGATAACTGTGGACTTACCTGTTTTCTTCCTGCTTCCCACACTCTGGTGGAAAGATGATACATCTGTGCCTGTTTTGTGATGAAGAAAGAAAACACCTATATGTATCCCTCTTTTTGGGGAGTGCTATGGAATTCTGACCTGTACATTACAGAATCTGTAGGTTGGGATGTGTTGTACCCTGAAGGCAGCAGCTCAGAGAGTGATTCTCAAAGATGAGCATGCAAAGGTGGCATTAGATTTTCATTTGTATCTCTTAGATTTTGGGTGGATGTTTGGTTCTTCAAAAGTGTCCTGGGGAGGGGAAGGAGAACGATTTCTGTGAGTTGTTCTGATGCAACTCTAAATCCATTTTTGCTTCTGAGGGAACTTGCTCCTGATTTTGCTACCAGTTTTGGTTCAAACAAGCTCCTTACATAGAACCACAGAATGGCTTAGGATGGAAGGGACCTCTGTTGATCATCAATCCAAGCCTCTCCTCAAAGCAGTCCTGAGTTAGGTTGGAGCTTTGTCCAGTTGTGTTTTGATCATCCCCAAGTGAGATTTTTAACCCACTGGAGATGGCACAGGTTCTCTGCCCTTGTCTGGTGTTTGTTGTAAAGGTTCTGATCCTAATGCTGAACTTGAGTTTCTGTCTCTGCAGTTTGTGGCCAGAGACTCTCATTTTGCCATACACCTCTGGGTACACAGCTCTTCCTTCTCTTGACCTGCTCCTCATGCTCTCACTAATGCAACCCAGTGTGGCTGACCTTGTTTTTGCCAGGGCACGCTGCTGGCTCCTCCTCAACCTGTTGTCCATTGGGCCCCCAGATCTTTTTCTGCAAAGCTGCTTCCTGACCAGCCATGATAGTTTTCATGCCCCTCATGACTGTTTCCATCCCTTTCCCTTCCAGAGGGTCACAGGGGCAAGTGTAAGGGACCGTGAATCCATCTAGATGAGTATTAGAAAAAGAGGAATGAAAAACCTTCAGTGAGGGATCTGTCACAGATGCTTCCTTTTGTAGCTGGAGTGTTTTTTCCTCCCTTAGTGTAGAACTGCTAAAAAATTGCACAGTATCAGTTGTAACAGCAGTGTTACAATTTGCAAACATGCTATGTTAAGCAGTTAGTGTGAAGCTGCACGCCCGAGCCTGAAGGTTCCTCCGCTGATTCCAGCTGAATCCTCGCAGAAGTGAGTTCTTAGAGACTACGTTTTCATTAAATTAAATCTTTGCTTTTTCCTGGAAAGATGACTTTCCTTGACAGACTGTTCCACTGGTGCATAGACCCAGTGTTGGGAGGGAGCTCCTGGTTTTCAGCTGGCCTTTTGTGTTTCAGAAATTCTATCAGCACTTGGTAGTTTCATGGCCTCGAGTAAAGTGTTTGCATTCTTCCAGTATTCAGAGGCTGCTACAAAGTCCTCAGTATAGGTTATATTTAGTACATGTTTATTTGACTGATTTAATCTCCCCTTTTTAGCCAGTTCTTTCCAACACTGAAACAATTCCTCGTGCCTTTCTTTGGAGTTATCCTTATCTCATACAATTAGTTACCCTGCCTTTCTGGGCTGGGGAGTACTCTGGAGAAGCAATCATTTCACCTCTCCTTTTTCCCCCAGAACATTCATGTTAATTGTATTTCATCAGTGATTTAAATTTTTAATTCTGCCTTTCCTGATGGAAGTGTGAGTGCAAGAGTGGTGCAACTATGTTAGAAAGTACCACGATGAAATGGGGACTTCTGGAACTGAAAGCCACATCTGTAACTGAAGCTGAAATGAAGGAGCAACATGCTGGCTGACTGCCTCATATTTTCCCCTGCTTTTTGGAAGCATTGATTTTCCCAAACTCAGCTTAACTAACATCAAGGACCATCACAGCTCAAAGCCCACACTCAGACTGGCAAGAGGGGGGTGGGGACAGGAGGGTTGCAGGTTCACCTCCCCATGCAGTAAGGGAATGCTTAATGCATGTTCCCTGTAGGCTTTTCTGAGCAAGAGGTGTTCAAGGAACTTTGTTTCACCGAGGCATATGAACACTTTCCTCTAATCCTCAGTGACAATACCGATGGAGATAGCTGGGATGGCTGCTGAGTGATGAGGGTAGAAGATTTTGAGATTGATGACTTCAGAAGCCATTCAAAGTGCCTGAGGCTCTGAGAGATCACACAGGAGCTGATGGATAACATGCCACCAACTTCAGCATCGCTGCTGGTACTCTTGGGGGTGCTTGGGATGCCTTGACCAGGGATCCAGCCCTCTCCTGCAGGATCTCAGTCACGGGTACAACTGGTAGCACCCCAAAGAAACACTGCTGTTGAGAGCAGCATCGCAAGGGCTGAATCGAGTTTGCTCAGCCCTCGTTTTTCTATTTATTTTCAAGCTAGCTGACAAAATGCTGCGAACTAGAAACCTGCATTTCCAAACTGAATTTCCAGGGGAAGAGGATGCTTTTTCATCGAGCAAGAGACAGAGGGGAGAGAGGGCTGCCTTCCCCTCCTCTCCTAATTTCACGGCAGAGGCAGCGAGATGGATCCGGCCCCGTGGGGGGGAACTGCGGTTCCCGAGCTCCCCCCAGAGGCACGCCGGCATCCCGCTCCCCGCCACTATCGGCAGCCTTTTAAAGCCTCTTTCTGATTTTTCCACCTCTCTCACTTTTATTTCTTTTCCCAATAAAGCCGTAAGTAAGTAAAATCTTTTTTGATCTCCAGCACAAATGTGCCCCCTCCTCCAGATCCCCTCAAACGCGAAACAGGAAAGGAAATAAAACCCTTCAAACCGCATCTTCAACAATTTTAAATGTTTTATTTTTGGTGTTAGCTCTTGTAGGAGAAACTTCTGGTTAAAAGAGATTTTCCAATGGCTGAGAGTGTACAAACACTTATCATTTAGGCTGTCTGGTTTAGTACAAGCCATCACTGGAGGGAGGGTATGGAAGGCAGAAGGAACACTGATGTGGAGGTTGGGTATCCTCATATTGGATGTTCCTAGTAACTCTGGATTCTCAGCCAAATGAAACTCCTACTTTTTGGGAGCTCGGTCTTGTGTCTCTAGGTAACGCTTATTTCTGGCTGAGTTGTTAGGATTTCTGCAGGTTTGAGGGATGTGATTGATTAAGCTTGTGTTTTCCTCCTGGTTTTGCTGAGGATTTTTGGATCAATTCCTCCTACCATCCCACTCCTCTTCCTTTCCTCCCCAAAAGGGTGGATTATTTTTAAAAGAAGAATGAGCTGCAGAGAACAGCAGCATCAGTTAGACTGCAGTGTGGGTGCTGTCTGGTCAACCTTGAGGGTTTTTTGGGCGACCCAGTGGGTGCTGTGGAGGAGAGGGATAATGCAGCCATTAAACAGGTGTTTTGTAGGGGTTTTTCAAATTACATGGGTTTTATTTTATAGGAGGAGATGCTAATCCTTTGTCTGTACTCATCTCCCAAGCCTGTGTTACCGTATTTAGTTAACATTACAGTGACATTTGGATGGTGTCATTGGCCTCTTTGAGATGAAGGAGAAGACAGAAATTGTCATGTTGTCAGCAAGGCCTTGGCAAAGTCCTTGTAAGCCAGCGAACTGAAAACGAAGTGCAGCTGGGGAGCTGTGGGGGTGCAAATTTAATTGTAAAGAGCTCCCATTTCAGAATGGTGGCATTTTCCTTTCTCAGCGTCTATTTGTTTTGCTTAGACATAGTCTTTCCTCCTTTTAAATGTATTATGTATTCAGCTGGGACATGCACAGACTGATGGATTCTCTATTGGATTTCTTTTTGGCACCTGGGTTAGATTTTTACAATGGACTGTGTGCTTACCAAGGTCTATTTTCAGGTGTTTCCCTCTTCATTTTATGCAGTCTGACTGTACCTGTTGTGCTTGAGCGCATCCATAAAATCTCTTACCCAATTGATTCAAGTCACTTAACTGCTTGTAATGGGCAGGAAGTAGAATTTGAGGTGGTTTCTTCTTGTCCAGTGAGGAATTTCTTCCTTTGATAGCAAACTTATTTATTGCAGATTTAAGGTAGAGTGGGAGCCAGTGTGAGACCAGTCTGAGCTCAAACCCTCATGGGTAACCCTGTCAGTGAAGATGTTCTGAGGACACTTGGCATGTTTCATGTGGCAAGAAGATGTTTTCTGGTGGAGACACTGCTCCATGTTGTGCATGTTAGCCGAAGCAAATCTCTTAAGATGCTGTCGGGAGGTTCTTCACCAGAATGAAAGGAAAGAGTAGGTACATTTTTAGGCATGATGTTTTTCTAATCAATGGGAGTTATGTAGGAATTTTTTGTCCCTTTATGACTTGAGTTCTACAGGCTGGAGCATGTTCTTCAGCAACTACGTTTGATGTCAGTTCAGCTCCTCTGAAGAGATGTGCCCTGGGGTCACTTCAGCCACTGAACAGCAGAATAATACTGGTGACCATCAGAGAGGCTTTGACATCTGTTAGAGTAGAACATCTACTAGAGCAGACCTGACCTGAAATTGTCTGGTCTGGCATTTCTTACAAAATACCCCACCTCCTTCTCTGTAACAGGAAGCTCAGTGGGGATGGAACTGAAGGGCTTTTCTTTCTCTTCTTTAAAGTGTATTTTGTAAATATTTAGCAAATGATAAAAAATTAACAGGTTTTCAGGCAGTGATATGTAAACAAGAAATAAATAGGCAGTGGCAAAGACCTCCAAATGCCATAACCATTAATGCTGTGTTAAATTAAAAGGACAGTGAAACCATGTCAAACCTTTTCAGTATGTGTGGATCTCATTCATGATATTATATTACCTTCAAAATGTGTTTGTTAGCCAGGTCCTAGTAGACTTTGTCCTGTTTAATGACTATGAAACACCCAAAAAATGAAAAAAACCCTATACCTCATTGAAGGGGTTAGTAAGTAAATACAAATCATATTTTGTTAATAGTCAATAGATTTTTAATAAAACAGGAGAATAAAATGCTGATTTTATACATTTAATTTCAAACAGTATAAAAAAGTATAAAACACTGTGAAAAATATGTTTTAGATGGATGCACTCCTTCTAACTCAAGGAGGTTTTAGTACAAGAATCATGAAAAAATATATGTTGAAGTACTTCTTTTAAGTATATAGTCAAAACCATGTTTGAGTCCAAAGAATTCCACAGGAATGATGCAGAATTAGGTCTCTATTGATATTTTGTTAAGGTAATGATTTTTTTTTTGTTTGTTTTACAGATTATAAGGTTTTAGTAAAAGAAAGCAAAATTGAAGAACAACAGTGACATTCACATTCTGATGGAATTGACTTAAATAATCAATTCCCTTGTCTGAATCATTCAACTTTTCATCCACAGATTCATTTCTCTTCTTTTTTCCTTTGATTTGACTATTCAGAAGTGCCACTACTTTATCATAATCATAAGAGACCATTTTTAGTATCTTCAGCAAAACGATATTTGGTGGGAAGAGGAAATTAAATAGTGAATCCTTGTGAAGACAAACAAAGGATTTGTTTTGTTTTGGGTTTTTTCCATGTGAAAGTGCTATTAAAATGTTAAGTGAAAATTACGAGATGTTTGAAACTGAAACCAATCTTACAGTTTTCTCTTTCAATTCAGTCAGTCATTTTCTAACTTCTAACCCCAAGCTCAGTATGGACCAGTCACAGACATGGAATCAGCAGCCTTAGAAGTACCTTCACTGACACAGAATCATAGAATAGACTCATAGAATATCTGAATTATGAAAGGACTCATAATGGTCATCGAGTCCAACTCCTTGCTTCTCTCAGGACTACCTGAACCATATGACAAAGATCATTGTCCAGACACCATGTGAACTCCGACAGGTTGGTGCCATGACCACTTCCCCAAGAAGCCTGTTCCCTGACTGACCATCCTCTCTGTGAAGAACCTTCTGGTTGTCAGGACACACTGTTGACTCACATTCAACGTAGCATCAACCCAAACTCCCAGATCTCTTTCTGCAGAGCTGCTCCCCAGCCTCTTGTCCCCCAGTCCCCCTTTACTTCTAACACAAATGTATGATTAATGCTTTGTTACCTTGTCATCCTCGTTTGGTGGCACTGTCTGCCCAGCTCAGGAAGCCTCTCAGGCCTTACAACTGCATCCCATGGAGTCCTCTCTCAGGACTGTAGGACTAGGGAAGGAACCTGGGGGCAACCGGAGCTGCTCTGTGCTCCAGTAAATCTGCCCCTTCCTACAAGAGCCTCTTGTACCTGCAGCAAAATTAAACTAGGGCTCAAAAGCTGGAAGGAGAAGGTTTCTCCTGGAAGCCATGAGAGAAGTCAGAACTACCAGAGTAGCCCCACTGGTGTTGTCCTGCCTTTATGTTTCTCTCTAGAAACATTTAGAGGGGCAGACTTAACTTGAAAAGTCAGTCGCTAACATGACAATGTGGTTCAGTGGGTAGATTTGGGATGAAAATCCTCTTAGTTTTGCTCCTTCTCTCCTTTGTTTTGTTGGGCCATTCTTGGCAACCATTTTAAAATTGCTGTGTCTGTTTCCTCCTGTAGCTGTGAGGATACCCACTGCCTGCTTCTCTGAATCCTTGCTGAGGATTTTTCATGGTGGTACAGTTCTGTGGGAGTGAAGAAATACCTCCAGAAGGGCTATTTGTTAACTCAAGTGATGAAATGTTGTTGTGTACAATGCTTTTTATTTTTCTCTGGATGAATTGGCTAGTGGTGAATGAGCTGATGTTCATAACAATTCACTCCAAGGTCCTGCTTAGCTGGGTTTATCAGCCATTGAATTATTAGCCCAGCATATCGTTACGTGTTACACAGTGAAACCATCAAATATGCATCAGCAAAGCCTCTGTTAGCAAGACAGGATGGGTGTAATGCTGTAAGTTGCAGCCAAGCCCAATTACCATGGGAGAACGCCTCTCCTGTTCCGAGGCTTCCAACCATTTCAGTTGCATATTAACAATGTTTATTCTGTTTAAATGGCTTTGCCATCCTGTCCCCGGCTCCCATTTTTCTGGCAGTGCTGCATGGCTGTGAGCAGTGACAGGTCGGAGGTGGTTTCAGCTTGAAGGTGGGGTTAATCGTCCTTTGAACACAGAGCAGGGGTTTGGGATTTTGGGTTTCGACCATACTCAGGGGTCTGGCCACGCTCAGCAGCACCTGTTGCTGCCCCAACCACCTCTGCCATTTGCATGGGGTAGGAATAGCAAGGTTGACTTGTAGCCATCTCCCCCAGAATTTTCCTTCTTGCTCCCATCTTCCCTCAGCTTTCAGCACAGTGCTTGCTTGAAGAGCTCCAGCTTGGCTTCTGAGCAGAGAAACTTGCACAGTCAGTCTTCTCTGCACCAGCATTTCCAAGCCAATGTGAGATGACCTCTATGATGGGGCTTCCTCAGTCTCAGCCCTCAGGCTGCTGGTACAAAAGAGGGATTAGGCCCACATCTGATCCACCCTGGTAATCTGAGGCCAGACATGGTCTTTTCTTTCAAGAACAGTTGCTGTAAATATTTTAAGGATGTTGTCACAGCTACATTCACAGGCAAATGGAGCATTTCGTCTGCTTCAGGCTGTGAAGATTTAATTGAGCTCTAAGGGAAGGCTTGAAGCTGAATTAAATCTTTTGCTGATGGAGAGCAAAGTCTGCCATAGAGAAATTCTCCTGATTCTTGTCTTCCCTAAGTGCTGCAACACTGACCCAAGACCAGCTCTGACGCAGTACAGGGCAGAGTTTGTGCTGAGAAAGGGACTGTTTACCCTGATGGTGTTACTTCTCCCAAGAAAATAAATTATTTTATTCCATGTTCAGCATGTGTAAAAGACATTCAGAGAAACTGAACTGCCATTTTTTAATTGCTGTTGTTCTGTAGCTAGAGATTGTGAGATCTGTGGGCTCTCAGTTGAAATGTCATAACAAAATTGCTCCTTGTAATTGTGTAAGAAGAAACAGCATGTGTGGGAGAGACAGATCATGAGAGAAAAATTTATCTGTTTTTCTTAATAATATAAATATGACACAGGTATTAATTTTAAAGCAGACTGTGGAGATTTGTAGTAGGACCCTATGGGTTTTACTCCTGAATTTTACACTTTGATAAATAAATAAATACTCAAACTCTAACATGTTTTGTGTCTTAGGCCATTTTTTTTCAGCTTCCTTACTACTAAAGGTACCTGGTTTGTCCATCCCTGTAAGGATTACATTTGGAGATCCTAAGGGAAAAATCTTATGCTGGTTGCTTGGAATTAATTCCTGTGGATTTCTGCATGTTTTAACACCTTCTAGAATGACTTTTAAAAATTGCTTTCAGCCCTGTGTTGCTGTTGGTGGGTTTGACAAGGACATACTCTGCAGGCAGGAGTCCACTGTGGAGCATGGGTTTGTGGGATCCTCTGGAGACAGACCAAGGCTTTGCTTCTGAGCCTCAGGGACACTGGCATCTTTAGGGATATGTCAAAAAGTGCTGCCATGGAAGGGAATCTTTATGCAGAGCATCATCAGCTGACTTAGATTTGTCTGTGCTTTGTGAACAGGAGAGTTTGGGTTGTTCTGCAAAACAATATATTTTTGTTTAGGAACTGTGTTTTTCTCTACATGAGGAAAGAAATACTGAAAATCTCCTAAACCCCCAAATCCCTCTTTCAAGCACTTTGGCTAAACAAAGAGGGTCAGATATCTGCATAAGAGTCAGAACTGCAGGATATTGGTGTGCCTCAAACCTCTGGGAAAATGAAAGGTACCACATTTTGTTGCTTACTATAAAGAGGTGCTTGCTGAGAAAATACTTGTGTAATAACATAATTGCTCTTTTTTTTCCCATAGAATAGAATTCATTAACATACCTCCAAATCCGAGTTCCTAAAGACTTAATTCTTTTTTTCACAGATCCTCCCTTCTTGGAATGTGCCTGAACACGTTTATATTCAGATGTAACTAACCTGGGACCAACACTAAGGTGTCAGAAATGTTTAAACTAGAAAAGAGTTATTACAGAATTCAACCTTGAACTACCTGAGGTTACAGAAAAGCACAGAACTAGTCATGAGTTACAGGGAAATAGATGTGAGGTGAGTGAAGTGATAGGTAATAATCTTGGAGGCTTTATGATTCCAGGAAAGAGGGAAATGTGAAATGGAAGGTGAGCCTAAATTAGAGACCTTTCAGAGAAACTAATAAATCTGATGGGTGTTGATTAGTGCAAGGTTTGTGAGCAACTTCCCATCTTTTGTGAAATCGAGGGTGAATTCTTTCTGAATGAGTGCATGGTAACGTGGTTCTCACCTTGTACCATCATTTTGGAGGCACAAATGGTGATGTAAATCATAGAGGTGATTTGTTTTGGTAGTGTTTCACCAGCCTTGTGGGCAGAAAAAAAGTGAAAGGAGCCATCATGGCAGCTATACTGGTTTTAGCCCTGTGACTGAGGGATTTTGTTGCATAGTTCTGGTTCTTAATTCTTTTGCATTTGTCTGATGTGACAGAATGAAAGGAGTCTAAACCAGGCATAGCTTCATCCATACCAAAACTTGAACCAAATCCAGTGCGAAAATGAACAGACTGATGCGTGTGACTCAAGCCTGTGGATGTCTCACCCCTTCTTGTGCTGAAATTGCACTGGGAAGGGTTTACCTCTCCTGTAGGATAGCTAGTGTCCTGGTGTGCTGTAATTCTTCCTGGTGCTTTAGGTATCATATCAAATAACATTGTGTGTAGCTTATTTCTGGATCTAAGGCTCTCTGTGACCTTGGTGAGGTTAATCCTCATGTGTGCTAGCGTGAAAACAGAATCCAGCCCATATGTTCAGCCTTGCATGTGGCTCCGGGAAGTGCCATGGATGGGTTCAGTATTAAAGTCATATTGCTGCCTCCTTGGGTAGATGGAAACTTTCCAGGACTGGAGGGGGAAATGTTAATTGATGTTCCTGAAAGCAAGGACATTCCTGATTTTTCCTTCTCCCACTTAGGTTAGACACTTGGAGAACCTTAGAACTTTTCTCTTCTGTTTATTTTTGTTTAATGAGCAAAGAGAAAGATTGATTTTGATTTAAATGTCAGATGACAGAATTATAGACTTGCCAACGTCTTGGGTGCCCTTTTATTTAAAAGAAGCATCTGCACAAGAATTGATACCCACAACAAAGCCAAGGTCTCAGACAGCAAAATTGAAGCGACTCCAAGAAACTGGTAAATGCAAAGCACAAGGATGCCTGAATCTGCCTCAGAAACTTCAACTTCTCCTGACACTGCCAGAGAGGGGCAACAGATTTTCCTGATGCTCTGACTCACCTAACAAATTGTTCTGCAAAGCCTGTGAGCCACAGGATATATCATTGTCTCTAAGAGATGAGGAGATGGGAAGATTCAGGAATAGTTTACTGTGGAAGATGATGGTGGTTTCTTAGGGGTCCATTGTTCATTTGGCTCTGCTGGGTAATCTGATGGGACTGAAGTCCTGGGTAATCTCAGGGGTTCTGTGTCCATTTTTGGACTTAGCAGTAGAAGAGAGATGTAGACACACTGGAGAGAGTCCAGAGGAGGACTGCAAGAGTGACTAACAGACTGTAGCTTCTCTCCTGTGAGGAAAGGCTGAGGAAGCTGGGACAGCTTAGCCTAGAAAAGGCTCAGAGAGAATCTCATCAATGTGTATAAGTACCTGAAGGGAGGGTACAAAGGGGACAGAACCAGGCTCTTTTCAGTGCTGCCCAGTGACAGGAACACAGGAGGGTCTATCTGAACATCAGGAAACACTTCTTTTACTGTGAGGGTCACTGAGTGTTTGCACAGGTTGCCCAGGGAGGTTGTGGTGTCTCCATTGGAGACATTGGAGATGTTCAAGAGCCATTTAGACATCATCCTTGGCAACGGGCTCTGGGTGTTTCTGCAAGAGAGTGAGGCAAGATGAGCTCCAGAGGTCCCTTCCCACCTCAAACATTCTGTGACCCTTTGTAAAGAACTAAGGGTTCGGTTTACTGAAAAGAATTACATCCATCTAACCACAGGTGTATAACCACACCAATATTCTTTTGTTCAAGAAATCTCTAGGAGAGGATATCTCAGTTTCTAGAGCTCCACTTGGAGACATGAAGCTAGCCCAGACTACAGGACAGGGATGTGCAGGCTGAAGTTAAGCTACAGGCTCTGTGAAGTGACAATTCACTGTGCTTTGCTCCCATAAATGGGATTTGACAGAGGGAGTTCCCTGTGGGGAAGGAACCCGGCAGCACCTCAGGTCTGGGTAGTGGCAGTGTCCTCACCCAAAGGGTGAAGTTGCAGACTCTCAACCTCCATCCCATGTGGACTTGCTTGAAGCTCTGCAGCACACCCGAAATAGCAGCACAACACATCTGACTCACCTTATGCTCCACTGAAACACTGTGCAGTGCTGCATTTGACCCAGCAGTGGCTCAATAATGTCTGCAATCCCACTGATGTCTCCTGGAAAGACATACTGGCATAATGTAGTACAGTGGAATTAATGGGAAATGAGTTTTGATGGGAGGGAGGGTAACAGTAAAGACAAAAATCCCTTCTAGATCAAGAGGTTAATACAGGCCAAGCCACTTAAGCATTGCTGAAAGAGGTGCTGATAGGCCATGAAAAATTTACAAGCTAACATTCTGAGCCACTGTCAGGCTGCAAAACACTGACCTTAATCCTCTGAGCCCGTCATGCCATTGCCAGGCAGTAGAACTAGGCCTCTGCAGAAGAGTGAGATTGCGTGCTGATGGTCAGTCTGCTGTCTCTGCAGTGTCCTTCTGAGGTCTGCTGATCTCTGCATCTCACTTGGTGTCATCCCGAATACAGCTGGGTGTCTAAGGCTTTTGCACTGAAAATGCAGAGCTGAGGCTCACTGCAGGGTTGGCAGGAAGGTGGAGACAGACTGGTCTGTGTGCAGGGCTAGCTGACCCATGGACTTCACTGGAAACATGAAAAATGCATCTAGTCCTGAAAGGTCCTAAATATCTCCAAGTCCACATCAGGTAGGGTCTCTCTGGCATAGCAGTGGCCTTGTAACTGCTCAACATTTCATTCTCTTCATTGATGCTTTTCCTTCTTTATAAAAAGCTGTTTGCTTTGCTTTGAAGGAAATGCATACTCATTAGCTCTTCTTGACTAGGTGAATACTAACCTAAAGTGTTACAGATTTTATACCTTGTGTCTTATCTAAACCCTGGGTGGCATGGCCAATGGAAAATTGGGAGTGTCACAATATCTTAGTCCCAAAGAAGAAAGGCTGGTTGTAGGACCAGACTAAAAATTAACTCAGCTGTGTCTTCCTCTCTGTTCTGGTCCTGACTTGCTGTGATTGTTGTATAGGTGCCTTCCTCCCCCTCCAAAGCAGCTCCCTGTCTCACTGGTGTCAGAAGGTCTGGCTGCCTGGTGTTTATAGAAAGTTGGAAGTCCTCTAGCGAGAGGTTGAGTACTATTTCATTCCTTTAACAACCCACCATCTTGCATGAGCTGTAACCTCAGTGATAATGGTATGTCACTCTTATTTTAAACCTAATCTGATTTAAATTTGCTTATACCAGAGCACAGAGAGAGAGATGAGGAGAGCTGAAACCATACATACCTACTTAGATTTCCAGTTCAAAGACAGTGTAAGTAAAAAGTAAAGCCTGAGCAGGGTCTCCGGAGCTTGGCCCTTATGGAGCCCTTTTCCCTGCCCATAGAATCAATGTAGTGGTAAATGGGAGTTCCTTGTCTCACATCTCTGGGCCCACCTTTTCATGTGCTCTTGAAGACACAGGTTGTTTCCACTTCCCTTCTCTACCACTTGCTGTCTTAGCTGTGAACCATTGAGCCAGGACACAAAAATTCAAATCCAGCTGATGCTTTGGGGCCTTATGAGCTGGAAACTTAAAATTGTCAGCACTGGGAATGTGGTGGTCTCCAACTGGTGTGCAAGGTACTGACACTGGAGATTTTGGCCAGGCTGCTTGACAGAGGGTAAATGGGTGCAAAGGATACAACCCAAGCCAGCTGGGGTCTTATTAGTGGTCTCCAGCCCTGGGAGTGGTCAGACAGCTGTTTGTCTTGTGAAAGATGGAGTATCTACTTGCAGAGTAAATAAAATAGCAAACTGTGAGATATCCAGCTGAAAAGTCTCCTAGCACATGCTGATTGGGTATATTGACTAATAAAAGCATGGACTGTATGGCTTCAATTGAACTATGTGACCAGAAACCTGAAAGATTTTACTACTGCAAGTCAGGAGAAAGCTTGGGTACATAAAATGGTAATAAATCAGAGCCTGCAAGGTTTTTTTGATTTAATGGGGCAGTGAATAGCATGGAAACAAGACTGAGTATTTCCCCTTCTTCCATATTTCTTTCTCTCCCCCTCTCCCTTCAGTTTTTGTGCTTTGCCATAGGGGAGTACTGAGGAACGGTGTACAACATCACTTTTCCTAGGATGAAGTCCCTAACTGTTGTGGTTCTTTTCCATTCTGCAGACACAAAATTTACGATAACAATAAATCGAAGGTGGTAATATGCTCCCCAATTTATCGGTGAATTCATGTATAAAAGTGAATGTGAAATACAGCAGTCCTGCTGCTGACTTGTAGTTTTGTCACAAGGCAGCCAGAAACTATAGATTCCTTTTGCATAGCAGTGAGGACCCCTCCTACTGCCTTCATTCATGCGGAGGTTATCAGGCTTCTAATAAAGCTTTGTGGGCTTCCAAGTGATACATCATTTTCAAATTCATTTCCTGCTTGGGTTAATAAACAGTTGATTCATCTCCTTCTTCCTAGTTACAGACTAGTTGCAGTGACTCTAAATACTGGGCCGTCAAGGTTAAAGGGAGGCAATCATGGGCAATAAACAGACTGCAGAGGAGTTCAATTACTTGTTTGCATCAATCTTCACTCCAAAGCTGGGCTCGTATTGGAAAGGGTTTGGGCGGCAGGGTGAGAAGAGATGTGTGGGAGGGAATCCCTTTCCTCTTCCGAGTTTTAATTTCTGAGTGTCATTGAACTATTCCCACAAGCAAAGCTCTGTGAGCCAGAGTATTTCTGCCATAGAGTCTCCCCTGTGAGTGCATCACATCAAAGCAACTGAAAGACTTTCCTGACACTGGGGCTGCAGGTAATCCAGGATCCCATTTTGGAGAATTTTTGCTTTTTGCTCATGCTTTGCCAATAGGATAATTAGAGGGGAAGGGCAACAGAGAGACTGAGCCAAAATCAACATGGCATTGGAACAAACGAGGATTCTAAGGCTGCTGAGCAGTAGGGAACACGTCATGGCCACATCTCTCTTGTACCCTGATGAAGTTGGCTGGTGCAGCTTTTGTTCCTAGGGCTCAGGGCCCAGGAGAGAGGCACAGATGAGGGCAGTGGGGGAAATCTAGGTGTTTTGAAAGGGCTAAGAATTCAGTATTACACAGGAAATACATTACCATGCCACAAAACCAGCTGGAGAAGCAAAATAATACTGCAATTAAAATATTGGGTTTTTGTGACTGAGTTCTTGACTTTGCTATACTTTGCTTAGTTCACTTCGTGCTGTTTGCAAGTATATTGAGAGCCTTAAAGGATTTGGGAAAATGTCTTCCAGACTCCAGAGTCCAGTGATAATAAATCAATTTTGATCAATGATTTTCCACTGTAGTTTGTGGTTTCTCTAATGGAGCAGTCAAAAAAGATCATGGACATGTAGAACCAACTAGGAAACAACCATTAAAAGTGGAGAGTTAAAGGAAATTATTTGCAAATATCTTAAGGTCTATTTGCCAAGTGTTTATAAAAAAATCAATACATTTAAAGAAAATCAGGATGGTTCCCAAACATTTTGCTAACCAAAATGGGGCTTTATTCATAATAAATACTATATATGATGAATAATTTGACTAGGAAGAACTGGAGAGATGCCAATGTATCCATCTATTTAATACAAACTGTGGATGATCCAAAGAATTCAGTTGCTGAAAGAATAACTGGGAAATTAATTAAAGAACAGCAAATAAAACACCAGGACAAGTACAAGTTGAAAGTAGCAAAAGTCCATGGATTTTAAGGGCAAAATCACGCGTACTTATGTTCACATTTTCTAGAGACAAGGTAAGAATTGTGTCTTTCACTGGCATTTCTGTATCTACAAATATCATGAATAGAGTTGTGGACTTTGACTTGGTGTAAGCAGAGCTTAACACATTGCCACCTAATCTTTGCTGACGTCTTAGAAGGCTATAGCACCTGAATGCAAATGATGCTATGTCTCCAATGTTAATAACCCCTCAATTTCTTTAGGAAGATTAAGAGTATAACAGATAATGGATGACTGGTAAATACAGTTAATTTAGATTTTCAAGATGTTTATGAAAAAATGCATTGCAAGAAGCTATTAATGGGATTTGGTGAGTATAGAGGAAGAAGGAAGGCAAAGGCACAGCTTCAGCAGCGGTGAAGAGGAGGGACAGAAAGATGAGGGCTAAGAGTTCATTTCTCAGCATGGGAAGAGGTTGATAAGAAGGTCCACCCTGAGTCAGGTTTGTGAAGACTTGCGAGGAATAGAATCAACTCCATAGAGGCCTAATAAACCATAAAAATTGACAATATGAGTTTCAATATAACCAAGCACAAAGCAATGCTGCTCAAAAGAAATGATTTAAATGCTTCATACACATTGATGATTTCTGCATTCAATTTAACCCTCTAGACATAGGGACTTAATTGCCAGGGACTCAAAGAAGGGATTCAGGCAGTACACAGCAGGGCTTGCAGCAGTGAAAAGCCTGTGCAGCTGAGTTAAGGAATGGGCGGAGGAAACTATGTCCAATAATAGTGATGTGGATAATAATAATCTCATGAACTAATGCTTCATCTTGTACTACTGCTATATCGAGTTTGATCACCCTTTTGTTGAGAAGAGGAATGGTAAAATCATAGAATCATGGAATTGTTAAGGCTGGAAAAGACCTTTGAGAACATAGAGCCCAACTGTTAACTCAGAACTGCCAAGTCTACCACTGAACCATGTCCCTCACTGCCACATCTACACAAATTTTGAATACCTCCAAGGTTGTTGATTCAGTCACTTTTCTGGGCAGCCTCTTCCAGTTCTTGACCACCCTTTCAGTGAAGAAATGTTTCCTAATATCCAGCCTAAACTTTCACTGGCACAGCATGAGGCCATTTACTCTCTAGATCTCCTTCTGGCTACAACCTCCTTTCAGGTAGTTGTAGAGAGCAATAAGGTCTCCCTGGAGCCTCCTTTTCTCCTAAACACCCCCAGCTCCCTCAGCTGCGCCTCACAGGAATTGTGCTCCAGACCCTTCCCCAGCTCCACTGCCCTTCTCTGGACAAGCTCCAGACCTTCAATGTGTTTCTTGTCATGAGGGGCCCAAAACTGAACCCAGGATTTGAGATGTGGCCTCACCAGTGCCCAGCATAGGGGACAATCCCTGCCCTGGTCCTGCTGGCCACATTATGGCTGATACAGCCCAGGTGCCATTGATGTTCTTGCCCACCTGGGCACACACACTGGCTCATGTTTAGCTGCTGTCAACTTACACCCCCAGGTCCTTTCCCACTGGGCAGGTTTCCAGCCACTCTGCCCCCATCCTGTGGTGCTGCAGGGGGATGTTGTGACCCAAGTGCAGGACCTGGCACTTTGCCTTGTAGAACCTCATACCTTTGGCTGTGGTACATCGATCCAGCCTGTTCAGACCCTTCTGAAGAGCCTTCTTGCCCTGCATCAGATCTACGCTTCTGACCAACTGGATGTCATCCATGAACTTACTGAGGGTGCCCTTGATCCCCTTTTCCAGGTGATCAATAAGGATATTAAACAGGACTGGCCCCAACATGGAGCCCTGGGGACCAGGAACCACTAATGATTGGTTGCCAAATGGATGTAGCACCACTTCCCACCATCCTCTGGGCTTGGCCACCCAACCAGGTTTTTACCTATTGAAGAGTATGTCCATCCAAACCATGGGAATTCAGTTTCTGTAGGAGAATGCTGTGGGAAATGGTGTCAAAGGCTTTACTAAAGTCTGGGTAGAAAACATCCACAGCCCTTCCCTCATCCACTAAGTGGGTCATCTGGTCTTAGGTGGAGATGAGGTTGGTCAAGCAGGACCTGCCTTTCATAAACCCATACTGGCTGGGCCTGCTCACCTGGTTGTCCTGCACACATCACATGATGGCACTCCAGATGAACTCCTCCGTAATTTTCCCTGACACTGAGATCAGGTTGATAGGTTTGTAGTTCTCTGAATCCTGCATCTGCCCCTTCTTGTAAATGGGCATGACATTTGCTAACCTCCAGTCAATTGGGATCTCTCCAGTTAGCCAGGGTTGCTGGTAAATGATTAAAAGTGACTGGTAGTGCAAATAAAAAAAAAAAATAAAGTGATCAGCAACATGTGATTTCTCTGTACAGTGAGAAGGGAAAATGTTGCAATTTAATCCATGGGGAAGGAAGATGAGTCAGTTAGGACTGATGTATTTTATAGGGTTAATGCTCCAAGGGAAAAACTTTTCTCTGGTTTTACTTTTTGTCTTTTAATCCTTTTTATGAAGTAATGAGTAGAGAGAACCACAAAAAAAGCTGAAGGCAGTGTGTTTCAGAGAGGAAAATTGTTCAGAGGCTGCATGACAGAGGCTGTATTTTCAGTTTGTGGTCCTCAATAGGGGGAGTATTTCTTGGAGAAGTTTCTTTGTAATGCATTGCATTTCTTTGTAATGCATGCTTATATGTATGTATTTATATAGTTTTAGTTAAGAATTTAGCACTTTCAGGATTTAGTACTTTAGTACTCTAAAGTAAAGAAAATGTCTTGATCTGTGAACATTCAAGGTGCATACTGATCTCAAACTGGGAATGGAAAGGGATGTCATGCTGTGGAAATACTACCCTGTTCACAAGCACTGCTCCACACAAGATCTTTTTCACACAGCAATGATTGTAACATGGGTAGTCTCCTTAATCTGCACAGGGTTCAGATTTGATGGCAGTTTGGGCCTCTAGGTCAGGCTATCTTGTAGTTGTCTGTACCCAGTGTGGTGTCCCAGACCAATGTGAAATGCTTGGGCAGGGGTGGGAGCCTTTGCCTGTCTGTGACTGCAGCTGGAGGAGACCCAGCAGTTTTCACTCAGTCTCAAGCACAGTTTTTGAGCACATTTGAACACAGGAATGAAACATGGCCAGGTCTGTTCATCCCAAGAGCAAAACTCAAGATCTATTTTCCTGAAGACGTGCAAACTGAAATCCCTTCAAAGCTGAAGAGTGCCAAGAGAAATTGTCTGTGACCTGACACTCCTGGGTGTGATGACACAGGCTGGGATGTTGCTGCTGCACACACACATGCTGGTATGGGAGAGACACCAATCTCCAGGCAGCTGCAAGATGTTTGCTGATGGGTAGGACTGCTGGTGTGAGTGAGATGTCAGTCCCACGTGCCATCAGTGGGGATTAGTTGCTGGAGAACTGAAAGTGTGCTGTCCATTCTCCTTTTTCCTGAAGTCACTTGATGTGCATGTTGAGAAGCAACCAACTGAGGCACCTGATATGTCTGTCTTGTCCATAACAGTGCTTGCTGCCCCAGCCTTATACCAATTAGAGTCCTCCAGCTGATGCTGAGGAGTCATCTGCTGTCCTCTTGCCTCAACTCCTTTCTCTGAAGCACTGTTAATGACAAAGGTAACAAGCAGGACAAGGAAGATCTATCTGGATGCTAAATAAGCACTTAAGACACGGATCAAATGTGACACAGGGATCACATCTCCGCTTTGCTTGAGAAGGCAGGGAAGTGCTCCAGCTTTCAATGATCACTGGAGAGCTGAGGCACAGAAATTGTCCTGGCCACACCATGAAGAAATGCAATGGCAGCAACTGATTCCAGCTTTCCTGGACCTCAGCCCTGGCTGGAAAGCGGAAGCCTGACCCTTCATCAAGGTCTTCTCCCATCCTGCCTGTTTGTCATTGTGTCTCATTGTGTCATGCACAGTTAACATCCACATGTGCTGTGTACAGGTCAGGTCTTTCTGGGGTGTTCCATGGGGAATAAGTCTTGCTTCAGGGCTGTTATGCAAATTCATATCAGCAATGATCCAGAAATAGCAATCCTTAATCACGGGTAATTTCTAAAATGAATCAAACACATTCTTTCTTTTCCAATGAATAATTCTGTGCTGAGTATTAGTAACGATAAGGACTTTCTAATGTCGCTACAATATGTTTTTAAAAGGCATCAGTCTCTCCTATTAATAAACCCCCTTTGGAAATATTGTGTTTAATTTGAAAATCTTAGGAAAAAGGAGGGCCTGGTCAAAAGCGGTCACTGCTGTTCAGCCTTAATCACATCAAGACGGTTTTTGTCTGCAGATTTAAGGCATGTGTCTGGGTGTGTGGCTCAGACTTTCCTTAGGCATGCACTGACTTGATAAGCCATAATGACCATGTCAGTGATCCATGGATGATAGGTCACTGGGAGATGGGGCATTTTGAAACTGTACCTCTCAATCCACTCTGCTGTGCCTTTGAGGGGTTTCTGAAGCATCCACAGGAGCCAGCCAAGAACTGATTTTGTACCCATCACAGAGCATCCTAGAAAACCCTTGGGCAGTGACTTTCAGCATAGCCCTGGCCTTTCAACAACTCTGAAAGACAACTCTAAACTGCAGGGATGTGAACAAAATCAGAAAGCCGGCGAAGGTAGTATTGAACCACATTGCCTTGCAGTGGTCTTCCTTTGCTAATTGGAGATAAAACTGCTGTGGATCTTCTGAATAAGCCTAGAAGCAAATGCAGGAGCATAGCTGTCCAGGAGGCACTATGTGGAGTCAGTAGAGGAATGCCAGGAGACATGTGGCTGGTGATGTCTGCCTTTAAGTGCTTGGACTCTACGAGGGGGCATAACTGAGCCAGACTGGGCAGACAGGGTCAGCCACACACGTGCAACATGTGCTACATGTGCTGTCAGGTATGTAATACTTTCAACTAATACTGGTCTTTCCTTACTAAGTCCCCTGTTCTTTTGTTTTTCCAGTCTAGATGAAAAAAATAATAGATTGTTTCCTGAGAGCTGTGACAAGTAAAGAACAAGGGAGGAAATTTAATGGAAACCTTTGTGGCTGGAGAAGCCGAAGGGCTGTGGAGGAAAACACAGATGCCTGTGGCTCTGTGAGTGATGTGGTAACTCTGTGTTCAAATCCCTGTGTGCACCAGTGTGCTGGCTGCCCTGTAGCATGGGGAGGCACTGTTTTCATGTAGTTCCCCACAGATGTACCCACAGGACAAGGTTGTGAGCACCTGAGGCTGTGAAGACTCAGTCATATCTTCAGGGAGACACAGTTATATTCAGGAGTTCCTGGCACTCTTATTCATGCTTCTCCCATAGGATTCCCTGACCCCCTGGCACAGTAGTTATTTTACCAACTTATTTTTAGTAAGTCAGAAGTAAGAAGGTGTGGAATTAACAACAGATAACCTTTATTCCTTCCAGGGTTGTGTTTCACCAGGGATGGAGAGCTTGTCCCAGTGCACAGTGCCTGAGTCCCAAGGCCAAGGATGCAAAACTCCCTGCTCCTGCAGCCTGGTTGCACTAAATACCCAGCATGAGCAGCTGATTTTTCTTCAGTTTTCAAGGCTGTCTCACAGACAGGAGCAAGCTCCATACATGGGAATGCAGCATTAGTATTGAACTCTTGCTCTATTATAATACACAGTTCCCTCTTCCATTACAAGTATGATGATAGTGGGGATATGGCCTTCTGTTACAGATCCAGAAATGAGTTAGAGCTTCCCTTTATGCCCCTACTGATGGTCAAAAAAAATTTCTTGGTGATGTGAAGGGAAAGCCTCTTGTCTGAAGAACTAGTGTTCCAGATAGACAGCATTCAAAAGCAAGGGGAGTGAAACAAGTGAACGTCCAAACCAAGGGCTGAATATGGAAGTTTACTGCCCTTCTACCCTGTCCACTGTTGGCTGGATGTGATCTCAGTGGCTGAATCACTGGAACTGGTAGCTTTTAATAAAAAAGCTATAGGAAAATGATAGCTGGTTTAAAAAAGTGCATATGTCTTTGTTTAAAGGTGAGGAAAAGGTAAGTAGGTTATGGTGAAGTCTTGTGGTGTGATTGACTTGTTTTTTTAAACATATTTGTTTACTTATCCTTCTTCTAAAAGCGTGGGTGCTAGAACAGAGGAACTCTGGTGTGTCTTTTAGCAGGAAAAGGGATGGATGAAGGCAGCTGAACAACAGCTGCTCCTTGGCTTTCCATGTGCTGCTTCGTGCTGCAGTGTGTAGATCATGGGACAGGCCATTCCTGGGCAGTGGTCTGTTCTTCTCTCAGTCCTTTTGCAGCTCTGCTCCCCTTGCCTGGTGTTGTAGCCCCTGGGGTTCCTGTGGGTTCTCTGCCTGGGTCTACTCTCTACCTGTTCTATCTCTGCATAGAATGAGAACCTTTAACTATGCAGAGTTAGTGGGGTAACTTGACTGAAAATTAGCCTTTACCTGATTTGGATGTCATGCAAGATCCAAAGTGTCCCTACAGAATGCAAGAGATGGTTACATTATTTGTGGGAGTTGTGGATTAAGTATTGCATGGGGCTTAGAGCTGCAGAAGACAAATGTCTAACAAGTTCTTCCTATCCCATTGTCTAATAAATCTCATTCTGTACATGCTCTCTTATAGAGAAACTGTTTTGCAAACATTACAGAGAGATGTAAGGTATTAAAATAAGGTTTAGATTAGCATCCTCCTACCTGGAAATCCAGGTGCTTTACTTATCATGACTTGAGCTCTCCAGAGCTTGGAGATAGCCATAAAGCTTCTGTGAACATCCTTAAATAGCTGTTCTACATGTACAAATGCAGCTCCTAATTTTCAGAGCAAGCAATATGTATTGTTGTGCATAGCTGTCGCTTTCCCTGGATATTCATTACCCTATTCTTCTGCTGAAGAACATGGACCAGGGCCCAGAGTGGTAGTTTTTGTGTTACATACTTCTGTCTGGTCAAATTTTCCTTCTCCATTTAGTAGAAAGATCAAGTAGGCAACAGAGAAGAAATGCTGTGTGGGAGAGGAAAAGAAAGGAAGGGAACTGTGTGTAAAATTTAAAAAGTATTAATCAATTGTAGTCATTGGAGGTGTCTAGACAAGGTGGTGGACAGATAACATCATCAGAAAGGATTTCTTCATGGAAATTTTTTGTGGAGGAGGCTGTTAAACATTAGAATGGGCTGCCCAGAGAGGTTGTGGCGTCATGATCCCTGGAGGTGCTCAAGAAATAACTGGATGTTGCACTTCCTACCATGGTCTAGTTGAAAAGGTGGTGACCAGTCAAAAATTGGACTTGATAATCATGGAGGTCTTTTCCAATGCAAATGATTCTGTGACTACAATGTATCTGTGTTCTTGTAATCATCAGTGTCGTCCTAATGACTCTCCAGCTCATCACAGGGGAATAATTTCCCCAGGTGTGGAGTATAGCAATTATTTTTAAGGACACCCTGAAATCTAAGCTTTTTGGGTTTGGGATAGTGTAACTACCTGACCTCAGCAGAGCTTGGGGGATTTGTTGCAGCTGAAGTCCTGGCTAACTGTCTGATTGCCAGAGAACACCCCAGACGCCTGTTTTAGGTGGCCAATATGGAATTCTGCATCCAAGGGACACTTTAAGGGAAGAAGGAATAACATGAAAGTCGCTGGCCACAGCCAGCACCCTCCCAGGATGCTGGGATTAAGCCAGCAGATGCTCATAAACAGTGCAGCCGGCCCTGGTTGTAACTTTCCCCTTAATCCACATGGCACAGTCCCTCCCAAGCAGCCTCCTGGGCCTTGGGGTCAATGCCACTTCTGAGGAACAGAAGCTGCCAACGAAGGGGCTGGTTGCCTGGTATCCCTTTCTGGCTTATCTTTTGGGAGGCTAGTTGCAAAGTTCTCATCTTGGGGGAAATAAACCATGGAAAAGCCAAATGGGGAAAAGCTGACTGCATTTTGTTGTCAGCCTGAGGAAGTACATGGTTTGAGTGTGGTGTTTATTGTGAAATGGAGGCCTAAACCAATGGCCTTTGAAATCGACAGGAAGCCTCCAACTGGCTTCAGTGTCTCTTTTTTCTAAGAGAGTGAAAGATCCTGGAAATAAGAAAGCAAAATCATAACAAACTTGCAGAATTCACTCTTATCCTGGGCTCTGCAGAGATGCAATTACCTGTCTGGACTTGTGCAGAGACAAAACAGTGATGTTTGTCTTAAGGGAAATGACTTAAACAGACAAATGAGCAAACACAAATAATGCATTTAGGGAAATTGGATGGAGGTGTCTGCAAAAGATGAGGATTAAAGGCTTGGTTCTGCCTGTTGCAGTCCTGCACAACCTGAGTTTAGAAGCAGTATAAAACAATACAAGAAGCAGAGGAGGCAGTCCCAGTTCTACAAGGCCATGGTGGGTATCATTAGCCAAAAGATACAGGAGAATAAATAAATAAAGACTAAAACCTTCCTAAGGTAGAGTCAAAGAATGGTGATCTGTTAGAGGTATACGGAAGGATGCAAACCCAAGTCCACAATAAAATAAGCACAAACAGGTTGTTTGGGGAATCTTTAATCTACCTGGTTCAGCCGTCTTAAACATGGTACATTCTATAAGCAGAGTAGAAGATCAGAATAGTCCATGACATAGAGTGAGGGTGGTGCTTTGCGTATGTATTCCTGAACAATGCCTGGTTACTATGGTTAGAGGCACTATAGAAAGTATTCATATGGATTCCTTGACAATTTGTAATCCTGTGGGGAGAGTGATGGTCTGAGAGGGTGCCTCTGCTGGATGGATAACCTCCAGAGAACACCCTTATAGGGACTAATGGGTCTTTACTGGAAACCTTTGATTCATATGTCGAATTAATATATTTTTTTTAATATATATATTATTCCATAACAGGAATGAATGAGCTCTGAACACCCAGCCTCTGCAGCTTTGGTGGCTAGACATTGATTCAAAAACTTATGAACACCTGAGTAAATACCCTGGATTTTACAGTTAGTGAGGCCTATCAGGTATTTAAACTCATATCTGCTTTTAAGCAGCTAAATCCATATGTAGGTGATGTTATTAACTTTGAACAGTCAATGAACTGTGGTGAGACTCATGAAATCAAAGTCATGGAGGTTTGAAGGGACCTAGGAAATCACCTAGTCCCCAGCTTAAGCAGGGTCAACTAGAGAAGGGTTGTTGAGGGCCACATCCAGATAAAGGTTGAATATCTCCAAGGAAAGAGACTCCACAACTTCTCTGAGCAACCTGTTCCAGTGGTGACCACTCTCACGATAGCGAAGTTCTTTATGTTTAAATGGCATTTCCTGTTGGCCACTTTGTGCCCGTTGTCCTCTGAGCGGCCATCACTGAGAAGAGTCAGACTCCATCTTCTTTACATTCTCCTGTCAGATATTTATACACATGGATAAAATCTTTCTAAGCCTTCTCTTCTTGAGAGCTGAACCGTCACAGGTCTCCCAACCACTTTTTCTGTGACTCCCATCCTTTAGTTACTTTCATGGCCCTTTGCTGGACTCACTCCAGTATTTCCATGGTATTATGGAGCCCAGCACTGGATTTCTTGGCTGCAAGCATTGTCTTTTGGGCACCATCCACATTGTCCATCAGAGAATGACCAAAGGAGGCAGGATCTGAACCCATGTGTCCCACATCCCTGCTCTGACAGCGAGACCGTGCCTTCTAGCGAGGCTCAGAGAAGGTTCTCTTCTCTGGTTTCTCTTCCTTGCTGCAGTGAAAGGCCGGTTGGAATGATTGTCAGAAGTGGAGAAGTTGATGAGTCACTGTCTTGTGGAGCAGTACAATTTTGTGTGGAGCACTGTGCTGATCTGCCTACCCATCTTGTGTGAAGATTTATTTATGGGGCTCTCCAAAGTGATACTGTAATATCCTTTCCTAGCTCACATTCCTGCTGATGCCTGCTCACTATGAGACTGCCTTCCCCCCCTCCCCCAATGTGTTAAATAAGATTATAGTGTATTGAGGTTGAAGGGAGCAGGATATTGGTAGGATTTTTATCATCAAATTACTACTTTAAGCAAACTGGAAGTCTCTGATCAGCCCTGTAGAGCACAGTGTACTGGTCCTGGACTTGACATCCTCTCCCAGCACTACGGCAAGATTCAGTGATTATCCAGAGGTTACCCGAGGTTAAGGTGGAAAACATATTGCTCTGAACAGCTGCTCCTGGTGCTGGCTTCTTCACTCTCAGGGAAGGTTCAGAGACATTACATTTGTCTCAGTAAAACATTTCTTCTGCTTGGCAAGTTGTGCTTCACTAATGTACTCATCTACCAGGAGGCTATTTTCAGTTTATGCCCATTCCAAAAACGAGAGAACGTCTCCCCTTTCCTCCCCAGCCTCCTTGCTCTGCCCTGGGAGGGCTCGAGGCATCTGATGCCTGCAGGGAAATATGAGTGCTTTTCCATCTTCTTTTTCAATGCAGTGTGAGATAAGTGATCTGCTGAAGGGGTCTATCAGAGGTAGAGCTGCCTGACCACTCCTTTCTCCTCATCTGTTGCAGGCATGCAAGTGGTCAAGTCATGTTTGATTTTGATATAAAAATTAGATTGTGTTTAAAGGCAATTTAGTGTGTTGCCTGGCAGGGGATCTGGGTTATCCTCAGCACTACTAAGTTTATATTGCTAAGTGCAAATGATAAAGTGGTGATTTCCCTGCTTCAGAAGAAGTCAAACATCTCTATTTCTCATAATTTAGCAATTTCATTCTATACTTCTATTATTATAAGATCATTATATTTGATAAAATCAAGAGTAATAGAAATGCAACATCGAGTTTTGGATTCACAAATGCTGATACACTTGTGGCCCCAAAGCTGCTCCAAAGCGCAAAAAAAGAGGCAGTTTCTTTTCCTTGTGAACTGCCCAGTGCAGCACTTAGAGCAGCTGTGTCTGGTTTTCACTTTGGTGACATCCCTGGAAGTGTTCAAAGCCAGATTGGATGGGACTCTGAACAACCTGGTCTAGAGGAAAGCATCCCTACCCGTGGCAGGGGTGTTGGAACTAAATGACCTCTAGGGACCCTTCCAACCCCAAACCATTCTGTGGTTCTATGGTTTTACAGAGGGCTAGTAAATGTGTGATGGTGCTTCTGTCATGTACTGAAATACTAAATTTTGACTTTTTATTTTGACTCATGCCATCCTTCAATCACTATAGAGAGGCTATTCAGTGTAACACCCAAAAAATTAACTTAGAGGGGCAGCAGTGAAATGGTTACAAGAAGGGCAGGGGAGCTCAGTGATCGAGATGAAAGGGAGATGAGACAGATTACCCAGAGCAAGTTTGGGTTTGCTGCAGTGGGATGAGTCACTGGTGGCAGTGGCTAATGTAGATTTTGAGATGTGAGGTTTTTTTTCTGAATGAGATTTTCAATGAAAAATATGGTTTAAATGTGGATTAATGTGAAATGATGCAACAGGGACAGTAAAGTGCATATGTTAAACTGAACAGCTCTGCAGTGGCCACCTGGTGAAAGGATTGATGGGTTATTTATTAGGGATTATATGACAGAGGAAGAAATCTGGCTCATCAGGGATTAGGGAATTCTAATATTGTTCTCGTCTTGGTAGGTGCTGAAATCAATCTGTTACCTCCTGTTACTTCTTTTGATGAGCATGCAGAATAACCTCTTCCCCAGTGGATGAGGTCAGTTTTGAGAGTTGTAGCTGACTAATTCTGAGGCCAGCAAGACCATTTCTGGTTATGAATTTATCATAAAATCAGAAAATTGTTTTTATTGGAAAGGACCTTAAAGATCATCCAGTTCCAATTCCCTGCTATAAGCAGGGACACCTTCCACTAGACCAGCTTGCTCATCCAGCCTGGCCCTGAACACATCAAGGCATGGGGCAACCACAACTCAATTTCAGAGCATAAAATGTTTTCTCCATAGATAAAGAAAAAAACCACAGCATGTGTACCAGATAGAATACTGATTACCCATTATGGAAGTGTTTTTACAAAAAGAGAACTTCTTTGACCTATCAGGTAATGGTGCTACTAGAAGCATGATGATGGAGCAGACCTGCCTGGTTTTGGTTTTTTTTCCTGTTTTGTGCAAAATTTTGACTTTCATAAGTTTCAGGGGAGGTCACCCAGTTTACACCCCAATGAGGCTTGACCCTGTTTACATGTCATGTAATA
The DNA here is from genome assembly GCA_035047845.1 of Dendrocincla fuliginosa. NCBI lineage: Eukaryota > Metazoa > Chordata > Aves > Passeriformes > Dendrocolaptidae > Dendrocincla > Dendrocincla fuliginosa. The sequence goes on along the minus strand of JAWWMO010000083.1, from coordinate 146,791,253 downwards.
CTGTGCCAATATGTGAATAGCGAGTGTCTGCTTCCCTGTGGACATGTGACAACACTTACCAAAGTCCAAAAACATCTGTTGGGAATGTGTTAACCCAAGCAGATGGTCATCCAGTCAGTGATACTGTTCCCCCAACCCTTTAACACTGGAAGTGTTCAAGGTCAGGCTGAGGGGAAGTTGAGCAACTTGTTCTAGTGGAAGGCATCCCTGTCCATTGCTGGGGGGTGCAACTAGGTGATCTTTAAGGTCCCTTCAAACCCAAATCATTCTCTGATTCTATGGAAAGAGATCTGCACACACAGTCAGTGCCCTCAGTGAGTGATTTAATTGGCCCAACTTTTCTAAAAGCAAGAAAAGCTATTTCCTGCTTTGAAAACAGTCATAATTTCTTTGCTCGTCTGTCAGTGTATGCCAGTCGCAAGTTATGAGTGTTAATCCAAAGTATACCATGCTCTAGCACTTACCAAACCCCAGGCCTAGAACATCTTGGTTTATGCCCATGGCCTTTGGAGACCATTACTATAGAAATAACTAATAGTGATATATGTCATGACCCTCCATGGGTGTTCATACCAACATGTGGCAGATTTCGGCAAGAGTGCTGAGAATTGAGGGTTGCCTTATGGCCACCTTTGGTATGATAAGTGTTACAGATAGAGCTAATAATACTTAGAGGTAGAGTTGGAGAGAGGTAACTATTGCTTTCTCAGTGGAGAGACAGACTAGAAATCCAACTCGACCTTATGGTAACATACAGCTAAGTTTTTGGGGGTCTTTATGTGCAGACTGATTGCTTTTCACTACATACATGTTTCTTCTCTTATAAAGAACCTGGTGGCTAGTACCTGGCAATGGGGTTCATTTGCATTCAGATTATAAAAGTATTGTTTCCACACCAGCAAAGACTGAGGACCTGAATCTGTTCCTATCTAGATGGCTGTGAGGTTACCAACCAAAGTGCACTCAGCATTATGAGGTGATTTGGTAAATCTGCATGACATTTGCAGACATTGAGAGCAGCCTAAAGAACACTACATATGAGGCAAGCTAAATGCAAGCTGAATAGATGCTGTTGCCTTATGCAAGAGACAGTCATCTGGAGTCAGGATATGAACAAAAAGCAAGGCTAACCAGCTTAGTAGACAATTAGGCTGTGGCTGAGCGGAAGGAGACGGTTGTGTGATTTAAGTGCTGGCAGAGCTGTTGGTTTGGGGTTCTGCTCCTAACTCTGCCACAGGCTCTCAGGCTCCTTCATTCACTAATTGATGCTTTCTCCTGCACAGCCTTGTTTCTGCTTCATTGCAGCTGAGGTACAGGGGTGTTCATGTGGGCAGCAAAAGGTTTTACTGAAAACTTGGAGCTCATTGCAAAAATAGGTCTTTGTTGAGGGAGGGACGCTGGTGCCAAGGCTAGTTCCAACAGTATCTGTAGCTATTTATGCATATATGTGTGTGTATATATATATATGTATATTTATATAGCTATGTATGTGTGTGTAGCTGTAAGGTTGCCATTCTTGCCACTGCTTATCACAGATTTGGAAGTGCTTTTTTGAGGTGGTAGAAGAGGCAGGAATAGGAATGTAATCACAGCGTCACCTTCTGCAGCCTTAAATCTTCTGGTGTCTGGCTGGCCACGGAAGGAGGATGAGGGGACCTGTATCAGGGTCTCCATGAGGCTAAAACAATAGCTGACACTATCTGCTTTATAGAAAAAAAAAGTCTTGTAAAAGAGGGAGTTTGTGGTCGTTTGGGTAGAAGAATCAGCTCATTGTGGTCATCTAGGAGAATGGTGGTCCTTCTGAAATCCCCCTGGGATGTGGCAGATCCATACTGGGAAAATAGAGCAGTTGGGTGCTTGAAGGGAAGAATTTGTCAGCAGGTTTTGTGCTAGAGTGTCTAAGTCAGTGTTCTGCATGTGGGAGGTTCAGGGTTTCCCAAAGCAATTCCAGTGGCCGGTAAAGCTCAGTGGTACAGGAGCTGGCAATGGTCTTTGGAGGTGGACAGTCTTCCTGCTACAGCTCACCAGCACAACGGAGGGGCTGAAACCTTTCCGACAACAGCCTCAGGAAGCTCAAAGTCACTTGTGCTTTCTCATGCACATGGAAAGCTGTCTAGGACCACAGAGCTTGCTGTGAAAAGGAGAAGGAAAGGGAGGGACAGATGGGAAAGAAAGAGGCAGTCAGGAGAAAATAAATAGGGCAAATGCAGGCCAGACTTAGAATCAGGGGTGGTCAAACCTGCTAGCCAGAACATGCCAGGACGAAGCAGAGATCACGATCAGCCATCAAAACATCCCTGGTATCCCTTGCTAGACATTTCTCCCTGGAAAGACGGAGAAAATAGGAAGCTAACTGATTTAATGTCATTCCAGGAGCCTTCAGCACACAATCATCAGCTATGGCATGCCATAGCCTGACGCTCTCTACTCTGAGTCAGACTTTGTCCTCCCTTGGTTTGGAGCCCCTTTCTCAGATGGGCCAGAGAAGATCAGACAGCCAGGAGCCAGAGTGTGAAGGGCTTGACAGGCTGTGACGGCTGTGTCCTGCATGGCCAGGAGCAACAATGAATGTGACACAGCTCTCCAACGAAACACAAGGAAATGCGAGGAGCACTGTCCCTAATTTGTCACTCAGGAAGAGCTCTGGTGACGACAGGAATGGGAGGTGACACTCTGTGGCATAGCCACTGTTAGGGATGCAGCCCTGATCTGCATCAGCAGGGTGGCTTTTTCCCACTGGCCCCCTTGCCCACAGAGGTAGCTGAAAAGATCAGCTAAATATACTGAATTACCTATTTGCCTATAAAAGCCAGTGAAATAGTAGTTTTGGCAAAGAACAAGCTTTCAGGAAATCAATTATATAAAAATCAACCTCTGGCTGGGCAAAGTCCTGCAGATGACAGTACAGCATTTGTGTTGCCTGATGTATTTCTTGTGCTGGGGATTGCTCTCTCCTCGTTTTAATTATGGCCACGTTCAACAAACGCAGCAAGGAACACCCTTTAAAACCCAGTCAGGCAATTCTTCCCCATGCACCTTTCAAATATGGGCAATGAGGCCACTGATGTCTCCACCTTTTTACATCCAGAAATCATAAAATGAGACTTGTGCTTAAATGGATTATGTAGTTTTGCTCAGTGGCTTCATGTGGAGAACAGAGACTGTGAGCCAAGATTTCTGGTTTCCTGCCTTGCCTGTTGGCAATGGATGGGCTCTTGCACAGCATGTGATAAGGCCACCTGTTTCATTATTTGGTAGAAAACTGGGGCTTCCTTTGAATGCACCTTCCTATGGGACTGTCCTGGATCCCTCCCGCAGAGCTGGATTATCCCCTGTTTATTCCTTTCCTGTTTTTGTTATATGCTTCAGTCTTTATCTCTGCAGAATGCACCTGGAAGGATGATACACAGATGAACATATTGATTCCAGCTTGTGTGTGAATCCCCCTGGACTCTTGGCATGACCTCCAGCTATGCTGTAGGTGCTGGAAAAGGAGTAAGTGGCTTCATGCTATGATATAAAATGTGCAGCACTTCCTGCAAGCACAAGCATAGTGGGGAGAAAAAATCACCGGGGAGAAAAAATCACCAGTAAGAAAAAATCACTGGGAAGAAAAAGGATGAGACTGAAGGTGCTGTTGGGAGTTCTTCACTCATAGCTCCAGTAAGGGCAGGTATTCAGATCTTCCTTTGTTGTTACCATAGAAAAAACATGGATTACTGGGAGATGCACAACAAGCAGTGGAAAGGCATTGTAAAATAGTAGTGGAGGGTTAAATCTGGAGAGCTTGTTCAAGGGATGAGTTAAAGCTTGTGCTACCAAGCTACAAAAAGTTAATGGGTATAAAAACTGAAGAAAAGGGGGAATGATTTGGCTTAGTCAAAGGGCAAAGCACTTAGCAGTAATGGGGGGCAAATTATGCAAGATTAAAATCCAGGTTGAGTACAGTACAAATTTGCAGTCAGATGTGCTACTTTAGAGAATAAACTCCCATGGAGATGTGTGGCACTTGGTTGGCATTTTGTAACTAGGTAAGTGCATAGAAGGGATAAGGACAAATGGGCATCTGGAGAAAGAAATCTCTGTGTGAGCAATTCTGTTGAGATATGAATGCATATGAAGCTGTGATGTGAGGACCCCCTTGGTAGTTTTCCCATAAATAATATGAACAAAAGGTTTGGAGAATCCAACGGGATGGCTTTCCAGGCAGCTATCACAAGGAAGACTCTTATGGGAAAAATCACAAATCAGCAGGGTTTATCTGAATATTTTTATGTCCAGTGGTTGCTGTTCAGAGATCCCACAACTATTTTTGTTTACTGATGGACAGACACCACTCCTCTTAATTTATGGAGACAATAAAGACAATACTTGGAAGGCCAAGACTCTCTGTAGTCACTCAGTTGGTTAGCAGCTGATCTGAAATAAATTATTTTCTTATCATTTAGACTTTTCTCTAAAGCATACCATCTCTGAAGCTCATATATTCATTTTTTTTTTATCCTTTTCCAATCAGTACTGGAACCTACTTTACCAAAAGGTTGCTGGGAAACTGTCTTGTGGTTGGGGGGGGTAATGTCCACTTGAATCACAAAAAAGAATTGCGCCTGTCAAATTTACATCACAACCTTGAAGATTTTTTTAACTGCTTTTTAAAAAATATTTGAGGATATAATGGTTCTCCAAATGCAAAAGGAGAAATGTCTGAGGTCTCTTCAGCAATCATGTTGACAACTTTAACCAAACAGCTTCTTGTGGTACCTGTTGTTATACTCAATATGAAGGAGCTGCTAAATTCTAAATTTACAGGAAGCCACCAGTTCATGTGTTCATTCATGTATTTTTCATTCATGCCCTGAGCAGGAGTCAGTCAACAGCTGTTGCACCAGGACTCAGGGAACAAAAAGAACAGCAGCAAAGCAGAGATTACAAATAAGTCCCTTGGGAACAAGGAGCAGAATTTCCAGGTGAACAAGTCAGATACATCTGTAATTGCCAAGGAAACAGTCTCCAACTAAGAAATTGGTCTAGTGGAGAGTCAGCCTGGAACTCCAGAAAAATGTCCCGAGAAACACAATCTTTTTAAATCTGCAAATATTGGAGTAGCTGTGAATTTGTTCTAAGATGGATATGTCCACTGGTGACAAAAGACATTACATTTTCTTTTCTTTCCTTGCTCATTTGAAGTGCCTGTTTATTCTTAGCCACAGTCATTTTCCCAATCTCTTTAAAGCCCCAGGATCCATTTCTGCTCATTCTTCATCCTGTATTTATTTAATATGTGCAAGAAGTTGGTTGATGAAATATACTATTGAGCTGAATGAGGCCATCACACGAGAAAATGCGTTTATTTTTCTCCTTAATGACAATTCAGATAAGTAGGCAATGACCCTTGGAGGATTTTGCACTGAGATCATGGAGTTAAAGCCAGTTCTCCTTCCATAGTTCCCCTTAAAGCCTCAGCCTTGGTCCTAAACACAGAATTGCAGAATGGTTAAGGTTAGAAGGGACCACCAGTAGTAGCATCTTCCTGCTCAGGTGGGTACTTACTAGAGCACATTGCACAGGTTTGTGTCCAGACTGTTCTTAAATATCCCCAGTGAGAAAGACTCATGTGTAATGTTCATATTCTGTGTCCGCTTGGTACTGATGATGTTATGCAGTGAGATGCAACTGGGAGTTGGAACAAAGCAGACAGCATCAACTTGATGTTCAAAGATCTCATGTTGATTACCAAACCCACAATGTTAGTAAAAAAGTGCTACCCAAGCACCACACCTAAACCTGAATGCAACCAGGGAGCCATGACCTTCACTGCAATCTGTGTGTAAGTGATTGATGACGTCAAAGGAGCCATATGTCTCTTACCTCAGGCCCATGCTTGAGCACAGGGGTCTCCTAATTAATACCTGGAGAGACAGTGCCTCCAAGTTCATGTAGATACATAAGTGCTAGAGTGATGTTGGTGTGAAGGCAGGCTTTGACATACATACAGATGGCAGTGCAGGCACCTGCTGCAGGGGTGTGATGGGTGGTTGGTGTCATGTCCAACAGACCAGGGCTTTAACCAACTGCATAAGCTAAGGCTGAAGAAAAGCTACTCTGTTAAAACTAGCCATTGAAGAGGATCTGTAACACACAGTGGTAGGTCCCCAGATCTGTGTATGACTAAATCTGACATCCTTTACTGCTTAACTTACAGACTTCGCAGGAGCAAATATCTTAGGCAGACAAGCAGCAAGATCTCCTTCCTTCCCATCCCTGAGATGGGATTTTTTTTCTAAATTGGTTAATGCCAATTGCCCGTGCTTCCTGATAAGTTAAATAACTGCAGTTGGGATCATCTTCATGGAAATTTCCATATGCCCCTTGCAGAGAAGCCAATAACCAGCTGTCAAGCAATGAACCTCATCCCAAATACCCGACCAGGATGGCTGCTAAATGGGTATGGAGGGAATGATGATTCCACAGCCGACTCTGCGTGATGACAGGGTTGCAGGGATGCATGACTGCTTGCACAGTGGGCTTGGGTTGCTGCAGAGTGGCTGTCCCAGCTATGCAAGAAGTTTCCAGGTGGAGACATGGGAACTGCTGCTGTTGGACTACACATAAATTCAGCCCAATTAGGGATGGAGAGGTTCCTTGAGTCTCCATCCCTTTTCAGTGCAAAAGTGGAATGAAATCGTGTAATCAGTTCTGGGGTATTGTAGCTCTTTTTTTTTTTTTTTTTTTTTTTTTTTTTTTTTTTTTTTTTTTTTTTTTTTTGTGGCCAGCAGTCTCTAAAGGTGGTCTTGCCTCCTCCAGCCCCTACAGAGTTCCCACAAGTGGCAGCAGGGTGAGTTTTGCTTTTGTCAATTATCAGCTCCTCAGCAATAGAGTGGTTTTTGCAGCTTGGTTCTTTTTTGCCTTGAAACATGAGCTAGTGTCTCTTATTTCCTTTATGCTACTCAAGGAGTAACAGAAGTGGTGTATTTGTAGTATTTAGAGTAGAAGTTTACAGTTATCTATTCTGCAGCTTGAGAGAAGTAATATATGTCTTTCAGTAGTATAAAGAGTTGTTTTGTTATTATTCTATTAAAAGTGCATTTTTTGGTAAGGGGGATCCTTAGCCAATAATCAAATCAGAAGCTGCACATCATTAGGAAAACAATAAAGGATCAGACTAATGACTCTTAGGGCCTCATTTGCTCTCCAGTTAATTAAACAGACAACACAGATGCTGCTGCTGTTAATAATATCATTCAATTACTGTGCTGCTAAGTATTATGGTCCCTAGGAAACCATTACCCAGTGCTGATTGAGAAGGGGAACTGTGAAGGGCTACTCAGGGGACAATAAACCATGTCTCTGTTGAAAAGGGGGCTGAAAGCAGTGTTTACTGCAGACACTAGGTGCTCCAGAACAGGCAGGTGCAAGGTTGTTCGAAGTGATGAAGGACCTGAAGGTTAATCTGAAAAGTTATGTTCTTACCCCACGTATGCCAATGAAGCTCAGGGCAGACAGTCTGGAGTCCATGGGAGGCATAAGGGGTTGGGGAGGAAGATATTTTGCTTGAAGAAAGCAGAATGTGTGCTTATAGCAGCCAGGAGATGGATGGGAAATAAAAGGGAATTGGAAATGGAAATGAATGTATCTCAACACCCCGGAGGGTACTAAGCATCTCTCCAAGGGGAACAGAGAATATCATAAAAGCCTTATTGAGCAGTGCAGGTAATAGATTCACTTGCCTGATACTTCCACTCTCCTAGCTTGAGAGAGAGTGTAAAAGCCAAGGCTGGCAGTAGGAGGCCTCATCTCAGCCCTTGTGACTTTGTCAAATCCAGCTTTCTCATCCAAGCAGTGCAGTGACTATTGAGCTGAAGGAGCACAGCCCAGCATGGTCCCAGGTGGCTCCCACTCATGGCACAAACCTGCTTCCCCCAGCATCCTGGGAGGAGGATGCACAAAGGTGTGAGAGGGCAGAGCATAGGTGTTGAAAAAACACTGTGCCTTCCTCAGACTTCTGATGTCTCCTTACACTGTTCTTCTATCCCAATCCACTGAGTGTCCCTCATTTTCCCCACAAGGGCTCATTTGGGTTTTTTTCCCCTCCCCTTTTTTTCCTTTGTGTTTGCTCATGCAAAAGGAACTTTTGTAGTATTTATATATACTGTGGTAGCAGATGGAGACCCTGACCAGGGATGCAGGGAGTCTTGTATGCTGTGATGCTCAAATTGACCTTTATCAGTCTGGGATTAATGGTGTGTGTGTTTGGTACTCTCAGCTGTTCTCTGAACCCTGGGTAAGCCTTTGGGTCATGGTCATAATAACTTAAGTAATATGAAGACATGTGTTGGAAAATGCTTGGCAGTAGATCTGTGTAAGAAAACATCCCCTGCATGTCTGCTCTGATATTTGGAGCACAATGCCAAGGAGTTTGCACCTGTGTTAGGCTACTTTGTGTGTTCTCAGGGTAAGAGAGTGAATATGAGTGTGCTAATACTCCACCTGTAAGGAGATGTTGCAGTAATGGGGGCTGCCCTGCCATGTGGTGACACCAAGCTGCATTCATGGTAACTGGGTTTGCTGGTTGCTGAGGGATCCTTTACTGAATCCTCCTGGAGTGCTGTACCAAGATTGGAGTTTCAGTTTGCATATTAAATGCTAAAAACTGTATATTTTTGCATGGTTTTCCCCATGATACAAAATGATTCAACCCCAAACCAGTAGGAAGGGAATTGTACTCAATTCTGAAAGATGCTCTGGGGAAAGTATTCGTTTTCTTTAAAGCTCAATTAAAAAAAAATACCTCCAAGTTTTTTTACCCAAACTTGTGTTTATTCATTCATGTTCATCTTTATCACTAGATTAATAGAATCATAGAACCATTTAAGTTGGAAAAGACCTCTGTGATCATCAAGTCCAACCATTAACTGAACTCAGCCAAGTCCATCACTAAACCTTTCCCTCAGTGCCACATCTATGCATCTTTTTAATACCTCCAGGGAAGGTGACTCAGCCACTTCCCTGGGAAGCCTCTTCCAATGCCTGACCACCCTTTCAGTGAAGAAATGTTCCCTAATATCCAATCTAAACATCTCCCAGTGCAACTTGAGGCTGTTTCCTCTTATTCTGTCACTTGATATTTGGGAGAAGAGAGTGACCTCCACCTTTCAGGTAGTTGTGGAGAGCAATAATGTCTTCCAAGAGTCTCATTTTCTCCAGGCTAAACACCCCCAGCTCCCTCAGCTGCTCCTCACAGGACTTGTGCTCCAGATCCTTCCCCAGCTTTGTTCCCTTCTCTGGACAAGCTCCAGCATCTCAATGTCTTTCTTCTTGTGTGCGGCCCAAAACTGAACCCAGGGTTCGAGGTGTGGCCTCACAAGTGCCCAGTACAGAAGAACAGTCACTGCCCTGGTCCTGCTGGCTCATGTTCAGCCGCTGTCAACAAGTACCCTGAGGTCCTTTTCCACTGGGCAGTTTTCCCTTCACTCTGCCCCCAGCCTGTAGTGCTGCAGGGGGTTGTTGGGAACCAAAGGCTGGACCTGGCATATGGTCTTGTTGAACCTGTTATGGTTTAACCCTATCCAGCAACTAAGTACCACACAGCTGCTCACTACCCCCAGCTCCTGCCACGCTGGTGGGGAGGGGAATCAAGGAGAAAAGCTAAACCTCATGGGTTCAGATAAGAACATTTTGAAAACTGAAACAAAATAAAATATAATAATGACACTAATCATAATAACAGCTATAATAATAAAAATTGTAATGAAGGCACAATTATTGCAATTGTAATTGTAATGAAATGGAGAGAAGAGAAATAACACTCAATATAAACAAGTGATGCACAACACCATTGCTCACCGCCCACTGACTGATGCCCCGCCAGTCCCTGAGCAGTAACCAGTGCCAACAGTTTATATACTGGGCATGATGTTCTGTGGTATGGAATATCCCTTTGGCCAATCTGAGTCACCTGTCCTGGCCATGCTCCCTCCCAGCTTCTTGTGCACCTGCTCGCTGGCAGAGCACTAGACTCTGAAAAGTCCTTGACTTAAGGTAAACACTGTTTAAAACTAACTAAAACATCAGTGTGTTATGCACATTATTCTCATACTAAATCCAAAACACAGCATTGTACCAGCTACTGGGTAGAAAATTAACTTTATCCCAGCTTGGGCCATTGATCAGCCTGTCCAGATCCCTCTGCAGAACCTTCCTACCCTCCAGCAGATCAACATTCTCACCCGATTTGGTTTCATCTGCAAACTTACTGAGGGTGCACTTGATCCCCTTGTCCAGATAGTTGATAAAGATATTAAATAGGACTGGCCCCAATACTGAGCCCTGGGGAACCCCACTAGTGACCAGTTGCCATCTGGAGGTGGCTCCATTCACCACCAGTCTCTGGGCCCAGCCATCCATACAGTTTTTCAGCCAGCAAAGAGGACACCTGTCCAAGCCTATAGACTATGCCCAAAGATATATAACATACTATACACTATCTACTATAAATAATTGGTGTGGCATCCTATATGTGTCTTAGCAGCATGGCAAACTCGGGCAGGGACAAGTTTAAATAGGAGGATACAGCGGAGCAGTTTCAAAGGAGATTTGGACTCAGTTCTGTGCTTGAAACATGGTGAACTGGGCCAAATGTCAGTCAGGGGAATTAAATGCAAGAACAGCCCAGGTCCTTGCGAGCGCCACTGCTGAAAAAGATTTATTGTGAATGAAATCATTCTCTGGGATGCTTCAGTGTAAGAAAAGCATTCTCTTGCCTCCATACTATTTGTATCTGCTGGCACTGGCCTGTTGAAACGAAGCTCTGTGTCTGCTTTGTGTCAGCAGGATGGGGCCCCTGGAGAGGGGCTGGTAGCCCCCCGCAGTTACCCTCTATATGGTTAGGGGAGCTTGGTGACCAGGTAAACTTTCCCAGTGTTCCAATAGCTTTTCGTGGTGTCAGCCACAGACCTGTCCTTTATTGTGGGTGTGTTCCTGATTTACTAGCTGGCTTATCTCATCTCTGGCATCCTGCTTCTGTCCTGTTAATGGAAATATTAATTAAAATCAGCCCTACTGTGAGGAACTCCACATATGCTTGCAGGGATGGGACCTCTCTCCTGCAAGGCTTTGGCACCTTTTCCAGTTGCCCAACCACTGTCCCTTGTCTGCAGCCTGCTGAGATCTGAGATTCCTCATTTTCATGAGGGATTCCCTGTGGAGCATATTAATTAATCTCACTGAAGTGTAACAAGAAACATACCTGCAATTCTTTATTTCTTTATTTATGTCTGATATAGGGATATTTAGTTTCCACATTTGTGGATGTGGGAGTTGTCTAGGACTTGTTACCAGTTCTCTATGCCAGTAACTGGTCTCTATCTGGACTTTGCCTGAGCATGAATTAAATTCCTTTCTGCTGAAAACAAAAGCAACACATTTTTCTAAAGTATAGCCCATCCTCATCTTACCCTTTTTACTCAGCTACTTTCTTTCCTTACACATCTAAAGAACTGTCTTCTATTATTTTAATGTCCATTACGCAGTTCCCATATCTTTTTACGTATAGAAACGTAGCAGACATGGATTTGTTGATTTATCCTTTTCCCACTCCTTTTAAATGCCCCGACAATTCTTCCCTTGCAGTAAGTATTATTGTAATCTTAAAATAAGTTGCAAGATGCATTGCAATAAGCATTTTTGTACTCTAATCTTGGTATTCTTTGTGCATCTTTCATGGAAAAATCTCAAGCTGCTTTTTTATCATCTCTGCATTCTTAATACCAAGTGACTCAGTTATTAATCCCTTTCAATTTTTACCCTTGCGCTTCAGAAATTAAGGACTTTGATACCTGCTTTTGCTTATCCTTCCTTTAATTCCAACAATAGTAGTGAACATTTGATCAAACACTGTTGATCTAAACCAAGTCTAAAATAGAATTGCTTTTTGCTGGTTCTGATGTTATTTCAAGGGAGAAAAATCTATTGCCTATTACATCCGGGAAGGGCTGAGCTCAAGAATCACTCATAACAGTAATTCTCCACTTGCCATCTAGAAAATTGCAAAATGACACATTTCCCAGTATTTATCTTTCTAATAATTTCCAAGAGATCTCATGTCATGTCTGGATCCAGTGGCAGAGATCTACAGCAGCTTCCCAGAAAATGAATCGTATTCAGACAGATCCTGTTATGAGCATGGTCTCATCTTTTAAACCCATATGAGCCACTGTGTTGTGCACCTGCACTGCAGTTTTGCTGTTACTGCTTTTATTTCTCGCTCAGCTCATGTCCCTCAGTCCCATGTACTGATTGTATCATGTTCCTGTTATCACAGACTCTATTTTGCATCTGGTACCAGGAGTCCTTGTTCTTCCAAGCATTCACATTGTGTATCTCCCATTTTCAGTGGGCAAGTTTTCCTCATCTTTTTATTTCCTTCTCACTTTCCCTTTTCTTTCCTTTTTCTTCATATCCTCATTTCTCTTTTTCACCTCTTTGTTCTTCTCATTTAATCTCTCTTCTCATACCCTTTCCCATCTCATTTTATTTTGTTCTCCCCTCCTCTCTTTTTCCCATCTCACTGTGATTTAACAACTATGTCCTTATGAATCCACTTGTTCTTTTCATACTGCTCAAAGCCCCACACATAATTACACTTGCTGTCTCTGCCGGCCACTTAACTATTTTGCTTGTGTTCTCAAATCCTGTTGATTTTTACACTGAACATCCCACTTCAGGCTACAAGTGGAAGAGGAAGATCATGCATACAGTCTGGGAAGTGGAGGACAGGGTGTAAGAGCTGAGAGATGATGAGGAGGAGGCATGAGAAAAGGCTGGAAGATATTGAGGGTGGAGACAGAAAACGAGAAAGGAAAGTTAAGAAAGTTTGGGGGGAACCATGATGGTCAGGATTGTGTAAGAAGAGTCTTTCAGGCACTCAGCTGTTGCTGGGGATGGTACCATGGCCAAAACAACCTCCAGTCCTGTGCTGTGTTGTGCTTCAGATGGGAGTCAGCTTCTTCTCTCAGGCAACCAGCAATAGTACCACGGGAAATGGCCTCAAGTTGTACCAGGGGAGGTTTAGGTTGAATATTAAGAAAAGTTTATTCACTGAAAGAATGGTAAAACACTGGAACAGGCTCTCCTGGGAAGTGGTGGAGTCATCATCCCTGGAAATGTTCAAGAAATCAGTAGACAGGGCACTTTGTGATATGGTTTACTAGGCATGGTTGAAGGTTGGACTTAATGATCTCAGAGGTCTTTTCCAACCTTAATGATTCTTTGGCTGTGGATGGGGGAGGAAAAAGAACTGTGCTGAACAGGATTCACATGTAAACCTTGTGTGGGCTGTCAAAAGTTGAACCCGGTTCCCAGAGGATGTGTTATCACTGTGGAATGATTTGCATGCCTAGGACACTTGGCCTTGGCAGACTCCAGAGGACTACAGATCTTACCCTAAAGCTGGTGTCTCATGACTCTATGATTCTGCCGGCAACGAAAGGAAAGTGGACACAAAGAAAAGAGGAGCTAGTGTGTGAAAATAAAGGAATGGGAGAGGACTGAGAGTTATAAAATATACAGAATGGGTATGCAGTCAGAGATGGGCCCCTCTGATTCCCCACGCATGTCTCTCTCACAGTGGGAAGCCACTGTTCTCCCCTCCAGGTTCCACCTGGTCTCTGGGGATGCTGGCACCGTGCTGACATTCCCTGCCTGCTGCACCCTACGGAGCTGCCCAGCTGAGGTTTCAGTGCTCCTTCCCTCCATCAGCATCGGCAGCGCTGGCAACAGCAGCAAAGTACCGGGGTCAGCTGCTGGAAAACTGCTATACTTAAATAACAAAACAACAACAAAAAGAATTTATATACATAAGAAAAGGAAAATGAAGCAATGATGGGTTGGGCAATTAAACTAAAAGCATTTGAGAGTGTAATCCAGCTCTCTCTATCAATAATTCAGGAGTCCAAGATCAGTCTAATTGATTGAACACCTTCCACAGTAGTCAGCCACTAATAAGACAAATGAAATGTCTTTTTTATTGTCAAATCTCCATCTCACATTTGCTCAGGCAAAATCCTGCAGGGCTTTTCATTTCAGGAGCTTGGGTATTTTTTTTCTCTTGATGGAGATAAATTGAAGGCCAGCGTCTGTTTTTAAACAGCAGTAAATTAAGCCTGTCTGCTCCTTTGGCTGTGGGTGGGTGGAGAAACAGAGCTGTGCTGAACAGGATTCACAGGCAAACCTTGTGTGGGCTGTCAAAAGTTGAACCCGGTTCCCAGAGGATGTGTTATCACTGTGGAATGATTTGCATGCCTAGGACACTTGGCCTTGGCAGACTCCAGAGGACTACAGATCTTACCCTAAAGCTGGTGTCTCTAACCTCCATTCCTCTAAAAAAGAACCACATTAGGATCCTTGGTTCCTTCATTGTGATACTGATTTTTAGCTTTGACATGGCATAGGTGTTTAAAAGGGGCTGAACAATTGTTTAACCTTTCCAATTTATGTGAGCAAACTGCATCACAGGTTGTGGGGACGGGAAAAAAGGTGTGAGTTGAAAATGGTTTATTTTTTATAGGTTTCTTCCAAAATCATGCCAATTGAAGTGATTTGGGAGACCTCTATGGCGGCAAAGTAGGGCACGCTCAGCAAATTTGCTTGATTTTGTTCCCTTTGGACCTTATCACTGAGGTGGTGGGCAGGGGGGTGATTGCCCCAGCAGGATGGAGCTTGTGGACACCAGCTTCAGAGCATTGCCCATCATTAATCAAAAGCTGATTGAAGAAAAGCTTGAGCTGGCACCGATACACACACAAGTGTCTATCTGCATGGTGTAAATGTGTGTGAGCAAGGCTTCATTAAGCTCAGATACTCACCACTTAGGCTAGCACATCCTCTTGTATGCACAGAGGCTCTGGGACTGGATTTTTAGCCAATATAAATCAAAGTAGCTCCTCAGGGCATTCTGCTGACTTATACAAGCCAAAGATCCAGCCCAGGGGTGAGGAAAGAGCTCTGATTCCAAAGTGTGTGTGTGTGTGTGTGTGTGTGTGTGTGTGTATGTGTGTTTATTTAATCAGGAAAGATTGCAAGCTGTGTTTGTGCTCCAGAGTCCCCACCGAGTATGGTACAAGTAACCTCCTGAGCAAACCCAAAATCTGAAGATCCGGTAGCAAATTTCCTCATTTTTTGTTATTACACGTCTTTCCCCACAGCTTGGCTGGGGAGAGAAGGAAGGAGACAAAGTGCTTGAGAGGTTTTATTTTGCCTATTTTGCCTCTGAAACATTATATATTGTGCTTGAATGCTTAATCTAACCAAGGAGTAGTTGTTTTACTTCCTAATCTAATAACTTTCTGATGTCTGTCTCCTCTTAGCTTTGCTTTAGCTTGACTGCACAAATACCATTTAATTGTGTTCTTGTGGAAAATAAAGGCCAGTAGCTTTGCCAAGAAGGGCTAATTTTATAATGCCCCATGCCAGAATTAATCTTGATGGCAAAGATAAGGCTGATGGCTTATAGCTGGCGATTATCGTAGAAGACCTGTTGCATAGAGTGGTTACAGGCTATGAAGTTCCCTTAAATACTGGACATTGCCTATAGAGGCAGGTGTTTGCAGTAGTTAAGACAGAAGAGACTGAAGAAGCGGCAGATGGAATGAAAGAAAGTCGGCGAGGGAGAGGAGGAAAATAGAACAACAGAAATGCAATAACAGCAGCTGAAAACAAAGCAGGGTGAGGGCATGAGAATGGCATGGGAATGATGTACAGATGGAGCAGGCAAATAAGAGGAATCAATATGGCCAACAAAAAGGAAGAGGGTGTGGAAATGAAATAGAAAGGAACTGCTGAGAGAAGTAGGCCAGTGAGTACAGAAGTCTATCTGAGATTCAGTTTAGTCAAAGGAGATGTTTTTTTGTTGTTTTGAAGGACATTTTCAGCTTTGCTGTCTTTAGGCCATGTACCACCTATATGCCTGGTAACAAAAGCCACTTGGTTACCCAGTAGATGTGCTGATGCTTGCTGGAGTCTTCTCCCTGGGACAGGTTCTTTGAAGCTGAGAGCTGGCCCTTTGCAGAGATAAGTCAAACATTCCCAGGTTTATAATGCTGCTGCTGCTACACAGCCAGGAAGTCAGAAGTCTTCAGGACTCAGAAACAGCTTCAGTCTTAGTGTGAGCACTTGAAGCTGCTGACAACAGCTCTACGAAACTGCTTACGGTTTTGAAAGGCAAATGAGACCCATCAGCGAATGAGGGACCAAGTCTGGAAGTGAAGTTCTTACTTCCAAGACGTATAAGCAAGCAAGGAAGCAAATATAAAATAGTTATTGATCTGTATTTGATTTACGTAGCAAGGCTTTGGTAGCCATGGGCTTCAGGGGTGGCTTCTGTGAGAAAATACTGGAAGCTCTCCCCATGCTGGACAGAGTCAGCTTCCAGCCAGCTCCAACAAGGACCCACTGAGACCAAAGCTGAGCCCATCAGCAATGCTGGTGTCACCTCTCTGATATATTTAATAAAGGGTGAAACAGGTTTCAAAAAAGTCCTCTGTGAGAAACAAGTGAGAATATGTGAGAGGAACAACTCTGCAGGCACCCAGGGCAGTGCAGAAGGAGGGGAAGGAGGTGCTCCAGGTGCCAGAGCAGCAATTCCCATGCAGCCTGTGGTGCAGCCCATGGAGAGGCAGCTGTGCCCCTGCAGTCCATGGAGGTCCATGGGTCAGCAGAGATGCACCTGCAGCCCTTGATGGTCCATGGGGGAGCAGAGATCTACCTGTAGCCCATGGAGGACCCCATGCCAGAGCGGCTAATTCATCCTGAAGACTTTAGAGGACCCCATGCTGGAACAGAAGCATGTGCCCTGAAGGAAGCTGCAGTCCTTGGCAGGCACACATAGGAGCAGACTCCTGGCAGGAACAGCAGCTCATGGAGAGGAGCCCATGCTGGAGCAGGTCTGCTGGCAGGACCTGTGGCCCATGGCGGATGCACATTGGAGACGTCTGTTCCTGAAGGACTGCACCCCATGGAAAGGATCCAGACTGTAGCAGTTCTTGAAGAACAGCAGCCTGTGGGAAGGACCTGTGTCGGAGAAGTTTGGTAAGGACTATATCCCAGGGGAGGGACCCCATGCAGAAGGGACAGGGGGAAGAGTGTAAGGAAGAAAGAGTGGCAGAGAAGTGTTATGGACTGACCACAACCCCCAGGTTGGGGAGGAGGAGAGAGAAAGTTGAGAAAGAAGGACTGAAGTTGAGAATGGGAAGAAGGGAGAAGTGGGGAGAGGGGTTGTTAGTTTTGCCTTTGTTTCTCACTGTCCCAGTCTGATAGTAACTGGCAATAAATTAAATTACTCTTTGCCAAGCTGAGCATGTTTTGCCCATGCTGGTAACTGTCGAGCAATCAAAGTGTCCTCATCTCAAGCCGCAAAGTTTTCAGTCCTACCTTCTTCCTCTGTCCTGTTGATGTAGAAGAAGTGAGAGAGCAACTTTGTGGCCTGCCAAGGTCAACCCACCACATGATTATATATATATTGCTTCCAAAAAATGTGCAGTTCAGGAAACTTGACTTCCACAAACTGGTGCTAATATGCTTACTGAGAGTCCAAAACTGAGCATGTATTTGCAGCTCTGATCCCAGACTGAGGAGTGTGAGATGATAAATAAATCTCACTGTAAACCCAGGGCATGCATGGGAGAAGTACAGCAATGAAGGGTCATTATGTTTTATAGGCAAGAACTCCAGTAGACCAGCAGTGCTGCTCCTTTTTTATATAACGTTCAAAGCCTGCAAGTGAAGCTGAAACAGAGATGTAAATCATGACAGGAATACTTCTGGAGGATGTCAGCCAGGGTTTTGTTCAAAGAAGTTTTAAATAGGACAAGGGGGAATGCTCTTAAACTGAGAGAAGGTAGATTTGGGCTAGATAGTAAGAAGAATTTTGCATTGTGAGGGTGAGAAGGCACTGGAACAGAAGCTGTGGTTACCTCATCCTTGAAAATGTTGAAGGCCAGTTTTGATGGGGCTCTGAGCAACGTGGTCTGCTGGACTATCCCTTACCCATGGCAGGGAGTTGGAACTAGATGATTGTTAAGGTCCCTTCCAAACCAAACCATTCTGTGATTTCATGAAATAACAAATAAGCCTCCTAGTGTGTTTTCTCCCTTGTTGAATAAACTAATAACTTCTCTTATTATAAGGCTCTTTTCAGAGGGGAATATTAAAGTCTTAGTCTGATGTATATTCTTCATGACTAGGCCCTCTCCCACTCTCATGTCCTGTTTGGAAAGTGCAGTTGGTAATTCCCTGTGTCAGAGCAGAATTATGAACAGTCAAGGAGCATCTCATGTGTCATTTATATATGTCCTGCCACTGCAGGGTCTTGGATCACAATAGAGGTTCACAGGTATAGAAACTGTGCAAATGATGGTTATGACTGCTCAGAAATGTCACATGAAGTATTTTGTCAGTCTGATTTATTGAGCTACCTTGTATGGAGGAGTTCAGTGATGAAATAAAATGAAAAGCACCAGTTGTGATATTTAAATAATCACTGTTTTCCACCAGAAAAAAAAAAAGACAAAAGGTGAGGGGTTTGAAAAAGTTTTGCTAAGTGACTTCCCGTTTCTTCCCACTCAGTTTGACTATTCCTGTTGGCTGGGAATAGAAAACTGAAGTGATGGATGGCTCTGATTATGACTAGTCAGGTGCATTAAATGGTGTCTCACACTACTGCCTCCTGTAATCTTGAGACTTACTGTGCTTATCAGGGCTGATGGGGAAAAGGTAGATGTCTGAAAACAGTAAAGAAATAAAAGGGGAGGTGAAAGATCTCAGACCGGTCTCAGCAAAAGGATTTGTTGGGCACTGGAAATGTGTTGAGGAGATTAAACTGACCCACTTTTAGAATAACTAATTGGAATATGTCTGTCAGCTTCAAGACTCAGTAGAGCACATGAACCTCATCCTGCTTTTCATGGGTCACTTGGTGGAGAGATGCTTGCAGTATATGGAAAGTTTCTTTTTAGCATCCATCTGTTTGATGCTAACATGGAGCTTAGCTCAAATGCTTGTCTCTGGTTAAATCATGAACTCATGTGTGAGTTACAGCACTGTGAGTCCATAGACACCAAGAAAAATTACTCTATTTTCATCAGTGTGAGACAAAATAAGATCGCATGGATTTTTAGCTATGGAGCGAGGACGGGTAGGTTTGAAATGTATACTTCATATCTGGTTTTGTGTCAGTGCTGTACACAAGATCTGTCTAAAATGGTATGAAATACTGCTCGAAGTCTTTACAAATGCATCGCTGAATTTCTGTGGTTCTGTATCTAAATTTGTGTTGTTGATGTATAAGAAAATTGAATTCAAGCTGGAAGGGTGCAAAATGCTATGAAGGTGACACTGTCTAATGCAACAGACTAGCAGAGGCTGGTTTATTCCTCCTCAGGAAAAGAACACAAAGCAGGCTGGTAATATATGGCTGATTTTTATTAGTTTATGGGAGTAGGAAAGATAAACTGGGAGGACTTCTATGAAAAGACTCAGACCATGAAGAGGTTCGGATTGAAAATAGGAAGACTTCTAGCTGTAGAGCCAGTGAGTTTAGGGACAGCCGTACAGCCTGATTACTGGAGACAGAAGCCATAACCAGGGTGTATCCCCATGTTTTTAGGAAGGAGATTTTCAATGCATGAGGGTTTAATATCTCTTAGGCAAGTTCCTAAGACACCTGACTTTCCATGTACAGTTTCTGATGGCTGGAAAAGCATCCCATGATAAATGCCTCTGCTTTTGTCTTGTTGGGGAAGGGTACCAGGGTCCCTATGCTCCTGGTGTGTGCTTACTTCTATGAGATCAAAGTTGATATCAGAAAAAAGGATGAGGTGGCTTCATTTGAAAGTGCCAGCCCAGTGAGTTAGACTGGTCTAGCTCCAGAAGCGTAATTACCCTGATACTGCAGTTCCAGCAAATCTTCCCCTAGGCGACCCTGAACAACATTGCAAAACTATGACCTTCATGTTTTTGCCCAGCTCTTCTGCTTTCCAAGTGCAAGGACAAATGTGCCTCAAAGTTAGTACTGGCTCAATGGAAAACTGAACAGGATGGTACTGTTGGGCAATATATTTCCACTAACTTTCTTGGTTTCAACTTCAAAAAATGCTTTCTCAATCAGAATTGAACTTCTTTCTTCACGGAAGTTTTGATTGAATGATTTCAGTTTTTCAAAGATAAGTGACAGAACACACTTAAAATTTATAAAGGGAAATTGAGAAATCTCTTTTGGTTCTGTTTTCAAGCACAGGGATTTTGTGGTTTTTTTTTGTTTGTTTGTTTTTTTTTGTGGTTTTTTTTTTGTTTTTTGTTTGTTTTTTTTTTTTTATTAAAAGCAAGAGAAAGAAACTCAATCTGAAGCATCTGAGCACTATTTTTTTCTTTATTTTTTAATGGAATACATGTAGCCTGTTTGATGAAATCTATCAATAAATCCAGTTGAATGCCCTCTCACCCTGTATGTGATGTACTGGGGGAAATCATGACAGACTCAATGAATAAAGCTGCTGCAAAATTTGAGTGTCTACAGGGAAAATAACCTTGGCCAAAACTGCAGCCAGCCAGATTCAGAAGACGTGTTTGGGGATGTTTTCTTCAGAGAAGGGTAAAATAAGTGCTGTAACTGACTTAAAAAAGTCTATGACTGCAAAGATCTAGAAACATGAAAACTTGTGTCCATCTGGCTGATTCCTTATTGTGATCATTAAGGGATGGAGAATGACAAGCAAAGTAGAGGGAAGAGGGGAGTTCTTGGTTTTTCCAGACTTGAATGTTGATCTGCCAAGACAGACACTACCCTGGAAGAAGCAGTTTTGTTTCTGTGTAACTTTGTCTAGATCAGAGCTTTATCTATTCTAGTAAAAATTGTGTCTCATAATTGATTTGCTGGCATGTTTTTCTAGCAGGGACCACACCTGAGCACAGTGGGAATAACCAACCCTTCCTTTAGCTGCCCTTTTGGATGGACAAAGTCCTGGTTTCTCAATAGCAGAAAGGAGAATATGCTTAAAATGCAACAAACCAACTAGTATTTTCTAAAAGTTTGAAAAATATCCATTTTCATAGTTCTGCCTGGGAAAAGTCTGCAGCAGATAGAGCACAAAACTGAAAGAGGTGTGGGAGCAAGCTCATGGCAAGGTGTCTGTACTCTTCTGTGTGTTTTAGTTGCATTGAGGGGAGAGCTGTAGAAGGCAAAATGCAATTGCTTCAGTAAAAGCACATCTGAACCACTTCCCTAAGTGTCACCCCATGTCTCTAGTTGGATGTGCTGTGTTTTACCAGACTGCCTCACAGCATTTGATGTCACATGGATTTATGAACATTGCCCTGTGAACTGCACCGGATGGTGACGTCACAGGTTCAGAGGATGTGATGCTACGTCATTAATGATTTCAATCACTCTGCTCTGCGCTGGCCTTTGGTAACATTTTTTTAACAGGGTTTTTGTTGAGATCCAACTTCTCAAGCCCTGGCAGTGTCAGACTGAGAACTGAGAGCAGAATCCTCTTAACCCCGTGAAGACTCAGACCTGTTAGTCTGAAAAGAACTAACCCTTTGAAAAAAGTGAAATCACGAATTTCTCATGCCCCTTTTCTCTCATCACAGCATAGGAGACACCCATTAATTTTTACCCTTTTGGTAAGATGTGAGCCCCTGCACTTCTTCCTGAGGTATTTTGTCCTGATCCCTCAAAGCGCTGTTAGGATCATCCTGCCAGCTCTGCAAGTGGTGAGTCCTTCATCTTGCCCCCCTCATGGAGAGGTCTCAGATCATTGCCAGTAAACTGTGAGCAACAAAAATCAGTTACGGAAAAGTATGGAAATTGTCCTAGAAGGCCATTTATAGAGGGAATTAAGGAAAAAACAAAGCATATTGCAATCACATCCATGGAGTGAGAAAAAGCCTTTGTGATGTAAAGAAATGACAGTGTTGGGAAAAGTTTGCTGTGCAATGAGGACATAATGCTATCGTGATGGCCATTCAGACCTACAAACACAAAAAGGATAATATTTTGCAGTCCAGGGAATTGATGAATCTGCTACCACAGTCCTGCAGCTGTAAGTACTGTGCACAGCTTCAACAAAGATACTGAAAGTTTCTGAAGACCAGGGTGATCTCAGACAAGTGCAATAAAAGTGATCGTAGAAGGAGCTGTTTCTGTAGAGACAAAATCTGAATCTAGGGGTATGTTGTAAATCACCTCTAGTCTTCCTGGCTGCAGGACTCTGCCCCAAAAGAGCTCTGGTTTTAGCTAATGTTGACTAAGGGATGAAGCTGTTACTATCTCCAGGAAGTGTAAAGGAGTGAGTAATGATGGAGGAAAATGGGGTGTGTTAAATTAAGGGCTATAGAAGGACACTATGATAAAAGGCATCTTAGAAAAATACAGGCTGTGTATGAAAAAAGAACTTCCGAATAGCTGGATCTGCTAGACAGGGGAGTCATTTCCTAAGGGAGAGAGCAGAAACCCTGTTATTTCAATCATTTGAACAAAACTGGACAAAGCCCTGGAGAATATATTGTAAGGAACAATCATATGCTGTCCCCTGGGAATGGATAACATGACCTGATAAAGTCTTTTCCTAGTGGTTGCTACGATTCTCTTCAGATTCAGAACTTGTTCTGGGCATGATATGTCTTGGGACTAGATGTGATGTGAGCCTCAGGTCAGTCGTCTGATTGATTCAGAGAACCAAGCAGAGAGAAGGAAAGGGAGGAAAGGAGTGCAGAGCCAGTCAAAAACAGAGCACATGGAAAAATATTGACTCTGAAGACAACTGTCAACTGCTGCCCAGATGGAAATCCAGCACAGAGCTGCTGTTAGTTTGGGGAGGATTCAGGAAATGGTACACCAACTACGCTTCCCAAATCAATGCTGTTTTCAATGTTTCCTCACAGAGCTGGAGAGGAATCTCTCCCCTCTTTCCAGCCTCTTTTCTGAAGCAGAGGCAGTCACAGGGGTGAGTAGAGATAATGTTATATCTGGACAAAATTAAGTGACAAGCGTTGGCATCCTTGATTTCTTGGGAGATGGTACGCCAGGTGGGAATTACCTAAGATGGTCTGTGATTTTATTCAAAAGAATTGCCAGTGATTGCAGACATCTCTTATCTATGCAGTTAAAGTAGAGGCTAAATTCAGAAAGAGGAGGTTTGAGACAATCAGGTCTTCTGTGTCATGTAGATGAGCAGGAAAATTGTGATTTCATGTGGCCATTTGAAGATTTTCACTTCCTCTCATTTACCTTTTTAGTAAAACCCTTTATAGTGTAAATTTTACACTGGGAAAAAAAAAATGGAAATGTCCACATGCAAAAGAAGGCAACAAACACAGGCAAACAAAGAAGACTCGAATATTTTAGGGTTTTTTTTAAAGCAAGATTTTCCAAATTCTGTCTTTTGCTCGAAACAGGTCATTCCTCGAGCAGCAACAGTAGTCAAGCCTGGTTTCTTGTGAACTCCAAAATATCCTTCAGTTCTCTTTGCCCTGATTTGCATCCTTATCCTTGCAGACAGATAGGTATTCCATTATGGGCTATTTTATAAGGAGATGGAGACTTCTTATTCCTTCAGTTCTCTCCCATGCCTCTACACCTCACCCCACCTTGAAGGACCTCCAGCTCCTGTTTCTTTCCTGTAACTATCCAGAGAAAGAGCTGATCACATTGCAGCTGAGTTTCCACTATGTGTGTGTGGAGTTTTAGGCCTTTTTTTTTGTATTCACAGATTGGCCAGATGGCAGGCCCAGCAGAACAGATCACTATCAAGTTCACATTACAGCTTCTTCTAAGTGGTGGAAATTGGTGAGCAGCTTCAAAGCTATTGTGGAGGAAAGACAGATGGGCAGAGAGATAGACATAGATGGCTCATGCTTATCAGGAATTGACAAAAAAACCCCAGAACTAATTAGAAAAAGTTTTTTTTATGTCTTGGTTTAAACTTCTAAGCCTGTTCCTTAATAGTGTAACTTAGTGGATATCTGAAAGAGCCAAATGCTGTGACCAAAGCTATGTTTTTGCATTGTCCAGAAGTCTCAAAATGTTAGAGCTGTGTCATGCTGGGGTCTAAGTTTAGGAGGAATAAAAGATGTTTTCCAGGAGAAGCAAAGAAGCCCCCAGATCTCTTTACCTGGGGGAGTGTGGAATCTGCCTGGGCACAAGCCTCTGGCAGGTGTGTGACTGAATCAGCAGCACGTCCAATTACTTTGCCTCAGTGAACTGCATGGATTTGTCTCCTTACCTTCCCAGGTGGGCATCCAACAGGGAAGAGGAGAAGCTATTCCCTATACGTGCTAGCAGTGGAGTCCAGATAGGGAAAGAGTAGAAAACCCCAGTCTAAGAAGCCTGAGAGCCTCTGAAACAGTTCTCCAATGTCTCACATGAAGGTGACCTTACTGAGAGTCTCAGTGGGACTGGGACACGTTACTTGCCTTGATCCTCTGAGAATCCAAAGGAAGTCTCCTCTCCAACTTCTTACAGGGAACACCTCACTGTATTGCATGTGATCCGCAGCTGAAACCAGCCAAACCTGAAGTCATAAGTCTTACTCTGAATCAGAAATGAACATGGTCCTATTTCACTAAATTGCTGCCTTTGGATCCCTATAGTTTCAAGTAGTATGAGAAATGTACTGTCTCCCCAGGCTATGTCCCCAAGACAACTACACAAAAAAGCTGACACACTGGACAGCCTCTTGCTCCATCAAGGCTGCGAGAATTCACAGCTCTGTTCTTAAGCAGTTGTCCAAGCACTCTTGGTACTTTTCCTGTGGTTGAATCTTTCAACGGGATGTAGTTTAGCTACATCTGCTGATGGTCAGGGCTGGGAATTTATGCCAACAGGCAGTTTGGGTGTGTGGAGGTTTGGGTTGGCTCCCTGCCAAGCCCAACTGCTGGCCACACGGGTCCCCCCCCCAAGAGAGAAGGGAAAAAAAAGTACCCAAAAAGACATTTTTAGTAAAAGTATATATATATTTATATTCACATATATTACAATTATATACAATCAAACACTATGAATCTACAGAACAAATCCCAGAACCACCCCAAAAG
>JAWWMO010000083.1:146685507-146756926 GCA_035047845.1 Dendrocincla fuliginosa | reverse complement strand
ATGCTTGGTTAAGAAGGGTATAAATAGGAGGATGTATATTTTTTCTTATATAATAGTGACAGGGCATTCCTTGTTTTAAATAAAAAAAAAGATGATTGTCTCTAAATGCTTTTGATTTGTAAATAAAGGAAAGCCTTTGTTGGTCTCAGGAAGAATTCAAGGGACAGTATCTTGTGTTTGGCTCACTGGGAACTTGTGAGATTAGATGTGATATTGCTTTTTTTGCTAGGCAAAGGCAAAATGCATTTCACAGTAATGGGCAAAAATAGCTTTACTCCAGTGTTTGGAGGGTAACAGTGGGAGTGGTTGCATTGGCAAGCTGTAGTGGAGGAGGCTGAGACCATGTTGTAGAGTTGTTCCTTGGACATTGTCCATCTCTCAGTTGCTCATCTGGACCAAACAGACTTTACAGAACTGAATTAGAGGCCTAATCCAGCTCCCCTTTAAGACAATAGGAATTTGCAATGATTACATGGGATTTAGTGCTTTTTGCGATTTATCTTTGATTTTACAAGGGTAGGACTGGGAGTTTTATAAACCTGCACCTTTGCCTCTGATTTAATTCTATGTTTTAAATCGCTTTCTGTGTTACTTTGCCATACAAAATCCATCTCTTTTTGGCACTAATCAACTCCTGCTGATCCTACTATTTTGTGCTCTCAGTGTAAAAGCAATAATCCTTTTTTTTACCCTTAAAACTAGATGGTGTGTGCACAGCTCTGAGCTCTGTGTGTGCTGATGGATGTTGATATCCTTTCAAAGAGGTATCTATAAAGAGCATTAATAGGGAGAAATAAGGAATGTCATTCCTCCTCTGTTCTCTTCTCCTTGGCTTTAAATTATTAACTATCAATTATGTTCATATTCTCCATGTCTGCCTTTCAACAAGAAAATGAAAAGCAAGTTATCCATGACTTTGACTCTCCTACACAGCTTCCTTTGGGCTTAGAAACTGCTGTGGCATGAAATCCTCCATTAAGATTAGTGAAGAAATAACTTAGGATTCTTAATGAGGATGGATGAGGATGGATCTTTTCAGAGTAATGTGTGGGGCATGCTGGGTGCGTTAACCTATGCTGCCAGTACCATGTCCTAAGGCAAATGTAGATGGCAGAAGGTTTGAAGCAAACATACCTAAAAAACCAGTTTCAGTGTTTGCCACCTAGAAGCTGGTTCCTCTGAGAGTAGCCCATAGGGTGCTCTCCAAATTCACTTGCTTCATCTTTGCTTGTGTCATCCCAGAAGTGCAAATAAATGTAGATCTCTTTCGCTGGTATGGACATTAGAAAAAGTATGCCTGGAATTTACCCATCTATATCATGTGTCGAGTGGAATTCTGTCTGCCTGGCAAAGGAGAATTTTTCTAACAGGACTTTTAGCAGGAGCTTTAAACAGAAAAAACCAGTTTCATTTTACAAAGCATTGGCTAACCTTTTTTCTCTTTTCCTTTAAGAAGGAATTACTATTTCTGTTGCATATAAAAATAGTCTTTAAATGTCCTCTAAATCATGTTGAACTGGAGAAGTTAAAAACTTTACATACACTATTTGATTTATTACTAAATCTTCTCTTTGGAACCATAAATGAAGAGTAGAGTTTAAAATGTGGGGTATTTAACTGGGGGAGAAGCTTACCTCAGCATGTCATGGGTTATCTGCCACTTAGAGTCTTTGCATTAAAACTCAATGGCTTTATAATAGCTCTGCTTTAGCTTAGTTGAAATTTATAGAAGTAGTTGAAGAAATCTATGTATGTTGATATGAAGGAGCTGGAGCAGATGTCCATAACTATACTTTAAGTTTAAAAGCTATGAGTGTGTACTTGGGAAAGTGTTTTGCTTGAATGTATCTGCATTCCTTGGGATTTTCAAATTTTTTTTTTTAAATTTTTGGTTTTTGACTGAAGAGCCCACAGTTCTGTCCAATCTGTGTTTTTATTGCTCATGGGATTTTGAAGTGGCAAGGAAACTCTTTCCTTTGCAAGGAACTCTTGCAGGACTTTGCTTTGTGAGTAGCCAGAGACCCAAGAACTCAGTAGACATCATACTGTAGACATCAGTACACCAGGCAATGTGACTCTCTCTCTAGTCATTTTTGTGGTTCTTGTCTGATATGTGAATAACGACTTGGGGTCTCTGGCACTGGAACAGACAGCTTTATGAAAGGGAATTTTTGTCCCAGGTTAATCCCAGCTTTTCAGTTAGACATGAAAAGTCAGTCAGTGAAAGGTGACCTCACTCTTGTCAATTCCATCTCTGACTTCTCATTGCCCTGCATGAACACCAGTTTTCTTCCCACAACTGCTTTTCACACAACATTTTCTCTGGTACGTTATTGGTTTTATTCCACTTAAGGCATTATTTCTTTCAGAACAACTTGTCTTGTTCACTACTTGCTCTTTTGAAATTCAGCTAGAAGCAGGTAGTAGTGGTGCTGCTTATGACTAGACATCCTAATGTGTGCTATCACTTTGTGATGCACTCTCATTCCCCAGAGTCTCATTTCCCCTACCCTTCCCTATTATTAAGCATTAGAAATAATAATAATAAATCAGATTAGTCTATTTATGTCTCACTAATGTGCTCTTCATCAAAACAACACAAATTTAGCTCCCTGCTGTCGACTTTGATTATATAACAACCCTATTATCCTATCATATTTCATATTATCATCAAAGGGAAAAATCAGTTTGATCAGTGAAGCACCAAAATAGCTTTGACTGAGCATGCTGTGATATAGGAAAGAAAGAGGAAACTTAACAGAACAATGCAAGCACAAGTCTCCACTTGGTCTTTGTTACTGTGTAAGGGAGATCCTGACTGATCCAACTGGCACTGCTTTGCCAGAACTTTGTGCACGTATCTGCTTTACAGGATGGCTGTTACGGGACAGCTCTAGAAGGTGTGCTTGGATGTTACTTCAGGAGTCCAAGGTAGCTTCTTGGTAATGAATGGAGAAGATGTACAGTGACCTTCAGCAACAGCCTTCTGTTTGAACTCCTCTGTAACAACTCATTAGGACAAAACAGGCATTATTAAAAAAAAAAAAAAAGAAGTAAAAGAAAAGAGGGAAGTAACCAAGTTAATCTACTGTATTGTACATTTTCTCATTACTTTTCTAGTGCTTTGATCAGTGAAATGCCAGGGCAGTAATCAAGATTATTGTGAATCAGACCTAAGCAAGATAATTTGTTAGGTTTTTTTCTGACAGATTTGAAAGTTTTTGTTATGGAAAAACCCCCCTTGATTTGTTGCTAAAAGCTGAAAAAAAGAGCAGTCAGTGGAATCAAAATGGAGAACGAAAATGTTCCAGAACTATTTGGTGTGTACAGACCAGAGGGCAGGGGCTTGGGTGGAAGTATCTGTCAGCTGAAGTTTATGTCCTCATTTAGCTTTATATAATATTCCTGTTAATATTAGGATCTAATTAAGACAGTCATTGAAAATCTTTATGAGGAAGCCGGATGAGAGAGATGTGTTGGAGTGTGTCCATTACACTAATGTTATGGACTTTTTCAT
This sequence comes from Dendrocincla fuliginosa, assembly GCA_035047845.1. Taxonomy (NCBI): domain Eukaryota; kingdom Metazoa; phylum Chordata; class Aves; order Passeriformes; family Dendrocolaptidae; genus Dendrocincla; species Dendrocincla fuliginosa. The sequence goes on along the minus strand of JAWWMO010000083.1, from coordinate 146,753,409 downwards.
GTGTATTTCAGCAAGACACCATTACTGACTGGAATATTGCAAAAATTACAACAAGAATCACTCCACCACTGCTTCCATCACCCAGAGATACGTAACACTCACAGAACTGAAAAAAGAAATAATGCGTTTCTGACCAGCCTGCCTGCCATCTAATTTTGATATAAAACTTTATTTTGGGAACTTCAGCAAGATAAAACATATGGAAAGGATTAGCCATCATAATGATACACCAAAATTGAAACAAATGGAATAATGGCATTGGGCACAGAGATATTGGTTACAGATGGGAGGTGCCCTGGGACCCTTATGCTAGTTAATCTGAACTCAGAAGCTGAATTAAAACCATGAAAAAGTGATGGAGCCCTTTGCCAGCATGCAGTTTTCAGTTATTTAAGATGTACATAATGAATACGGATAAGGAAGGTTTGCCCAAAAAAAAAGTAGTAGGAAGGCAAAAAGAAACCTGGGGAAAAAAGAAATTATTCTCAACAGCAGGAGTGGTTTTGTTATTTCCAGTTGAAAGCACTGCGAGGTGATTCTAAAGGACTGTGTAGAATCAGTCTGGGTGATTGTTTGTCCCTTGCTCAGTCGAGGCCAACACCACAGCGTTCCACTGACTGCAGCTGATAAGGAGATTCATGGACTTCCTGTCTCCAGTCAGGTTTTTTCTGCCATCTCCATTGAAACCAAGATTTTATTCAGCCAGCCCCTCCCAAAGCCAGCCCCGCCTGAGCAGTGCTCCCCTCTGGGATGTATTATGTTAATGATGCTATTTCTTCCTCCTGGTGCTCCCAAGTGCAAGAGCTCAGTAGGACATAAGCAAACTCTTTCCTTCTCTAAAGCCTGCTGTGGCAGTGCCTTCCTCTGAAGCCAACGGATTTGGGTGTGATGCAATGAGTCCTGATTTGTGCCCTTTTACTGAAACTGGAATGTGAGCCTTTTTCTATTTACTATTAGATACTATATCAGTGTCTCCAACTACTGCTCAGCATGAACAGTGTTTCCTAAACCTAAGGGAGAGCAATAAGACCTAATAACAACAGTCAACCTATATAATTTATGCAGCTGTATTTTGTGTTATGGAATGCAGTCATTCAAAGCTGTCTGCTAATTTTAGACTGGAAATACTATCCCTGGAGCCTTCAGCCTTCATTTGTCTCTCCTTCTGTGAATACTGTAATTAATAAATATCCCAAAGCCCTCCTTCACCTTGCTTTCTGACAGTGTAAGGAGTGCTGCCATGCATTAACACCCACAACAGATTGAGAATAAAAAAGGGGGTGGTGGGGGAAAGATTAATGCTTCAGTTTTGTTGGTAATTAATATTCACAGATCCAAGCTGCGTTGTCTTTTACTTCACTTTGAGAAATGTAGAGCAAACAACAGGATGATAACATTTATCATAGCTAGTGAATTCACAAGTGGAGCTGGCAAATATAATAATTGAAACTATGCTCTATAATGTATCTTCCTCCTGCATGAGTTCTGATACCACTAGTCTGGCTTTGATTCATTATTTATCTGGTCTGTGGAACAGCTTGCAGTAATTGCTGTATCCACAGCACTATACTTGAGGCTAGAAGAGAGATCCATTTCACAGACAGCCACCCTCTGGCTTTCTCCATATTCCCTCTCTGCTTTCCTACCCAGACATTAACTCATTAGCTTGCCATTTCATGGACGTATGTTCAGACCCAAGATCACCACATTCTGTACTCTCCCCCTTCATCTATTAGTGAAAAGCATTATGCTACAGAACTACACCCTGGGGAAGGAAATGTTCCAGTCTAATTACTAATGACAAAAGAAATCTACAGATTGATTAAAAAGAGTATGTGGGGAATTAAACAGGAAATGCAACATGCAAACCTGCATGGTGAGATTCACCTCTTTCCTGGTGTCAAAGAGGAAGTAGGGGAAATTGTGTCCTCTAGAGCACCTTGCCTGCCCTATTCCACAGATGAGATCAGTTACATTAATCCTCCTATTGCTTGCAGCATTTCTGAAAGTCCTGAATTGTGGTATCCTTGCCCATCCATCTTCAGTAGCATCTCCCTGGAGCCATAGGAATGTGTGGGAAATGTTAGGATTCACGAAGTCACTTTATAGCAAAGAAACCTCTTCATATTGACTGTTTGGACACTTTATACATGTCAAAATATCATCAAAACTGACCTTTAGAGAAATAACATTAATTCATTATTGCTGGCTCTCCCTACAGAGTGGGTATGCAGCTCCTTAATCATAATTATTGTTCAGAGGATAATTAATCTGATAACAGTATTTAATTAGATTATCTGAAGTAGATGGTGTAAGTGCTTTTGGCCTCCCAGAGTCTGAAATTGCAACTCTACAAAATGATTTCCAAAGGACCTATTTGGTAATATCACTGCTGACATGGGGGTCATGCCTCAGCTGTCCTCCTGCCAAGCATCATCTTGGCCTCTTGACTGGAGCTGACGTTGGAAGTATCCAGGGAAGGGATTTTAGCTCAGATCCAGTATATGCAGTGGAGCTCTTCATTTCCCTGGACCTAAATAGGTGCTTAAATGTCTTTGTGGAGTTAGGCTTTGGACTTTATTTTGTTTTACCTGTAGAGGAAAGAACCAGTGTTGTGTCTTAGAGAGAAAAACTGATGCTAAGGGATTGATAAGGGGCTGTATTTCAGGATGGAGCATGGTTCTACTACCCATTTAGTGCAATAGTTGAAGTATCTCAGCTGTGCTGTCTGGAACAGGTTATGATTCTTGGAGGAAGATTGCTGAATACTTGTTCAAATATGTCTGGACCAGCTGGGGAATGGGGAAGATACAGCTGAGTTTCTGTGTCACAAGCTGGATTGATGAGGACACTGATGCTATGGCATATTCTTCTCCCAAACCCTTCTGAGGAAGTTAAAAAAAGCAGAGCAAAAGACTGAATTTCTTCCTGGTCTGGAGCTGATGGTGGTGGAGGGCAGGGCTGATACCAGACTTGCACACTGGGCAAGAGCTCAGGGCAGCATTCTCCTTAGGCACCAAGACATGGAACTGAATGATCTATACCTGTTTCTTTTAATGTTTCCTTGGAAGTATCTACCATCTTTACCTCACCTCTCTGATTTGAAGCTCTTCTTCTCAGAACCCCTTCTGCATGGTGATGTGGGTGATTTGAAGTTTCTTGTTCAGTGTGCAGCACTGGGCACATCTCATTGTCTTCATCATGCAAGTCATCCAAAGGGACCTGGTGGGCAGCTCATAGCTCTTCATCATGGTTGGAGGCTACAAAAACCTTGCCAAATTCTTCTGGTTGCTCTAGCAGCTACTGTTTTTCCAAAAGATTGGCCAAGCAGAGCCAAAGACATATATGTGAGATCCTTTTAGCAATACAGTTAGTTGGGGTTTTTTGTCTTCACTGTACATTCCTTTCTAGTTTTTCAGCATTTAAGCTCCAGTTGCTCTATGGTGATTTACATTTCATGTTATTTCTCTTTTCTTTGAAAAATTCATTGCTGTCACATATGTTTTCCGGGAAAGATGGATGTCATATTGCTCCTTTTTGGCATACCTTCTCAATTCCCAACAGGGAAAGACACTGCAGTCAGAGGCAGCAATAGGAAATTCCTCTAGATTGTTGATACTGTGCCCTTTTTATTCTCTTGGGAAGATTAGTAGAGCAGAGTCTGGTGTGGTCACTGCTGACCAGCACAACTGATATGCTCAACACACCTTAATCATCATCACATGACAATTTACCTGCTTTTCAACTGTTCAGCTGCATTCACATTGTGGCAGATACTTGCTGTATAAATTCTTAGTGGAGGAATATAATTCAGATATTGGAGAACAAGTGTAATACTCACATAACAAGAGAGGGATCCCAGTGTCCAGGTTACAAGAAGTTTAAGACTCTTTTAATCTAACAGATGACTTTATTAAGTAGTTTCTTGAGTACCACTTGGAGCACTGCTCTTTTGGACTTTAAAAATTAGGTTAATCCACACAAAGTTAGTTTGGGTGCAAGTACTGTTGGGTTGATCTTGTCTGAAAAAAAGGCTAATATATGCTTCAGAAAGACTCCTGTCTAGTACTAATATTTTGACAACTAAGAAATAAGCAGAAATTATGAGGCAATGGATCATTCTTTAGAATGCAAACCTAATCTGTCTTTCTTTTACAGAATGTAAATTTCCTATAATATGCTATACAACCAATAATCCATCTGTTCCTTTTTTTTTTTTTTTTTGAAAGGTCAGGAGTGAACTGTGGAAGAAAAAAAATGTTTTATTTTTCCTCTTCCCTTGACTTGTTAAGATTTGTGTGGCTGTTTGTTGCCATTGAGTATTGACTAAAACTTTTGATCCTGGTGATACAATGGCAAAGGAGATGATTTGGAGCTGGATAGGTCAACGGAGAATGGGAGGGGGGCTTAACAGTTGTTTCCAGTAGGCCAAAAGAATGTGGATACTGTCTCTTCAAGGTGCAATTTCTTACTTCAACAAACTGTTCATCTATGAGAAACAGGGATAAAAGTGTTCAATTTGGGACCTAAGGAGTTTATATGGAAATTCTTGGATTTCTTCCAAACACACATACATGTTGAAATTAAATTGTGAATCCTACTTCGGAGACTGAGCCTTCCTGCTCAGACAGAAGCGTGCGTGTATGTGTGTGTTTGTGAGTGTGTGTTGATGCTATGTCTCTTCTGGATCTCTTGACACTTTTTGGTGCATTTTTGTACTTCTTTGAATGTGCATATGCGGACTTACCGACGGTGTATTGACGGCATTCTAAAGGCCCTCAACAGCCTGAGATAGAGCAAAACTCTCTAAATTTCTACCCTGGTTGATCCATTTTCTGTGCAGCACACAGAGCATTAGGAGCATGGTCATCTAGAAAGAGGAGCTGCTTGGCTGTGGAGACTGCACTGGGAATTTACCTCCTGGAAGCTGTTTTCTCTGCTCATTTCAGACCTCTAACTTCAACATAGTTGTTGAGCTGGTCCTAGCAAAGGAGAAAGAGCAGGTCATAAGTACCAAGATGTGATTTGTTAAACCAGTGATAACTTGATTACAAAGAACCAAATTAAAGACTCTTTTGTGTTTTCATTTCTTTTTCTGGCCTTCTCCGATATGGGAGAGGATGCCTTCACACATGGCCTTAGAATGCCGTACTGGAGTCAGAATGCAACAACAGTCAAATGAGAATAAGATGTATTGCAGCTTACTTAAAGAATGAAAACTGTATCACACAAATGTTTACAAGTCCAAGTAGACAGAGAACCCCTGTACAATATGTAATTTATGCAAGGGATTGCATCTTTCTTTTGTAATGAATGCACTACGCAACCCTGTATATATTTTACAATGTCTTTACAGAGAAAAAAAGAAGAATCATTTACTGTAGTGTTGTAAAATAATGCACTTTTCTAATTTTTTCATTAAAAATCCTATGGCACGTTTTCAAATGTATATTGTTTCTTTTATATTGAATGTGGAAATGTTAACTTCCTGTAAAATTGCACTACAGAAGTAAAATCCACTGATGGAACTTATTTTGTTAAAGAAAAGTCCCTTGACAACCAAGAGATGTTTATGATTATACGATATGTATGTGTGTGCATATATGTGTATATAGTGTATATGTATTGTATATATATGTATATGCACACACACACACATATCTAGTGATAACGTGTATATATAAAATGATATAGGTCCAGATTTATATATGATTGTATTAATATAATACCTATAGATTGATAGATATATATAGATATGTATATATATTCATTCATACACACAAGAATCACAATGTACAAACTCAGAAAGGATTACTCATTAAATTTAAGGGGGTTGGGGGGGAGAAAGATGTCATATACAGAAGATATTTTGCATTGCAATAAAAGCTTTTTTTGACAAAAGTACTTGCAGAGTGAAGTATGAACCTTCATCAAACACCCAACCTTGCTGTTCCCAGATTATTACAGAACAGAAAAAGCAAAAGGAACCTGCTTAGAGGAGGCATAAGAGCAGAGTCAGTGCATGGTGGGCTGGAGTTTGCTGTTGAGACTCCCCCTCTCTTAACTTTGTGGAGCTGATGGGCAAGATCTTAGGATACCAGATGAAACAGGGTGACTTCTCCAGACTTGAGGAGATCAGCGTTTCACTCACAAAATTATTGATCTAGTGCTTCCTGATAAAAGAGGGGAAGTGGGTCTCAGTGCCAATTTAAGGTGGCAGATGTTGCCATGAAGCACAAGCATGATCCCTCTTTTGGGATGGACCATTGGGAAACTTGTACTGTTGTTGGCAACCAGGTAAGTCACAAGTGAAGGCAGGTATAGGACCTCACTTTGTCCTTACAATGTGGTTTCTACATGTTGCTTCTCATGGAAGGACTCTATAAGTTGCCACAGTTAATACTTCGCATTTGAGAAATATTTTACCAATGGGAAGAATCCCTTCTTTTTAAATTCTTTTTCTTGCTGATTCTTTTTTCTTGGTGATCAGCTTGTCCAGAAGCTGATCCCAGCTGCACAATGACAGAGAGTGAGAGGTTTCATATTTCCTTCCAGCAACCTTGATGAAGAAAATATCTACATGAACAGTGAGAATAGTTAGAAAAAAATAACCAGTTGCAGCAAATTTGCCATGAGATGCAGTGATACAACATAGACCAGCTACATTGTGTGCTCTTACAGAAAGAAACCATTGTCTTAATGCAGAAATTATTTAGTAGAAGCTGCTGTTCTGTATTGCCATATAATCATGGAACGGTTTGTGTTGGAAGGGACCTTAAAGATTATCCAAAGATTATCCAAACCCCTGCAATGAGCAGAAGTGCCACCCACTAACCAGGTTGCTCAGGGCCCCATCCAGCCTGGCCTTGAACACTTCCAGGGATGGGGCATCCACAACCTCTCTGGGCAACCTGTGCCAGAGCCTCATCACCAGTTATAACAGGACATACTATAGCAACAGTGAGACAAACTTGTCCTCATATCCTTCATCTGCTCTTGTTGTATATGAGCCTCACTTACAAATGCATACTGAGCCAAGATGTACACTTTGTGTTGGGACACAATCACTGTTCTACACACCTTTGTTTAGTCCCTGGCCTACTTTAAAACAACAACAAAAAATGCATGTGAAATCTTCATTTTTTGGATGGTAAAGACAGGAGTACTTATGGCACAAAAAAGAGAAAAACAGCTTTAACAATAGAGGGAAAGATACTCAAGCAACCTCACCTGTGTTTTCTGTGCTGTAGCAGATAACATCTGTTAGCAGTTAAGATCAGCTATTTCTTCCTTTTTGGACTGGTATTTGAAAGAATATTTTATCATTTCAATTTATCCAGCATGCACAATAAAGCCAAATTGATGTTGAACCCTGTTTACTGCTTTTGCAAGCAAAAAAATCCTTTTAGAGTAATTAATTAAGCAATCAATAACATAGACCAGAAGACAACATTTTAAAGGGCTCCAGGTAATACAGAAGAATTTGAATAAGACCTTTTGTGCTCAACTTTTCTTAACAGCCACAGGAACGTCAGACTTCAGGGGATAGGAGGAAAAAATGCAGGGGAAAAAACCTTCAATCTTTCATCTACAGGCCTATAAATATCTTTATAAATCTGAATCAGTGTCACAGATGCCTGATTGTTCAGGGTTTGGCTGCTGCCATGTGCCTGGATCCTGTCTCAGAGGAGGAAAAAATTAAGCAACCTGCAGCAAAATGTAAGAGCCTGCTCAGTACACATGGACTGCTTGGTTGACAGCAAACCAAGTATTTCAGTCACTGAAAACAAGTTTTTGTGTGTAATCATGCTGTGACCAAATGTCTGCATCTTTCTCACCTAAGGCAATGTCTTCAATTCAGCTTGTCTGCTGTAAAAACAGTCACTTTTGAAGGGGGACAAATGAGGGAATTGTACTGGAAGTGTACAAAATAATGAGCAGTACAGAAAAGGTAAATGAGCTCTTCTCTGTTGTGCTTTCTCACTCTCCCAGGACAAAGCAATACCCAATTAAATAGAAAATAAAACATTTAGAACTGAAGAAAATATTTTTATTCCTGTTATTTAAAAAAAATAAATTTAGGGATTATAAAGAAGAAATACATATTTCTAGGATCTTCAAAGTGAGAAAAAAAACCCGGTTACTTGATTAAGAGATAGAAAGCAAAAGTTCTAGAAGACCTGCTCTCAGTCTGTCTGTCCAAATTCAGCCACTGAAGGAGGTATAAAAGACTAGTTGCTGCTGGGAGGTGATTCTGCCCCTCTACTCTGTTCTTGTGAACCCCACATGGAGCACTGCATCCACCTCTGGAACCCCGAACAGAAGAAAGACATGAACCTGTTGAAGTGAGTCCAGAGGGGACCACAAAGATGATCACAGGGCTGGAGCACCTCTACTATGGAGACAGGCTGAGAGAGCTGGACTTGTTCAGCCTGGAGAAGAGAAGGATCCAGGGAGACCTTAGAGCACCTTCCAGTTCCCAAAGGGACTCCAAGAGAGCTGGAGAGGGACATTTGACACGGGCATGGACTGATAGGACAAGGGGCAATGGCTTTACACTGAAAGAGACTTAGATTAGGTATTAGGAAGAAACTCTTTACTGTGAGGATGGTGAGGCCCTGCCACAACTTTCACAGAGAAGTTGTGACTGCCCCATCCCTGGAAGTGTTCAAGACCAGGCTGGATGGGGTTCTGAGCAACCTGGGGTAGTGGAAGCTGTCCCTGCCCATGACAGGGGAGCTGGAATTAGATCATCTTTAAGGTCCCTTCAATCCCAACCGTTTTATGATTCTATGATGGTATTTAGACTATCCTTGACTCCAGCATTTTACTTCTGGGAAATACTGACTGTTGAAGGGAAAGAAGAAAATGTCGCTATAGGGGAAGCCTATGAAGCACTGTGCCACTTACATAATGGCTGTTGATTGAAAACTCTTGGCTTTAACATGTGGCATGGATTCAGATAACCTGTCCTGACTTGGCTCTCTGGTTATTTCTTCCAGGTCTGGCTGAGATGGGAGTGTGTCACTTGGTTTCTAAGTGGAGGGAAATGCTAGAAATAGAAACGAGTGACCTCAGTCTGTATGGATGGGAGTCTATATTAACCTGGAGGTTAATCTTTCCCTTCTACCTCCTAGTCAAGGTTGAGAGGAATGAAAGGAAAAAATGACTTTGATATCCACACTTACTGCATAACTCATACCCTAATGGTCTTGTGTCACAACAGACTCCAATTCCACACAGGAAGTTCAGGCCATATGAATGAACTTGGCATTTCCAAAGGGACCAAGTCACAGCTGTGACATCAGACTTAGGTTTGAATAAAAGTAGAACATATTGTACATCTTGATCCTTGTCTACACAGATACCAGTAGCTGACTTCTTCAGCAAGGAAGAATAGTTTCCACTATCCCCTGGGGTCCTGTGCTGCCCCATTGATGAAGAGCAACATCTTTCATCTTGTGTTGCACTCATGTAGTTATGAGTGTTATATTTTGAATAGTGGGATGCTGACATTTGTGGAGTTTTAGGACAGGGATTTGCTGTGTTTTACACAGAAATGAAAGGGGAAAAGGCCATCTTGCAATCTGAGTGGCCTTGATCTCAAACCATGAGTTAAGCCTCATCATGATGCTCATATTTAGTGAGCTCAACTCTTGCTGTGCTTTTATTTTGTTACTTCTACTTTATAAAATATAAGAAATTCTGTGTATAAAAAGGGGGCTCCTAAGATATGCAATTCCCCTGCTTCCCTAACCTGCTGGAAATTTTTACTTGTTTCTGGCTTTGAAGATATAAATTGAAATAATTTTCCCAAGAGGCAAAAGGAGACAAGGAGCACAGACACAGCAAGAAGGCAACCTCCCTCCATTCTGAAATCATGTTGCCATTGTGAAACACTGTTTAGTAGAAGTGACCCCAGCTAGTATTTCTGTGTTTGTCTCTCCCCACACTGTGCATGGGCTCTTACTATCTTGGTATGGACTCTGCCTTTCACAATAAATCTGATATCAACTCTCTGCATTTATATTACTATAAACAAGAGGAATATTTGGATTGATGGGTTAAATTAATCCATATTTTTGTTGCAAGATCCCATGAGGTGATATGAGACAAAGTGTTGGGTGGTAGTGCAAAAGCCAATGTCACTGAGATAGGACTCAGCTGAATACAGATGTGGTGAAAAAGAAAGAGGGAAGAGCAAAATAGAATCTGAATTATTTAACTAGTTAGATTTCATAGGAGAGCTTACCTCATTTTTTTTCAGAATTGAACTAAATAGTTCAGTCTAGGCATAGCCTACGCTGGGGCTGACTTTTGCTAATTAGAGTCAATCCAACCAATTGGTGCAAGTTATAACACCTTACTAGTTCTATCTGTATAGTCCTTCTGCCTGGGCTGCTCACACTGAGCAGGTAAATCTCAGCACTGGTCACGTTACTGACAGCCTGATTTTCTTCTCCTCAGCTCTGATTTCATGCTTGTGATACACTTCTCTTCATAAAGCTAATTCAATTTTCCTATTCTTTTTTCTTTCCAGAAACGTCTGCAGAAAACCCTTTTTCATTCTTATAAATTTGCCTGCCCAGAAGTTGTGGTCATCAAGGAAGAGCCCTCCTGCAACTATAAAACATATAGATAGTGGATGTGGATGCTAATAGCTTCTGGCTCATTAGCACAAGAGCAAGTATCTGTGGGAGGTAATTGCTGTAAGGGTAGTAATGTAGGAAAAAGCCAAAACATCGATCTCCCTGTGAAGGTTAATCCCCAGGTGCTAAATCATTTAAATTAATCACCCAGTGCTGTTACAGGCAATGATTAGTGTCTACTCCCCCAAGGGAGAAGGATGGAGAGAGAGGGAGGAATTGAGAACGCAAATAGTGCTGTGTTTGTTGTCTTGTGGACATTCGTCGTCTCCTTCCAAGAGCCTGTAGGCCAATATAGCTTTGCAAGATGTGGTCCTGTCAGGATTCCCTAATGCAAACAAGCCAATCAATTCTGGCAGATCCATGAACAAAAGGTGACTGGATGCTATCTAGGTAAAAGGAAGAACTCTGGGAGCCAACTCGGTAAGTGGAATCCCAAACACAATTTATGGTGATTGCAGCTGGATAATTTCTAGGTTATTTTGGCCTGCCTTTGCTCATTTCAATCCATCCTATGTTGATAGCAGGAGACAGGGTCCCACCATTGAGAAGCCATCTAATTTCTTTTAGAATTTTCAAATTTACCATTTCTTCCATGTGCTCCATGAGATAATCTGACAGTGTCCAGGGTTAAAGGAGTTGTAGAGACAGAATGATTCTGTCACCTTGAGCTGCAGTTAAAAAAACCCCAAAAACAAAACAACAAAAAAACCCAAACCATCACATTTTGTGTAAGAAGTGATGGTCTGGAGGTTTTCCTGAGCTCTCCAGACTTCCCACAGCAAGAGAGGTAGCACAGGGGTTCACATCTATCAGGAAGTTAGTGTCTTGCCAAGCTGCATGTCAGGTTGTCATGGGCAGAGTGGGAACTTCAGATACAGCTCATTAGAGAATTCCTCTTGTTAAGTCATGAGGTGCAGAAAGGACCCTCTTGCTGTCTAAAGTCCTTCTCATAGAGGAGCCTGGGTGAAGCTGGGTTCAGTCTTACCCTTAAACTTTGTCAGTGGTTTACGTCTAAAGTATTATATAGGTGTAATTGAACGTTTATCCAACTCTGTCTCCAGAATGAACAAACACAGATTTTTTTTTTTATTATTATGATCATGATTAGATGAAAAGACTTTAATAAGAATTATTTACTGGGTAGTATAGGAGCTATACTTACTAGTATAGTATCATGCAGTATTTTGAAGCAATATTGAGCAATTTATATTACAGCTATCAAAATTAATTATTAAGTAGAGATTGATGTTACTCACCCTTACAAATGACCATGGGCAAATCTCTTTTCCTCTGTTTCAAGGAGTAAACTGGAGGGGTGTCCCCACTCAAGGGAGCAATCCCTACACATACTCCAAGAAGGGATATCTTAGAAGACCCTGTTAAAGTTTGGGACTGGGCTTTTATAGTATAAAGTGATTGTCAGTCGTGTATCTCCAGGCCAGCTGTATCAGCTCAGCTGCTTTAGATAAGTTATTGGTAGTATCACTTGTTTGTTCCTTTATCCATGTACTTTACCAGGTCTATCACATCTTCAATTCACCATCAGAATGTTTAACTTTGGGATTGATGAGTCAGGCTGTTTTCAGCATTATTCAACAACAGAAGCAACATGATGCTCCCTTTTTTATTTACCACTGGTAGTTTTGCAAGCAGGGCATTGTTCTAATTTTTTTACCCCATTCCAGGCAAAGTATCCTGCTACAGAGGTGAGCTGGAAAACCTGGCCTCAGGTCTATCCTCAGCCCACAGCCATGCTGTGTGGTTTGCCAGTCAGGTGTGATGGAGTGTATGTTTCTGGACAAATACACAGAGACATTTATTCTACCTCATGTTTATTGGGGAGCTGTCTGGCCTGCTTCAGTCCAGTTAATCCTCTGTAGGAAATTGGTGTATAGGAAACTTTATCCCTTCAAAGGCCTTTACACAGGTTCAAAGCCAGCTTGAACCCCATTCTGGTCAGTATCAGAATCATTCGTCATTTCGGGTGTTACAAACACTTAACAAGTTTGGGATGCCCAAAGACAGTTAACCAGCCCAGAAGGCTCCTGTGTGAGGATGGAAGGGTGACTGAGAGGGGCTGTGAAGGAGTGACCACAGCCCTACCTGCATTCTTCTCCTTGTGGAGAGAGGAATTGGAAGTGAAGAGGTGAAGGTGGGACTGGGAAGGGTGTGTGGGGAAGGCAGTGGTTGTTTTTTCTCATAATCCAAATTAACTGCCATTAAATTAATTACCTTGATTCGAGTCTACTTTGCCCATGATGGTAACTTATCTTTATCTCAACCCAGAGATTTCTGTTCTGTTTTTTTCCCATTGTGTCCTCTTGAGGAGGGGGAGTGGGAAAGCAGCTGAGTGGGAGTTTGTCTCTTAGCCAAGGTTAACCTACCACAGCACTCAAGTGGAAAAAGCTGTAAACAGCTTGGTCTGACTACAGTGTTGGTCCAGCTTTAAGCAGGAGGTTGGGCTAAAGACATCCTGAGGTACCTCCCAGCCTGAACAAGACTGTGACTCTGTGTTTGGATCAGTGTAACACAACGGACACACCTGGAATCAAGACTTGTCCTACAAATATAACAGGAGTGACACAATATAGCCTCTCAATATCAATAACATTTTTCTAGGCACAATAGATCTGTCACTCCAAATAGATCTGACACAGTAAGATTTGACCTGATGTCCATTAATGAGGAGGAAGCTTAAAGGAAACAAAATCTAAGAACACTTAAACTTTTTGTGAATGTTAGTCTCTCATGGACATTTTAGTAGCACCCTGGACTTACCTAGCAGTGATCAGACATTCACACCCATCTTCCACTGGGCCCAGAACATTGTACATGCAGCTTCAGTGCCTCCCAGGGAGGGCTGTGTGCAGGCTCTGGTGGGTGGACATTAATCATTCAGGATGGCAAAGTGATGGATGGCTGAGTGAACAGGGCACAGCTTTCCTCCTCAGAGAAGTCTGTGATAAGCAGAAGCCAGGTTGTAAGGACATGATTATTAGTGTAGCTGTCTGATTACCAGAGAAACAGCAATAGAAAGCACAATCTGGTTGCAACTGCTGCCTGAACAGCTCTTCCTTGTAAGAGCCCTGGCAGAGGCAAAGTTGGACAGGAGAAGGATGGCCCTGCAATAGTTGCAGCCCCGTGAGCTGGTTGTGAATCAGTTACACGCAGAGTGCAAGGCAGATAAAGCTGTGTTGTTCCTTCTGCTTGTAGAGGATGTGGTGACCCTGTACATACGAACAGTCACAAGTCAGCCTTTCCTTGCCATCCTGAGTCTGTGGAAGTTCATAAAGAGATGTAAGCTCTTTAACCACTGACTTGGGAAAAGGCTGCTGAAACCAGGGGCAAAGAAATGACTGCACTCCTCAGGGTTGCTACATACTTCCTCTTCCCTGGAAAGCTGTCATAGGTTCAGTGGTGTGTCTGGACTGTCTCCTCAAGTCAGGGGGAATTTCCCTGTGTACCACAACACTGATGCTTGTGCAGAGAGCAGTACTCCACCTCGGAGAGACAGGTTGTTGACAGGCAAATTGTCATAAAAGCAATATTCAAAATGTTGCCAAAAGTTTTCCTTAGTGGAAATCTCAATACAATGAGAGAGATTAAGGATGAAATGAAAAGAGATGAACTTCCTTTCAGCCACCTCGTAAGATGAACGTAGGTCTCTGCTGTGTCATATAATCTGAAGGGGGTCTGAGGTCCTGTACAGATCTCAGCAGGTAATGGGAAGAAGTGGTGCCTTACACAGACCCTTTGTCTCCTCCAGCTGCCTGAGTTAGATATTGTAACTCCTTCTATCGATTGATTTTATCAAAACCCATGCTCTGGTGCCCCTTATTAGAAGGTATTCTGAATAAATGGCAGTCACATCAGCTGTGGGGCTCATGGTGCTGCAAACAGAGAACTTAACTCTGCAGTTCGGTGCTTGACTCGACTGATTCACAGAGAAAGTGACCATAGAGGCAAAAAATGATGTCTGTGTGTTTGTGAAGACCCTCCTACACAACCATTTTATACATAAAAGATGACTTCCCCCCCCCACCACCAAAAAAAAAAAAAAATGCTGGGAGGATGTGTGATTTATAGAGCCTAGATTGTGTTCCAGGAGCTGGTTTCATGACTCTGCTTGTCTCTAGTGCATGTTGTCTTCCATTTTGGTTCAGCCTGTTCTTTATCTGTGCTGTCCATGGCTGAAGAACAGGATGTTTCTCATCAGCTTAAATTCTGGACAGAAAGCTGTATTAATTTATCCACCACCTCTATAAGATGCTTTTGGGGGCATATATTGTGGCAGTGATTTAGAGCTCCAGAAAAAAAGAGAAGAAACATTTGCATTCAATTTTCAATAAGCAGATGGTACATGGCTTGTTTTATACTGCAGTAAATTTTGAAGTCCCTACTGAAAAATAAGAAAAGTGAGAGTATTTGCTTTTATTTCAAATTTCTCCTGTTTCCATGGTAATATCCCAGTGAGGTACCAAGAGTAGATGCTGGGATATGAGGTATTAAATAGTTCTTTTTCTCTGCATCATGAAAGGCAATGCTGAGATCTATCCGTAAAGAAAAGCGTGTTGGGAAATGACATGGGGACACTGAAGAATTATTATACTGAGCATGAGAAAATTTCAACACCCTGTGAATCCACAGAAGGATAAGCTAGATTTGTCCTTTTGTTTTAGCCCAGAGCGACTCAATTGATTTTCAGTAGAAAGTAGAAAGATTTTCAGTAGTAGTGCTGTACCAGCACTAAAAGACATGGGGCCATTCCCACATGATATGGGTGGTTGGACAGAGCCAGGCTCTAGCTGGAGCTGTGCAACAAAGGGATGAGCAGCAACAGACATGAACTGCAGAAAGTAAAATCCAGGGAAAAATGAACCACAATGAGAATAGTCAAACCCTGGAACAGGTTGCCCCAGTACAAACCTTGAAATAATCAAAGCCTGACAGGAAAAGCTCTTTAGTAACTTGATTGAAATTTGAAGTGTGCTCTGCTTTGTTCAGAGGTTAGATGATCAGGTTCTGCTTCCACTTTAAATTGTTTTGTTATTTTATGATTCCCTGTCAAGGCACTTCAAGAAGTCTCCTTTTTTCGGTTGTACTGTATATTCAGTCTGCTCTGTAGGTAAGGTAATCAGAATGATCTTACTTCAGTTGCATCCTTTTGCAGATCATTCTGCAGTTTCATAGATTTTGGTTATAGTGAATAAGAAAGCCAAATTTCTCCACTGCTCCATTCTCCCCAGATTTAACATTGCCCTTGGCTGACACATTAGAGTGCACATGACTGAGCTCTGTTATTTACTGTTTATTTCAGTAATTAGAGACCCTCGATACCACAACAGCCAGAAATGTGTCACCTCTTCAGATAAAATGTGTCACCCAAGCATCATTAGCCAGTTGCAGCAATATAACAGGATCATATGGTCATTCACTTTGGAAGGCACCTTAGGAGATCATCTAGTCGAGCTTTTTTCCTGTAACAGGATGTGATGGAAGCTGATTTGTACAGACTCACGGATTCAGGGAAGGATGTAGAGTAGAATCATGGAATCAGAGGACCTGAATTTTAACAAACATTGGCTTGCCTTCTCTAACAAGAGTGAAAATGTGCATAGTAATCTGTCGGTGGTGGTAGTAGTAGTATGCATTGAAGTCCTAACCCTTTAGATAGAAAAATGTTTCCCTATTATAATCTATATGCAGAAAAAAGACAAAATGGAGATTAAAATAAGTATACTAGAATAATTATTTTTTAAAAAATCACAAATTATGTGATGTTTATGAAAGATGCATCCTGATCACACAGCTGGAAAACACTCACATTGTCCTCAATCCCAGGTGAGTTCTGTATAGGCAAGATCACACTTCTCTCTAATGACAGTTCTTGTTCTCTGAGGGGCATGCTTGCCCCAGCAGCATTCATAAAAGCTTAGGATCCTTCAGCAGGAAAGAAGATAAGAGGATGTTGCCTGTGACTTGGGAAAATATTGCCTGTCTGCATGTGGTAAACCTGAAGCTTACCCTTCAAGTGAGTCATACCCATGAATATACTTTTTTTCTGATTTCCAAGATGGGCCAAGATTTCAAGTGGCCAAGATTTCAGTAACACTGTCTCTGCTGTTAATGTAGAGGCAAATTAGTGAATGAAAGTCTCCACAGCACATTGTAAAATCATCTGTAGCTCTGTTCTCATTGTAAAGTCCTTCGACCAGCTCTTACTCTTCTAAGCCACCTTCTGTAGTAACTCTGAACTGGATACCAAAGGGAAGAGTAACTGATTTTTTTGAGTTCTACAAGTCAAAGGAAGTCCTGCTATGGGACCCAAGAAGTCTGGTGCATTCCTATCCTTTTTTTCTTGTTCTTACTGTACTTCATTTATTACTTTCATGTTTTCATCATTATATTCAGTATTATTGTACAGATCTACTTACAACAGACTGATTATAGACTAAATATGTTTCTTTACCACAGTCTGAATTTTTCTAATGAGCATTCAATGTACCACTTCTTGAAACACATCAGTTATTGGTGGTTTTGCTCAGTTCATAACCATTTTGCAATGAGTGCAGCACCACATCTCTCCTTCTTTTTTCTCAGGGTCATTATTTCTCTTTCTTTTCCCTCTTTGCCAGCCTTTCCATCTGCCATCCTGTGACTGCTTCTCTTAGCAGAGCTCCTCCCATCAGTGCAGTACTTCTCCCCTCAGTCCCTCATGAAATAGCCACTGCTTTGTGCTTAGAACAGTGTCTCTGATCAATGATTTTCTTTCCTTATCTAGTCATGCCTGGAAGGAAGCAGATTTTGATGCTCACTACCTTCCAGTGGTTCTAAGGATTGACAAAGAGAACTGGGAATGCATTCTTTTGGAAGGAGATCCTAAAGGAAACAATGACATTGAGTGTAGTGAATAGTTTAATCTGAGCCTACCTTCCCAGAGAGGGAGGCACCACTGGGGTCTGAGGGCCTGCTAAGCCTTTTAACCCATCACAAGAAGGGTTAAAGGATTCCCACGGGACTAATGCTCAGGGAGTGCAAAACATATTCTTGGCCTGCAGAGTGACCCATCAGAAAAGTGACTCTGAACCCCACAGCCCCATCTCCTAATACAGAAACAGTGTCTTCATCTGTAGTGCAAAAGAGACCAGAGCTTGTGAGCTGGGCAGTGATCCACATCACCGGGAATATCTGGGTTCTGCAAATCACTTGGTTGAGACCACTTTAGTTGTTAAGAAGAAATTTAGAAAGAGCATGAGCCTTGTTCTGATTCCAAGAAAGCCATTTATAGATTCAGCTGACATCCATCCAGATTCTGAGGCTGGGTGTGCTTTAGCGAAAAACACGGCTGAAGACGTTTGGTAAACAGGTACTGTTTGAACACTGACCATCCTCCAGGAGCACCCCAAACGCCACACAGCACCAACTGCTCATAACTATTTAGTAAAAGCAATGCTTTCAGCAAACACTTTCTTCTGTAGCAACAGATGGCCTGAAGCTGCTGTGAGTAAGAATTCCTAATGAGGTCTTTCCAGTGGAGCTCCTCCAAAGGGCAGAAGAGGGAGAAAAATGTGTCCTAGATTCACAAAAATGCTCATCTGCCCTCATGCTGTCCTCCAGCTGTAAAGGGAGAAGCAGAATCTCACTGGCTCCTTGCAGAGATTAACCTCATTCAGTGAGCCAAGCCGCTGAGACACGAAACCAAACAGTTTTGAAAAAAGACCTAAGCTGTAAGGTGGCTTATTTTTGAGGTTCATTGTTAGTATATTTTTGTGGCATGTGAAGAACTGGGAGGGGGCTTTCATATTTGCAAAATAATGTCATGTGAGTGGAGGGCTGTTCAGAGAGCGTGAGGCAGAGAGACCCCTTTGCCATTTCTGCTGCAAAATCTCAGAATATCAATACTAATAATATTAACACACACAGAGGCTGAAATAAAATGTGTGCACCAGGGACATGATATTTAAATATGGTCTCTTCAGTGAGCAATGGAGGATAATGAGATATGACAGGAGCAGTTCTCAGATCCACAGGTAATGAGGAATTCAGACCCCTGAAATTACTTTGTCGGATATCTAATTTTCACCCTTCTGGCTCTAAGAGTAGAACTGAGATGTCCTGCCTGAGATATCCAGGTGTCCTACGTTATGTACATAAGAGTATGAGTTGCATTTGAGAGACCAAAGTGTTCTCCTGTCTTTTAGAGTAACCTCAGCAGGCTGGAGAAGTGGGCTGACAGAGCTTCATGAAGTTCAACAGAGGGAACACAAAGTCCTACCCCTTGGGGAGGAATAAGCCCAGACACCAGTAAAGGCTGGGGGGCAAGTGGCTGGAAAGTAACTTTGCAGAAAAAGACACAGAGTGCACAGGTTGCACGTGAGCTGGAAATGTGCCCTTGGAGCAAAAAAGGGCCAACAGCCTCCTGTGTTGCATTAGGCAGAGTGTTGCCAGCAGATCAAGGGAGATGATCCTCCTCCTCTACCCAACACTTGTGGAAACCATCAGGAGTGCTGTGTCAGTGCTGGGATCCTCAGTACAGCAGAGACATGGACATGCCAGGGTGAGTCCAATGAAGGGCCTCAAAGATGGTTATTGGAGCATCTGACATACAAGGAGAAGCTGAGAGACCAGGCACTATCCAGCCTTGAGAAGAGAAGGTTCAGGGGGATCTTGTGCACATGGGTATAAAGGTTTGATGGGGTGAAGTAAAGAAGATGAAGCAATCTTGCAATTTCTAAGATGTCCTCTGTTGTGTTTAGTGACAGGACAGAGAGAAATGACAGAAATTGAAAGAGAGAAAATTTCATTTAAATATAAGAGAAAACATTTCTGTTGGAAGGGGATAAATTGGGAAAAGGCAAACTCTGGAACAGGTCACCCTAGGGCAGAGTTTTTCTTCAGACACATTTTTTTCTAATGGTATTCTCATATTTGCCATAAAGAACCTCACCAGCTGGGCTGCCATTTCATTAGAGGTAGAGTGGGACTAGCGTGGTTCTGCTGATTTTCCTAAAAACCAGAATTTATGGATCATTTAATCACAAATTCCCTAATAGCTCGGTATAGTCTTGATCAAAATCCAACTGTAGGCCACATGCATCAGTACCATTTATTTAGCTGGATAAAATGTGGTTGTCAATGTACATGGCTCTGTGGAATCTGAAGATGAATAACGAGGCTTCACTCTGGCATTTGACTATAACTGTTATGGGGAGGGAGATCATTTTCTTTTACAGTGACTTAATAATTTATCCCCTGACCACAGGAATAGTCAGTAAATAGCTTTATTATCCATCTGGGCAAACAGAAATCACACTAGGCTATATTCAGAAGACATTAGTCCTTCAAATGTTAGCGGGGCCAGACCATGGTGTGGGATTAGGATGCTGAAATACTCTTCTTGATTGAGTAGGAAATCTTTGGATCTGAAGAAACCACAAATTATGAAAGAGCAAAGGGATCTATGCATGGGTTGCCTTTTATGAGGCAGCCAGATGGTGAATGGGTTGTGCAAGTCCTTGAATAAGAAGCCTGAGAAGCATCTTTCAGCTTATTAGCTGAATCACATAGTGTGAAAGAAACTTTGAAACCTGCTAGACTAGAAAGTAGCATATTTATAGAAATGTCTCTGTGAACTGCATTATCTATTCCTACACTGCACACTATGTCTGGTATTACTACTATTTGCTCTTACCTTAGCCCAGCTTAAAATGAAGGGATTTAGAGATAATGGGCTAATACCAAAGTCCTTTCATCCTTTTGTCATGCCAGTCCTTAAAATGAAGATACTGATGCAGTCCAACAACGCTCAATTCCTGGAAAATCGCAAGAAAATGGGGAGGTACATCCCCTCACCCACCACAGGCTGCCTGGCAGCAAGGTACCTGGGAGAAAAGAGAATCTCCTCATGGCCTGCATTAAGCCAGAAGGTCTTTGATGTGTAGCAGACCCAGGAACTTTGTGCTGGGACCACTGAGTCTTCAAAGCCTCTGAGGTAACACTGCAAAGACATACAAATCAGGCTGATACAGCAGGAAGAGACTTTTTCCACCAAGACTGTGTCCTGAGAAGATAGTTGTAGGTCGGGAAGCACAGCTTGGCCCAGAGCCCAGCTGCTTGGGTGATGGGAGCAGCCCATGAACAGTCTGGGTTAGGGAGGCTGCAGTTCATTTATTTCAATTTGCCTGAGAACCAGCGAGCGCAGCACCTGCCACAGAGATAGTCCTGCTTTTTCACAATGCAGTTTTGTGGCAGATATTGTTAATACTGAAACAAAAATAGTTGGGTTTATTGGGCCTGATTATGGAGGTATGTGTTGTGTCTGCACATTTCTTGGTACCAAGGTTAGGAAGGTGGTGATAGTGTAAGAAGCAGTTATGCCCTTGATCAGTCAAAGCCTACTCAGTAAGAAGCAGATCAGTGTAATGTAGAGGATTAGTCCTAGCAAAGACCCACAGCACTGCAGAATAGTGAAAACAGTTCCCATGGTCTTCAGGAGATGTGCAGGTAACTACCCCTGCCGTGAGCCAAACGTCCTGGCACAGAGAACAATTCTCCAGGGAAACAGAGCACTGGAGAAGTTGTGAAATGGATGAGGCATCATGTCTGTCTCTCCTTGCACAGGGAAGGGTGGGTGAGAGTTAGCACACGAGGTGATGAGCAGTGGTGGTGGGACAAGGGAGGGATGTACCAGGACCCAGAGAGCATCCCCTTTCTGGGTGGGGGCTTGCTCAGTGCCAGTACAGCTGACTGGGCTCTTCCCATGGCGAGACACAGTCAGGAAGCTCCTTGGTGGACAATCCAGCATTCTGGACACTGCTGGAATGGAAGGAGAAGGAACAAGGGCATCATTTATCACTGAAAAGTCTTCACCTCAAGCCTTTTTGGCGTGTGGTATTAATTAACACTTGTCTCTGCCCTGGGTAGCTCTTCCCTCTCCCCGCTACTTCCCAAACCCATCAGCTGCTTTCAAAGCCACTGCTTTTCCCATCGAGTTGCTGTTGTGTAAAGGAGGGTAATAGAAAAACACACACACCCTTTGTAGATGTTTTAAATCATGTCTATCTTGTGGCCACATCTTGGTATGTGGGGATTTAGAAGGATTATGATGTTTCAGCCTAGTGGTATGTTATAATAACACAGTATAATGAGTGACTGCTTGGGGAGGTGGGTTGGTGTACTACTGCTGTCTTCTGTCACTACTCAGAGCTGGAGAAGGAGTTTAATAAAGAGGAATTAAGGTCTATGGAAGTAGAAAGTATTGGTTACTGCAGAGAATTATTACTCTGTTTTGTTGGTTTTTTTTTTTTGAGACTTTTTCCTTTAAAAGCAGTTGTGATGTTTAAAATCAAGACAAAAGCTAAATGCTTTGTGAAAAAAGGCTATTAAAAATAAAGAAGTTTAAAACTCAGAATAGAGGTACTAAATATCTACCTTGCAGGCTTCCCCTGAAACCACATTGGATCCTGTTCTTTTGGTTTTGAATATCTGTACTCTGCTGAAGGCAAAAGACAAAGCCAGATCTCCTGGGGCATGAGCAATGCTCGTGTTCCCTCACACGTAACCCAGCACTGCTGAGCAAAGAGTCTCTGTCCACGCTAAATACCAATGGCAGATTCAGTGGAAAGAGGCAAACTTTGATGCAGGAAACTTCCAAGTCACAAATGCTAGGTCTGACATGATTTTTTAATGTCTCTACAGGAACTAACACCTTCTGATCTGTCCCTTTGCTTCAAGTCACCTGCACCCATGCAAATAGCAGAAGAGATTCAGCAGTCTGTTCCCTGAGATTGGGTCTGGCTCCAGACTTTTGAATGTCAGGTTTGGAAATATTAGATTCTATCTGTTCTCAGTTTCCCCACTTTGATATGTGGTGCCAGGAGGTTTCGGAGACGTGTTTGACCTTCATTGCTTGTCTTGTCAAACTACCAAAGCAACTGAGGTTCAGCAGCTGGAGAGGAGTAAAATATAAACTTCAAGATCATTAAAGCACTTTAGATTACTAATTCAAGCAACACTGTAAGCAGGGATGAGCTAAAACCAAGACCTCACAGCCAAAGCCGGACTTTGAGTATGTGAGCGTGCAGAATTCCAGACTATGTTGAATTTTGCTCCTTCAGTGAGTGTTTCTTTGGGCAGGTCTGGGCTTTCTGCCTCAAAATTACTTTTACACAGCCAGTACATGGTCTGGTTCTTGAAATACAGTACAGATTGTCCAAAAAGTCATCAGTATCATGTGCCTCACTCAGACTTGTGCATTTGAGACTTGTTTATTTCCCTTTTGCTAGATAGATATTCAGCTTTTGCACTAGGTGGTAGACAAATTTCCCCCCAAAGAGCCAAGCTCAGCTCTGGGAAATGGGCTGGCAGCAACATCTCTGCATAGGACTGACAGGGGAAGGGAAGGATTTCTGACTGAATAGGTGTTTGAATTATTGGAGAATTTGATATTTTTTTTCCCAAAGCACTCCCTTCCTTTATGTGGAAGTTATTTTTTTCACTTGCACTCAATCTGCTATTTAAATGGATGCAAAGTACCTAACATAGATCTCAGTATCCAAGTCTGCTGGAAGTATTAATGGATAATTAAAGCAGTAAGGCAAGTGAATGGGGAAGATCCTCCAGCGTGTAATTGACTGATGTCCTCAACCTTACAGAAACTCACAGCGAGCACCAGCTGATGCAAGGTCTTTTGAGGAGGAGGAAAAACTCACCTATGCACACAAACATAGATTCTCCCTTGTTTTAAGGCTTCCTGAAGCTTACAGGGACATTTGAATGAAAAATATTATTTCTGAAAATAATAACTTTAGTAGTTAAATATAGGAAGACAATGCAATATAACTGCAGGTGCAGATAACCTTCTGGGACTTACACCTGGCACAGGGAAAGTAAAACATAAGTCACAGACAATGCAGAAAAGATGAAAAACAAAATCTCCGAAGAGCTTTCATCAAAGAAAATTGAATTTAGGGGATGAATTTGCCCCATAAATCTAGGAGTAAAAATAGCTGAGTCTGGCTGATAGTGGTCTGAAAAATGAGTTCAGTTAGAATGGTCACAGCTGTGATGGATAGGGGAGCTGCTTCTTATCAGGTCAGGCCAGTAGTGGAAAGGCAATGGGATAATCATCAAATAATTCTTTTTACTACCTATCAGTTACACATAAGTGGTTGCCTTACAGAACCAGTTAACTGGTGACAGTAAATCTGAGCAGAGCCTGTACATTTCCAGTGAGGATCTCCTTGTGTTCCTCCCTCCCTCGTCCAAGTGCATTTTGTTTTTCCATCTCTGATGGTGCCCAGGTTAGCTCTAAGTGCTATTGCCATTTGATAGTGTCCTGGCACCTGTGGGAAATGTGCCAGAGATGTCACACTAGTTTCAAACAGCTATGCATCACCTGCAAGCCCCCCTCCCCAGACTTAACTGGTTTTGCCAGAGCAACTAAACTGAGATCCTTTAAGAGATTTATTTATTCAGATAAAAATTCAGATTTATTAATAAATAGACTTAATACTTAGCACTCTGTAAACATGAGTTAATGAATCCTAACTAAAGCTGAAGTCCTGAATATGGCTCCTAAAAATAATACTCTTTTGAATATTGTTACTGTTACTGCTACTACCAGTACTACTACTAATAGTAATACAGGTGATATAACATACCTAGGAGTGCTAGTGATAAAAGCCACAAGGATTAATCATAATAAATGCATCTCCCTCATTCTTCCTGAGCACCAAAACTTCTCTGGCAAGAATAAAAAGAATGGCACTTACTGCCCAGCACCACCTGACTTTGCAACGGCTGTGGTTTATCCATGCAGGGGTTTCCTGGATTGTTACTTTGAAGTTATTGTCCTTCATGTTTGCTGCAGGGTAGCCTTTGAAATGAGGGGTGAAGAGGTTGTGTGTGAAGATAAATTGTCTAGTGCGAGAGGCTGGGCCAAGGCTGTAAGCAATTATATAAACTTGTGACCATGGTCAAATTCACAAGGATGTGCAATATGTCTGAAGATCACTTAAAATTTTCAGAGCAGAAATTATGCCCACATAGGCAATTATCTGTTCGCTCCCTGTGTTTCCAAGTTGAAATACACTCCTGTTCCATGAAACACTGGCCTCTACAGTATTCTGGGGCACCTGTTGTGGTGAGGTATGGTGCATACATAGAACAGCCAGGTCAGGACCTTGTCTGACCCCTGACACTTACTGTTTTCAGTTTAAAGGAGTTAACCCCAGAACTGGGCAGAAAGGGTGGCTACTGGTATGGCACAATCTCAGTTGTTTCTGTTATTTGGGATGGTCTTTAGAAAATAGACTGTTTTCTCCTGATGAGGTGTTCTTGTTCATGGTAGGGCTTCGCCCACCAGTGAAGCTACCCAGCATCTGTGAAGCACATGGAAACCTGCAGCCGTGTTCTCCTCAGCTGCAGAATAGAAGATATTTACATTTCTCACTGAAAAGAGTCTGAGTTTTATTGATTAATAGCTTCTTCAGTGGAGTCCTGAGTTTATTTAGGGTTTGTTTGTAAAAGTGAAATGTTCACTTTTTTTGTGTGTCTCCTCTTTTTAACACTAAAAAAATTTGCTGAAATACAAATGCTCACCATTTTCTTACTAGTGATGTTGTCTTAGTTTTCATCTGTCAGTCCTCACCTTCAGAGTTTCAGCTGTTCACAAAGCTTTGCAGTGTTCCTTCCAAAGCACCACACTACACAGTGAAGCTTGAGCCAACTCATGAGTTTAATTAGTTATGTGACTTAAAGGAAAACATGGTTGCAGTTTCCTCCATGCCATGTCACACTGTGCATCTGTCAAATAGGCTGTGGGAATCTTCCAAGAAGTACTTGCCCTATTATTCGGAAAGCCAAAGTCTTTTGTTCCCTTCAATGGCAGCTTGACTTAATAATTAATACTTAGCTCTCTGTAAACATGAGTTAATGAATCCTCACGTTACCCTAAGGCTAAGGATTAGTGCTTCCCTTACATGGAGTGGGAGACTGGGCCACAGCAAGCCATGTTGTGTCTTCTTCTCCACTTATGGTCCTATAACTTCAGGACAGCGATGCCCCTATAGAAGGCACTGGCTTTAGGCAATGAACTGAAACAGGAGGGTTTTTTATTCAGGAACAGTAGGAAGAAACACTGGGTACAGTTATCTGTGCTTCTGTACCGTGTACTTCTTCCTGGTGCATCAGAAGGTCATGATACCTCTCCTTTCCAGACACAGGCTGCTGTTAGTGGGGCTGGCTAATATAAATTGTTGTCAAAATCAGTCTTAAGAGGCCGTGACTCTCATGGCCTCTTTGACCCTTTAGAAAGTTTGAGGTCATAGACTGAGATACACAGTGATTATTCAGGCTTGTCACTCCCTCTCATCTAGTAAATCAAAAGAAATGGTGGATCCTTGAAAAATGTAGTAACTAAGTGCAGGTGCCAGAGATAAAGAGAACTCAGGTCAAGGAAAAGAATCCACGTTCAAATAATGAAAGAACTTGCTCAGATAACAAGCCCTTGAGCATTTCCTTTTTAAAACCAAGAGACAAGAGACCAGAATACAAGAAACAGGAGTCTTCTGCTACACAGAATAACTTCATAGAGGTAGTTGTTGAAATAAATCACCTGCATGAAAGATGCAGGTGATGCCAGCAATGTGTTCCTCTTCTCTGCCCTTTCCTACATACCAATAGCCCATACATTCACCAGTGTTCTTGTACTGTAAGAGAGCAAATACCATACCCAGCATTCAGAGCTACTGACAAGAGGAACAGGACAAATCTGGTCTCAGACTCTTGCTCCATAGTCGTGCTTTGATCTAGCTCTATGGGTGGCTCATCATCTGAAGTTGATGGGCAAATACTGTTTTTTTTGGAACATGTCTCTGGAGGAAACTTATGTTCCCAAGGTACATAGGTCAGGTGAAGTCTGATCAGTGGTTTTCAGTGCGTTCATGGTGTCTGAGCAACGGCCAGAAGTGCCTGCAAGGATACGAGAAAATTTCTCTTATCTTCCACAGCCTCCTTTCTGTGTCTGATCCCAGGAGGTTTATTTTCCTGATAACAGAGCAGAGTGTCACAGCAGCAGTCTTTACCATCAAACCACTGCTTACATTGATGTCTTGGAGTTCAAGTCATCCACCTCTGGTGTCTCTGCAAGTGACTTCAGCCAAGGGGTTTTTGATTCAGAAGGATATTGTCACATTCACCAAAACAGACGACTTCTCTAATATAGGTTTTTTTCAGTATTTTCTGCAAAGTGGTGTTCTCATCCACTAACAGGACTCATGCAGACCTCCATACATACAGAATATTTCTCCATAGCCTGGAGCATAGAATACTTTCCACAACTACCTCAAAGGGTTTTGTAACCAGATGGGGCTTGGTCTCTTCTCTCAGGCAACCAGTGACAGGACAAAAGGACATAACCTCAAGGTGCACCAGGAAAGATTCATGTCAAACATCAGCAAGAATTTCTTCATGGAAAGGATTCTTAAATATTCAAGCTGATTTCTCAGGGAGGTAGTGGAGTCACCACCCCTGAAACTGTTCATGAAACAACTGAATGTGACACTTATTTCTATGGTCTAGTTGACAGGGTGATCATCAATCAAAGGTTAGACTCGATAATCTTAGAGGTCTTTTCCAATCTTAAAGATTCTGTGATTCTGAGTTGAACTGGATTTCACTGCTTTGACCAATCCAATCAAAAGCTCTGGCAGAGCCAATAACTGCATCCAAATCTTCCGATATCTTCCTGTGTCTGCACACCTGGCTGGACACAAAACTGAACCACAATTGTGAGGCTGTGCACTTTTCTCCTTCTTTTTCAGTGGAATCAGAGGCTAAAATACCATAGCTAAAAGTCTCCTTTCTTATCAGGCTTTGGATGCAAAGCTTGGCAAGGAAGGAACTCCAGGGGAAGGGGAGACCTCTTCTTCAAAGCAGCTTAATCTTACTAGGGAATTGCTTCTGAGCCTACTGTTGAATGTCATCCTCCCCTGCCCACCCCAGCACTCTGGTGAGGAGTAACGCCATGGCTTAAGCTTCTCCCTATGACTCGGGCTTCTCCCCAATGATTACAGCAATGACGCAGCAACAGCAGCTCATCCCTGACTCATTCATCGACGTCTCTGAGAGAAGCAGGGGCAGGAGGGAGACCTATGTTTCCTTCATTAACGTTCCAGAATTTCTGTGAAGCTGGCAAAGCATGCCTGAGACTTTCTGTGTGCCATGCAAGAGAAACCTTCACTCTCGTTTCCTCTGGGACATCGCCTATGGCATCCAGCACCCCTCTGAGTCAGAGCTGGCAGCTCTTTCCTTTATTTGTTCCACTGGACATAGATAAATGCTTCATGTGGGAAAATGGGAAATGAAAATATGTTCAAAGGATGGCCACTGGCACAGCAGTGAATGTCATAGCTTTTCACACAGCACCAGGAAAATAAGACTCAACAGTAGCAACATTAATAACCTATATATGCACCAAAACACCACAAGTAACCATGAAAAGCTGCATGTTGCACAGCCTTCCCTAGTTCTCTATGGCAATTGCCTTGGGTTGTTTGATAACTCACCTTTGTCTCAGGCTGAATTAAAAAGAACATCTTTTGTCAGTGCATGTGTTACTACAATATTTTTGGTACTCTGATTCCTTCTCTGTAAAGCTGCCATGCAGCAGAGCCTCCTGGAATACTTATCTTGGTCTCTGACACAGTTTTGCTCTGAACATGTTGTACCTCTGCAAATTATAATCCGATTTGAAAGTGATGCTTATCTAAAGTGGGCTAAATGACTTACAGTTCATAATCCAGGACTTCAATAAAAGTCTAGGCATCAGACACACAATATCTCTCTATCCAGAATGTAGTGTTACAGTCTGCCAAGGGCCCTTATTTGGGAGAAGGGATTGAATCCCTTGTGTATAGCACAGACATCATCGCTTGCATGATCCCCAGAATTTCAAGTCATTACACTACTCACTGCTCCACTTCTCAAGCAACTTCTCAGCTTCATTTCTGTGCCTGATTCCAGAAGGTTTTTTTCCCTGGTTCACCAAGCATCACAGCAGCAGTCTTCGTCATCAAACCATCACTGACATCGACGTCTCAGAGTTCAAAGCTTTATCCAGCTCTGGTGTCCCTGCAAACAGACTTCAGCCAAGGCGTTTTTTGAATAGAAAGGATATTGTCACACTAATCAAAACACACACATCAAAACAGGAGGCTTCGTGACTACAGGGGTTTTTCAGTATTTTCTGCAAAGTGCTGTTGTCATCCATTAATGAGAGTTGTGCAGACCTCCATTCACACTGTTGTTAGTACAATGGTCAAACATTTGGAAGACGACCTTGGCGTGCTGGTGTCCTGATGCTCTGCACCAGCCCTTGCTCTCGCCAGGGGGATGATATAGTGCCTGGGAGGGAAAACGTTGTTGGTGGGTTGTTTTAGGCAACTAAGCAGCAAGGTCATGCTGAATGGGGCTCTGAGTAATCTGGTCTAGTGAGGGGAGTCCCTGCCCGTGGTAGGGGGGTTGGAACTGGATCTATGATTCTATGAGTCTATGACGCTTGCTGGTCCTGTACAAGCTCCTGTGATAACAGAGACCTCTGGAAGGGCAGCAGATAAATGGTAGCTAAGTCTGTCTGCACAGCCATCACTTAGCACTGAGCAGATTGTGCAGTTCTCAAAAGAATGCTCTCCAGGGCAAGGAAATACAAAAACTGAATTGTGAACAGAAAACCATGATTACCACTGGGAGGCAACACCAAATGTGTTTGGCTATAAAGACCTTGCAAATATAAAGCAGGGGGAGAGCCATACGAGACAGGAGCAGACAGATGAAGAATGACTGATGTAGTTCTGGAGATGTGGGCTGAATGTGAGCTTTGATGCACCCAGATACCCTCAGACTGCATGAGGACCTGCTTGGTAGGAGTTCAGGGCCCCCTCACAATACTGAATGAAGTCGCCTGTAGACACTGCTGAGTTTAGCTCAGTGAGTTCCAGAGGCTTCAGATAGACACTGGATTAGCTTGTGAGGACATTGTTTTATTTTGTTATAAAACAGTACCCTTCTCGAAATCTGGACAACCTTGAATAACCTTTCCCAGGCTGCTCTCTGCCTGTGTTTTAGTCTTTTCATTTTGCAATCTGAAAAGAACACAAGTGTTTCTAGTTCTAGGCTGACACTGTCCAGACACATAATGGAAACAATCTGCTTTGTTTCTGCTCCTCTGGTTGTGGCACATAAGACATATTGAAACAGGTCTCAAAAAAGCTGCATTGAAGAGAAGAGGAAGAGAATGAAGACTTTTTTTTTTTTTGCCTCAAGTGTCTCCTGACATGAATTTGTCTTCCTTTACTTTGGGCACTGCCCCTGTGGCATTAATAGGGTGTGTATGCTTCACTGGTCAGGACATAGGAATGATGTATTCTGCTTGTGAGACCCATTTTATTCATATTTTCTGCAACTGTATGAACCCCTGCAGGAATGACTGCCTCACCTCTCGCAGATCCCACCTCTGTTTTCTATTGTTGCTGCCATGCAAGACATCACACTTCAAACTAGCTCTTACAGAAAGTCTTGTCCAATAACTAGATAACAGTGAGATGAAATGCCAAATTTTATGGGGTTCAATATTTATGGCAAGAACATTTGGTTCCTCCAAAGATATTTGCTTGACATTGAAAAAGTAAAATTTTGGAAATAAATTAGCTGAAGACTAACTCATTGTTTGAAAGCAAAATTAAGTGTCATTACCAAAAATGAAGTATAGGCAATCTCCAGAGATGGCAGATGTGAAGTCTGTATCTGTAGGGAGATTTGGAGATCCTGTTTAACCAGCTAAAGGTTTTACGAAGAAGCTCAGGACAGCTGTTTTATTCATGAGGGGACTTACCATCCTGGTTTGTTTATGCTAGAGATTCTTACAGAAATAACATGAGTTAGAGAGTTATAAAAGATTTTACATTCTGCACATTGCACTATAAATCCAGGTTGCCTTAGTTACCATCTGGCTAATTGAACAGGTAAGGGGAGAGAGAGAGAGACCAAAAGGGAAGGAGAGAGATTAGTACTAATACATTTTTAAAATCTAGAAAGATCTTGCTGTGATACGACAGAAAGCTTTCAAGACCCGCATAATACAGGAGGGCTATGAAAGCAAAAAATCAGACTCCAGTTCTTTGACAAGAACACACTTGTGGCTCTGTTTTTTAAGAACATCATGATTTGCTTAATCAAAAGCTTCAGTGAAGCTGATACTTAGTCCCTTCTTGAATACTTTCTGTATTTGGGCTGAAGAGCTGTGTCTTCCCTGGTAGTAAAATGTGCTTCAGCCATGGGGTAACCTTGTGACTAAGCTGTAAAGACTGGATGTAGGATAGCATGATCTGCTCCCTGTCTAGTCTGTTTTAGGGTAATTGAAGGCACATGGAGAAATGGCGTCTTCCAAATGTCTTTAAAAATGGTATGTCTACTTGAACAAAGCAGGCTGGAAGGGTGGCACTGGTAATCCTGTGAAGTTTTGTGAGTCACATATTAGTTGACTTTTCTTAGAGCAAGTCCCAGCTGCCAGAAACAACATCAAAGACTTGACATTCTCAGCCTTTATTTGAGAAGACAAAGGAGAAGATTAAATCAAATACTCCTGGCACAGGCTGTTGTGTAGGAAAGTTGAGATGAATGGAGGTCCTCCTTCTGTGGGCAGAGAAGCCAGCACTTCATAAAAGCTGTTGTTTTAAGTAAAGCTTGTAATCCTGGCAGAACAGACTCATTTCTTCCTGAGGAGCACTGCAAGCAGGTGCCTCTGAGTCCTAATGCTTTCCTCATTCCACTGCCCTATGCATATACATGGTAAACTAAAATTACTCTTTTTTTTTTTTTTTGGTAAGACAAAATGCACCTAAGTTGGAAGAAGTTTTTTTTTTAAAAAGAAACAACCAAACTGGATGTGCCTGTCCCGTGTTTGTTCTTTCCACACAATCCGGAAAAGTAGTCATGGTTCGTTAGGCCCATGGATTGGCTTTTTGGTTAACTGCTACTGACTAATATGACTGTTTGTGTTGAGAGCTGTGTATTGACTTCCATGGGAGTCTGAGCCTCCAGGGAAGAAGAATTCAGCTGTTTGCAGTCACTCTTCTCTAAAAGAGACCCTAGGGATCTTGGATATTAGTGATGATAGCTCCTAACACTGTCATGATTAAAACAGTTCCTCTAAATTAGAATTAGGAAAATGGGTAGAAAACATGTCACCTTTATTATATTTTTAGTCTGAACTTTTCCTGAAGTGAGTAGGAAATGTGGTTTTGGGCACACATTAACTCTTGGTCCATTAGCCCCCAATCCCTTCTAATTGCTGAGCATGATGCTCTATGGTATGGAACACCTCTTTGGTCAGCTGGAGTCCTTTATCCTGGCTGTGTCCTCTCCCAGAGTCTTGTGCGCCCCAGCCTAGTCACTGACAGGACAGCATGAGAAGCAGAAAAAGCCTTGACACTGTGTAAGAACTACTCAGCAATAGTTAAAATATCCCTGTGGTATCAACACTGTTTTCATC
Source organism: Dendrocincla fuliginosa (assembly GCA_035047845.1). Taxonomy (NCBI): domain Eukaryota; kingdom Metazoa; phylum Chordata; class Aves; order Passeriformes; family Dendrocolaptidae; genus Dendrocincla; species Dendrocincla fuliginosa. Next base: position 146,721,210 of record JAWWMO010000083.1, on the reverse strand, counting down.
ACAAACAAAACATATATCACCATATGAGCTACTATGAGGAAAATTAACTCTGTCCTAGTCCAAATCAGCACTCTCACTAAGGAACGTGAATATTATTTGTTGAATAAAATATGCCCCAGATCTCTTTCTTCACTAGTCTTAGTAATGATCCACAATAAATTAATCAGGAATGTTAATTTGATGTTTTTCTTGGAAGGAAGCAGGATCCTCCATCCAGATGAAGGTGAGAGGAGGACTCTGGCAGGCACTTGCTCTTCCTGCAGTAGTTCTGGCTGCCTGGTGGTACCAGCTTTCTGCATAATGTAAAGACCCTCTTTCACAAAATCTGCACTCAGTCAAGCATGTGCTCCTTGGGATAATAATATAAGATAATAAGAATAACATAGCTCTTTCAGCAACAGTGTATACTGATGGCAGCTTTATTGAGGTTCACCCACAGGCAGAATATTTGGACACCAATCTTTCATTTCAGTTCTGGAATTGAAGATGTGGTTCTTCTGGTCTTCTTTTTGCCCTTCTCCATCATGCATTCAATCGTAACTTACCTGTCTGATCTCTTGAGATTTTCCTGAAGAGATTATAACACAAAAGTAGCTTTCAAAGCGTAACTAAGAAATCGTTATTCTCACTGGTCACTGAATTAGGTGGGATCAAATATTAGATTGGAGTAAATATTTGAGAACAAAGTACTTTCTCCATGGCCTCCCATTTCCTTATTTGACTCGATGTCTGAAATATAGTGGACAGATGATTTTTTCTAGCAGGGCTAACCATAGATGAGTAACACAGTCTTTAAAAAAAGTTCAGACAAAGAACTACCTATATGCAACACTAATGCACTTAAAACCACCACATCTTGAAATTCACTGGCTTCTCTTAAGGGCTCCTTTATCCAACATTTGAAGCTTACTGAAACAATAAATATGGCAACACTGCCATTTCTGATGGGCTGAGGAGCTCAGAACTGGTTAATGTTAATTTACTCCTTGAGGTGGTTTGAATTTTGACAAAAAAATAGAGTGTTTTGCTGTTGCTGTTTCAGTTTGCTGGCTGGGCATTTCTTTAAATGCTTACTGCCTCTGCTCAGCAATATAAAAGCATGATTGCTTATTATTACCATTCTTTCCCGGCACAAGATTGTGACTGGGTGTCTTACAGACTTGTCAGTCTGAAAACTTCATTTGTAATTTGCTAGGAGCCCTCAGGGCATATTTCTTGCAGTAGTCTAGCCCTCTGTCTCACAGGAGAAGAGATAGATTCGCCTTTAGGAGTGTGGGATGGCAAAGGACCAGCATGCCTTCCCCTGCGCAGGTTCTGTGGGGTAGGTGGGCTGCAGGCTTTCCCTTGTGTCCCATTTGCAGTGGGACTGTGAGAGCAGCTCCAGGATCCCAGGGCAGTTGTATAGCTCAGAGAATTTTAATTGCTGTTCTGGGGACTGTGGCAGTGCTCCAAACCCAGTCCTCTTCCCTTCCCCTTCCCCACTGTCCTTGGGCTCCTCATCACATTTTCACTCACAGCCTGGTTCTGGACCCTTCTGCTCTTCTTGGCTGCCTGGGTGACACCCTCTCTCTTTTCAGTCCCATAATTGTCCCTGCCAGGCTAAAGAAGCAACCTCAAAATTTGGAAAGAAAAATTTGGCTCAAAACCTGGGATGGAGCATCCTTGCTAGGCTGAAAGTTTTAGAAAGACCAAGAGACCCTGTGCAACATATTCTGCTGAAACTGCAGCTCATCAGGCACAAGGACAGTAGACAAGACACTGCTGGTAAGTGAAGCATGGAGGTGAGCATGAAGGTGCTAGAGAACTGTCATGCAAACAGTGAAATAATTTAAATCTGTGGAAGATTTATTTCCCTAGAATTACTTAACCTCATATCTGCTTATTTCCTCTGTTATTCTTTGAAACAGCAGAAGCTGAAATTTTCTAAGGACCCTGCTTTTCCAGCATCAGAGCATACATTTAAGGGAAAATGTTTAAGCCTTCCAAGCTTTCTGTTTGCAAATATAATGTGCTAAGAAACTTTCTGTTGATCTCAATGAAAGTTGAGGACAAAGAGAGAGGGCTGAGACAGAAACACAAGGGACAAAGAGGAGAGATCAGTCATAATGTGTCAGATCAGTGAACACACGCAGTCCTGCCTTGATGGCTCACTTTTGCTTGCTTTCTTACAGAAAACAAAAAGTGCCTTTTTGTGCTCTGCAAGTACAGCCTGTGTCTCACTGAAGATGTTGAGGGGGGGAAGGGAAGGCTCAGAGAGAAGCTGAAAAGCGAAGGGAAAATTCCACTCATGATTCATTTCTGTGCTTGGAACTTGAAACCCAAGGTTCAACCTTCATTTAAAGGGATGTGATTAAAGCTCGGGCCATTTCCTAAGGGATTTCTGCATGCAGAGATGGATAAGGATTCCATACAGAACTTGCATAAGGACCTAAGCAGGATGGGTCCCCAATCCTATTCAATTCTCTTCTTAGGCTCTTTTGTAGATCATACTGAGTACCTATCTCACATTTAATATGCATTTGTAGATCTCATGCAATCCTCTATTCACCAAACTCCTTTGCTTAGTTTCCAAACAGGCAGTTTTTCTCAGCAACACCCTATGAAAACAGCAGATAATTTCAATTGACATTTCCCCAGAATAATTTTCTCCCTATAAACTCCTTTAACCTCTGACTAAAGCCAGCAGACCTTTGGGAAAAGCAGAGCACTAGAGCACTGCTGGTACTGAGGGGACTGAGCTTTCCCTGTATTTGTTCTGTGCTGGGGCCAGTGTGTTATGAGCTGGCTCTCACTTTACCCAACGTTCCTCCAAGCTGGTGCTCATTCACAGCCACTGAAGCCTCTTACTATGACATCTCATCATGCCACATCTATTTCTCATTTTCCTTAAAAATGAACACTTCAGCACCTAGTTGTTCGCTACTTTCTCTAAGTCTGAAACTAGAAACTATGTAAGTAAATCCTTTTCTTTTCGTCCCAGTTGTGTTGTTTGAAATGTCAGGATGATTTTTTTTTGCAGAAACTTTAGAGATCTCTATATATCTGTATATCCAGATACCTATATATTTATATTTCCCCCCATTCTGTGGGTTATTTTTAGATGTTACTGCTGACTACTATGAGCTACTGCATGTGAACAATGCATTACAAGTTGATATATATTGCCTTTCCCTTGTTTCTCATCTTCTACTGCAGCTATAAGGAAGAATGTGGTTTGAAGTAAATCTGAGTTACTTACATCCTGATGACTTGGTAGAGTCAATCAGTTTTCAAAAAAAAAAACTGTAATTGATTTTATATAAGAAAGTAACTCCCTAGACAGAGGGCTAAGTAGAGAGATGCCAGATTTATTATTGTGTTTGTCTGTATCTCTTTATAGAGTTGCCTGAGTCTCAGACATTGGAAAAAAACCCAAACCCAAGAAGAGTAATTGAAAACAATGCCAAAAAAAAAAAAAAACACAAAAAAAAAACACCACCACCACCACCACCACCCCCCCCAAAAAAAAGAGGTCTTGAGAAGCTACCTAACTATCCACTTGAAAAAGCCAAAGCATAATAAGCGGTTCTTTAGCCTAATGATTCTCAAGCATTGGGTTACAAGCAAAGCACCTGGTCCCTCTCATCCTCTATGAAATATGTAGTGGCCTTTGGCAGGAGTCCTCACTGATGAAATTTCATGTGGGTTTGGTGGTTCTACTGCCCCTTTTTACTGTTTACATCCCTCAAAGCTTCTTCCTCTTCCACAGTCATGAAACAGCTGTGACACTTAATTGGGAGGATAGGCTGAAATATCCTTATTCTACTCTGTACTGGTTTTGGCTGGGTTGGAGTTAGTTTTCTTCATAGTTAGTGGCGTTATGTTTTTGATTTGGGATGAAAACAGTGTTAATACACTCATGCTTTAGCTATTACACTATCAGGAAAGGTGAAGCCAATTATATTTCTCTACAATTACCTGAAAGGGAATTGTATCAGGGTGATGCCTCTCCATCTAGGCAACCAGTGACAGGGCAAAAAGAAATGGCCTCAAGCTGCACCAGAGGAGGTTCAGGTCCCTTATCAGGAAAAATTTCTTCACTGAAAAGGTTGTCAAGCATTGGAATGGGCTGTCCTGGGAGGCAGTGGAGTCACCATCCCTGGAGGTGTTCAAGAAACAACTGGATATGGCATTTAGTGCTATAGTTTAGTTGGCACAGTGGTCTTTGGTCAAAGGTTGAACTCAATGACTGCAGAGATCTTTTCCAACCTCAACAATTCTATGATTCTGTGAATTGACCAAAGAGATATTCCATACCATATGATGGCATACTCAGCATATAAAGCTGGAGGGAAGAAGGAGGAAGGGAAGGACATTTGGGGTTATGATATTTGTATTCCTAAGTCACTGTTACACATGATGAAGCTCTACTTTCCTGGAACTGACTGAAAATCTGCCTGCTGATTGGAATTAGTGAATGAATTACATATTTTGCTTTGCCTGTGCACACAGTTCTTTTAAGCTATCTTTATCTCAACCCACAAATTTTCTCACTTTTACCCTTCTGATACTCTTCCCCATCCCACTGGAGGGGAGCGCCGGAATGCCTGTGTGGTGCTCAGCTGCCTGCTGGGGTTAACCCAACATCTGGTCCCCGTGTACCACATGTCCCACATGTTTGCAACCCTGTGCAGCTGTGAGCAAGCTCAGCTTGGCAGAAGTGCTGTGATAGCCCTGAAGGTGGGATGCGAGGAGAGGTTGGACAGGTGTTAGGAAAGTGAAGTGTCAAGGGAGTCTTTGCTGGATGTTGGGCTGGGATTTGGGTGTGGCTGTACCCAGTATTACAAGAAGCTGCTTTGATAGAAGGGGAGATGAAAGTCTTTTGGGGGAGGAAATAATTTACATGGCCAGAAGAAGATCAATGGTTGAAGGACAGAAGGTCTGGGGTAACCAGGGGGTGCAAGTTATTTGTGTGGGAGAAGGTAGAACTGGAGGTTCCTGAGTTACTTTAAAAAGAAGGTGGGAGATTTTGATATGAAACAGAGGTGGAAGAAGAGATGATGAGTCCTGTTCTAATCGGCACAGAAGCCTCCCCTGACTCTCAAGCCCACCCTAAACATTCTCTTGCAGTGTTTTCTCATATCTGTCAGCCCTGTGTGGTTGTCCTAGAACGCAGACAAGAAAACTGCAGACCACTGCAGTAGTGGTTTCTCCAGTGTTCTATGTAAAATGTAGGCAATTATTCACTCATACTGCAGTTTATTTTCTCCTAATTACACATCTTATACTGAGTGGGAAAAAAAAAGACACTGATCACACCAATGTAATCTCTGAGCAAAGTTCTTAATGAGTGTTCCTTGCAAAGAAACAAAGAAATGGAAAACACTGTTTTCTTCTTTTGGTTCCTTCTGCAATTTGCCAAGAAACATTGCTCTACACATTATCAGCACTATAAATCTAATCCTCCTTAGAAACACTTGTTTAAGAGACAAGAACCAGGGACAAAAATATATATAAACTTGATGTTAGTTCTGCAACCAGTGCTTCACAACAGATCATAGGAAGGATTTGTTTTTCTGTATTTCTCCTCTCAGGGAATTCATAGCTTTTGCTATGACAGATAAAAATATTTTTAATAATCTTGCAACAAGGAATTTGGTGTGTGATCCTTAAAATTAAGGCAAGACAAAATCTTGTCTGCTTCAGGAGCATGAGTGATCAAAGAATGCATCTGAAACACCTCCAGTGCTGCCTGGTACAGTTCCATTTGTTGGTGGCTCACTCCTTTTATATGAGTGTAAAAAAACAAGCAACATTTACTGCATTCGTATCCCATCCCTTTTGTACACTTTGCTTCCTGTTCTTATTATAAAGCATTGTCAGACAAATAGATCTCTGTACTTTATGGTTCATTAGCCCCCTTGCTGAAGCACTCACAGAATCACCAAGTACCGAGGCATAGTCACTATTTGCACAAACACACACACACATACACATACAGGCTATTTAGATTGAATTATTATTCATAAATTGCTCTTAATTAGACTGATCATCAGTCTGAGTGATTGTACTCCCCTGTTATAAGTAGCACTGAATTACTTCTTGAAATTCATTACCCTAGCTTGTTTTCCCATATGTGTTTTCCTCCACAATTTCAAAATAGCATTCTCTTATTGCTGAAAGAGTTGATAAGATTTTGGCATTGCTCAGCTTTGTGTTAGCTCCATAATCCTGACTGCTGCTGCAGGCAGGGCTCCTCACTTTTTGTAAGAAGGGAACAGTATGGGACAAGATCTTACTGAGCAAAACTGGCTTACAGGGAAATGGAATTGTCAGGATTTGGCTTGGCTTGCATTCCCAGAAGTTTCATACTGGTGGTTCCACATTACATCCTAGGCAGACTTTTGCACTTCCAGCAGTCTCTTTGATAGGTAACTCCTGTCTTAAGGAGAGGGTTTAAATGCATCTTGCACTAAGACACTTAGATCCTGAAGAGGAGAGGGATTAATTCATCTTTAGCATTTCGTATTTCCTCACACGGGCAGTTTTGGCTTTCATGCATGGCTTTTATAGATCCTTTTCAGAAAAATCCTTTCCCTCTGCTGAGACCCTGAGCACTTTCCCAAGTGCAAGGTTTCTACTATAAAACCACACACCGGAATAGGATTTGGTATTCTGAACCTCTCAGGGGCTGACTGAGCCTTTGGGCGGTCTTGGCTGGAGAGGGAGGGTCAGTGCAGAGGGTCAGGGGAGCAATTTCTTTTTCCTATGGGCTGTCTAGCAAAATGTAATGCCTTCTTTCCACGATGCAGTCGAGGCTCCTGTGTCTGGAAATGGGCGTTTGGGTCTGGAGTCTGCAGAGGCACCTTCATCTTTCCCACCTTTTTCACTAGAAAATGCCTACTTGTGATGACTTCAGGTGGGCAGTCACTTTGCCCTCTTCTCCATTTTCCCTGACAGGCTGCACCACCAAATGTTTTGGGTTTTTTTGCTTGTGACATGGTAAGGAAAGAGGCAAAAAAATCTCAGAAAAAGAGTAATACTCACAAACAGCCAAGAAGAAGAAGGGCAAAACAAATCCTCCCACTGAGGTAGAGATCTCAGAGCTCATTTATTTCAACTTTCAACTTACACTGAGATTTTCCAATTTGCTGACGTTGAAAAGTACATTGAATCTTGGCTGAGACACAAGATCTAAAACTCTTAATATTTATTTATTTTAAAAGCAGAATTTATATCCACAGTTGCATAGGAGACAGATAAAAGAGCAGGCAGATGAAGACTGCCCTATCCAGAGTATCCAGGAATTTGCAAGCACTGTGATAGATTTGTTTCAGCTGTGGTGTTGTATTGAAAACAATCAACACTAATTTATTTGTTGTCAGAGCTGCGAGGGAGGAAAGACATTGCTGGATTATTTACTTCACTGCTACCTTTTCTTCCCTTGCAATTTCAGCATCTGGAATCTTTCTTGATGATGTCCAGCTTGTCTAACTGGGATATTAAAGTGTCCTGCCAATCTATTACCTCTCTTCAGAAAGGGCTTCCAGCTACAAGTAGGACCAAAAATCTACTGTCAAAAGTGTGTTCTTTCTACTGTGTCTAAACTTTCTTTTTCTTCACTTGAGAACTACTTTAGAAACATGTCATGCATCCAACTCAACTGAACCCCAGCAGTACAGCAGGAACCAAATAGTGGGTAAACCATAATAAGGGTCTGACTCACCGTTGCTCTGAGGAGCAAGCTGAGAGGTTACGACTGATCCTTGCGGCTTGGTTCAAGCAGTCTTTGTCCACATGAAGAGAAGGACTTGCTGTGCAGGGGTTGCCTGCCTTGCCTCATTGCCGTACCCTTGTAGAGGACTTCAGGGGATCAGTGAAGGGCAGCAGGCTCATTTCCTGGCTAAGAAACAAACTTGTACTTATTTGTGTTTGCTCAAGGCTCATATGGCTTTTTCCTGACCTTCAGCTACTGAAGATGGTAAGAGCTCTGCCACTGCCCTCCTTACTCAACAAGGCACCTCTGGAGTTCATCTCTGTGAGTCCTCAGTTTGAAGAGGTGAGGCTGAGCCTGCCCCACAGTCACATCTTCAAATATCTCAAGTTATGAATATCCTGTAAGACCCATAAAATGCAAATTTCTTCTAACTGTATAATTTTCTTTGAATTTGTTCTACTACTATCATTTTCTTATAGTTGATTTTTTTTTTTAAGCTAAACCAGATTGATAGCGCTCCTTGAATTTGAAATGCCTTAGTACTAGTTTAGGACTGTTCTCATGTGTGTCACGTGCACATGCCCAGGAGCTGGCACTGGGGATTCAGGGGGGTCTCTGTGAGGACAGTTTGGGGCTGCCCCATGTTGGACACAGCCAGTCCCAGAGAGCTACAGTGTCCCCACAACAGGGCACATCCAAGCCCCTCAACCAAGCTGGGACTGCTGAGGGGAAAACAGATTCCAGAAAGGGAAGGAGGCAGCAGTGGTAGAGGAGGATAGAACAGCTAGATGGATTTTGGCCCTTAGCCAGGGCTAATCTGGCACTTCATGACAAATTCATCACGTAATTAAAAGCATCTATTAATTTTATTTTTCTTAGACAATATCTTTCCTTACGATTGCGTGTGAAAACTCCAGTAAAACTGCTCAGTGTTGACCCTTCTCTTGGCAGCAAAATCCCATGTCCTCAGTGTAGTAAGATGGAATGACTGAAGATCTTTGCTGTATTAATGCAAAAGCACCAGGAAAAATGAAAGTTTGCTGTTAAATCAGCTTGTATAGAGAGACACTCAGACTTCTTGAGAAATGTTTAGCATGACAAACACTTTTGGAAACATGAGTAAGTGACACACTGCTGAGGACCTGTTGGGAGTACCAGTGGTGAGTACTGCAACTCAGTTCTTCAAATATCAACTAATTTGACTGTTTCTGGAAGATCTTAGAAACTCTGTATGATGTCTTCAGAGTGCCCTTTCATGGCAATATTCCCAATAGGAAAGCATATTTAGCATTGCTGTGACCCTCTAAGTACTGGAACAGGTTAAGTGCTGCAGCTACCTCTGTTTTCTGCTAATGCAGTTTCTTTGCCTGACTGCTCATGCTTTCAAGATCAAGGGACCACATCCTTATACAGGCCATTTATCTTACTAGCTTTTCTGTCCAAGCCAAAAAAAAAAGAGTCTGTGATGGCCAGATTTCTCCTGAAAAACCTAGAAAACATTCTGTCAGAATATGTTGTTTCCCTTGCTCACATCCCCACCCCAAGCTGGCTGTATGGATTAGACAAAATGTTTTGAGATGCTGAGTTGTTACTCCTTCTGTACAACAGCAGAATTTAAGGGCAAGTGGGGAGCTAAGGGGCAAAGGGGTCTCAGCCGTGTTAGTTTCTTCCTTCCTAACTATACAGAAGATAATAGCCTGGAAAATGTGATACGCTAAGTTTGAAACTGTGCCCTACTACACTCCTGTTTTGCACTCAGCAGGAAAGGTGGCACCATCTATTTTCCTGATGAAAAGCATCTAGGCCCACTTCAGAGTCCCTGACACATCCTGCCTGAAACTGTCCATCCCGTCGCTCCTGTGGCATGGGCAGCAATCCTGGATGTCACTGGCACTACACAATTATTTTTGGGCAATTGAATTGAACCCAAAGAATCAAAACGGCAAAAAGAATATATCTCTCACTCAGGCTTTCCCTGGAACTCATGCTCCCACCTCCAAATTTTAGTATAACAGAAATACTGGTTTAAGCTTTCCCCAGTGTTGAAACTAAAAGAGGAGGTTAGTATTACCCAACACAGAGATTTATAGCAAACTCAGTAATGGAACTATGTTCATGACATTGACATGAGTGTGATTTGAGAGGAACCTGACTGAGGTTGCATGCTTTGTGGGAAGGGAATTGTATCTTTGACATAGCAGTGCCAATAAATGACAATGATTAAGTGCTAAGCAATACACCATAGTCCCCCAAAGGAATGATTTGACAATATATTTAAAACCAAGATAAACAGAGAATTGGAACAAACACTGGAAAGTCTCATGCAGTGACAGTAGAGTGACTCTTCTATGCTGTCTGTCTGGAAGTTTGCTGGTCTCATACTGACGGTCCTTTCCTTGTTTTCTGGACAAGGGTGGTCAAGAGCAACTGGAGACATGCAAACCCTAAAGAACATTTGAGGAAATGAAATCTACATTATTATTTTCACTGGGATCAGTAGCAGGAAAAAAAGCTTTGGTGAAGCAAAGAACAAAGTAGAAGAGCAGGAAATTCCCCTCAGAGTGAGAGAAAGGCCTGGGTAGAAAGGCAATAGTATTCATGAGCATTCAATAGAAATAAATATGAAAGACAGGTTAGGGCAGGGACAAAAAGACCAAATGGCAGCACTAGTGGATATGAAGTTAAGCTTTATGCCAGGACACCTAAGATCTGTCATCGGTTCAGTCATAATTTACTCTCAAGTAAATTGCTTGATTTCTCTGGACATCTAATTCCTTTTCTGCCCTTTATGTAAGAGCCTGTAGGCTCTGTACAGCAAAGCCCCTCTTCTGTAGCTGTCTGAGGACTGGCACAGCAGAGTCCTTGTCAGTGACACAAACAGCAAGGAGAGAGCAGAGCTGAAGGGAATCCTGCTTCTTGGAGTGATCTGGGATCCAAAGCAAGGAAGAGGTGGGTGGGAGGGAATAAGAACTGCTTGTTATAAAGAGTTCTCACCTTGATCAGTGCATGAACATCCCCAATGAACTCACGGATCAGGAGTCAACCGAGGCCACTCAATGCAACTGTGACCCTTGAAAATAAGCCAAAGGTGGGAGGTTGTTGCCTAAAATGGAAGAAAAGAACTTTCCAGACAATATTACTATGGATAAAATAGTGAGCAGGTACCTTAATGAAAGCTCTTTCAAGTGCAGCAAAATACATAGGTTCACACTCAGTATAGGGTTCTTAAAAATTTATAACACTAATTAATTACCATATCTAACGGATACATCCAACCTGAGAATCACCTACTCTCAGAACCTCCCTCAGGTCTGCCCCTTTGAAGCTTCTCCAAGGTTTTAGGGCCTTCTCTCTTACTTAGACTACAATCTATCTTCCAGGTGCATGTGTCCCAAGTAAGATGTATTTGCTAAAATCTCTTCCTTGAAAAGAACATTAAACAGAATGTCAAGAATGTGGTGTGAGAAAGGGGTTTGGAAACTGTTAACTGCTGCCTTAAGTATGAGAAACTACACAGATATACTAAAATCTACAAATATATAAAAAATCTTAAGGCATCAGGGGCAGTTCTGCAGGGTGGTTTCGGAATGTCAGAAGGAAGACAGTTTGCTTTTTACTTTCCTAGTCTTACTCTTCCATGACTACTATCCATGCAGATGTAGCAAAGACATCAGAAAGTCACTGGATAAGGAGCAGCATTTCTAGCAGAAGGAGTGGTAGAATTTGCCTATGGAGAACTCTAAGGATGACTACATGTGATGACAGACCTTCCCATTGCTACTTTTGCTCCTTTCCCAGTCCTTCATGCTGGAAATTTCTGCCCACCTATATTCTAGGAGTGCTCTGCCTGCCTGGATCCTATGATTTTAGGAACCTCCTGATGTGAAATAATAATAATCAAATGAAAGAGGTTATTGAAAACATTACAGGCCATAATTTTAATAAATGTTGGCTCCTGTCACTATGTTCTCTAGTATTTATAGTTTTATATACTGCCAACAGATCCAAGTGTTTTGTCTTTTTGACAAACATTTCATGCAATCATAAATTAACTCATTTTTCAGCAAAATCTGACATCAGCAGTTAAGCTGTCAGTATATAGAAGTACTGGGGTTGGCTTTAAATGCGTCCCAGACAGTGAGCTAAGTGTGCCTGAGCTGAGTCTGCTATCACAGGTCACATTGGTCATGGAGATGACAGGCAGTGATTCTGCAGCTCAGGCATCAGCTGAAATGCCCCTTGCAAACATTTATCTCATTAATAACCCCACACAGGTATGCAGGAACAACTCCTCGACTTCCAGTGAAACCAGGGAACTTAAAGACTCTTCATTGTTTCTTGCTGGCTTGTGCTGAGCTCCGTGTGTTGCTGGTTTAGATCTTAAAAGAAGTTCTGCACCTCGTAGGTGTTTGGGGTTTTTTAGATACAGTGCTGATAAAAGCAGACTGTAGACCAGTAGAAGATTTATTTATACACTTGATACTAGGATTTTCCAACATTCTGATTGAAAAGGACGCTTTGGGCAGATAGATCTTATGTCATCTCTTTTGAGGGAGCTGCAGAGGAGGAATCAGAGGTGCCATGAGCAATGTCATGAGGAACTCTGTTTATAGCTATAATCTGTATGAATCTTTAATTCTGAGAAAAGGCTTATGCTTAAGAAGTCCTGTAGTTTAGTCTCATTAGCTTTTTCATTTCTCAGACTTCCCTGGGGACACATCCTTCCTGAAGAAACCTGAGTAAGCATAGTGCTGCTAAGGCACTCCTCAAAAAGAGGGAACATTTCACCCCTCCAGCACCCACAGGGTGGAAAAACTACATCTTACCTGCAAAAAGATGGGAGATAGATTTATAGCAATGAGTGGCTCCTTGAGGGAGCTGGGGCAGAAGGCCAGAATGAGAAAATGTATGCAGGCTACTACCAGCACAGTTTTAGCTGACATGGAGGTACAGAGGCTGCTGAAAGAGCACTTGGCAAGCTTGAGATATATTAGGTGTGCCTACCAACTCACCTAAGTCCTTTCAGAAGCCTTGATGTTAACAGGTATCACCCAAGCTCAGACTTGAAGATCTGAGATTAAAGGTGAACAGGAATTTATTCTCCCTCCAGACATATACCTCTTACAGGAAATGGCTGCTGCTGATACCACAGACTGAGGTACAGAGAGAGCCCAGTTCACATTGCCTGGTCATCAAACTGGCCACATGTGTGCCAGATCCAGGACCTCTGAGCATGCTGATGGGTTCATTGGGAGACTGATTTTCCTGGCCTGGGTTTAGCACTGCACCAGCACAGCTGCACATCTTTACCTGACAACTGATTCATGCCAAGATAGCTGTGTTTACTGGTGTAGGCTGAAAGGGACTGACTGTTTTATTTGGATTGGAAAATCATCTAGGTGAAGTTTTAGGGGACAGTGTGAAACAGCAGTGACAAGGCTCAGCTCATAATTCACTTAGTAGTCACAGCATAAAGTACTTAGCACCATCTTAGACTTTTTGGCACTGCCCACCTGGTTTCTGTTGTGTTGTGAGTCTTCCACAGAACCCTTGTCATATCTGTGGATGTCAAGGACATGGCAGGGCATTTCACAGTATTTGCAGAACTTAAAAAAAACCCTTAAGTTCTATGGAAACATCAACAAAAAACTTTGCTGAGCTTTGGAGACAAGATTCAAATGACTGGGGCATTTGTGACCCAGGAAAATTATCCAGTGAGAAAAAGGTTACCATAAACCTCTCCAGACTACAGATTTCTGCTTGCATTGGGAAGAAGGAAATGTTGGCTGCCTGCTCTGGGAGCCAGTATGGAACAGCTCCCTCCTGCATCTCAGGAACCAACCAGCAACAGCCACAGTGGATACCTTTTGTGGTTTCCAGCCTGTCTCTTTGGGGACTGGTTTGACAGAGGTGGACATTTAATTAAAAATAGCCATCATTCAGTCTATACAGAGTTAAGTATTAAATTGAGAAAAAAAAAGTGCTAATGCTTTAACAAGTGGCAGCCTTCAGGTTCTCTAGTGACAATAAAAGCAGTATCATGCCGATGCTTGGCATTTTTTGTTCAGTGTTCCTGCTTCAGCTAATGTCTACACTCATTCATCATATCTTTTCAACATTTTGGCTTTTATCCCAGGCAGGATATGTTTCTTTTTTTTTTTCTTTGTTTCTTTCTCTTTTTTTTTTTTTGAAAGGAACAGGATATAATAGGAACTATTTTTATTTAGTTGCAGGGAAATATACAAGGAGATAAATAGTACCAAAATCAATAAAATGTGAGACCACAGGTCTTATTGTTTAAAGCTTTAAATACTGTTTATTTATCCATTCTTCCAAAATGAAAAAAATTTTGATTCTTTAATAATTTCAAAATGGTTATAGACGTACATTAAGATAAGGCTTTGTTTGTTTATCAGTGTCTCTAGTGTGTTGTGTTCCTCTTGTCTTAACTTGTTTAATACAAACCCTTTCAAGATCTTTTTTCTCAACTACTTTGTTGAGGAGTGCATGGACTACTTAATACCGTATAATGCTCAAAGTGCCATTGACATTGTTCTTATACAATTATAAATGAAGAACTTTGATTTTTTTTTTTTTTTTTGCTTAAGGAATCAAAGGAAAGCCAGATGGAAAACAGGGTGTAAGGATAGCTAATCATTTCCTGCAGCAGAGCTAGGCTAAGAGCTGATTTGGCAAGTCTTCACAGCTTTGGCTCCAGTGATTCTGGATCTTTTTTGACTTCAGACCCCGCTGAGAAATCTCCTTATCACCTGACTTGCACTCTGGGCTTCTGCTGTTGACCACCCAAGAGGAAAACAAGAGGAGCATTGGAAAGATATTCCTGAGAACAAGGTTCTGTCATTGAAGGAATATTAAAAAGGTTAGTCTGGCTTTTGCTCTGTCTGCTTCTTAATAATTTATATTTTCTTGTAAAGTGAACTACAGGTCACTTTAATAATGCTGTGGATTTGAACCTCACACTGGAGACTCCAGGCCTTACCCAGGTATTAACTCAGTATCTTAAAACAAATGGTAAAAACACATGTAAAAGTTTTAGCAGGAAACAAGAACAAATACTGTATATTCATTGCCATTACCCCTCCACAGTCTATAAAGAGCTAGAGTATTTAGGAACAGAAATGACTTTTACTTGTGCAAACTGCTTTGGTTTTACCACAGCTTGGTGGTGGGTAGAGTTATGTGCTGTCTCACAACAGGAAATTAGAACTGAAAGAAGCTGGGACTTGTCATGGTACCACACAGTGGGGAAAAGTAAGGCCATTCTTTGAACTGTTGGAACTTTAGCATTATGGAACCCATAGCAATTCAAAGACCTTGTTTCAGGTTGAGTCTGAAGAGCCCCAGCGCAGCTGGCAGTGAACACTGGGCCAGACCAGATCCATCTGTGCTGCAAACTCAGAAAGTCAGAAGAACACCACAGCCAGGAATACTGCTGATTTCTAAGGTAGTGATTTCCCTTTTCCACCCAGCAATTCTAAGCCTGGTTGCTTAATTAGTTTCCTACATTCTGATATATCTGAGTGAAGTGTTGGTCACATAGTTCCCTGGGGCCTGTTAACTGTAAACATGGGAAGCCTTAACTGCATTATCCCAGTGTCCCATTTGCCTTGGAAATCCTTGCAAATCCAGCCGTCGTAATCCCAGTCATCTCAAGCAATTATTCTTGGCTGTGTGTTTAAAAGCTTGCCTGAAATGAGATTGTTTCCCCACCTGGACTCAAGTGGCTTAGCTTACTGCAGATCGTACTGCAAGTTCACCACTTCAACAAGTGGTTGCAACTTTAGCTTGTCTAGATTGTTGCATTTACACAGAAATCAGTTGCATAAGGAGTGCTGAAAAAATCATTGAAATAATTTTGCCAATTAAAGGATTGGTCACACCAAATGAACATCCAAATGCTGGACTGGATTACTTGGTTCAAGTTCAATTCCTTACCATTATAAACAAGTGCATAACAAATGTGCAGTACATAAAAGTCTATAAAACACTTATTCCACATGCCTTCACAGGTCAAGAAACCATTTATAACAGCCTGTGATAGGAATTATAATTAAAAACAATCAATTGTCAATACTATAGTATGGCATGCAAAGAACACTAAGGGGTTTGCCATGACATCCTCCAGTAGTCACAGGAGGCAGAGAGTACAAAATTCTAAGGACAAAGGCAAAAATTAATCTTCAACACTCTACACTACCCTGAACTGTGGAGCATCCTGAACATGAGCCAGCAGTGTGCCCAGGTGGCTAAGAAGGCCAATGACATCCTGGCTTGTATCAGGAGCAGTGTGGCCGGGAGGTCCAGGGTAGTGATTGTTCCTCTGTGCTTGGCACTGGTGAGACCACACCTCAAATCCTGTGTCCTGTTCTTGGCAGCTCAATTCAGGAAAGACATTGGGGTGCTGGTGCATGTCCAGAGAAGGGCAGCATTGCTGGTGAAGGGCCTGGAACACAAAACCTATGAGTAGTGGTTGAACGATTAGGGGTTGTTTAGACTGGAGAAAAGAAGACTCAGGAGGGACTTTATCACTCTTTACAACTATGTGAAAGGAGGTTGTAGCCAGATGAGATTTGGCCTCTTCCCAGGCAACCAACAACAGGACAAGAGGACATAGTCCCAAGCTGCACCAGGGGTTGTTCAGGCTGGACGTTAGGAGGAATTTCTTCACAGAAAGGATTGTCAAGCACTGGAATGGACTGCCCAATGAGATAGTGGTGTCACCACCCCTGGAGGTGTTTTAAAAAAAAGACTGGATGTGGCACTTAAGTGCCATGGTCTAGTTGACATGGTGATATTCAAAGGATGGACTTGATGACCTCAGAGGTCTTTTCTAACCTAACTGATTCTGTGATTCTGAGGTCACTTATCACCCGTCCCTGTCTGTAGCATTCTCTAGTGATTCAGAGGCAGGTAAAATCTTCCTCTGAAGTATCCTGGAGGAGAAATTATACCTAAGAAGGAAACAGTTCTTCCATCACCTCTCTAGGCAGCTAGAAAACCTGAAGAATGATGAAAATATATTCAATGATTTAGTCTTCATTCTCAAACCTATGTCATCCCCTGAAAGGACCAGCTATTTCAAAAGATGTTGAAAGGAATGAAATTGACATCTAAAAAGAAATGAGAGCATAAGAGGAGTAGGGAAAGCTACATTTGACATGTAGGTCCAGACCACTTCCAATCCTCCTATAATATCCATATATATGGTCAGATGTTCAATGAAATAGGGAGGGAATAAAAGAAAGAAAAAGGGGACTCTGTCAGAAGGAGATAAAACTACTCCATGGTTCTGCAGAGTTAAGAGTATGGTGTGGACATTTGAAATGTTTATGTATGTGTATGTATGTTTGCAATTGCAAATATGCACCAGAAACATTTAATCAGAGCTGAGACAGTCTCTGAAAGTTCCCATTAGTGAAATATCTTCTGATTGCAGAGGCTTATAATGAAGTTAATGAGAATAACGCTTTAATCATAGATAGCTGATGCTGCAGAGAGTATAATAGCCACATTATTTAGGCTGGATTTTTGCTCTGACAAACACAAATTTAGATCATAATGGTCAGATGTTTGGTTCCCAATTCTCAACTGAGTCAATTAAAAGTAGAGAGAGTAGGAGAGTTCTTGCTGAGAGATGAATGGACACGAACTCTTCTGAAAGACAAATCGTTTTTGTTCACATCTCTACATATTGATTTAGGAACATTGGCTACTGAATTTAAATTAAGAGCCAAAAGATACTGTTCTGGTTTATGAACACGGTTAATGAATTAATCTTCCCGGTATGCTCTCAAGGTAGGTAACAATCACTATTTGAATTTTAGAAATGCAAATACCTAAGGCCAAGCAATGTCTGAATTATCTATCAATGTGCCTGCTTCAGGATAGCTACCTTGTGGGTTTCCAGAGGCTTGTCCAACATTCTGTTGACAGAAGGTACACAAATTAGGCCAAAGGAGAAGATCTGAAAAAACGCCATAAGCATTTCCAATATAGGTATCAGGGGCTGAAAAAATAGATATCTGTGCCTCCTGCTCTGCCACCCTGCATGGTGAGTAAAAGGAAGCATGTGCATCATTCTGAGCTGTTTGGAAGACCAAACCGTGTTGAAAGGAAGGTCCTTTATTAGGCAGGAGGCCAGCCAATGTGGAAGAACTGGTATACTCTCAGATTCGGGGCTGGTGTTGGTCCTACTCACATTTATGAGTCCAACCTGAAGCTGCAACAGTTATGTCCTCCACCAGTAATCTGCACCAAAAAGAAATGCAATGAAGATGTTGAGCTGATAGAAATGGGTCCCCTTGCAATGACAAACTTACTCTCTGAAAACTCTAAATATATATTCTGACTGTTATGCATGGTATTCAGATTTCTAGGAGTGTGGCAGTCATAGAAATTGAAGTTGTAACAAGAAAATTTGAGGGGAAACTGACAAAAGTTGGAAACATAATTCTTACCATCTTCTTCTTGAAAGGGTCAGCACCTGTTGTGTGCACAGCCCAGGACTCACTTGAATGTTGTCCATAGAAGACAGTTTAAAACTCTGACTAAGAAAACACTGGAAGGAAACATTTTCCTGCTATTGATAAGGTAGATGGAAGACATGAAAGTACTAATTCCTCAACTTGTTTCAATAGCAGCAGCTGACGGTTTTCCCTTGCTTCAGTGATGATACCATGCACTGCATGGGAAAAAGTTATCTTTCCAGGGACTGTAAGTCCCTACTAAGGTTAATTGCAGTTCTTTGGTACCACAGACCATCCTAAGGACAGAATATCTCATCCCTGTCAGGTTCCATTACTTACATTTTCAAAATTATCATTTAATAGTGCACATTACACATAGCTACCTACCTACTCCACACAATACTGCAAAAGGAAAAGAAAAATGTGGACAAGATTTCAAATCCTTTTTCCAGAAATATGCCACTTCTTGAATGATAGAGGTAAGCCATATGAAGGACTAAGTGATCCTCCACAGATGTCTGGTTTTTGGCTTTAATTTATGAGTTGACAACCAAATTTGAAACACCTTAATCTTGAAATTCAAGGTGAAAGGAAAATTGACACAGATTATTTCATCAATAACTGTTTTCAGAATGAAGCTTGAGCTTGGATAGCCCAGTTTGACACAAATTTCTTTTCTCTACATTTCAAAAGAAAGTTAAAGAAGAAATAAACTTTTCTGAGAATATGTATTCAAAGTATTTGGAAAATGCTAAGGAGGATTTTGAGATGCCACTTTCTGTCTTCAGCTACAACACTCACCTCTGCTAGATTTGGGGTTGTTAGACTTATGTGCAGAATTTCTAATCAGATTGGAAGTGTGTTAAAAATAAATGTCAGTGAACTGGAAAGGAAATTGTAACCTTGCAAACAGATGTGCAATTAAATGCACAGCCATGTCAACCATATTTTTAGCCATTACTGGAAAAACCTCGGCTTTCTCTTTCTGAGTAGAGTTCCCATTTGATTAAGTGCCTGTTTCAGGTCATCACATCTGAGTGAAGTTTAAATTTCCATGATGAAAATATTGAAGTGCAAGTTGAGGTCTGTCTTGTCAGATGACCTCCTTAATGACTGCAGACAAGTAGCAGTGACACATTACAAACCCTGGAAGTTGGCTGAGAATATGCAATGCTGGAGTTCTCATTATTGCTTCTCCGAGAGCAATTTTTATGACACTGATGGCAATGATATACCTGTAGGTATATGACTGCACCGTATTTTTTAATGCAGTGTTATGAGAAATTTTAAATTATTAGAAGAAGAGTTAATTATTAGCCACATATTATTTTAACCTCCCATTTTTGTGCAAGGTGCAGGTCTGGCTGAAAAATATCACCCTGGTGTTGGCCCTGTGACAGCCAGTCACACAACAAAAGTCATAGAAGAAAATTGAAGTTATCCACAGATATCAGTGTTGAAATAGATTTATTGGTGCTGGACCTAAACTGATGTTTCCATGTACTTATGCTGGGGTTTGCAAACTTGACTGGTTTGCTTGGGGATCCTTTTTTTCTGCAATACATGTGTGCTGTAATTGCACTCAGGTCTGAAATATGTAGGTGTCACTTGGTGATTAATTGGTCATTCTCATAGTCCAGTTCTGTGGTTGGATGCAATCAGGGGAGTGGTGAGGGGAACCCCCCCAAACTTGTGGTGTGGAGATGGGAGAGTCAGTCAAGTGAGAAATGGAGTTCCTGGAGCAAACTGAGCTGGCCATCAGCAGCCAAGGGGCACGTTTTGTGTGCATCCTTGGAAAGGTGAGTCCTGGAGCATGGATCTGGAGGAGACAGAAGTGTTGACTACAGACTTGAAAATGAAATTCTCTTTAGTAGCAAAATGTGACTCGGAAGGAGAAACAGGTGTGACTTGATTGCTAGATACATGTGTAGAGCACAAATACCCATGCCTTGATCACAGTGGCTCTACCTCTCTGCTCTTCTACGTGGCCTGGGGGTGTAGCTCTCTCAATTCTTCAGAGTAACAGGTTGGTAGGGATGCACTGATTCCATTTGCTCTGCTGACAGGTTTGAGGAACCAGTAGCATCTATGGAGGTGGAAAGTCTGGACCTACAGGAGTGATTATCTCTACCTGTATCTGGGACAGATGTATTGAAGGGCACAGAAGGACAACAAAACCCTAAACTCCTTATGGCCTTCTTTATCCAGGGGAATGACTCAAAAACTGTATTTTTTTTTTTTTCCTGTAAACAGGCATTTATATCTGTATCAACATCATCAGAACAAAAGCAACGCAGCTTGAAATAAGCCTCATTTGGTCTCCTGAATGCAGAATTTCTGCAGTCTGTTGCCAATGGCCTTCCAGTCTGACAGCAACTATTGTTCTCATGTAAGTATTTCATTAACTCAAATTTCTACCAAGTTGATGAGTCGCTTCTGGCTTCTCCTTTATGATTTGTACCAGATTAAAAATGCCTCAGTAATAAACACCTGAGTTTAATCTCAGTGCTGTGATAATGTGTTGTGAACATACATTAGAAATTACTGGATAATGTATTTACAACACAAAGCAACTCTACAATAAATTATGAAACAACCTCATCATAAAACATGTAAATGATGATTCTTCAGATGAATATGCCACTGATATTTTGTCATTGTTCATTATGCTTTATAGCACAATACATGGTCATAAATATTGCCCAAAAGAATAACATAGCACATGAGAAGCTGTACAGTAATCTCACTGATATAATTCTTTTCCTGCACATGGATCAGAAAATATTATTTAGAAGCACTTGAGCTTCCAGAAGGTCAGTTCAAACAGGCTGGTCACTATTATGTGAAGGGAGCTTGGGGTAGATACTTGCTGAATGGGAAATTCCTGTGGCACAAAAGCCTTTGAAAAATGTTATGTGATGGCTTTTCCCAAGTCAGATCTAATGCAGTGTTCCAATTACATGGTAATGGTGAATGTATATCACTGTACAAGTGTGTCCTTGTTGTATGCAACAAGCCAAACAAAGGTCAAGGCAGCAAAATCCCTTGTGCTTCCTGCAGGAACAGGCCTTGGCTGTCCTGTGCTGATGAAATTTCAACATTTTGTTATGGGAAAACAAGCAAGAGGAATGGAAAGTAGTTTCTCCAGCTTCCCAGCATTAAAGCCCGCCTGTCCCCAGTATGACTCTCCCTAGGTGCTGGCACATTTTCTTTCTGGTGCAGCGTGCCCTGAATTATTAAAAGGCTTCTTCTTTGACTTCATCATTAGGGTTTTATTTTACTTTTTGATTGTAGTGACTAAATATAACAATAAATGATTTAAAGAGGAGACAGAAATAAGTGCTAGAGAAAACAAACAGCCTCCCCCCTGCCAAAATGCTGAGTGGCATAGCAGTGAATGGTTGAAAGAATCAGATTTAATTAGGGTTCCTTTCAGCACTGAAAATTCCATTTATGCACACTATTAAAATAATCTTCTACATTAATACTAATTTACATCATCAAAATAGCACTTCATCTATTATTCATGTGGCATTGTAATTTCTTCCAACTGAGAGGCTGAAGTGTGGTAAGATTCTTCTGGTAAACACTGCACAGATATTAAGATATCAGTAATGGCTTCAATTTTCTTTCTATCCTATAGGTATCCCACACAGTCCCCTCTTTTCTCTGGTCTGTGTCATGACCACTGAAAAGATCATAATAATTTATAAGCTCTTTCTAGACCCCTTATGGCCAAAGCGTCTCCCTTTCACTGGCATCTTGTAAAATCAATCTCCCTTTGCCTGCTGTCCAAGTGCAGCCTCACCCAGGGGAAGTGCAAGAGCTGTTTTATCAAGAGAATAGCTCTTCAAGGAGAACAAAGAAAAAATCTCCTTTTTCTTGAGTTTGAAGGGCAACAGGGGAAGTTCACGTGCAGAGCTTAACACAGCTGGAATTTTCTGCATTCTCATCTTGGAGACGGTAAACTCTTGCTTTCTGCACAAAAGCAAGTGTCAGGTGCTTGCCTGCAGTTTTTATTCTCTGTGCCATGTTCTCCATGTCTGTCTGTGTGTGTGTAGGATGTTGATATAGCTCCCTGTTCTGAATGGGCATCATGGCCCCAGTACCTGCCAGACTGGTGCCTCTGGCTTCGTGACTAGCAGGTTTTCATGGACATCATGATGTTTTTAGATTTCTGAGCCTGACTCATTATGCTAAAAAGACAGACCAAAGTTGCCTTTAGACACCTCTGACAGTATAGAATGGTCTTTAATCGGTGTAGTTTTCATCTGCTTGAAATCATGGTTCCCTGAAATGTCTACTGGGCAGACTCTTTCTTCATCTACACACTTCAAGAAATGTAAATAGAAGATTAAAATCATAAATTAAGGAGAAACTTCACTGATAACTTATCTATTAGGCTAAAAAAAGAGTAGGTAGAGACATTTGAGCATTGACTGCATTGAGCATCAGCTTATACCTCCTGCTCCAGTGAAGGGAAGGGGAGATGACCTAGCAGGACTTCTGTGTTATGTGGTGGAGTGAGTCACTCTGCTCCTAAAGGAAGGAATAACTGTTGACAGAGACTCCTGCTAATTGCTGAATAGCAAGCTGGAGGGAGGAAGGGAAGTTGGTGGAATGTAATTTTACTTTTGACAAAGAAAGTGGTCTAAACAGAAGTTTCATGTGTCACTTGAAGATGGAAAAAAGACCTTGCATGGTATATTGTGGCTTTGGGACTCAAGTGGCCTTTCTGGTGCTTGTTGGTTTAGAGTCTGCAGCAAAGCACAGAATGACTCTGCAAAGTTTAAAGAACAATAATCATGTAGACTTGGAAATCAATAACTAAGACAAAGTAATTCCAGCCTCAATAAACCTAAATATCAAAAATCTTATAAAAGGGATTATTGTTTTCCCATGAGTTGAAAGGTTTTGCTTTATTAGCCTTGTAGTCTTATTAATCTATAAAAAACTTTTTTGCACCTAGGCTAGTGACATTTAATAATTCCTGTTTGTCATATTCTTATCTTTATGTTAAACACTGTATAGCAGATGTACAGCAAAATGTGACTAAGCCTGACTGGTCATCATGAAACTGCCTGTGGGAAGGATACTATGATATACATTTAAATGTGGAGGCCCATAAACTTGTGGAAAAAGATTGAGTTTTCAATGCACTTACAAGGCCATCAACTAACGTGTTACGTATAGATTTACATCACGGATTTTGTGCTTCTACATGTGATCATAATAACATAATAAAAGACCTCTGACAGAGTTAAAACTAGGCTTCAGAGTGGATTTATATGATTTAAATGAATTTATGGGGGAACAATATATATATTAATGTGCTCTGCATTATTTCTCTCAGTTTCTGAGATCTTTGTTAGCTTACTGATGCATGGCAATACAACTGCAATGTGCACTTGCAGCTCAGAAAGCCAGCTGAAACCTGGGCTGCATCAAAAGAAGTGTGGCCAGCAGGTCATGGGAAGTGATTCTTCCCCTCTACTCTGTTCTGGTGAGATCCCACCTGGAGTGCTGTGTCCAGCTCTGGGGGCCTCAGCACAGGAATGGCACTGACCTGTTGGAGCGAGTCCAGGGGAGATCACGAAGATGATCACAGGGCTGGAGCAGCTCTCTTGCAAAGACAGGCAGAAGGAGCTGGGCTTGTTCAGTCTGGAGAGAAGGCTCCAGGGAGACCTTATAGCAGCCTTCCAGGACTTAAAGGGGGCCTCCAAAAGAGCTGGAGAGAGACTTTTGACAAGGGCATATAGTGATAGGACAAAGGCGAATGTCTTTAACTAGAAGGGGATAGACTTAGATTAGTTATTAGGAAGAAATTCTTCCCTATGAGGCTGGTAAGGCACTGGCACAGGCTGCCCAGAGACGGGGATGCTGCATCCCTTGGAAGTGTTCAAGGCCAGGTTGGAGGAGGCTTTGAGCAACCTGGTCAAGTGGAAGGCGTCCCTCTCTATGGCAGGGGGTTGGAACTGGAAGGTCTTTCATCAGGATGGTCCCTTCCAACCTAAACGTTATGGTTCTATGAATGAAATCAGGGTCCTCACAATGAGATATTCTGCATTCATTTATTGATTAATTGGTCTTTACAGCTGAGAGTTTACTGCTCCAATAGAGCAGATAAGCAGGGGAAAGTTGTGTGAAATGAGTTTTGATAAACAGCTGGATATTTGCAGCAGAAGACATACAATTACCTTTTCCTCAAGGTCTCAGAGGATGTTTGGGGAAACCAGAAGTGGCTACTTGGGAAAAGAGATCCAAATTAGATGGTAAAGATGAGTTAAGCAACTGGGTTTCACAAGGTTTGGTTGGCTCGGAGCTGTAATGACTGGACAGAAGGGAGCTGTTTGGGAAAAGCAGAGCTGCCTTTAGCAAATGTCAATATCTATGACAGAAAAAGCTTGAACAGATGGTTAAGTTTTCCCCAGCCCATTTTCAGAACTTTCAATGAGAAGCTGAAGGACCATGACTTCATGTAACACTCAAGATTCTCTGTGAAACTTAACATTTTACTTTCCAGCCTTTTCAGAAATTTCAGCATCAGGTTGCTAATGTAAAAAAAAGCCCAAATAATGATAGATCTCCCTATATAAACATATTGGAAACAGCAAATACGACAGAATTCACAAGTTATTGTCTCATCACATACTCTGACCACAACAGAGACACCCAAGTCATCCACCTAAATGCTAAACAGAAAAGTGCTGCAAGCTGGTCCTCAAATTCCAGTTGCAACTCTAGAATGTGTTGCTCTTTTCCTAGGGTACCAGCTTTTAAAGACAGAAGGAACTGTAGAAATTATCCAGAATATATAAGCCATAGGACATGCTTTAGATGACTCCTTTCTCAAGCCCATTATCTCTCCTTGAGCTGCAATGCAGCTTTGAGAAAAACAACCAATATTGGTTTAAAGTTTTCCAGTAAAAGAAAATCCATCATAGCTGTTGATAAGTTGTTTTGATGGCTAATGACCTTGCCTATTAAAAGTTCATGACATATTTCTTTTCTGAGATTGTTAGACTGGGTTAGATCCTTCTGTGTGATTGCTTGCAGGATTGGGGAAATAATTGGTGATAATTTGTGGTCAGCTTAAATTACGTGTGGCCTTTCTAATTTTTCAATATCCATCCTGAAGTGTAGATACCAGTACTCCAACATTTGTGATACCTTATCAATTTGAGAGGCTGTATAATTTCTGCTCATACAAGCAGAAATCCTCAAATTTATAAATTTTTGTATCTAGGAGTCATGGTAGCCC
The DNA here is from genome assembly GCA_035047845.1 of Dendrocincla fuliginosa. NCBI lineage: Eukaryota > Metazoa > Chordata > Aves > Passeriformes > Dendrocolaptidae > Dendrocincla > Dendrocincla fuliginosa. The sequence goes on along the minus strand of JAWWMO010000083.1, from coordinate 146,695,766 downwards.
TTCTAACTATGTTACACTCAAAAGTAATGATTTTTTCCAAAGTCACTAATTTCCAAGAGGAAAGGGGCTAATACATTATTCTTTATTCCTTCATGAATAACTTGACAGCTGATAAAAGCATACTTTTTTTTTGTGTCTCAGTAATCTCTCTTTTCAGTATTTTCTGCTTAGAAACCCAACTAAATATACATTCTGTTTGCAATTATGTGTCAAAAACTATCAGTCAACCAGTTGTTAAAAGTTCAACATCTACATATTCGTTTCATATCCTCCTAGTTCTTGTACAAGTTGATTCTGGTGTAAAGTCAAACACTATAGTGATTTCTACTGTTTTGACATTATTTTCTTTTTCATCCAAGCTTGAAGTCTTAGGAAAAAATGCACTATAGTCTTTTAGAAAGATCTATTCTTACCCTTAGAAAAAGGTTCTTCACCCAGAGGGTTGTTCGGTACTGAACAGGCTGCCCAGGTCAGTGGTCACAGTACCAAGCCTGTCAGAGCTCAAAAAGCATTTGGATGATGCCCTCAGGCACATGCGGGGATTCTTGGGGCTGGTTCTGTGGAGGGCGAGGAGTTGGACTTGATGAACCTTGTGGGTCCCTTCCAATTCAGATTATACTAGGATTATATGACTGAATTCTGATTTACATATTGCCACAAATTTATTATTAATCAATTTTCACATCAGTCAAGTTTGTTTGAGGTTTTGTTTGTTTTATTTGTTTTGCTGGTTTTGTTCGGTTGGTTTTGCCTAAGATATCCAAACATATTGCTTTTAAGAAGCTTGAAGGGAACAAAACAAATGTGGACCAACAGATTAAAAATGTCCTAATTTCATAGCTCATGTTCCAAAATCCACAAAAACCAATAGTGCTTTTTTCTTATTACTTATAAGAAGAACTTGGCCATTCATAGCTTTTTAGCATAATAACCTTGGATAGCTGAATTAACATACATATCACTTTTTTAGTGCCAAGGAGGATGGTTCATTATGGCATTAATAGTTCTTAATGATCATAGTTTAATGGTCATGTGTTCTGTTATATTTCTGTTACATTCCTAATACTTGTTCATCAGGAGCAGGTTGCAATTTGATCTACCTTCTCACAGCAATGATGGTAAAAAAGGACTGTGCTAATAGGAAATTAATGGACATTTATGTATTTTTTCTTTGTTAATGTACTTTCTATTTTATTGATCAAGTATGAATCTGAATAAAGTAGTAAGGTTTTAAATGGTAGGTGATGAATGTCTAGTTTGCACGAGGTACACTTTGATTCCTGAGAGAATGAGGGAAATGGAGGTCAGCTGATGTAGGCACTAGCCCGAGTTTTTAATAGTTTGTGTGTTTTACCTGCTATGAGATGGAGAGTCAGATGCTCCTCACTGTAACATTTGTTTCTTACTTCAGCAGATGTGTTCCATCATTTGTTTTCTCTTTGGTTGCTTAGTATCTTGAAGACAATCAGTGCCTGGTACGAGCAAAGACAGATACATCCTTGATCAGAACAGGAGAAATGTGGAACTGCGTGGGAGCTCCCACATGATGTGACAGGGAATGTGTTTGCTGAAGAGAAAATAAATAGGCACTATTAGACAAGTTCCTCTGACTGATTTAGACCAACTGAGCATTTGTCCTTGATTGCGTCTTTACAAACTAGCATTTCTTCCCTCCCTGTCTCCCTCCCTCCCTGCCTTCCTTCCTCCCTCCTTTTTAAATTCTTTTTCCCTTTCTCCTTTCTCTCTTTTCTCACAGAATCACTATTGTTGGAAGGGCCCCTTTGATGTCATGTTGTCCAACCCCACTGCTCAACAAGGCCACCAAGAACTAGTTGCCCAGGATGGCAAATGTCCAGACAGCTTTTGAATATCTCCAAGGATGGAGACTCCACAGCCTGCCTGGACATCTTGTGCCAGCACTTGGTCACCCTCACAGAAAAAAACATGTATTCTTATGTTCAGAGAGAACCTCCTGTGTTTCACTTTATGCCCATTGCCCCTGGGTCTGGCATAGGACATCACTGAAAAGAGCTCCATCCTTTTTGTACGCTTCCTTCAGGTATTTATATACATTGATAAGAAGCCTTCTCTTCTCCAGGTTAAACAGCCACAGCTGTCTCTGCTTCTCATGTCTCCCTTCCCTTTTCTTTTTTTTTTGGATAGAAGTATCAAAAGGACTTAAGCACAATGAATCACCGCCTGTTATGGAAGAGGTCAGGTACAGAGACTGGAGTTACAGCTGTCATGACTAAATTGTAAAATAATATTTACAGAGCCGTTAGAGCCTTGTGAACTCAAGATATGACACTGTTGTTTCAGGTGAAAAGGGATGCATTTTCCCATCTGTTCTTTCAGTCCCAGCAGTTAAACAGATTAATTACTGGCATGATTCCAGCACATTAGGGATTGATTTGCCTGATTTATTTGCGTGTGTGTTATTGAAGGGCTGCAATGAAGCGTATAGTACTTTTAAAAGAAGAAGCACTAACCTATAAGCTCTAGAGAAAATGTTTCATATCTGCCTTAATTTACTAGACATTCACTGTCTGAAGCGTGTCCTTGATGAGCATTTACCAGTGTTAAAAAATCACCATAATATGATCTGTGGCAACAATCAGAAACTCCTTAAGGTTGTAATAAGACAGAGGGCTGCCAGGCAGACTAAAATACAGATATTTTGCTTTCTCAATATTACTGAATTCTAGTATGAAAATTTAAGTGAAGCATACACAAAAAATAAGCAACATCTCCAGGCTATGCTGAAGACTTTACCAAGAGGCATTTGAATATACCTGTTCAAACAGAGGGGCTGTCACAACAGTCAGAGGGATTCTGGCACCAATTCTCCTATGCCCTGGCCAATAATGTCTCATCATCATTGGGACCCAGCTAACACAGAGCAGAGGAGGAACATACCTCTGACTTCTGAATGTTCCTTGATTTGATATGGGGCGAAGAATCCACCCCTGTTTCTAGTTTTGCAGATCCCTTTGGAAAACCCTCTCTGGACAGCTTGGTTCTTGCAAGCCTTAAACCCAGACAGCTATTACAGTAAAATTAGAGGATATATGTACTGATAGGATGAATAATTTACATGGTAACAACATAGGAAATTAAGTCCTTTTATGATTGTATATATTTATTCACCTTGAAGGGATTCACTCTGTTTCAGCCCTCTTTCTCAGCTCTCCTAGCTGTGATGAAAACCCTCAGCAAGGCTGTAGTATTTCCAATTGCTTTCATTGATTGAGGTCTTGATCCTCTTTGTCTTTGGAGACAAACATTTCCTTAGAAACTAATTTTGTGCTTGGAATTCTGCTCAAGTTCAATCCTTGCCCCATGAGCACTTTCTATCATTCATAAAAATAATATATAGTGGAGATATTGAATTCATTTGTCTTCTCATGTGTCTTTCCTTCCTTCAGAGGTGCTGGTGTATTTTGGGTATAGACAGACAGGTAGATGGACGTCCTGGAAGATGACGCAAAGTGTACTAATTACAGGTAACAGCAATATACTCTGAAGGAAAGTTGTGAGGTTCAAACACACTAATGATCTCTATAAAATACCAGAAAGTGTAATCCATGGAAACATGGACTGAGAAATACACTTGTGAAAGCATACATAGGAAAACAATGTCTGCAAGCAGTTATTTTGATTGTAACTCTATACTTAAGAAGGTATAATTTTGTGGAGAGGAAGGCACCTATCTCATCTCTCTGTGATGTAGAGAGAGAGAAGGAGATCAAACAGAAGATTGTCACCACCCATGGATCCAACAGTGTCCCATTCTTCACCCTGGACTTCTCAGTGGTGGGGCTCCCAAGGTCATTCAAGACTTTCCACTATTTATACCCCTTAGCAAACAAAGGAATTAATGCTCATTGGCTACACAGTTCTCTTATTCTATTGGTTAAATGAATTTCTCACTTCTAATGCTAATGAGTCCACATGGCCATTCTTTCTCTTCTTCTCAGTTGGTGGGTTTCTTGGGTCAGTGGGCTGTAAAGTTGATGGTTGTGTTCTCTCCCTGCCAGAATCACCTTTTACTGATTTTAACACAGTTGCTGAGTTTGCTTTCCTAGGGCCCATAAATTCTGCATTCTTTATGTCCATTATCAGACACACATTCTTTTCCTCAAGCTTTGTTAACCTCCTCCCTGGTCTGAGATAACACCTGGACAATAGTAGCACCTTTATCTTATCTCAAGTTCCTGCTGTGGGGGCTTAACTCTCAGTCCAAGTTCCAGGTAGTCATGGAGGCATATTTGGGTGGGCTTTGGTGGCTGCTGGTGGTCACAGATGGCATCTGTCCCATCACTCAGGGTGATCTTGTTTGACCAGTGATAGGTATACATGCAGTTCCTTCTTTACACAGTTTGCCACAAAGGGAATTTTTGCCTGGATGCATTACCCGGGATGTGCTGACCAGATCTCACCTCTTCCAGGCCTGGAGTCAGCACCATCCTGTCACTCCATTTTGTGCTTATCTCATGGTCTTTCTGTAGTAACAGTGTTTGAGACAGGCAACTGTGCTCTCTAAGTCCTTACTTAAGAGGGTTGGGTCCATGCAAACCTCACAAACTTCAATAAGACAAAGTGCAAGGTTCAGCACATCATTCGAGCACTCCCCAATATCAACACAGGCTGGGCAGAGAACAGATTGAGAGCAGCCCTTCAGAGAGACACTTGGGGTATTTGTGGATAAAAACTGGGTATGAGTGAGCAATGTGCACTTTCAGTACGTAAAACCAACCATCTCCTGGCTGACTCCAAAGAATTGTAGCCTGCAGGTCGAGGGAGACTCCACTCTTGTGAGACCCCACCAGCACTATCACATCAAGCTCTGGAGCACTCAGCACAACAAAAGCATGGGCTTGTTAGAATACGTCCAGAGAAAGGCCACAAAAATGGTCAGAGGGCTGGAACACTTCTGCTGTGAAGGCAGGCTGAGAGAGTTGGGGATGCCCAGCCTGAAGAAGAGAAGGCTTTAGGGGGAAGTTATTGCAACCTTTCAATACATAAAGAAAGTTTAAGAAGAAAAGAAAAATTGAGAGAAACTGTTTGCCAAGGCCTGTAGTGACAGGACAAGGGGCAACAGTTCTCACCTGAAAGAGAATAAGTTTAGATTGGAGATGAGGAAGATATTTTTTACCATGAGGGTGAAGGGATGCTGGTACAGGTTGCCCAGAGAAGCTGGAGATGCCCCATCCCTAGAAGTGTTCAAGGCTAGATTTGATGGACCAATGAGCATCTTGGTCTAGTGAAAAATGTCTCTGCCCATGAAAGGGGATTTGGAAGCAAATGATCTTTAAAGGTCCCTTCCAACCCAAACCATCCTATAATTCTATGAAATAAAGTTAGGGTAAGTAGTATTGGTTTCTTTTAATACAGCAGAACAGTTGCTTTCTCTTTTCTCTTGGACCCAAGTAACTGGTATTTGATCTTTCTTCCCCTTCATATACATAACTGGAAAATACTTAGTCTTTAAGCTTGTCACATTGGTAGAAATAATCAGTCAGTTAGAAGAAATCAAAAGGCCTAAGTAAAAAGAATCAGAATTTATGAAATTCTTACAGTAACGTTACTGCCAAACTGAGTTATGGCAGCTCTCTAAGCTAAGCAAGGTCAAGCTAAACCAGTACAAGATGAGAGACCACAAAAAACCCCCTGACCCACTAAACAGTGCTTCATTTTTTCAAGCAATTTAGTTCAGCTCTTCCAACACAATGCCATTAGATGTTATGCTTTTTTAAGTGAATAGCTATTGGAAAATAATTACGCTCAATTCCTTGTTGTCTTTTTCTCTCATTTTTATACAAGAGAGATTTTTAGGTTCAGGAAAATTAAGAGCTGCTTCAATATCCCCAATTCGATGAGTATGTTAGCTGTTACTGTCACTATGTTGCTGAAGTGGAGTTTTATGTCTAGAGTGATTTTTATGCATTATCTCTTATTTAATGTTTATGAATGCTTCTCTCCCTAGGGAAATGGAATTCACAAGCAGAGAGTTGACTTCAGCTTGAACCCAAATGAAAACCTAGTTTAGAAACCTATTTTTTCTAGCACTGAAGCAGAACTGAATTATTCACTATGAAATCTTTTTTGAAACTGAATCACTTTTGTTTTACTTTCTTTTTTTTTCCTTGAGATGGACTTACAGTCAAACCATTCCATTGAAAGATTTTATTTTTTTTTTTGTACTAACACAGAATTGCTGAGGTCATGCTTGAAACAACTTAAGAGCTGAGCAGTTCTTTGTGTCACTCCTTGCTTACAGGTAAAAGGGCCTCCAGAACACAATATAGGCATATGCCAATTCTGAAAAAAAAATCAGAAATGAGAAAGGATTTTCTTTGCTTGTGTACCAACACAAGAATCATAATTCTTTGGCAAAGGGAGTCTCCCTTTATCTGGTGTTCCTGTGTCAGTGACTTACCACTTCTCTGTAAGGTGAATAATAAGGCAACTCAAACATGGAGAAGCCTTTCTGAAAACCTGCTCAGATGACAATGTTTGTTGACATCTCTGTTGTTTGTATCAGGCTCTGTGACCACAAGAGCATCCAAACTCTGCTAAAGGGTTTGGGAACACTTGGTGGCTTCAGAGGCTCCAAGGGTGGTACGGTTTGTCTTCCCACTGATTTTATACAAAAGAAGTTAAAACATTGTCCTCAAACAAAATGTTTGTATATTTAAGCATCACAGAGATTGAGTGTGCCACATCCCTCAATTATTGTAGCTACTCTTGGGGAAACCTTGCTAATAGGATTTAACAGTCTGTTGCACAAGGAAGCTGGTGGCATTTAAAAAAGCCAAAAACTTTGTTTTTCTCCTCTCTCTCCTTTGTTCAAAGCTGCCAGATTGAAGTTTACTCAGTGCATATGCACAGATTTAAAATTACCTTTCAGTTAGCATGGACTGAAATGGGAAAAATCTAATTTACTACCAGTATCAAGAACGTCAATAGAAAAGAGTCATCAATATGACATGCACATGGAAAATAATTCATTTCACTGTGTTCCCAGGTGGCTGTGGTGCAGATGCAGTGGTTGCAAGCATCCCATAATTAAGCCCCAACAGCTTTGCAATTCTATTATCTATTACAAGCATTATCCTCAAATCGTCTCCTTTCCAGCGATGTATCTGACTGATATATTGTGCTTCTAAACAGTTATGAGGATGGTGGTGCAGCACTACCAAAATGAACCTTTTGATGCAGGCACTGGGATGATATACCACCCAATACTGGCTCTGTTTAAGCTGGGAAGAAAGCATCCAGGTGGGACAGGATAACACACGTGGAGCCTTTTGTGGAGCTGGGAACCATCTCCCCTTTAGGCTCTCTCTCCAGCACAGTTTCTGCTGGTTTTTTAACAGTGGGTTTTTAAACCTGTCTAACTTCCCTCCCTCCCTCTGCGTTTAGATAACAATATTTAACTTTTTATAGCACTGCAGTGGCAGGGATAAACTGTGACAATCATTGCGGAAAACAGAAAGTACAACAGAACTCCGTTCAACAGACAATGGCTGTCAGCTCCTGAATCAGCCATCCATCAGGTTTAACCTCCTTGTCATTCCCTTCAAAGCTCTGCAGAACTCTTACCTTCCCTACAACTTCCCCACTGCTGGACTCTGAGTCCTTCTCACCCCCGTGACTGGTCTCCCTCTGCCAATGCTTCTAGTTTTGTCTGAGTGTTGATCCACAGCTCGCACTGTCACCCATGAGCCCTACCACATACAGCCCTCTATATAAATGGCCAAACTTCCACCCACATCTCTGTGCTGTATTACTTAAAATCAGTTGATTTGAAAATACTGTGCCCAGTCAAAGGCTTTAAAAATTGACAAAGCAGATGACTTCTAACAGAGATATTAGGTTCAGCAAGTATTTATTATTTGGTATCAAATACACCTGACTAAAATTTGCTAGAGTGAAAAGTATGATCCTATTCATATTTGATGGGGAGTTAGTCCAAAAACTTGGCATAAAGTACTGCTGTCTGCTCGCAAAAGTAGGATAAAACTGGCTGTGTGCCTGATTCTCTTTTTCTTCTTTAAACTACATCCATCCTCAAGTCATGTGCTTCTGGGCATAAAACACCCCCTCCCTGAACCAAGCAAAAATTGGGCATAACTTTAAAGAAGCTTTCAGCTTTTACACAAATGATATCCCATAATGCTTTTGCGCTTTAAGGGGAGCCACCTCATATTAAAAAAAAAGTGAAAAGTAGAAAAATTTAAAGTAGCGGTGGAAAGCATTCATAGGTAAGATTTGAAATGAGAGCTCACGCTGGACACATGGAAGAGGTCTACATGGAATGGGAGTTCAGGTTACTGCAATGAAAGTGCTATTGTATTCCAGAAGCTGCTGGGGCAGGTAGATGAAGGATTTCAAATTCTGAAAAGAAGTGATTGAGATGGAAATGCCCACTTACAGAAAAAGCTACTCTGAGAAAGTTAGGAAAACATTGTCTAAGGTAACATTCTAAGACAGTAACAGTGATGGTCTAAAGATGTGACATGGAGAGGTGCAATGAAATGAAAAACAAAAAAACCCACAAAAACAAACAAACAAACAAACAAACAAACAAAACAGAAAAAGAATCTCAGTACAATTGTAATTTTTGAGGAAAATGCATAAAAGCTGATGATATATTTCTAGACTTAAAAGGTGTGAAAAAAACACGATTAAAAAATTACATAGTATGAGTAGACAATCATAGTAATTCTGGATGATATGGAATTAGCCTGTCCATAGACTTTCTGTGCACATGGTTCAAACTGAGTCAACATAGTTGGTGATTGCCAAAAATCCCCCATGTATGTGACAGTTACAAGGGCTGTTTTGAGGTGTCTGGCTGCATGTTTTTCTCAAAGCAACATTGTGGTGAAGGGTTTAGAGGGGAAGCCATGTGAGGTGAGTCTGAGGGCACTTGGTCTGTTTAGCCTGGAAAAGAGGAGACTGATGGGAGACCTCATTGTAGTTACAATTTCCTCGTGGGGGAGAAGAAGAGGGGAAGGCACTGATCTCTTTTCCCTGGTGACCAGTGACAGGACCTGAGGGAATGGCAAAAAACAGCATCAGGGGAAGTTTAGATTAATCAGGAAAAGATTTTTTTACACATGGTGGGATTCTTGCGGTTGTCCTGTGCAAGGCCAGGAGCTGGACTCAATGATTCATGTGGGTGCCTTCCAACTCAGAATATATATAAAAAACCCACTAAAAGCTGCAAAACCCCGACAAAATAACACTTCTACTTATTCAAGACTTCTGTGGGGACTATGCTGGAACTGTGTTACCCTGCTCTTAGTGAGGCCTTTTGGGCTTTTTTTTCTTGGCTGATCTTCATCTAGTTGTTACATGATACCTTTGGGCCCAATCCAAAGCAATGAAAATTGAAACTGAGCATTCATATGAATTTAATAGATTTTCAGGTCCTGCCTTCAAAGTCATTAAAAAGAAATTTGGGATCCCCTTCATTGTTGGTTCATGGGATGAGGCTAAGATTTCTTACTGTTTTGCCAAGGTCAGACTGCAAGGCACTTGCTCATATTGAGCCCAAATGCCCCAATGCCAGTACTTTGGTTTCCATGCTTTTGTTTGTTTGTTTGTTGGTTTATTTTTCTCTTCAGATTAGAAGGATCTGGAAGAAACTTAGGACAAGCCATTAAAAACGAAATGACTCATCCAATAAGGCAGTAAGAAATTTAATTAGATTCCAAAATGAGTAAATCTGGTTGGTCCATGGAAGTATGGAGCAGGTGCCAAGCATGACAAGCATCTTCGTGGGGGTGGAATGCCCTTTCTGTTAGTACAGAACAAGGAGAGGGGGAGATGGAAGGTGCCAAATATCTGTCGATAACTCTATACAGGGAACACATAAGGGGAGGCAGAGACATGCCATCAATAACTACAGCTCGCTGTGTCTGCCATGATCCCTGGAGCAGAAACTTATTGTGAAAGTCTCAGCATGCAGTGTACCATGGGATCCTGCTCCAGGGCTAGTCATTTATCTTTCTTTGTGGCAACCAGGCGAAAAAGAAATGAAAATTTTTAAACAATGACAAGTGGAAAATTCAGGGAACTGGAATGCCTGACAAATATCAGTTCAAAGACATTTAATGAACTGTGATTAAATATTTCATGTTTCAATTAGGGCCTAAATGAAACAGAATTCAAGTCTCCACAAAAGCTACCAGTGACTTCAGTTCTGGTCCCTACCTTAGTGTTTAGGTCTTATCTGTATTTTCTGCTGC
>JAWWMO010000083.1:146587398-146685407 GCA_035047845.1 Dendrocincla fuliginosa | reverse complement strand
TGCTGGGTTCTAATCCGGAGATTTGCCAACTTTGTTTTGTTTTGCATATTGGTGTTAGAGGAGACAGAAGAAGGATGGTTACTTGATGCCATTCAGGTACTGTCTCTTGGTGGGAGGAAGAGGTCTCCCATGGTTTGCTCACACCAGGTCCTTCCTGAGCCCTTTAAGAAGTCATGTATAAGTATGGTAGAAACAGCAGGTTAGTGTCCTAATAAAAAAATTAGAATGATCAGATGCAGGCCAGCACAATGGGGCCCCCGAACAATCAGGAGAAAGACACCGTTCTGTAAACATGAACACACTTTTGGTCCACTTAACTCTTGCTTTGATGAGAGGAGTGTGTAGCTCCCCATTTCAGACAGCCTGATTAACTGTATGTTTACAGCGGGGGCCACTTGAGGCTTGTCTGACTCAGAGGCTTTTCTTTGTTCCTCCCCCGGCACTGAGGTGTATTCAATGACTGCTCAGTTCCCATTACAGACTTGATCAGCTGTTCACATCCTGAAACAGCTGCCACCCGTTAAAATGAAATATTTGCACATATCGTGCCTTTTAAAATTTAGTCCTGTTCAGTTTGCGATCTTGTCTTTTCCAAAAAGCTGTATTTTCAAAAATTACATATTTGAATGTAGAAGATATAAATTGATTGTAAAAGGAAAGTGATTTAAAGATTTCAGTATAATTTAATGTAATTCCAAACAATATTGTCTATCATTTTACCTATAATAACTTCTCTTTGATGATGGAAAATTTTGTGTAACTCTATCCTGCTCTCTGGCAATTATTCATATCCTGGTTGAAAGGATTTACATACCTATAACTGTAATCTTTTGTATTAATGATTTGCACATCAGCAACCCAGCAATATTTTATAGAGGTATCTTTCTAATTCTGCAGAATTCTTTCCTGACTTTTATAACTATTCAGAAACCAAAGAGCATAAAATGTGCCATTTGGAAAGAAACTTGTTGATACTCCTTACTGACTGGAGACTGTCACCTGGAAGTTCCCCAAAACTGACAAAAGCCTTCACTTCATAACACACCATTAGCCACAGCAAAAAAGAGACTGAATTCAGGATGCAAATAGTTTTTCAGGGAGTCAAATATTGCAAAACTAGACTCTGGAAGAGTTACTTGTTCACAAATATTTAGAAACTTTTGGGGCACCTATGCTTGCAAGGAGGACAAAAGGCCAAAAAGAGGTCACTTGTCTTGCTTTGGTTGCCACTAATGAGAATTTTTTCTTCATTGTAAATGACTTTGCACTTACGGAAAAACAGAGTTAAAGAGGACTGATAGGTGAGCTTCTAATGAGTCACCGTCTCTACATGACCTCCAAAAAACTGTCACACACAGTGCACAACGTGTCTGGATGCTGTTTGCTTATTTTCACTGTTGGAAAGAACAACAGTGTACACTGTTTAGGGATCTTCCTTTCAGGGCAGTTTTGAAGCATTTGTTAGAGGAACCATTTCTCTCTCCTTCCTGAGGAGATTTTAATCTAGTTGTGGAGACCACCTTGGCATTGATCTAATGAAATTCTTTTTATTTGGAGAGACTGAGTACCTGGGGTGCAGGTCCCTTTATGGGACCATGTTGGTAAGTCCTATATAGAAATGATGGAGAATAGCACAAATGAAAACAGATCCTCTAAACAAGATGCATCAAAGTTATTAATTGTAAGAGTCTTTGTCCTAGAAGTTCCTCTTCCAACAGATTAATCAGACTGGATGAAAAAAAGGAATTTTAACACTTCAGGGGGTTGTTGTTGAAATAATAACGTCATGGTGCAACCAATTGTAATCACTCGTACTTAAAATAAAGTAACATCCTTCCTGTAAATGGCAGCTCATTTTTTCAGTCTCTCATATTCAATGAAAGAAAAATTCATGCCCCTGTTGTAGCAATTCTGTTAAGCAATAACTCAAATTTTCTTTATCCCTCAGGATAAAAAGGAATTTCAAATATACAACTGCAAAGTGGAGTCAGATCAATTTACCAAGGAAGAAGAACAGGACAATATGCTGCATCTAGAGGAGTCCTAACTTAATTTTTCCCCATTTATGTTTGTGTTCTCAGAAAAAGTCATTCAAGTTGTGAAATAATCAATGAAGTATTCAGACTAAATTCCAGTTACTGATATTCCTGGTAGTTGAGAACATCTCCTCTTTCTCTGACCATGCTTCTAATCTCACAGGCTGAGTATGCTTCCCTTCCAGTACACAGCTGCATGGAACGTAACAGGAATTTCTGATTTAATCATGCACTGTAGTGAACAAGGAGCTAAACTTATGTGTTTCTAACTTATATATTGAGGTCCAGTATCAACTGCAGGCTCACAGATTCCAGGATAAAAACATCCAAAGGAACCACTGTATTCAGATAACTTGACCTGTGGTGTAGTACACGCCCAGGGACCTCCCTGAATTTATCTGTGTTAGAAAAAGAGAATATAGTTTCCAGCTCACTGTGATTTTGCTTTAAGTGCTGTAGAATGCTCAGCAATTGCTATTCCAATCCTTCTATACTGGAATTGTGGTCGCAGTCTAGCTTTCATTGTCCAACAGCAGAATTTTGTCTATAACATTTGCCTGCACGATCAAAGATCTCATTATCCATGAATATTTTCAATTCCTACCCATCTCTACAGGTGAGAAAGAGTATTCAGCTGGAGAAAAGGAATATTTGAAATATTAGGCACAATCTTTATTCCAATATTGCAAATAAAGTATTGTGACTCCCCAAAGCTGCCACAACTATGAATTTTAGTTATGCTTTCATAATTTGTCTATTTCCCTAAATATTGGGAATTGCAGTTAAGTGATTTGTACACGCATAGCATCATTTCTGTTGAAGACACTCCCTGTTGAGCGAAGAAAGTGCAGAAGGATGCTGGAAAAATGGGAGAAATAAAGCTGAATTCCTGTGTCCTGTAGCATAAAGGTCTGGAAGTGGTTATGTGATAGGGAAAACCCCCCAGAAAGTTCTTTATAAAGCTCCAAATATATCACTTTCAGGATGGAGGTCACTGTCAGCAAAGTATGCCATGCTATTGCAGCTTAGAAAGCCTTGTCTTGGGCTGCACCAAAAGCAGCATGATCAACAGGTTGAGGGACATGAAACCCCACCTGAAGGGGGTACAAGAAAGTTGGAGAGGGACTTTTGACATGAGCATGGAGTGATAGAACAAGGGGGAATGGCTTTGAACTGAGAGTAGGTTTAGATTAGGTGTTAGGAAGAAATTCTTCACTGTGAGGGTGTTGAGGCTCTGGCACAGGTTTCCCAAAGAAGTTGTGGGTGACACGTCCCCAGAAGTTTTCAAGGCCAGGTTGAAAAGGGCTTTGAGGAACCTGGTCTAGTGGAAGCTGTCCCTGCCCAAGGCAGGAGCTTGGGAGTAGATAACCTTTAAGGTACCTTCCAACCCAAACCACTCTGTGATTCTCAACAGACGTTCTGTTTAAGAGTTACAACATTTCATGTTCTGATGAAAAGTAAAAAAAATAATGTTTATGTGTTGATGTGGACTCTGCTTCTCTTTGAAGTTTTGGCATCTTGGTTCTAAGCAGTTCTCTGCTGTCAATAAAGCACTCTAGTGTTTCCAAAGGACATGATATAGAAGACAATGAAATCAGTAAATGGGAAAGAAGGCTCTTCCTGGTACCTTTATGTGAATCAGTCCTTCATTAGAGTTTGAAACAGGTGAAGATGATATTATAAGTAAAACTGTCACCCATTTACTGCCATTAGGAATATGATAAGTGCATGTGCCTGTCCTGTAGAGCTGGTCACCACCTGGCAATCGAAGGCTGTGTCTCCAATGTGCTTTCTAAACAGAGCAAATATGAAATGAACCACAAAATTCTTTATGTCAGGAAAGCAAAAAGTGTTGGGTCTCTGTATTGCCTAGCTGCACATCAAAATTCACATTTAATCTTGCCAATGCAAATCAAAATTTTAAAGGAGAATAAATATTTTTAACTTTCAGGAAAAAAGAGAATCTTTGAAGACTCACGCTGGAAAGTGTTTGGCTTTTATCCTGTGCCAGCTAGCAAAAAGAGGATTTTAATTTACAGTGAACTTATACTCTTAAACTGCAATAACAACAATATCAAATTAAAAGTTCCTACAGTACTAACTCTTGCTTTAAGGGCTTGATTGTATCTCGTAATACTCAAAAGCAAGTAACTCAGAAAAATATCATCCTCAGCCCCAGGGGTCTTCAAAATTTCTAAAAGGCCATGAAAGTGTCTATTAAAATTCCCTGTAACCCATGTGAAGCCTGAGATGAATCTTTCATGCTTGATGTTAGATGTTCATCTCTTGTCCCTTGGGAGCTTGGGATTCACATTTCTTTCTGGTTTTCACTCCAGCAAAAGCATATGCTCAATTGTCCACTGAATGCAGACCAGTTCTATGGATCTGGGTTAAAATACCACTGAAACATCCTATCTAGACCTCCTTTTGCTATTACCTGTAGAAATGCTAAATGCATATTATACTTTATAAAAGAAATGAGCAGACATTTATTTTGAGTTAGACCTTGGAGCTGCAATCATATCAGGGCACTATGAGGAAGGGTGCAGTACAACCTTGGGCCAGAAGTGTTGAAATGTCAAGATCTCACAAATCAGATGTAATTCAAGACAAAAGGTGTGGTTATAATAGAGAGGCAAGGCAGAAGGACCACAACAGAAGTATTTTTCTGTCTCTGGAGCCACACATGAGTCTTGGTCTTTGTATTTTTGGAGTACTATTAGGGTACAACATGCTCATGGCCTTCCTCCAGAAACCTCTGTTATCTCCTTTCTGGCATCAGCCCAATGTATTTGTTGAATAAGCATAGTTTCCAGAATTTCAAAGACATATGGAAATAAAACCAAGGCAAACAGGAAAAGCCACAGGACATACTTATTCCAAACTTCTCACAGATGAGAAAAATGGTATGGGAAGAAGTGTGTTTATATAGGAATTGTGCATTGAAGGAAAGTTCTCTTAATAGATTTTTGGTACATTTCTGTGAGAAATACACGAGGTTGCTGCATCTCAAGGATTTCAGCTGGATTTCTGTCCAAGTACTTAGTGATGGGACAGATTCTGCCTGCCCATTTCCTCTTTGAAGAACATTGCTGGTGGCTGTGGTGTTGCACCAATTAATTTTTGTGTAAACAAGATGAGGATCTTCATTCCCTTTATGAGTTTAAGGTGATGAACAAGTAAATTACAAACAAGCAATACTTTTGCAATGGCATTTTTATTTTCTTTATCCAACCACCTGTGGTAAAGCTGAGTGGAACTCTCTTCACTGATTTCCTTTCATTCCAGACCTAACTTACCTCCAGCTGGGAGGTCAGCAAATCTTTAGGCATCTCATTAAAAGGAGTCTGATAGAGCACACACCAGTTGCAGTATTGAGCAGCAAATTGGATACACAAGGAGTATCTGGGATCAATGAAAAGATCTTTCAAATTATCAAGTTACACTATAGCTTTTACTGAAGTAGACACACGGATATATTCCCAGGAGGAGCCACTGGGAAATCTAAACTAAGCATGGAAGGGAAGATGTTTGGAGATACCATGAAAGTACTAGGGTCCTCTGAAATTCTTAGTGATGCTGCTACCAGGAAGAAGTTCCAACTACACCAAACAGGCAGGGACAGGGAGAAAAAGTGGGACAGCATTAGTCAAAAGATTGTTGTGGTTGTTTGATGGATTTGTGAAATCCTCAGTAGTGTAGCACACAGATTATCTGCTTTTGACATGAAAATGAGCCTTTTGAATGGATGATTGGCAAACCTTCTTACCTCCAATCTCAGTAATGTCAACCTGGAGTTTATTAGTTGTTATCATATGTGTTTCTCTTTTGCAGCATACATCGTCTCCAAGACCTCTTTGAAACTCCTGTGCTGTGATGTGGGAAGGGCAGGAGGAAAATGAAGGCCTGGCTGTAAAATAAAAATCATGCTTCAACAATATGTCAAGGATCTCATGCATGGATTTCCTTTTGCTAGTCTTTTGCAAATTAGTCTTCTATAATTTTTTTTTTTCGGAGGAACATAAGAAAGAAATACATCTTGAATTATGAGCTTGAATACAGCAATAAATTGCAGCTTCATTGGCATTTACAGTGAATTTCATATGCACTGAGCAATTAGTTATCTGGTAATGGTTCCCCTTTGTCTCACTTGTACCTGATATGATACTTTTGTGTTCACTCATTGACTTACAGCTGAGAGCTGGAAAACATTGTGGAATAGCACCTGTACACAGCAGACCATTTAGAAAATCTTGACCAGTTCTTACACATTCATTTATAAGTGCAAAACAATCCTTTCATCCTTCTCTGCACTTTGTTGTCTAGAAGGTCTTCAAAGATGCCTTCTTTTGAAGACTAAGGAGGTAATTTATTTGTTTCTCTTTGGCTTGGTGGAAAATAATAAGTTATGATAGTGATGCATAGAACCAGCAAAGCAGGAGTAAAGCAGGATGTTTGCCCAGAAAGATAGACAAATGTATTGCATTTGTTTTTTGACACTTGTTCATCTGATATTTTCATTACACAGACATGAAAAGATACAAATTATAATCAGAGTAAGAGTAAACAGAGTACTGCTGAAACAAAGTCATTTATTTGAAGGATACCATGAGAAAAAAGTCATGTTCATCTGGGAACACACTGATATGGAAGGATATGAGCCCTTTAACCCATACATTCAGCCTTAGATAGGGAATGTCTTTTGAAACAAATTGTTTTCAGATACTGTATCAGAAGTTAAAATAAAATAATGAAAGTGGATATTTTTTGATTTGTTTCTCTCTTTCTATATACAAAATTGTTTGTTAGAAATATGCTCTGCAAGAAAACAGCCAGTTAATACCCTATTTAAAGATAACTATTCTGAATAAATAAGTGATCTGCCTCCATTGGTACAGGAACTTTGGAATCATCTGATACATCTTCTAAGCTGTGAGTACAATCCAGTGGGTTGGAGGGAGACTGAGCCCCTCAATACAAGAAAGATGCTGAGGTGCTGGAGCATGTCCAGGGAAGCTGGGGAAGGGTCTGGAGCACAAGTCTTAAGAGGAGCAGATGAGCAAGTTGAGGTTGTTCAGCCTGCAGAAAAGGAGGAGTTTATTGCTCTCTGCCTGAGAGAAGGTTGCAGCCAGCTGGGGGTCAGGCTTTTCTTGCAGGTAACAAGTAAGTGGACAAGAGGAGATGGCCTCAAGTTGTGCCAGGAGAGGTCTAGATATTGGGTAAAATTTCTTCCCTGAAAGCGTTGTCAAGCAGTGAAAGAGGCTGCCCATGGAAACGGTGAAGTCACTGTCCCTGTTGGTATTTAAAAGATGTGTAGATGTCGCACTGAGGGACATATTTTGTGGTGGATCTGCAGAGCTGGGTTAACAGCTCGACTTTGTGTTCTTAAAGGTCTTTTCCAACTTAAAGCATTTTATGATTCTATGCTCCCATGACTGGTATTTTCATTCTGCTGTCTGTCTCTCATGACTTTTCAAAATTTACCTGCTATTCTCAAAACCAAAAAATACATAATAAAGCTTAATATCTTGCAGCAAGTTATCAGAATACTTGAATTTCAAAAGCTGATGTATCAGCACCAGATAAGAAAGTGTCTGGATTCAGTGATAATAATAATATAGAAAAAAAAATCTTAAAAATTAACCAGACGATTTCGTAGCAATGAGTTAGTACAATCAATCTCCAGTAAAACCTCTGCAGTGCGCTGACACAGGTTCTGTAGCCTCAGGTCAGCCCTGTTTGTTCAGTTGCAGATCCATCTGGCTAGCAAGTTTCCTAGCTTGAATCATAAATCATTAAAAAGGTATTATGTTATTCCAAGCACTGATGTTCCAGTTTGTTGGTGCTCTTCTCATGCAGGGGCACAGTACAGCTAAACAGGTCATTGTTGGCTTATGCAGCACCTCTACAAGAGGCTGGTAAAACGTCCGGAATTGCTAATGCCCATTATGTGTCCACTAGCAGTGACCTCTGTGTGAGATGCTCAGAAAAGCACAATTTGCACTGAGATTTACCACTAGGAAAAGCTGGAAGCTCTCTTGTTGCTAGGCAGGTGTTATGGATTAAGTAATGTTATCTGTTAGTTAAGCAAGCAATGTTCAGGATGACCATATCTCTGATATTTTATCTTTTCCACCCATTCCCAATAGGCATTGTAGGTGTATGCTGGAATCTCCTGGAGACATACTGCATTATTGCAGCCCTCCCTTTCTGGTAATCACTTTCTGTGTTCTCCATTATAATGGTCCCTGTACACCCTACCACCAATGATGCCTCCAAAACTGCCTCTCATAGAAATTCCCAGATATGTATGTAGGAATGCAAGTGGAGCAAGGGAAACAGGAGCAATGAGACTCTGTAACAGCATTGTAAAAAGCAGTCTTGACTCAATGTATTGAACATTTGAGAAGTGTTCATTTCCAGAGAACCTGGCTACCGTGTCCTAATGTTGTGCTAGAGTTTCATCCAGACAGTTTTGGTCCTGGGGTGGAAGATGAGGTAAATGAGCACTCAAGTTATCATGTACATTGATCTTCACCAGGCCCTTAACTAATTTGCTAGACCTTTTCTTCCAATTTTTTGATGGTAATTAGTGCTGTTTCTACAGATGATTCAATGAGCTGTTGTTCAAGGCTATGGTCTGGCTTTGTGGGGGACATGGAGGGATGAGAAGGAAATTTCAAGGTTACATATGTCTCAGAGGGTAAGAAGTGTATCATGTCTTAAAAACGGGAACAACTGTAAAAGACCTCTCCCTTCATCAGCCTGCATAATGAAAAGGGGGCCAGTGGTTTAATATGACTGAGATGTAGAAGGCAGCAGAAAAATCTTGAACATGTATCAGTAGTAAATAGTTTCTTATACAAGGGGAATGGAGTGACTTTTTAGCCAGGATGTATTTGGAGAAGCCAATGACTGACTAATGGATGAGTAACTGCATGCCGACTTAATTGCAGTGCCTGCATTTGTGCATGTTGAGTCTTCGTGGAGACCTTAAATATATATCTTCAGCTTTCAATCTGCTTCTGAGCTCCCATTTGACTGTTCAGATCCTCTCTCCACCTCTAGTCCTCTGAAGCACATGCAAATAGCACACAACAAATACCCTGGGCCATGAAACAGGCAATCTTGGCTAAATCTGTAATATTTCCCTCTATAGAATCCAGTTTAAGTGACTATATCAGTCTCCCTTCTCCTTCTGCCTTCTCCCTTTTCCTGCCTCTCCTAAAGCACAGCTTCATTTTGCATCGTGTCTCTGGGGCAAACTTCATCTCTCACAAAGAGAGCTGGTCCTGCAGAGGAAATCTGAAAATAAATGGAAAAAGTAAATGGGTGCCTGCAAAGCTGCAGTACCTGCTTGAAGTGTGTGAGATCTGCCAGTGCCGAAATACCCCAACTCAGAGTGGCACTGCTGTCCTCTCACACACTTCAGAAGGTCAATTTTCTCTTGGATCATATTTTTTAACAGTAGATCACAGTATATAAAGCTGACTCTGCCATTAAATCAAGAGTCAGATAATCCAGCTATTCACTTGGAAGGAAACTTCCTTGTTAATTAACATAAATAAAGCCTTTGAGGCTTGTAGGTGTCAAAGCCAAGGCACAAGGGAGAAAGTGATAAAGGCAGGCAACTGTGGATGGCAAACTGGGAGGATCATTAAAGAAGTTGGAAATGGACCTGTCATATTTAGTTTTATTGGTAATTTCATTATTAAACCAATTAAAATTTGATGATCTTAGAGAATAAATGGCTAGCTTTACCAGGCTGGAAGGGAAATGCAAAGTGGAGTGAAGGGACCTGCAGACTTTAGTGTGTCATATTAATCTCTTTTCAGAAAACTGTAGGAAAAGCTGTCCTGTTGCTGATTACAGTATGTTCACTAGACTTCACCTGTGGAAGAAGAAAATTGTCTTATCAATGGCTCATTTGTTTTTGTTCTTCCTCCATGACACTACTTCTGTACCATAGAAATAACACCTGGGTCTAGTTTAAGCACCAGTGAAAATCCCTGTCTAGAAATATGATCAATGATGTTTTCTTGGGAAAAAAATTTATAGAGCAGGATATAGAGACTGACTTCTCAGTGGTAAAAAGGTGGTGCAGTGGTGCAGGTTGTAAGTACAGCTGCACTAATGAGAGAAAATAGGGAGCTGTCCCTCTTTGGTTTCTCACTCAGACCCATTGGCCTCTTCTCTCCACTTGGAAAGTGACGGTGATATACACAGACAGGGTCTGAATGAGATCCATGTACTCTAGTTTGGGAAGCCCAAATGGATGATCCCAATGGATGATAATAATCTGCAACAGCAGCTCTGATCAGGAAGGATTTTTGGAAATTTTTCCTGTAGCTGTAGATTTGCAATGAAAGGAGCAAGGTGCTACTGTGATCTTAAAAAAACTCAGCCAAAATTGACATTCTTGTGCTTTTAAGTATTGCCTGAAGATTTGCGAGCCCTAGATGGGAGAAAAGAATATATTTCCTCCTCTTTGAAAGAGTAAAGCATTACCCAAGAGCTCTGGATATGCTCAAGAAACAAACCAGACAAAGGAGTTAATACAGCTAATGCAACCAGCCTTAGTAACCTGAAAGAAAATCCATGAAGAGGGCTCCAGCTCACAGGTTTCTGACAGTTTCCAGGCTCTGTCTCATCTGGCTTTGGAAGCAATCCAATTCAAGGACAAAACTGGCCTGATGTGCTTGGGAAGTTACCCAGAAGGAAACAGCCTGGTGGCAGCAGGAGCAGTAGCATCAAGGCATGGCACTCAGGTATCAGGCTAAGCTGAGGCACAAGTGCATGAGCGAGGATCAGAAAAGAGTTTGCATGGCCTCTCTTTTACTTTTTATTCCTTCCACTCCTTGGTTTTCAAAGAACTCCTAGGAATCATTTAAAAGTATAAAAATCTCTTGACCTGAAACCCCAGAGCGGACTGATTTTCTTTCTTTCTTTAAGAGAGATTGCTGGTGCTGGCAAGTGACTCATGAAACAATAGACCTCTCTGAAGCATTGCTGTGCCTGTGAGAGGAGTAAAGAAGAGTTTTCCTAGAAGAAAAGTAATTTGACTTTTTCACTAGATTTTTTTTAAATTTCCTTTCTTTCATTTTTCCCTTCATGTATTTGAAACTCTTTCGAGGTATTGCTGTACAACAGCCACTATGAGAGAAATTCCTATTGTTTTTTCTTCTTTTTTTAAGTAATCAGTGAAGTATTTGATATTTTAACAGTGGAAAGAACTTATCTTTTAGAGAGAAAATTATGCCCTTTTTTCGTGAAGTTTTTTTTGTGTGTGTTGAGTCTCTGAAGACGGACAGAAGATGGAAAACTTGGAACCAAGAAGCTTGCCTATGAAACCAGGGAAAGTTTTGCAGTTTCTTTCTGTGTTGAAGTGTCTCTATTTTCTTCTCTATGAAATACGTCATGGTGTGATTTTGTTTGAGAAAATTTGGTTAAGTCAAAGTGACAGCATCCCAGAGCTTTAATTTCAATTGGTTTCTTGACAGACTCTGAGTGACCTCTCCTTTGATTAACCTGAAGCTACTTGGAGTGAAGGTCTGTCAAACTGTCCTTCCTCATCCAGAAACAGGCATTCAAAAGGGTCTGTCACTGTTCTCCATAGTGTAAGTCCTGACACCTTCATTACAAGGCAGCTGTAACCAGTAGGAAACCCTGTCAGAAAAAGTCAATTAATAAGTGGTCTAATAATGGTGACAAATGTTAATGTGCCATGTTTTTTTTCCTAATGTCCCAGAACACTGAATGGGAGAAAGACATGAAAATTGTTTTCTGTACAAGATTTTACTCTGCCAGGGAGGCTTTTTCCAGGACAAGAGAGGGGGTTTTTTGTTTGGTTGGTTTTTTTCAATCCTGAAACTATAAAAAGGAAAAAAAAGTGCAATATAAGCAAAGTATAAGGGAAATGTCTTTTTATAGGCTAAATGTATTACTTCATTGCTGCTTGGAATCCCATATCTCTTTGGTGTGTGTCATGTTTGAATCATGACTTATGCTCCAGGTTTCTCAGTCCGATGAGGGAAAAACTGCGCGTTAAGGTCTGGGGTCATCCTCTCAATATCTGTGTGGTCTGATTTAGGTGGTCTCAGTCTCACTTAAGCTTTCTTGCATACTGTTTTCTGCCAGTTTGATGTGTCTGAAGCCTGGGTTCAGCGCAGGGGAAGCATTAAGCTCAAAATCATGGTGGGTCTTGGGCATGTGAATCAAGACTGGCAGACACCAGCCCTTGTGCAATTGTTTGTAGAGAAATTAACTGAAGCTTCAGTCCCCAAATGCCTTAATCCATATGGGACACAGCATATAAGAGCTGCTCTTCTAATGTGGTGGAAAACTACCACAGAAGGAACTTCACTGTGGACCCCAAAATCAGTGGCAGTGATGTGAAAAAATAAGACAATCATTGAACTGCAAGTTGCCCTACGGGCTCCTGGGGTACGTGCATCATTATAAATGCATGGACCTTGCATGAAACAGCACCAGCAACTGGAAGATCTGACTGTAGTTGTATCAGTGCAACCTACTCAGCCTGTAGAGAGAAACACAGAGATGGAGAAGGCTGTGCTACAAGTACGTGATGGGAGGAGGGGACAGGTCCAGGCAGGACGTGAAGAACAGAAGATCCCAAGGTTTCATGTACAGAAGAAATGATTGTGATGTGAAGTGCACTAAATCAGGGGGAGAAGTTCAGATATTTTCATAGTGATAAAATTAAAGAAACAATTCCTGATGGATACTTTGGCACCATTAATGGAGATTTAATTTATTGCAGTCACACTGTGTGAGCTAAATTGGATTTACTAGAAGGTCTCCCACAGATATTTCACTGAGTTTCCTCTATGCAATGAAGGGCAGTGACATGAAAATCTTTGGAGGTAGATTCAAGAAAGATGTTCTCACTTGGAGTGGCAGTTTTATTTACAGTCATCTTTGAAATGAAAAACAACTTTTAAAAGTATTTTAGTTAAAGAAGGTGCAGTAGAGAAAGCAAATAAATATTGATGAAGAATGAAACTGAGCATATAACGCCATGTTCATTAGGTTGCTCTCTTCTGAGCTTCTGTGATGTTTTATGCATTTTAAATTAACCAGTTTAGCAGAGGCCAGGTCAATTCTTACCACCTGGAAATGTGTGCATATATAGACATGTATCTATATGTATATCTATTGAAGGTCGTTCTGGAACCAGGAGGTATTCATTAAGGTATAATTTACTCAGCAAATTTTCATTTTAAATTGAAAAATGCCTCATAAATAGTGATTTGAAGCCTCAAGAACATGAGGGCAACAGTGATATAAAAAACTATGATGCAAATAAACAGACTCACATGCAGAGAGAAACGACCCCAACCAGGTCTATAGAACACATTAAGGCAATCTTACGGCCACCTTATTGTATCATTTGTGCCCCAGTATGCAAAAAAATGTATCCATTCAAAGTTTCCTGTTGAGTTCTCTCACAATTTTTATGGCAAATTTGTGTTAAAAATGTTGTAATCATTTTATCACAGAAATGCTTTTTTATTCCAGCTTTAACACTGATTCCTTCTGTTGCCTTAGGCAAATTCTATCCAGTGATCAAAACTTTGAGCTTTTCTACAGTTGGTTTTCTGCCTTTGTGAAGAAATGAATGAATTATAAGGTTCTGTTCATCACATGTGAGGTCAAAAACTTTCCTGCTAGATGGATTTGAGACATAACCTTGATGTGGGACTTTACTGTTTGATCTGATTCTCACACAGCAGAGATTACATAAGCAAATATTTTATCTGGGTGAAAATGTAACAGAAATTTGGGGAGGCAGATTAGGGTGGCTAAAATGCTGAATACTTCTGTTTCATTGTGGATCTTTCAGTCCAGATATACACATTGGCAATTGAATTTACTTTGCTGTTGTTTGAGGAGAGACGCATTTTCTATTTCTACCGAATGTCCATGGCAGTTGATGAATGGTTGAATTGTCATTTCTTGGCATCATTTTGAGTGAGGAGCAGCAGAAATAGTTGCTGATCTTGTAAAATGAGAGAAGGCAAGGGGTTTATTCATATCTGCCTCCCTGGAGAACTTCGTTTCACAGAATCACAGAATGTTCTGAGATAGAAGGGATCCACAAGGATCATCAAAGTTCAACTCCTGGCTCTGCACAGAGCAGCACCAAGAATCTCACCACGTGTCAAAGAGTACCATCCAAATGGTTCTTGAACTCTGTCAGGCTTGGTGCTGTGACCACTGCTCTGGGGAGCCTGTTCAGTGCCCAACCACCCTCTGGATGAAGAACCTTTTTCTAATATTCAATTTAAACCTCCTCTTACACAACTTTAAGCCATTCCCTCAGGTCCTGTCACTGGGCACCAGGGAGAAAAGAGCAGTGCCTGCCCCTCTGATTCCCCTCATGAGGAAGTTTTAACTGCAATGAGGTCTCCCCTCAGTCTCCTCTTTTCCAGGCTGAACACACCAAGTGCCCTCAGCTACTTCTCATACAGCTTCCCCTCAGGGCCCTTCACCATCTTTGTTGCCCTTCTTTGGAGGCTCTCTAATATCCCTCTTATATTGTGGTGCCCAAAACTGCCACAATATTCAAGGTGAGGCCACCCCAGTGCAGAGCAGGGTGGGACAATCCCCTCCCTCTACTGGCCCCAGTCTGTCTGTCCATCCAGGGTTTCCCCATCCCAGGTGAGAACCCGGCATTTCCCCTTATTGAACTTCATATGGTTGGTGATTGCCCAGCCCTCTAATTTGTCCACATCTCTCTGCAGGGCCTCCCTGCCTTTGAGGGAGTCAACAGTCAACAGCTCCTCCCAGCTCTGTGTCATCTGCAAACCTGCTCAGTGTCCCTTCCAGTCCTGTGTCCAAGTCATTTATGAAGATGTTGAAGAGCACAGGGCCCAGGATGGAGCCCTGAGGAACCCCACTAGTGACAGTGGCCAGTCCGATGTCACCCCAGTCACTGTCACCCTCTGTGCTGGACCCATGAGCCAATTGCAGCAGGAGCCTGTGAGAGATCGAAAGCTTTGCTGAAATCCAAAAAAATTACATCACTTGGATTCCCTACATCAGCCAGGTGGGGTACCTTGTCATAGAAGGAAAACAGAATGGAAAAGCAGGAGTTTTGCCTCACAAAGCCATGCTGGCTGTGACTGATGACTTTTGTTGTCCTTCAGGTGTTTTTCGACAACTTCTGATCTCATCCAGCTTGAATACTGTGTCAGTCAGAGGTGAATCAGACTTTAAAAAAACACCATAGCACTAAAAAAAAATAGAAAAATAAACATAATGAATCTTTAGGTATTGTCATGGATCCCGATTTATGTTTAATGGGGTTAGCTACTTGGATTTCACTGCTATTAATTCAGCATATTATCAGGCACTCTGTTGCAAATAAGGGTTCTCTCTACCTGGTATGCAGTTCAGTCGCAATTTAGGGAGAACTCAGCTTGGACTTATCCAAAGATGTGTCATTTTAAAAGTGTCTCTCTGCCTTAGGGAGCAACCTTGAGAGGTGTCCCTCCTCAAGGGGAGGCCACAGACATGCAGCCATGCTGCCAAGCAGGGTGAGCTCACTTAGGCTGTCATATTTATGGAGTAAAGTGGTTGGCTTGTAGTCAAATTGCATACAATGGAAAGGTATCCATGAGACTCCTTGTACCCACAACTGTCTTTGTTCCTTGATAAATAAGAACTGCAAACTGCCTGCTATTCATGTGTTAATTGCATGATCAGTGCTCCAAGCTCACATGCATCAATGGTCACCTTTGTGGGTTTCCTGGATTTATTGGCTCAGCTGTGGCTCAGGCTTTACCTCCCTTGGGGCCTGTACCAAACTACCCAGTTTGAATAAGGGGGTTGAGTGTATCCATCACAGCTCTGTACAATTGATAGCACACATTTAAAAATCTAATTAAAAATGGGACGATTTTCTGATCAGCTTTTCAGTAAGAAATGACTGGAGCTCTAGGTGCAAGCTCTGACAACGTTAGAAGTCCTTGAACACTTTACCAGTTTTGCTGCTGGCATTCCCCCTGCCACATCAGTCCCCACATTTTTTTGTGAGGCCAAACTGAAGTCAGTTCTGACAGAGACCAATTCATTGCTTTCACCTTGAAGTGAAAGTCAAGCTGGAAAACTGCTGAAACAAGCTCTTTGTTGCAGCTTTCACACGGTGCCTCATTGCTTCCCGGCATGTCCATGACGCTAGAGTTGGCACATTGGCCTGATTCTCCCTCCTCAGCATCAGATCTGGTGATGTGAAAGAGATACCTGTGGTACCTCAGGTTGCTGTTTGCATTCATTCTTCTGTTTTTTCAGCCTCAGTGGTCTTTTCCAAGCAACACAGTAACCCCTAAAATTAAAGGAGACTTGTATGTGCCCAGAATTTCTGCCTGTTGCAGTGTTGTCATTGGCTGGCACTTGGCATTCATGTAGCCTCATTGCTCTCTACAACTCCCAGACAGGAGGTGGTAGCCAGCTGGGGGTTGGCCTCTTGTCCCAGCTGACAAACAACAGGGCAAAAAGAAATGCCCTCAATCTGCACCGTGAGAGGTTCAGGTTGGACATCAGGAAGAATTTTTTCACTGAGAAGGTTATCAAGCATTGGAATGGATTACCCCTGAGAGGGTTCAAGAAATGAATGGATGTGGCACTTAGGGCTGTGGTCTAGTTGACAAGGTCAAAGATTGGATTTGATGATGTTGATGGTCTTTTCCATCCTTTATGATTCTATGATTCTAAGATTCTGTGAAAAGTCAGGCTAGAAAAACCTGTAATACATACTCATTTTTCCTCTGATTTAGTTCCTTTTATTGGAGCTTAGAAAGTCCATGTGCTTTCCATTACAAGAAATGAGGTGTTAGATACCAGATGCCAGGGTGTCCTGCATTGTACAATCACTCCCAATTCCCATATATTATACATAAAACCAAATTAACTATTTGGCATGAATTTATAATATTTAGTCACTGCACCAAACACCATCTAGAGAAACAGAGATCCAATAAAGTTAAAGGTACAACCAATTAAGGATGAGATGCCAGCCAAAACCTTCATGTGTTTAAGTCCCATTTTAATTCAGAAATGTTTCCTGACTTTCATGAGTATCTGTGTTATTTATAAGCTTTTGCTAAATGCCGTTGATGAAAACTTTTCAATCTGTGCACTGTTTGCAAACTGTTCCCTTCAAATCATCACTACTCATCATATGTGTGAGCTCACGTGGTCTGGTTCTTTGAAACCTGCTTGAATGCCTGAGATACATTCAAAGGAAAATAATGAGTAGTATTTCTTCAGTGCAATCTGTTTAACATTCAGAAATGTTTTCCAGACAGGGAAACAGTTCTCCAGATCACAAGGAAGCAGAAGAAGAGTGTGACTTGTTGAATAGAAGAGGTCTAAATTAGATTTGATTATTCTGAAATATATTCATGAATATTTTACTTAGCCAAAAGTACGCAGTGAAATATTTAAAAAGGTAGACCTGACCCATGCTAGAAATAACTTCAATGTTCAGTATGAATAATGGCAGACACTTTAGGTGGTAGGATTTCTCTCTGCATTCATATTATGCCCAGGTACAACACTAACATTTTTCATTCCTGTACTATGTGACACCACGGGAATGTATAATCTTTAAAGGTGAATGTGCTTGAAGGTCCAAGGTCCAACAGCAATAAAAATGTGGGTGTCTTTACTCAGATCTCTTAGGGTATGCTTAACATAACATATAGATTAGCCTGACCAGGTTCATCTCTTTCCCAAGAACTCTCCAAAATACCAGAACTGGAGCCACGTTCCTCCATTTTGAACACCATACTCTGAATTTTTTTTTTAAATGGTACCTTCTAAAAGTTATTAAATCCAATCAAACTGAAACTAAATAAGTGTGGATTTTTTAAAAAAATATTTGAAATGATAATCTTCTTCAGGCTTATCATGATGTAATCTAATTTTCTTAATTTTCATTCATTTTCATTTGTTGAATTTAATTCATGAACTGCACAACTGCTTTTGATGAAATAATTTCATAATGGCAATAATGTGGAACATCAAACATATGGTTATTTTGAGAAATTTAAAATTGCTAAGTTTAATTACTAAAAGAATCATATTTATGCAGCACTTTTGCAAAGTTTTACCAAAAGCAGTTTGTGTAGAAGTTCTATAACAAAAAAAAAAAGAAAAAAAAAAGCAAAAAAAAGCAAAGGCTTTTAAAAGGGAAGTGTGTTTTGACAGTTGCTTAAAAGGAAGAAAGAAATCACAATGCCAGAAAATGAGAGTGGCAAAGTGCTGAGCTTTCAGAAATGATGTGGAGATTGTGTTGAAGAGGATGATAGAGAGTAAAGGGGACATATAGCTGAAGAGTGGGAGCTGGACAGAAAGTGCTTTGGTATGGTAATCGGTTGAAATTCTCAAAAAGTGAATCAGAGCTCTATTTTAATAGAATATGAATGATTTATACATATCTCACAACCCACTCGCTAGAAGCATAAGCAAAAAAAAACCCCATTTTAACCTTCTGACATGATCAACTCCACCTCACATCTCTGCTGTGAAACTTTAATGTCCTTTCAGGCTTGTCTCCATCTGCAAAATGATTATGGCAAGTACCTGAGCCTCTTTAGCTAGTCTTACAACAGCTCTTTTTATTTGTTCTGCATTGTGGTTTTTGCAAGTAAAGTACACAGTCAGCACCATTTAAGGGTGCTGTTTGAAGTCAGATGCCTCACACCTTTATTTTTTTTTTTTTTCCTTTGTGGTAATAACTATATATAGTCCAGTAAATAGAAGATATAAAAACAGAAGTGTAAGTGGAAAACCTGGATCTATGCAGACTTCTGAGAAGCATTTAGGCATTAACTCAGGAAGGAATAGCGTGAAAATCTTGCATATTCTTTCAATGTTCATTTCCTCAGCACCTAAAAATATTCCTTTGCTTCACCATTAAGCCAAGCGTGATGAGGGCAAGGGAAGACAGCATGAAATCAGAGGATGCTCTTCTTTTTCAGAACTAAAATATCCAAATAGATCAGCATGTACTGACATACATAACTGAGGATCTGGGTTGTGTTCAAGGAAGCTGTGAGCTGGGGGTGGTTTCCTTGGAAGTGGAAGAGAATTTGTGTAACTTTGGGGAAGAAGAACTATTCTGGGAAATGGCTCTTTCAACTGCAAGGAGCAGAGAATTTGGAGACTCCCATTGCTCTGAACAAACCTCAATATCCAACAACAACCAAATCCTTGTTAGGAGTTTTTTTCTCTGAATACATTCTGCATGTCTGTGTCTTCTCTTTTATTCATGTACAAATGGAGACTACCATCTTTATTTTTTTTCTATTCCTTTTTTCTTCACTGAAACAAGTTAATCAGAACTATTTTTAACATTTATTTTTTTTCCCTTCTCTGTTCCCTCTAACTTCATTTGATGGGTCTCCAAGCTTGCTTTCTCACGTCCTGTAAATAAAACAAAGGGATCAGAGTTGGAAGATTTCTGATGCACTTATATAAGATGCACAGGGAACAAATTCCAAAGGAGACAATCACAGATGTCCTCAGTATGGAAGACTACATTTGGCTTAAGTTCCAGAATTAATGACTGTGCAGTTAGTTATTGTTAAAATGGGATTTACTGCCAATTTTGTTAAAAAGCATCAGTAATTAAGGTTGAAAATATTTTCTTCCTATATAAGCTAATGCGGTCATATCTTAGGAGTCAATGTGCATCATGATTTGATTGGTACAGCCCAGATTTTATTGGCATCTTTGGCTATCCTTTTGAAATAATTGAAATGTCTCAGTTTTTTCATTTGATCAGTTAAATTTTTGGTTACTGAAAAAAGAATTAGATATTCTGATGCCAAGTAGATGCAGCTTATGTATAACAGAAACTGATAATTTACTGGAATGACTGTTCTGGATGATGAACAGTGTTTGGAGAGAAAAGCTAAGGCCCAAGTCACAGTCAAAGCTGCTCTTTGGAGTACTAATGAGGCTCTTTCACCACAGCATAATGAAAGAAATAGGACTTCAAGTTACTCAAAGAAACCTTTCCTGTTTAGAGAGAGGAATGTGTTACAGTTGAATCAGATGCTGACGTACTAAGAACAAAAAGGCCTCCTTTTCAAACTAATTTCATTGGAATAGAAATTATGGAACTATAGAATCATAGAATATCCTGAGTTGGAAGGGACCCACAAGGATCACTGAAGTCCACAGGAAGTGCACAGATCAGTGAAGTGCACAGGACCACGCCCAAGAGTCATACCATGTGCCTGAGAACATTATCCAAATGTATCTTGAGCTCTGTTGGGCTTGGTGCTGTGTCCACTGCTCTGGGGAGCCTGTTCCAGTGCCCAACCACCCTCGGGGTGAAGAACATTTCCCTAATATCCAACTGAAACTTCCACTGCCAGGATAAGTCGTCAGATTCCTACTGATGGTCTCCAGAGAAAAGAAATCGATACGTGCCTCTCTGCTGCCCCTTGGGAGGAAGTTGTAACTGCAGGGAAGTCTCCCCTCAGTCTCCTTTCCTCTGGGCTGAACAAGCCAGGTGACCTCAGTTGTTTCTCGTATGACCTCCCTGCTAGTCCCGTCACCATCGTCATAGCCCTCCTTCAGATACTAAATGAGGTAGATGTGGTCTGCGGGGCTGGGAACAAACACTCATGCTGGGATATGTGGGACAAAGCCACAGCAGGCTTTGTTAGCCACAGGAAGACTCAACTCAGTCAATATTATAATAACGGCAGAAACTGTAGATCCCCTCCTTCTGACTCTGTCTGGTCACGTGAGGAGGCAAGACACTTGCTTGAAAGATATTACATCCTGACACAACAAGGGCACATGGGATTATCAGCTTTAAACTAAGACAGATTTTGTGGCTCGGTTTAAGTGTTTGTTGTGGTTTGGTTTGTTTTATTTTCTTTTAAATTTATTTATGTATTTATTTATTTTTGCTGTTGTTACAAAACTGGATGACTTTATGAGTGTATGGTGTAAGGGTAAGACTTGAATCCCAAGACCAATACTCAGAGACACTGTGATCTAATAATTCCCGAGAGCTAGCCCAAACTGTTTACTGAACTGCTTATTTTCTGACTTGAATTGTATAGCTCTGTTTCTCTTCCTGCTAAAATTTTGATGAACTTCCCCTTGAACAGCTGCATGGAAGAAATATTTGATGGAAGGCTCCATTTCAAACTGATGCAACAGACTTCAGACTAGCTTTCCAGAACTAAGGCCTTGCTAATTGCCCTATAGCTGCTTCTTAATGTCTGCAAATAAAACATTTGTACAGGTTTCAAATTGCTTCTCATGAAAGCTGGATATTAATTAAGTTTGTTCCTATGAAAGCACCTTAACGTCTCTGCCCACTCACTTTCTTATTTGTTTATGCACTTGCACTATAAAAATAGTTCATTAAAAGAAAAATGGAAATCGTGTTCAGATGAAGAATAAAGTCTCCTCAGTTACTGAGCTTGAAATGCTGCCATAAAAAGCAATGCTTTCTGATGAGACACATTTTGTAATGTTTAATGAAAGGTAAAATGAAGACTTAAAAAAAGATAGATCATAAAAAAGCCCATACTTAATGCAGCACAAGGGAGAGAGATTCATGGTTCTGGTACATGCACATTTAGGAAGTGTTTTCTGTGGAATATCTGGTTTAACTCAATCGAGTTTTCAAAATCTGTTCTAAGTGAAGAGTAGCAGTGATTCCATTTTTGTTTAAAACCTCCTGTTGCCACTCAATTATCTCTCTTAATTTTTTATGTACATATACATATATACATGATGTGTGTGTGTATTTTTTGCATTCAGGTAGACAGCTAGACTGAGCGTACGCTGTCTTAGCATTCCCCAAATTTCTAGGAACATGTTTTTTTCTTGGGCTTTTGTTTTTGGTTTGTTTGTTTATTTAGCTAATAGCTATGTTTTTATTTGAGATCTGCTGGGTAAGGCATCTCACAGATCCCATGGCCATGGTAGGTAAAAGAACCTTGGAGACATTCAAAACTTGACATGAATCTCACCAGCCTGCTCTGGTCTAACTATCTCTGAGTAGGAGGTTGGATTAGGGACCTTCAGAGGTCCCTTCCAACCCAAATTATCCTGTGATTCTGTGATATTTTATTTTCTGTAGGCCAACTGGGATAGTGCCAGTATAAAGTTCTTAACAATACTAGATTGCATATATGACTTATTTTGGAGGGGAAGAATTTAGCAGCCTTTGCCCAAAATGCAAGAGAAGACATCAAGTTCATTCTTCTGTAGAAAAGACCTGAATGGATTGTCTCAATTCTTATAATTTAAAATTAACAAGGGAATTGTGAGATTTAAATTGCTCAAGACACTAATAATGAGTGGACTTCAGAAAAAACCTGATTGATGATAAAAGGAGGCAGAGGTAAGATTATGAATAAATAAAGGGAAGGTAGTTCTTTTTTCTCAGAACGGCTTTTGATGCAACTAAGGGAAGTGTGAGGGCAAGCAAGTGTGTGGATCTAGGTTAGCAGACTGTTATTATTTGGCTCCAAAAGATATATATTGTCTTATTTTAGATGACCAGTGAAAAATTTCTTTATTCTCTCTTGTTCTAGTCACCAGAAGATAGGAAAATTTCAACAAAAGCTTTCGGCTCAACTAAATAAATTGATATGTGTTACACAGGGGAAAGATTGGAGTTTCTATCACAGAATCACAGAATATGCTGAGTTGGACAGGACCCACAAGGATCATCAAGTCCAACTGTTAGCCCTGCACAGCACCAGCCCCAAGAGTCACACCTGCATTGAATATATGAATTATTTTCTCATATCATGTAAAAAATGCAGATACCCTTTCTAAGTGGTTATAGGCTCCAACTTAAAAATTCAGTGTATAATTAACTCAGAATTTTGCAAAAACATTTATATGAATTTATCTATAAAGAAAACATGGTCTGGTAGTCTTAAAGGCCAGATTCTTTCCAGAAATGAACCTCTTCTGCCCTCAGTTAAGACATTTGAGAAGTCTGCATAGAAAACTATGAAGAGAAAGTAAAGATTTTTAAAGGAACTAACAGGTCTAGGAAATTACTGCAATGGAACTTGAGAACTTTATCATTTATAACTAATAGTTATAGTTTATAGTTTATAATTAAAAGACCCATCAGATTAAGAAGATTATTTCTGTAGCTATTCAAAGCTAATTCTTGCAATTCATTTCATCTTTTGTTTTCACTAAAGATACTGGCAGAGAAATAAGATCATATCAACAGAAGTAAGTGATGACAAAAAGGTTGGGATTCTTTATCAGGGTAGAGGAGTGTTGGATTAAAATGCAAAAGGATTTTCTGCGTGTGAAGTCTGGAAAAACTGTCACAGGAGGAAATTTGGAGGAAGGTTTAGAAGCTTTGAAGGTCTGTTATAAAACCAAGTCCTCTCAGCAGAAAACAAAAGAGAGGGAAGATACAGACATAGTAACTGGCTCAAAGTGATCCAGTAGAGCCAGTCTGTCAGGAGAAAACATACTGGGGGTTTTAGGTGGGATTTCTCCACATAAAGAGGGAAATTTTAGTGCCATTGTAACTGACCTGGAATACAATTTACATCTGTCATAAGCATTATTCAAGAGTGATATTAAAATTAGATAATGGTTTCTAGAGTGGAAGAAAAGAAAAACTGTGAAAAAAATAATATCTAAAAGCTTCCTGCCTTCAGACTAGCACAATGGAAACTAGCTGAGGATGCAACTGTTGCTTATAAATATCTACAAACAGGTAAATTCCAGGAAGAGATAGAGGCCAAAGGACAAATGGAGCATAAATTGATCATAAATATGGTTAGGCAGCGAATTAGAAGAAGCCTTGGAGGAAGGAGATTAATGCAGATCAGCTGTTCTCTTGGAGTACTGGGTAAAGATCACATAACTACTTTTAAAAGGGAGTTTGACAAATGCATGCCTAGGGTTGATATGGCAGGACTTCCTGTGATGATTGAGGGCTGGAACTGATTACCCAGAAGATCAGGTCCTAAGTGGATAGATAATTGGTGGAGAGAAAAGGGAATAAGCTTAGAAAACATAGTGTTGGGACCCGGATAGATAGAAAGCCAGAGACTGGAATTCTTTTCCCATTTTGGAGGTCAACATACAGTGTGAAAGAGTCTTCTATGTTCAACTTGCAGACAACAAAGAGGAATTGGCAATTTCAAAGGGCAATTCATTCCACCAAAACAGAAGCATTTAAAACTAGGGGATGTGATCCTGCGCAATCTGCTCTAGGGGAACCTGCTTCACAAGGGTGTTAGACTAGATGGTCTCTGAAGTCTTTTCCAGTCCCAACCATTCTGTGATTCTATTCTTCTGTGAGTTATCTTGTGAGGAGAATTATCTTTTCCTAAGTTCCTTTCTGTTGAAAATAGCAAGAACATAAAAGGCAATATTACATATACAAGCCTAAATTTTCAATGGCTGTAGTTAGTTGAAATGAATCATGCCATATCTAAAATGTGTGAATAAATGGGGAGATTTAGAGGGAGATGTGAGAAATTCTGCTGCAGAGAGGAAAATAAGGGCAGTGATTTAGCCTAATTCCTGTAGTTTTAAAATAACCTTGATATTTCTTCAGCATATAAATTACATTTGCAAGTGATTATCTTGGCAATAGAAGTGAGTTGACAATGACAGCGTGTGCCTCAGAGAAGTCCTGTTAAAGATGTGTTTTGGAAGAGTTGAAAGGTGAACATTTCATCTAAGGTTATGAAAATTATTCTCTTCTAATTTTCTGTCAATGTTTCTTAAAGTTACAAAGCTGTTGCTACCCGGTTTTTCAATTTCTATGCATTTGATCTGAGGAGAAAGGGAAGCTTATAAGCACACTTTAAGAAATTAGTTTTGAACCAACTCACTGTCCTCTACCAAATTTACTGTAAACCCACACTTGTTTCTTATGTTAATCTGAGTGTTGAGTTCTGGCTGAGTTCTGCAAAATTGTGTGATTTTTCCTCTGGTGTAGTTATATAATTATGGGTCACTTTGGAAGGGACCCTAAAGATCATCTAGTTCTACCTTTTCTGGGATACTTGAAGGGGGTGTACAAGAGGCCTGCAAAGGGACTTTTGACAAGG
Source organism: Dendrocincla fuliginosa (assembly GCA_035047845.1). Taxonomy (NCBI): domain Eukaryota; kingdom Metazoa; phylum Chordata; class Aves; order Passeriformes; family Dendrocolaptidae; genus Dendrocincla; species Dendrocincla fuliginosa. The sequence goes on along the minus strand of JAWWMO010000083.1, from coordinate 146,660,266 downwards.
GCATGTAGTGGTAGAATAAGAAGTGACGGCTTTAAACTGAGAGAGAGTAGATCTGGATTAGATACCGGGAAAAAATGCTTCCCTGTGAGTGAGGGTGGTGAGGCACTGGAATACTTTGCCCAGAGAAGTTGTGCTGCCTCATCCCTGGAAGTGTTCAAGGCCAAGTCGGATGGGGCTTTGAGCAACCAGATCTGGTGAAAAATATCCCTACCCATGGCAGGAGGGTTGGAAGTGGAGGGTTTTAAAGGTCCCTTCCAACCCAAACCATTCTATGACGATTCTATGATTCTTATTGCCCTTGACATACATGGACAGAACTATTTCTATCAGGGTTTTTTACTTTCCTAACCTAATCCCTGGCTGCTTGGATAATTTCTTTGTATTCCTTCCAGCTTACCTGTCCTCACTTCAACTAGGCTACCTGTTTTAGTTTGTCCAGGGGCTCCTTGTTCATCCATGCCTGTGTCCTGACATTTTTGCCTAGCTTTGTCTTCATCAGGATGCGTTGCTCCCAAGGCTGGAGGAGGTGATCCTTAAATATTAACCAGCTTTCTTGGGCCTCTCTTCTCTCTAGGGCTTCATTCTATGACACTCTACTAAGAGGCCAGTCTGCTGTTCTGAAGTGCAGGGCAGTGTGCTGTGCACACTCCACAGTGCCCTAAGGACCTTGAACCCCTCCATTTCTTGGTCACTTCAGCCAAGGCTGCCCTTGAGTTTCATATTTTCCACCAGCCCCTCCAAAGCATTCCAGGAACCTCTTGCACTGCTTATGCTCTTATGTCCCTTCAACAGATATTGGGGTGTTTGAAGTCCCTCATGAGGACCAGGGCTTGTGAACATGAGACTGCTCCTACCTGTCTATAGAGGGTTTCATCTGCTTAATCTTCCTGTTCAGGTGGCCTGCAGCAGACCCTCACTATAATGCCACCTGTCCCTGCTCACCCTTTAATTCTGGCCCATGGGCTCTTGGTTGGCTGCTTATCCACCCCCAGGTGAGCTCTGTGCACTCCAGCAGGTCACTGACATATTGGGCAACACCATCTCCTCATCTCCCCTGCCTTTCTTTCTAAAAGAGCCTGTATCCTCGCATCCTAAAACTTCAGTTATAGGAGTCATCCCACCACATCTCCACAATGCCAATAAGGTCACAGGCCCTGAAGGCTTGTGCACTCTTCTAACCTACCTTGTTTATTCCCTGTGCCAACTTACTGGCTGGAACAGCTGGAAATCCTTTGTGCTGCCCCTCAGGAACCCTTCTGACCTCTCCAGTCTCTGGGCACCTCCTGCTAGCGCTGGCATCCAACTGGTGGTAGTGGGATGGATCGAGATCCCTTCCCCTTCCCTATTAGAGGCAATTACTATAATACAGAAAGTGCACTTACAACAGTGATTTGCAATTTCCTTCAAACCACATAGACATCAAAGCTTGTGAGACACATGAACGAACAATTTGAAATGCATGCTAAATGGGGCAAAAAAACCAGGGTTAAGATCAATAACAAATACCAAAGAAAAGGAAATTGTTTCTTTCGTATGTAAAGGAACACTGATTCTTAGCAAAAATCATTAAACATTGCATTTTCCCTGCCATACCATGCAGAGGAAATCTATTTCATTTCTGTGGGTAGTTGTTTTTCTGTGAGCATTCTTTTCTTAGCTGTGACCTGAAACCAGTTTGAAGTTACTTTAAAAATATCAGTCACACAAGCACACACACACACACATACACACACACACGTGCCCTTTGTCCTTTCGCTTCTTCTAGAGGTCACATTCTTCACCTGTGAAATATTGCATCTTCCTATCTCTCACACTGACCTTATGCAAACTATTCAAAAGGAAGAACTACTGATATCTCCAGGCAATGGCAGAAATACCAATATCAGCTGTTACCATCTCCCCAGGCAGATGCTAACAGCAGTGGCTTGTCTCTTGTGGCAGGTGGCAGAAGCCAACAAATAAGACATTTGCCATTGTTTTCTATGCTTGCCCTCACGCTGTCACTATGTGTAGTCCCAGACAAAGTGATACAATCTCTCATGGTAGAATTGGGCTCTTCTCACCAAGAAGGTTAAAAATAACAAATGTCATGTTCTGACCATCATAAGTGATGTCTCAACTATATCACTCTTCCTTTCAATGAACAAAATATTGGGATTTTGTAATTTTTAGATAAAGAGATGGAATAGCAATGAGGTACTGCTGCCACGATACTCATGTCACTATTTTCACCCCCTTTGGAAGCAATAATTGACGTATAAAAAAATCGGTATAACGCTGGTTTGTATGCCCCATGTTTCAAGCTACAGTAAGTAATACACAGCGCTATCTCAGTTGGAGTTACTTGCCCTTAAAGAAGTGGATGTCCAGCTGGCTTCCTGGGGCTGTTCCCTTGCAAATGGCCATTACTACAAAATATGCACTGCACCGAATTTATTAAGCCTCAGAAAAGCTGGCTTGATTGGGTTAGGTTTTTGGCACATTTGCATTCTGCAGCAGATAGAGGTTTGTTTTAATTACTTAGAAGTGTTGCATGCACACAAATCATTACCAACCACTTGCTTGTAATGCAGACACTGGGGGAAAAGCTTCTGCCAAACAAATATGACTGGGTCAGTATTTTACCGTGATGGATAACTTGCAACTGAAAAATCAGAGGGTCTTATTACTTTTTTGATTGTTTTTGGCCTTGCAACTCCCCTTAGCATTCTGGGTTATATATATGACTTGGATATCTGCAACAGAATGAGAAAATGAGAGGACTCCCTTCATACATGTCACCCTCCCTCCAGCACTGGAGCTGCCTTTTATTTTTAATCTTTCAGAGCAAAGGAACACAGATCAGGTAGAGCAACTATAAAAAGGTAAAGTTGGTGTTTAAAAAGTCCTTTTTCCTGTCCTAAAACTTTGTTCAGTGTTCACTAACATGTAGATAGACTCCTAGGTTGGAGAAGACCTTTAAGAACATCACATCCAACTGTTAGCCCAGCATTGCCAAGCCCACCACTAAACCATGTCCCTAAGTGCCACATTTACACAACTTTTAAATACCTCCAGCAATGGCCACTCAACCCCACTTCCCTGAGCAGCCTCTTCCAATGCTTGACAACACTTTCAGGGAAGAAATTTTTCCTGATATCCCATCTATACCCCACTTTTCACAATTTGAGCTCAATTCCTCTTGCCCTATCACTTGTTATTGGGTAGAAGAGGTTGATCTCCACCTCACTACAACCTCCTTTCAAGTAGAGAGTGATAAGGTCCCCCGAGACTCCTTTTCTCCAGGCTCAACACTCCCTGCTCCCTCAACTTCTCCTCATATGACTTACTCTCCAGGCCCTTCACCAGCTATGTTGCCCTTCTCTGGACACATCCTAGCACTTCAATGTCTTTTTGAAGTGAGGGGCCCACAAATGAACTCGGGATTCAAGGTGCAGCCTAAACAATTCCAAGTACAAAGGGACAATCAGTGGTCCTGTTGGTCACACTATTGCTGATACAAGCCAGGATGACCTTGGCCTTCTTGACCACCTGGGAATACTGCGGATTGGACATACTTGGGATTGAACGGCGCCTGGAGCAAACACCAGTGGTAACTGGTGTATAAAGAGAGTTAGTGTTCAGACATCTCATTTGGAGTCATGACAATTGTACAAACACCAAGTAAATGGTTGTGCCTACTCAGAGCCGTGTTGGTGGTTCTGACTTTTTTCTTGATGGGTGAGACATAAAAGTTGGATGACACAAACAAGAGGACTAGATAGACGGAAGAAAAAAGGAAAAGCTTTTGGCTGTACCGAGCTGCAATAATACATGCCAGCTGTGTGCTCAGTTTTCGGTCCATTGGTGGCAGAAAGCAACACCAGCTCCAGTTTACTGCATACACAATCTCTGACGTGATAGTCATGAATTTCCGAGCCACACACATTTTTTTTCTCACAGCCTACTTTTTTGTAGGATTTCTGCCACATTAGAGGGTGGCTGGGGCCATATTCAGTGCAGAGGAGTACTCAGGAGATGGAGCCATCTGGGGTAGACCACTTAATTCTTTTTTGGAGGAGATGGAAATGGTCAGAATTAGCACTGCATAATGGATTATTGCAAGTCATTGGGACTGTGGTAGTTGACTGTGTGCAGCCTCTTAATTCAGTGCATTTTGTCTGTGCTAGAGTTCAGGTTTGGTTAAATGACTGTGGGGTAAGAGCATGAACAGATTGTTGCTACAGGCTGGAAACGTGTTGTACCAAACCTGACTGGCAGAGAAACTTCTCTGTTCTGGAGCAGCAGCAGGATAATCCACAGCACCCAAAAGTGACTACAGAGATTGTGTTTGGGCAAATGAATTTTATTCCTGAAATAACTGAGTCACAGAAAAATTCCTTTGCTTGCTTGAAGCACTCAATTGCATGCAAGACAGCAGGGTTGGTAGGAGAGTTCTCATTGCCTAGTGGTGCTTAGAGAACAGCCAGAACATGGTGGGGCACATGAACCTGGAGATGTTCTGTATGGTATGATGTTTAACATGACGAACACCAAGTTTCAAAATGTAGAACCTCAAATGAAACCCTAATGTGTTCGTCTATTTCAGATCTTAAATATTTAGAACACTCCCCTTTGCCCTCTCATAATATTTTAGCAGCGCAAGATTACTTTTCCCCATTGTTCCAGTGATTTTCAATGATGCGACAGGCATGAAAACTTTCAATTTACTTTATGTAAGTCCTTCCACTAATTCAAATAAAAATGTAAATCACCATTAATGATTCCTTTGTATGGTCAAATATGAACAAGGAGCAGAATGGCACTTCTGTTATAATAGGCTAGAATGAAAATAGGAGTGTACTATGTTGACCAGAGACTTAAAATAAATGTACCTCTACTAGGCAGCAGTCTAAACAGCAGTTCATTGTACAAGTATGATATTTAATCACAGCAGGGTGGTCAGGCTTCTGTGGAAGTTATAGCTGCATTAAGACTAAAAATAGAGATGAGTTAGTACTAAAATAGCAAGCTGCTTTTTCAGTGATGTGTACTCAAAGGTTAAGCACCTTAACCTAGTGTCTTAAAGACATGTGGCTTGAATATTTATTGTATGCAAAAGAATGAAAACATTTCATGTAGTGATTGCCTCTGGTACAGTGCTAGCTGGTGGAAGAGCTTTTATATTTCCTCTTACCAAGCTCTTCTTTGCATGGGAAAACAAACTCTTTAGATCAATTTGAGCTGGATTTTATACTCCTGCAATCTGCCTGTCTTTGGGTGGCCTCCAATCTCCAGAGCTGGAGGGGAGTTTGGATACTGAGCCAGTCAGAAGAATGGATGGGAAGCCTGGAAGAAAGATGCATGAGGTTGCCTGAGATGGTCCCCAAACTTGCTTTTCATCAAGTAGGGAACAGATAGCTATGATGTGCTCTTGCACAGGGACGACCAAGCCTTTAGGATATTTGATGTGCTTCCTGTAGCCATTAGCACTGTGTGCAGCTTTTGGCAGGACCACCAGCTTGCAGGAAATGAGGGGAAGATATCCTTATGGGCTGGAACTGATTGCAATGATAATCCTCTTCCAGGGAAGACAGAAGTCCATTTGTCCCCTCTTCTGCAAGTCAGTCCTCAGACTTCCACGCTATCTTCTCCCTCTGTGGTAGCAGAAGGTTTGGGCTGCCTGACTGTAATTAGCACTTCACCGCCAATACAAAGTGAGGAGCAGCACTTTGTTGATGGCTCATGAAATTATGTGGGATAGAGCAGAGCCATGTAGGTGGTTCTGACTGGAGCTGCCAGGACCAACTAGCAAAATGACTCTCTCTGCAGGAAATGAGGAGAGAGGGGTTTGTTCCACATTAAAAAGCAAATAGCAAAAACCCTAAATTGCTCTTTTGTGCAGCCTTCATCTGGTACGTTCTGCTGGAAAAAGAATTATTATACATGCTCTCTTTGGCAGGAAATAATTTCATCTTGCCAGTCTACTGTCTATGAGTCCTTGAGATAGAAGACCATTTGGGAATAACTTGAGGAAACTGCCGGATATTGGACATGTAGTAGGAAGTCCTCATGTTTATGCAGTGGGGACTCATGCACAGGGAACATGTTTCATTAGCAGTTTCTTACATCTTTCCAGAGGCACTACGGGAGCTTCAGAAGGATTAATACTACTAACCACTTGTGGGACCTGAGTTCAACACATTTACTGGTGAAAAAATTGCTGAATTCATTTCTACATACCTCCTTTTGTATTTGCTTTGGCAGATCTTCCAGTGAATAAGCATATTGCCATGTTGCTACATGATGACATTTCTCCCTAAGTTTCTTTTAACTCAACATTGACATTTAAAAGGGGCATTTTAATCCTCTTATTTGTTAATTTTCTAGCATTTGCAAAGAATAACAAGTATATTTGGGCCTGAATGTCAGTTTTTCTGCCTGGTCTTTAAATGGGTCTGTGCTTGTTGTCTAACGTTTATTGCTTACTACCTAAATTTTATTAATTTCTGCACTGTATCTTGTTAAGGAAAGAGATGTTTTGTGTGTTCAATTGCTTTTCAATGTGCAGGTTCATGATCTCCAGCTGCATCTTTTATGTGCCTATTGCTTTATCCTATCTCTAGATGAAGAATGTCTGATGGTACATGCAGGTTCTGTTTCATTTCTAAAGAAATATTCTGTTTTAGTGTTGGGTTTGCTTCATCCTTTCGAGAATTTCCTACAGATACTAATAAATCCCTAACCTTCTTCCCAAAACTTCTTTCAGCCAGGCATTGGACTTTGTTTCTAGTCAGGTCTGGGCCTGGCAATGGGAATGGTTCAGAGTATGCTCCTGTGGGCTCCTGGTCTAAAATTCTTACCAGCAACTCAGAGTTTCCTTCCAGAGACACATTTTCTCCCCTCCCATATTTTGTGAGCCTTCATGGACTAAAATAGAATAGAATAGACTATTTCAGTTGTAAGCAAGGAGTCTACAGTGATCATCTAGTCCAACTGCAAGTACTACCCCTGATCCTGCATGCCTGCTAGAGGTCGTGAAATATACAGCAATGCATGCAGGGAAATGAAGATTCCTATTGGATTTTCACCTTCACTCTGGTTTACTGTGAGGTTTCCTGTGACAGTTTAGTTTATTTGTTCCCCTCACCTCACTCCTTTTAACTCCGTGGATTGGAGCAGGGAGGAAGGGAAGGGAGTATTTTTCATGAGGAATGAACAGTCCTGAAAACTCATCCCACAGCAGTTGAACTCCCAGTTGGGAATGATTTACAGACAGCATGCGATGTCCCAAAAACTTCACCGGAGAGACTAGAGTGATGTAGCTGACTCTGAACTCCCCTTTTGAGATGTTTAATCCTCTTTGTTGACCTGCAGTGACCTGATTATTACCCAACTTAGATGGTTGGAAGCATTCTGCTCTTGTTAAGAATTACAATAGATGCCCAAAGTAATCACTTTATACATGTCCCTTTTTTCCACAGCAATAAGTGGGCATTTTAGAATTCCTGTGTCTAATGGATGTTATTAGGATATCAAGAGGTGCTTTGCTGCCTGTTTTAGAGGAGCTGTATAATAGCTGAGATTGATGTGTGTTGACAAAAGAGATCATACCCTGAATTATTATTCATATTACAGTGAGATGTAGAGTGCTTAGCTCCATTGTGTTAAATCATGCATGAAGTTAAAACAAGAGATTGCTGCTTTTTGCAGTCTTGCAATAAAACAAGCAAAGGATACAACAAAGAGAGGAGGAATGTTACCTGGTGATCATAGAATAATCATGGTCTCTATGATTACTGGACTGTTGAAAGAATGTCCTCACTTTTCACATCAGAAACTATTTTCAGAAATTATACTGCAGACTTTTTAGCATAACAATTTAAAATGGAGTTCTTCTGTACTCACAGGGAACAATTCACGAAAGGAAAGTGTCTAAATTTGTTAAATAAATTATTCACTTGGAAGTAACTGCCAGCCCGACTTTTTCTGATGTCCTTCACGGCATTAAGGTATGAACTCATAGCTCAAAGACACTCAGGAGTAAATTTAGATTTAGCTGAAGAACAGCATTCTCCACTTAAATGGGGTGTTTCAGCGTATCTTTCAGCGAGACCTCGCAGCAAGGTGATGGCACTTTAACTTCATTACTTCTCAAAATAACCAGTTTCATGAACATATGAACAGTAAAGCCTACTGTCCTATAGATTATGAAGGAGAAATGAATTTCTTAATTTTTAAAGAATGAGGTCAGGTTGCAGTGACTTATAGGGTCTCATTCAAGGGCTTTCTAGACAGCCAGTCAATTGAACACACAGATTCACTCATAGTCACCTACACAGCAAAATGGTTTCAGCCTTATTTTCTTGAGAAATCAGACAGAAAATGTCAAAAACTCCCCACTATTTCTTTCAGTCCTCATGATTTTACTCCTTTCCTGTGCACTGTACTTGTTAGTCATTTGAGTGACTGAATTTCCTACCTTCTTTAGAAGCATTCTTGCAACAAGAAGTGCAGACTTCATGTCTTGCACTCAAATATGTCCTATGCCTTTACAACATACTTCCTCTTGAATTAAGTATCTGAAGAGCAGCAATAAAGAAGAAAAGAATAAGAGCAACATGGTCTAATCTCAAGTTCTAAAAAGATTTCCAAGGAAAGGGTGAATAAAGTGTGATAAATGGTGAAGAAAGCAATCTGGATTTGAGGTTAGGATTGCAGTAAGTTACCCAGTAGATTTGTTACAGGAAAACTAGACATCAACTGTGCAGTGTATTTCCTACAGTTTTTCAATGTAAATTAGCCCTATAACTGGAGAGATGGAGAAGGTTGCAGTATTTGGAGTGCTAGCAGAGAAGTAACTAACTGGTTGCAACGACAATGAATTATCAGATTCAGTGGGTGTTATTAACAGAGTCCCTCAAAGATACATTTTGAGATTAGTCATGTTTGATATTTTCTTTTATAACTCAGCATAAAATCGGGGATTTGAGAAAAACATTGTCTTATGATAGTAATGACACATCCTCTATGAAAAGGAAGTTGGGTCTATAAAGACTGAGGTAGGTGTTGGATAACTTAGAAGATTGAAGGCTGAGAAATGAACTCAATCAGGAGAATGCCCAGGTCATGCAGGACTGAAGGCAGGAACCCTGGCAATGTGGCAGAGCACATTATCTGAAGTGACTGAGGAGGAGTGAATCATAGTCTTTTCCAGGTTAATGATGAAATATCAAGTTGGAAAAACCATGGAAAGAGCATGAAAACCTGCATGTGTCTCAGGGTGTAACTGCTGAGCATGTCTAGGAGATACAGGGGATTAGAGAGTGCTGAAATTATGTTATCTTTATGTTGAATGCAAATCAACTCCAAATGGAAGTTGCAGAGGAGTTGCTTTAATGTTGATGGAAGTGGAGGGCCTTTCTTGACTGGAGGGACTGAAAGGGCAGGGCTGGCTCCGCCAAGTAAACCAGTTTTGCTGAAGGTGAGTTTATCTCAGCTTAAATAGTTGTTTTATTAACACATGTTTACCCTCCCCTTGTATTTGTAGGCAACAATGTTGACAAGAGAGCAAACACCTAACATGATGAGAAATGTATTTGGGCTGGAAACTGACAGTTTCTTCCAGAGGAAACAACATTTGTCAGAATGAGAAATGGGTAAGAATCAATCTGATCTGCTGAATGAGGTTGGTATATTTTGACTGAATATAAGGGAGCTGGACTGCTGACATAAAACATGTTTTCATTTCAGTGTCATAAAAACTTTCATGTAAATGTTTTAATTGTGCATTGTGTTTCTGTAGTTCTAGCAGACTGGCTGGGTGGGAGTTCTCATGAAGTCTTCTATTTATTAGCCTGCAGACCATTTATTGCATTTCACTCTTCGCCTTTTTAAAAGGTACTCATGAATGGAATTTGACTACCTTTTGTATTTTTTTCTTAAAATCACCCCTGACGGGAGAGAAGATAAGCAAGGCATGGTTTACCCACTGTTTTTGGTGACAAGTCCCACATGTTGTGATGCTCCTGATTGGCACAAGGCCAGTGGTGAAGGATTTCAGCTTTTTTCAGGAAGGCAGAACTGGGCATGGGGGCTGCCTGTGTTATGTGTGTTATCCTATATCAATATCAAATATATACGTTGCAAAGCTCCTGCTTGCTTTGGCCATCACTCACCATAGCCATTCAGTAACTAAGGGTATATGTATAAATAGAACTAGGAATTGGCAACAGACCTCCACTTAGAGATTTAGCGAACATTTCACCATGACTCTTACTCTCAATTATTTATCTATAGCTCTTCTTTTTTTGTTCCATCCCTATTAAGAGAGTAAAACAGTCCATAAGAGAGTCATGTACAGAAGAAGAATAAGCTTTCTCATCTTTATGCCCATGTAAATTCAAGAAAGTTATTTAATATGTACTTAAATTGTGTATGAAAATGGCTTGTCACCACCACTGCCTGCATTCAGAATGGTTTGGCTACAAGACTTTGGTTTTCACCTCTCACTGACATCTACACCTTAATTTGATCATTTCTTTTACCTTGCTGGAACAGATCAGGAGGCCTGGATTTTGGCCTATTGCAAAAAATAATGGTGTTGTGTTCTATTAACTCATGTGAACCAGTATATAAGTGATTCCCTAGCCCACATTAAGTGTGCTGTCCTGGGTACGTTCTGTAAGTTGCATACTGAAACAGGAGCTCTGGCATGTGCTGTCACTTCCACCACACATTCACTCTCTTCCCCTTGTGTAATGTGTCTTAGTCTAGTGCTTGAAGTTTGGAACAGAACAGCTGAGATAAAAGGTCTATTGTAGCATTTCGGGAATTATTACTGCTTTCTGTAAGTTCAGTTCTTCCTTGTGAGCTCTTTCCCTTTTGTGCTGTTTCTCCTTTGCTGTTTTGGAAGGGCTGATGTGTACATACATTGCAATGTCTTCTCAAGTGTGCTGGGAAAGGGATTTCCACCAGCTCCCTTGAGAGCATGTGAGAGGAGTCCTTCTCTCCAAGCAGTGACTTTCAGAAAGTTACTGGAAATTTCTCTAAGGTCGCCTTGTTCATCCTTGCCCACAACAGCTTTAATGCTGTAAAATCTATCTCTGAAATAAGAAAATGGAAGCCCGTTTTTCCTTTTTGCAGATTACCTTTTCTATAAATATTACTTCTCTCATCCCAGACCTTCCCCCATTAGCACATATTAATGCCTTAATAACACAGGCATTCATCAGGAGAATACATTTCACCTTCTATCACATTCAGATCAGAACAATTATTTTATTTTTTGTTTAACTTCAAAGAAGAGATTTTTTGTTTCAGGAGATGCTTACTATTCAGATTGTATTTCACATTGCAATCGAAAGGGATTTAACGATCCATTTATAACAATTTGAAGTGTCGTGTTTTTGTTCTTAACCCATTTTGTGAATGACTGGCTGCAGCAGCTCCCAGCTGGGCGCAGTAATGCTTGATGGGGCTCTTTGCTCCACCAGGTCTGGAAAATTTCATAAAAAGTGCAATTTCAAATAATGAAGGTTAAAAGGATGATGTGTAAGTCTTTATATGACACACCTATTCAAATCATTTGTCACACCATGGAATAGCAGGACTAGAACTATAAGAATGAAAAGTGTTATTCTGTCTTCCATAGTTCAGTGTTTTATTTACTCTATGACCTTATTTTTCAGTAACATTTTAGGCCTACCAGACCTAACACAACTAGAAATTGTAGCCTCAGGCTGCATTTGCCAGCTAAAGAGCATGACTGTGTTATACCAGGGGAGTCTATAATGGTATAATAGCTTCATAGCCAGGCTAAAATGTAATTAATCATCTATTAAGAACTGGAAAATAACTGTAATTGGTCACCCTGTATAGCAAGATCTGGTTAGGCAGAGAATTAATGAGTTTAATGTTAAGTAATTTCTCTCACCACTTTACCTAAACACCTTACTGTAGTCATTTACTCATACATTTATTCATCTTTTCATTCATTTATGTTCTTGGCATCATTAAGCATCAGTCTTTTGATCTTGAAATCTTTGTTTTCTTCTATTTCTGGAAATTTTCAACATGTTACATGAGCCTGTACTTACTGGCTTTGATGAATGGAATGTGAAAACGCTAATGGAAGAATAACTCTTTACCTGATTAATCACACTCTAAAATTCAAAGGAAAGAATAATTAGACAAGGATGTCGGTGGAAAATATGAATGCCAAGTGGCTTTATCAGCACCTAGGGCAAGCCAAAGCCAGCTGGTTACTTTCTTGATAAAAGAAACAGTATATTTCCTGCTTCTGGAATTCATTAGGGTGATTGAATTGATTCACTGTCAAACTTCTCTAGTGAAGCAAGAAAGACTGGGAATTGTAAAATGTTCAAGGAATTGGATATACTGGGGATGAATGTGGGTTATATGAAAAGGAGAACTAACTTGTTTTACAACGGGGGGTTGATTTATTTCCAGAACAGATTAGGTGGCGTGTGTTTCGTACTGGAGGAGGTTTGTGGATCTGGAAACTGAAGAGATTCTTCCAAGGCCTGCCTTATTGTGGAGGGAAGGAAGGAGCTGACATATTCAACCACAGGGCAGGAGCAAAACTTCAGCAGTAGTTTCTTGAACACAACTATGGAGGTGATGCTTTAGTAGACAAAGACAGAGAAAAGTTGTCTGAGATTAAGGGACACATTTGCACATCTGTTTGTTGTGTGAACTCCAAAGAAAGGTGTGTCCCAGAGGGATTGTCAGAGTAAATACAAAAGTATTCAGGAATTCTGCACAGATAGAAGAAGAACACCAACACCCAGATATTTTAATGTTGTAGTAAGTGCTCAACATTCATATTAATATGGGGTGTCACTGGATCCTTCAGACGCTGTTACCATAATACAAACAGTGGGAGGTACCAGTAGACTTTGGCAGAAAGGGATGTTTCAGGCACTGTCTTACACTCTGCCAGTCTTAAGCAGATGAGCACAAATTGAATTTCATGCTAACTTGCTCTGGGCAATGAGAGTCCAAGGTTTTAATTAATTTTGAGTGAATTAAAGTAACTTAATTAAAATATTTTTTCACACAGTTTATAGATACAACAAAAATGTTTTGATAGCACTATTCATGTGCTCCATAGTCTGCATATATGACAGGAAATGTTTTTGGTGTCATTAGTGCTAATGATGAAATAACTGCATACTGGTTGTGAAGGACAGCAAAATCACAAAAAAAACCAATAGCCTGGCATAGAAAACATGGTAAAAACAACAGAATTCAAAGATTTAGAAACAGCTAGATGGAGATGTGAGGAAAACACTGAAGTTGGAAAGAAGAATGAAGATTTTTATTGTGAGGGTGGTTGAGTACAGAAGTAGTTTGCACAAAGAGGTTTTTGAGTCTCCATCCACAGAGATATTCAACCCCCGGCTGGACACATTCTTTGGCCACCTGCTTTACCTGTCCTCCCTCTGAGCAGATTGAATTGATCAGATGCTCTCCAGAGGTTCCTTCCTCATTCCAACTCCAACTAATCTGTGTCATTTTGTATTTAATTATGATTGCATAGAAACTTTCACTTCTGATGTTTGCTCATTTTTGAGTGCTTGTTTTTGTAACACTCTGGTTGTTTTAATGGGATGTGTATATGTGCATGTGTAGAGACCCAGAGTGTGGACAGGAACAAATATATACAAAAAAACCCCCAAAACAGCAGTGTATGCTGGCACTCATATATGACATGTGACATATAAGTTGCACATCAGGCTTGACTGCCAGCCGTGTGAGGGTTGATTATTTCTCTCAGGACAGACAATGGGGAAAGCTGATTTAGAAGGAAGAAAGACAGATGTTTTTTTCCCCAATGTGTTTTCTGACCTGCAGCACAATCATGCAAAATCCTCTGAGTTTATACTGTCTATTGGTAATGCCAGAAAGTCAGCATGCTTGTATGGAGTAAGACATCCATTCTAGCAGGAGACTCGATCCTTTGCTCTGCGGATGAGAAGAACAAGGAAACACTTTCTTAAAAGGAAGCCATGTTAGTCTATTCATCCTCTCATGATATGCTTGAGTAAAGGTTTTGTTTTGGACAGATGTCATGAGGCAAGGGCTGAGGCAAGATGGTAAGTACAGTCCCATATACTCTTGTGTAGAGTGTTTGGGTTGCACTAGGTTGTTCTTGCATACACCTTCCAATCAGATCCACAGGGAACTGAGAAAGCAGCAGTCTCAAAAAAGGAACATAACTAGTCAAATAATTTTTCAAAGGTAGACAGCTGAGAGGATGACCTGTGTGCTCCATCACCTTTTCTCATCTAGATCACTTGTTCACATCTAGAGTGGATCAACATTTACCAAATTGTCTTTATCTGGGGAGGAACTCAATGCATGACTAGGTTGTGTTTTAATGGATATGGTGTGTTTCCATACATAGATTTCTGCTCTTATCTGTCATTCCTGTCCATTTTTATCTGCCCACAGTGAAAGATTGGGGTGCAGGACACAGTCTGCAGGCCTGCAGTCCAGTCTATGTGATTTGTTCTTTGTGATAGAGAAAGAGGAAAGGGTAAGAAATGCATTTCCTGGCAGTAGTCAAATGAAGTAAAAATGCAAGGGAAGAAAAAAGAAATTAGGGTTTATACCTTTTGGTTTTCTGCTGCATTTTTTTTGTTAATATTTCAATTACAAATGTACTGCTGGTCAGTTATGCTAGGATTTTTCTTTTGAAATATCTTCATATTTTTATTGATTTTCATTTTAAAGAGCATCTCCCTTAGTGACCCTTGAAACACTGGCTGAATATTTTTCATCTTCAGAGACATAAAAAGTATTAAAAAGTATGATAAGTATGTACGGAAATAAAAATAAAAAAAATGTTTTAAAGAAGCTAAAATCATGAACAAGAGTCTTGAAAATTTCAAGAGAGATTTTCTGCATTAGATTTTTTTTTTAAATTGGGTCTGGGGGGAGCAAGCATTGTTCAGGTATGTGAAAGAAATATAATTTTTAGCTCATATAGATGAGAATGCTGCATGAATAAGGGGCAAAATACTGCCAGAACATGGGATCTGAGTGGCAAAGTCACAAAGGAGGTAAGGAATAAAAGGCAGCATCTGCAGACCAGCTCAGTGCTGTGGAAAGAGAGACAATCCTGAATTTGAATGGGGAACCAAATTGCAGAAAGAGCCTCATCTGGTCTTCTACAAACATTCAACTGTCAGAAACCAACTGAGCTGTGAGTTTCCATTTGGTTTTATTGTCACTGTCAATGAACAGGGGCAAAGAAAATGGCAGAAGAGAGAAAGAGGGTGGTAGAGAAAGCTTTTAAGAGAGTATTTGGACAGTCCTGAGGGGCTTGGAGTCAGATGAGAGGGGAGTCTGAAAAGAAATAGGGCAAAGTGTATCTCGTCAACTGACAGTAATTTTCATAGAGTCATAGAAGAGAGAAATGCAGAGAGAAGAAGGATGTGCAACTTGTTCTGGTGAGGATGTGGAGCCCAAGCTGCCTGCCTGGGAAAGCAGCGCTACCTGTTCACATTATGGCAGTATTTTAGGAAGGAACAAAAAAACAAAGAGAAACATTTTCTGACTTCAAAGGGGGCTGGGTGTCCAAAGAGAAATCTAAGGAGAGTTGTAATTTATTATGTTGAACTAGTCATCACTGATGACCAGACTGATTTAAGGATGTTAGTGAGGATATGCCCAAGAGTGAGGATAGTGTGAAATGTGAGTCAAGATTACAATTTTCACCAAAAAGGAAAAAAAAAAAAAACCGGAGAATAAAACCTTATGGGACACTAATGAAGGGGTATGGATGAGAAGCCAGGGGGTAGGCATAAGAAGGGTAGACTCTGAAGCAAAAGAGATGTCTGAAAGTCCTTGAATGGAGCAATGGTAAAAAGAAAAGACCATAGAAAGACTGACTGCTTATAGCAAAGGAAGCTGACAATCAGGTATGCAGAAATGGCAAAAATAGTCTTAATTCTGTCCTTGTAAAATAGTTTTCCAAGACACATAGAAAAACAATAGCACTAAAAGCAAAGAAAATGAGGAAGAATAAAGCATGGAGTGAATATTCATTAAAGGAAGTAAAAAAGTCTGCTGCCATTAGAGATTTGACTAGAGATGGGCTGTTGTCCTCCTGTCTCTAGTTGTTACAATTCTTGGACTGAAGTCCAAAACAAAAGCATAAAAGGAAGATCCAGCCAAACTACATCTGGCAGATTATTGCAGATTTCTGGCAAACTGCTGTGAATGTGCCTCACTTGCATTTTCTTACAGCTTTCACCAGTAGCTACTTCAGCTTCTTCAGTAATGAAGATGTGTCTCTCTCACTTACACATATTGAAGCTGTTCCATTTTAACATAAATAATTAATTGTTCATTGGAGAAGGAATTAGGAGAAAGTGTCCAGCATCCCAGGTGAATGTCCAAACTACCACATTATAGAGAAATTCCCATTTTCTCTTGCTCATTAGGTCTTAATTCAGCTATGCAAAGCAGAGCAGTGTCAACAGAAGTAAATGAAATGGCTCTGTCCCAAATAGCCACACAATACACTGAGGAGGGCACCTCCAGAGAAGGTGAAAAGCAGAGCTTTGAACACTTAGGAAGATGTAGCCACATAAACATATGGTTTTCTTGAGCCAAGGTTTTTCATTTACACGTGGGGCACAAATTGGTTAAATTACAGATTTACTCATCCACAGAAAATAAAAATGTCTGTGTGAAGGGCTTCCTTCTGTCACAGAACTTGTCTTTCATTCTTAAAGAAGCATTTCTAAGAAAAAGAGACAGAAAACATAGCTCATGGAGACCTTCCAGCCACCTGCGGGGATATCAGCAACTTTTGTCTGCTGACTCTTTTACACAAATGAAGATTGTGGGTTTAAAAAGGAAGAAAATAACAGGACACAAGTTAGTCAGAGTGATATTGCTTTAAATATCAGTGTTTTCTGTGCCAGTTGTACCTCCCAGTGCCTTGGTGCACTGCTTAGAGCCCTATGAATATCTTTGCAAAACGTAAAGCAAAGGGCAGAAGAAATCAGGTGATTTTCACATCTAGGCTAGTCAATAAAATAAGGCCATGTAAAACTTATATCAATTTGCAGAAGTTGATTAGTATTTTGAGGAGAATCAAATGTAATATCACCACTGCTGTGAAAGCCAACACTTTGGGAGCATGAGTCACTGAGAGATTGGTGCAGTTTATCTGTCATTGCACAGCTGCAATGACCTTGTCATCTCCTCCAGACTCTGTTGTGGACTTCCTCACTATAAAAGCTGATGGAAAGGACGTATCTTTGTTCAAGTAGAATGATTTCCATCACATTATCTGAGCAGTATAGAGAGAAAGGTGGAGGAAGATCATCATGGGGAGAAGTGCAGGGAACAAGCTTGGTGCTAGAACTAAGTTCATCTTTACCTGGTCACACTGAGAAATTTGCCATATCAAGAAGAAAAATGGAAAATGGATTGTGTTGGTTGTAAGGGACCCAGTTCCAATACCCCTGCCATGAGCAGGGTTTTCCTTCACTAGATAGTTTGCTCTAAGCCCTGTACAACCTGGCCTTGAAACCTTCCAGGGATAGGGCATCCACAGTTTCTCTGGGCAACCTGTGCCAGTGTCTCACCAACCTCACAGTTAAGGATTTTTTCCTTATGTCTAAACCAAATCCTCCTTCAGTTCAAAACCTTTGTCCCTTGTTCTGTCATTACAGGACTTGACAAAAAATCTTGCTCCATCTTTCTTATAATCATCCTCTCTCTATTGAAAGTCTCCAATAAGGTCTCCCTGGAGCCTTCTCTTCTCCAGGCTGAACAACCCCATCTCTCTCAGCCTGTCGTCATACCAAAGGTGCTCCAGCTCTGTCATCATTTTTGTGGCTCGCTTCTGGACTTGTTCCAATAGGTCCATGTTTTCTGCCAGGGATCCTAGAACTGGACACAGTACTCCAGATCGGGTCTCACAAGAGCAGAAGGGCAGAATCACCCCCTTGGCCTGTTGACAATGCTGTTTTTGAAGGAACCCAAGATAAATTTGGCTTTCTAAGCTGGAAGTGCACACTGCTGGCTCATGTCATGTTTTTAATCTACCAGTAGCCCCAAGTCATTCCCCATAGGGCTGGTCTCAATCCACTCTCCCACAGGCCCTGCAACATTACAGGCTGGGGGTAGAGCAGCTGGAAAGCTGCATGTCAGAAAAGGACCTGGGGATTCTGGTCAACAGCAGCTGAACATGAGCCAGCATGTGCCCAAGTGGCCAAGATGGCCAATAGCACCTTGGCTTGTATCAAAAAATAGTGTGGCCAGCAAGACCAGGGCAGTGATTGTCCCTCTGTACTCAGCTCTGATGAGGTCACACCTTGACCCTTGTGTCTAGCTGTGGGCCCCTCACTGCAATATTGTGCCCAAAAAAGGGCAAGAGATCTGGGTAAGTGTCTGGACATGTCCTGTGAGGAGCAGCTGAGGAAGCTTGGAGTACTTAGCCTGGAGAAAAGGAGGCTTTTAGCAAGGTGGGGTTCCACTTCTTTTCCCAGACAATCAAGCTGTGACAGGAGAGGTTCAGGTTGGACATCAGGAAGATTTTTTTTCCACTGAAAGCATGGTTAACTATTGGAACAGTGAGGTGGAGGAGTCACCATCCCTGGAAAAGTGTTCAAGAAATGACTGGACTTGGCACTGACTGCTATTATTTAGTTGACATGGTGGTGTTCGCTCAAAGGTTGGATTTGATGGCCTTAGAGGTCTTTTTCAGCCTTAACGATTCTATAATTCAGTGGGTCTATGACTCAGTCCTCAGTCTGTATTGATACTGAAGATTGCTCTCACCAAGATGCAGGACATTGTACTTGGTGATTTCCATGAGAATTGCACAGGTCTACTCCTCAAGCCTGTCAAGGATGTCTCGATGGCATTCCTTCCCTCTAGTGTGTCATTGGTGTCATCTGCAAACTTGTTGAGGTACACTCAATCCCACTGTTTGTCACTGATGAAAATATGAAATAGTATTGCTCCCAACATGGACCCCTGAGAGCATCTACTCACTGCTGGTTTCCACCGAGGTATTGAGCACTGACTGCAGCTCTTTGGGTGCAGTCATCCATCTACTTCCTTATCCATAAAATAGTGCCTTCATGAAATCCATATGTGTTGAAATTAGAAACATGGATGTTGTGTTGGGCCACACCAACATAATTAACAGAGGTTCAGGATGATCAAGATAGATAACATCATTCGTACATACCACTAATACTTCGAAGTCTGTCAGATTCCTGTGTCTTTCTTTCCTCTTCCTTTCCTGGATGAAACTGAGAGGTGCTGAATGGCTTTTTTTGGGTCAGCTTTGATTTTGCAGGCTTTGAGGAACATGAGACAAAGAAACCTGCACATTTCCTATCAAAGCCATAAACCAAGTTTATACTGGAATTTGGATCCCTCTTGACTAATGATCAGTGTAATAAAAACAGTGTTTTCCAGGAGATTGCCTTTATTTTTTAAATGTATTTGCTATTGCAGATACCTTCTACTATATTTCTGTTTTGTTTCCCATAACAGCCTTGCAAAGCTTTCATCAGCCTTCCATTGCTGTATTCATTTAGGGGTGCCCCATGTGGTGTGGATGCTTTTTTCAGACAATGCCAGTGACAAAAAGAAAGAGATTTGATGATGAAGGCAGTCAAGCAAAGCTTTAGCAGTAGTTTGATATTTTTGAGTTATGGTACAGAAGAACTGATAGCACACCTATGTTTTAAGATAAAAGGAGTCTTCTCAGAAAAAAAAAAAAAGGTAGTCAAACACAGTGATTTTATGCATTTGATACTCTAAACACATGATACCTAACAGAACAATCTCCCTAAGCCCCCTACATGGGAGTGCTGGGGAGTTACAAAAATCAGATTGTTAGATGGTGCCAGAGGGGAAGAGCAAAACAGCTTTACACTCTGCAAAAATGAGGATACCTGGGGGTGCTCTGTCCATATGAGAAGTTGCTCTGCAAAAGTTCTTGCACACCACAGTATCAGGATATTGCTGCTTGTGTGATGAGCTTTGCAAATAGTTTTAAACATTGTCCAGAGCTGACTGATGCGTGCAAGGGAGTGCTGTCCAACAGATGGCACATGTCTCTCTTTAAAGTCAAGTAGCATCCTATACATCAATGTAGAATAAAGGAACTTTTCCCTTCTGCATCATGATCTGGTGGGTGAAAAGGCACTTACACTGCCTGAAATGAAAAGCTTTTGGTTTTCTTTTTTTTCTTCATCTACTGAAGCATTTGCTAGCTGAGTCTGTTTATGGTCACACTTTCTATGAATTTTTCATTATAAACAGCTAAAGGTTTAGTAAATAATTAATTGATCCTATAAGCATCTTGCAGACAGAAGCACCTGGATAAGAAACATTTTTAATTACAAAAAACTGTGGTGTGGGCAACATACTGGGCTGCTGGGCCTTCTAAAACATGATTTCAGAATGCTTATTGGAAGATAAGCTATAAATTAACTGTTTATGAGTAATCTTCAAGGAATATTTGGCCCCATTTATTTGGAAAGTGAGCACTGCAGGATGTTTGGGACAGTTGCTCTAGGTTTCTTCTCTGTCTGACCATGAAAATAGCTGTGAAGGGTCTGGTTTGGAGCCAATTTCGAATCAAAGCTGGCTGTATGAGCTCTCAGCTGTTGTGGGTCTGGGAGTGCTGTGAAACTTTGCTTTGTATCTCTCTGGAGTTGTGCATCCTGTGGAGCTTCTGGGGGTAACACAGAAGCTTGGTCTGTGGTGTCCCCATGGCAGTGCACTACTCAGAAAATGAGAAACAGAAACAATCCTTTACCCTGTCTTTGCTCACTCACTGCAACCAGCTCCACTGAGTTACGCTTCCCTGTGAAACCTGGGAATTGTCCTAAATAAACAAAAGTCTCGTGACAACAAAGCAAATGCAAAGAATTAGATCACAGGAGTTGAAAAAGAAATCTCTCTTAAAGGAGGAACTCAAACCAAACCAAACTACAGGTCTGTCCTAAGAATCCTTCGGCCACAACCAGTCTTTGACTGACAAAGACTTAGACAAATGATAAGGTCATTCCCTCAATCACATTGAGAGGCAGATGCAGTGAACTCAGTCCAAATAAAAAGCTTGTTACCAAACTTTTTATAAGTGTTTAAAAAGTGAAATATTTTTATGACATATATATATATCACAATATCACATCAATTATGTAAACTGAGGGTTGCAATAAAATAATCTCAAAGTCTGCCTACATTATAGTGAACATATCCCATAAGCAGCATTTTTTTCCATATTAAAATCAAACTGTGCAATTATAGAATCACAGAGTGAATTAAGCTGGAAAAGACCTCTGAGATTATTTAGTCTAATTTATGACCAAATGCCACCATGTCAACTAGACCAGAGCACTTAGTGCCATGTTCAGTCTTTCCTTAAGCACCTCCAGTGACGGTGACTCCACCACTTCCCTGGGCAGCCCATTCCAGTATCTGATCACCTTTTCTGTGAAGAAAGTCTTCCTGGTATTCAACCTGAACCTCCCCTGGAGCAGCTTGAGGCCATGTCCTCTTGTTCTGTAGCTTGTTGGTTGGGAGAAGAGGCTGATCCCCACCTGGCGACACCCTCCATTCAGTACAGAGCAATAAGGTCACTCCTGAGCCTCCTTTTCTCCAAGCTAAACAACCCCAGCTCTCTCAGTCACTCCTCATAGAACATGGTCTCCAGACCCTTCACCAGGTTCACTGGCCTTCTCTGGACCCTCTCAAGTACCTCAATGTCCTTTATGAATTGAGAGGCCCAGAACTGAACACAAGAGTCAAGGTGGGGCCTCACCAGTGCTGAGTACAGGGGAAGAATCACTTCCCTGGTTCTGCTGGCCACACTATTTTTTATACTGTCCAGAGTGCCGTTGGCCTTCTTGGCCACCTAGGCTCAAGGTTGACTCATGTTCAGCCAGCTGTTGATCAGCAAATTTTTATAATTGTTGAGAATCATTTAGAAACAAAACTATCCTGCCTTGCCCAAATACATCAAACTGAAAAGAGCAAACAATACCAAACCAAATCCACCTAGAGATCTATTCCAAAAATCCTTCTGCCACAACCAGTCTTTGATTGACAAAGACTTTATTTAGCAGCAACGTTAAGTTCACCTCCTCACTCACATTCAGAGAAGGATTTCAGCACAGACACACCCATGGGAAAAGGACAGTAGCTTTTGCTAGTGATTCCTTTAGCTCTCTGCAAGGGTGGTGAGGCACTAGAACAGGTTGCCCAGGGAAGCTGTGGATACTCCATCTCTGGAAGTGTTCAAGGCCAAGCTGGATGGGGTTTTGAGCAGCCTGGGTTAGTGAAAATGTCCCTGCCTATGGCAAATGTGTTGGAACAACATGATCTTTCAGGCCCCTTCCAACCCAAACCATTCTATGATTCTTTGATTCTCTCTCCACCCATAACCCAAAAGGTTTCTCTCATGATGAACCCCTAAGCTGCTATGGCTACCTGGAAGGAGCAGGGGTTAGTATTACTTTCTGGAGTCCTTGATTGTGAGATCAAGGCTGTAAGTTGTGTAAATTGTGAGATCAAGGCTGTAAGTTGTGGAAAACCAAGGTGTCCTTGCATGTTTTGAGTGCTCGCAGTTGCTTCAGCCTTATCTTCTTGTGGACTGGATATTTCTTTTATAATCAATCCCCTTCATACGTTGATGAATGGAGGTTGTTTGAGAATCTAAAGGAAAAAAAGTATAAAAAAAGAGAAAAGGCTTCTCACATATTTGAAAAATTGCTTCACAGTCCAACAGCCTCCTCTCCCTCCTCCACCCTCTTTCCGTGCCTCTCAGCACATTGCCTGGCAGCGTTATTCCCGGTTCAGCTCCCCGCTCCCGTGCTGGGGCCAGTCACCTTGGACAAAGTCAAGTGGCTGCAGAAGTCACGCAAGCGGGTCAGCACCTGGGCTGTCTGCTCTCAGGGGACAGATCCTGCACAGGAACTGGGCTGGAGCTGCTGGGTTAGAGCTTCCCTCAGCATCTCTCCTGATGGAGCTAAAAACACAAGGCTGGATTGATGGAGGCGTCAGAAGTACATTTTCCCAGAGGTCAACCAAATTCTGGTAATGATGCAATGCTGCAGTGCACTCCTCCTAATCCAATCACACAGCATAACGGTTTAGGCTCTATCAAATAAAGTTCAAGGTAAGCATGTGAAACGTGGCTGCTCCTCAGCTGCTGGCAGCTTTCCTAAGTGATGAGAATCAGATCAGAAGAAGAAAAAAGCCTCCCATCTCCAAAAAGAAACTTCAACACAGACACACACTTGGAAAAAAGACAATACTTGAGTTCAGGTTTTCTTGCCAGGCTTTTTTTATTTTTTTAAAACATTTTTGTTTTACTCTCATTTTCCAATTTTAAAGCCTACTTGTTTTAGGTCCAGATTACTTCTAAAATTGCTGATTATTTTTGATGCCTCAGTTTATGGGTTGAAACCAGGTCTGGAGTGGGGACGCCTGATTTGTTCTCAGACGTGAGTAGACTCAGTACATTGGGGAGACTCAAGACCTTTTAAAAACACCTCAGACTGAGTGTCCAGGAGTTGGCACGTCAGAAAATATTTTTTATTTCAGGAACTGTTTGATCTTTGCCTTTATGCATGGTGCTAATAACGCCAAGGTCACCGGTCCAATCCATGTACAGGCCATCCACTTAAGAGTTGGACTTGATGATCCTTGCGGGGCCCTTCCAACTCAGAACATTCTGTGACTTTGTGATCTTTGATCAGTAAAGTCATTGATGTTACTTAAGCAGTTCAAAATATCAGATCAGGGAATATAAATCTCTGTAGGGTTAATCTGTATTGGGTAAGTAATGTAATATTGCTTCTATATGAACTTAATCTGTCGAACAGTAAATGCACCAGCAAGAATTCACACGGCTACTGACCTGATTTATTCCTTATTAAATATTAATTGCAGTTTCTTCACCATGTCCTACTGAAGTTGTGCAGCTGTGTGAGAGATATATACATATTTATCTTTAACTCAGTGCTGTGTATTCATCCAAAGAACACACAGCACTGACGGACACACTGGTTATTTCCCATTCCAAACATCTGAATAAAAGCAAATTGGAGGTACTCTACAGATCTATCTGCTACTTAGTTTGCTCCCACCCAAAAGAGATTTTTCTGGGTTTGGAGAGTGCCTCCCTCTCCTCTCTTTGCATGTTCTAGTCCCCAGTGGAACGCTTCACAGTGATGTCACTTTTCCGTGGCTGAATTTTCAAGAGAATTAGGCTTGCAACGAGCAGGGTGCTGTGCACCTTCCTCAGCTGGTTCCCGGATATTGTCGGTTCTTAATTACCTGTGAGGGGATTACCCAGGGCATGGATTAACTCTGCAGTGGCTGCAAACCACTGAGGCCAGACCTGCCCCAGCTGGCTCAGATCTGCAGTTGGCAGGACTGTGCTGGCTCTGTGCTGCAAATGCTTGCGGGTCTGAACTCCCCTGGGATGTCCAGCTACTACAGGAAAGTTAAGATTTAGCCTTGTTTGGTTTCTTGCTTGTGTGCTACCTTGCAGAATAAGGATAGAACTGCAAATCATTGTCATGGCACTGACTTAATAGTATTGAAATCCAGCTAAACTCAACTTATTAATATAAAACCTGCTTCGAAGGAAAATGAAGCCCTGAACTAATTATTTAAGACTTGATTCATTCTGTTTCAAAATCCCTGACTTTCTTTTTTTCTCATGAACCTAATATACTCATCTGCCTGTTTACCAGCCCTTTCCCAGTGTCTGCAGTGTTGTTGCACTGGTGTGATGGATAAGAAGTGAAACAGCTCCTTTCTGATTTAATTGATGTTCCCAACTCTGCCTGAGCAACTGTTTCTTCAGAATCTGGTTGCTTTCTCTGAGCAAACTATGCTGTTGTCAGTGTTTACTGAAGGGATTTGTTGACTGGGAATTGCAGGTATTTCTTACACATTGATTGCCACTCTTGCCACTCACTGTTTTCAACTATGTTTTGTTTTCTGAAGAGTTCATTACCCTGGCCAAGGCTTTTGTTTCTCTCAAGTGCAGCTCACAAGTCTGCTGTGTGGTTCTCATTTGTTCCATCTGCTAGTTGTTTGCTTTGTTGTTTGGTAAACCTGTTATTCAATTACTTTCGGCAGCACTGTAGAAAATTCAACCATGGCAGCTCCAGTTGTCCCATATCCAAAGCTGAATGGTCATAGACCAATGGACAATGCACCAACCTCCATTCTACATTCAGAAATGGTCCCTTCTGAGCAGCCTTGGAGACTTCCATGTGTGTTCCTGATGGGACAAGCAAAGAATCATAGATCATTAAGACTAGAAAATACCTCCAAGATCATCAAATCCATCCTATCAGACTAGATAAGGGAGAAGCCATGGCAGGCATATGCCTTGCTTTATACGGGGCCATATGGGCTTTGATATTGAGATGGAAGTTTCTCATTGTTCCCAAATTATCAAAACTCTTATGGATGTTTGTATATACTTTCCATCTGCTGATGCGTTGTGCTCCTGCACTGCTGGAGCACTCCAGCCTCAGCTGCAGAAGTCCTGGGAAACAAGGGATCAACCTGAATATCTTGTGAGCCTAGCTGAGCAACCATGGTGGTGGCGAAGCATGAACAGCACAGTGCATGAAGCTGTAAAATTGTCAGTTCAGTAACAGCAATGCAAAGCACTTCAGTCAGGCCAGAGCCCTGGATTAGTCTTTGAACCAGAATCCCCCTCTCTTCCTTGCATCGTTAATACAACACAGTGTAAGAACTGTGCTGCTAGGAGGGCAGCTGCACTAGATGCTGCAATTATTTTTTCCTAAAGTTTGACTCTATAAAGGAGTGAACCAATGTGTCTCAAAGTCTGAGAAATCTTAGGGAACTTATTTTCAACAAAGCTTGTGTGTTTGGAATCCTCTTTTCAGGGCACCTTTCCTTTAGTGACATTTATTTTTCTAAGTATACTCCAGACTGAAAAATGGGCTTTTCCAGGAAGAAATGCTTTTAAAACTACATTTTACCCTGATATATTCTGTTGTAACATCCTATACCTGGGATAAGACACAACAGCAGGCATTCCAAGTCAGAAGCTGCCTCTCATTTCTTAGAAAACAGACATTATGGTAACATAACGTCTGGTTTATTCTCGGGAGGAAGTAGCTGGTAGAGGTTTAAAGTACTGCAAGAACCATTCAAGCACATGATTTACATCAGGCTGTTCTTCTGACAAGATGAAACATACCAGGAAATGGGTTTTACTTGCTCTTTAAGTAGATAATTTTGGAGGAAGTTTGGACTGTGAAATGAGGGAATCTGTCAGAAGCAGCAGTTGAGATGTGACAAAGACAGACAAACTTCATAAAAAATATACTCATTAGGCATTCAGGAATAATTCTTTACTTACAGAGTTAAAATTACATTTTCAGATAATATCCTTCGAATGATGATTTTTGTTTTGTGTTATCATCTCACAATTTTGTAAAAACTTCCTTAACTTCTCCCCTTTTTACTAATCCTTTGAGCCACAGGATAGGAAAAAAGGTGCCAACACGTGAATTCAAAGAATAAAGCATGAATGGGGAGCAGATGCTACCCATGACTCCTTGCTTTCTCTTTAGCAAGTTTCCCAGGGTCATATACAATACAGTATCCAAAAGATTAGAAAACTACCCAAAGCACCCAGAATGCTGAGTGGAGAGTGGTCTGTCTTCCCTGTGCTCAGCATGCAGCTGTCCAGAGCAAGATAGCAGAAGATGTTGATAAGAGGGATCTTAAAATCTTTGTTATCCACTGCCTAATTCAGAGCTGCAGAGAGATGTCTCTGCTTCCTCTGAATTCAGCCTTCAGCTACTCCTTGAAAGTGGTACAACCCCTTCCTGACCTCACATTGTGTTCAGCCAGGTGACATCTTTCTGGTTTCTCCATTTTGATTTTACTTTGGCTCCCTCCCAAGTGCAGACATAGGGTTTTCAGACATGAGGGAGAATGAAGGGAAAGGACTTTCATCCAGGGGGATGGAGTGGAAGGATATTTATTCCTACACAGGTCAGGATTAAGTCCACTTTTATCTCATCAGTGATAAATATCTGTATAACCTGTTCTTTAAAAGGTCTGCAGAAGCAGCTTTTCAGATTTTCTGAGGTATTTCTACTGCCCTTCTTTATTAGTATCCTTTAACAGTCTAATGCGAACCATTTGTTCTGCAAATTTCTCTTTCTCCATAGGCCTCTTCCATAACCTTGTATGTGCTGGGAGACCACTGATATATCCCTCCCCATGACATCATTTCCTAAACAAAAGAAAGCCAGTTTTCCCACAGGCCATTTTTAGACTTGCTATCTTTGCTGTTTATCTCTGGACTCTCTCCAATCTTTCTACATCTCAGTGGGATGCCCAATATTAGACACAATACTCCAGCTGAGGTTTCACCACCAAGATAAAGGAGAATAATCCTAATCATCTCCTGTGTCTCCCATATGTCAATTCAGTCAGGAATGAGATGTGTCTTCTACAATAGCAGCATATTGTTGAATGCTATTTAGTGCTCAGATCTCACCCTGACTTCTTCCCTGCAGCACTGCAGCTTTGCCAGTTATTCACCATTTTGCATTGGAATTCTCCTTTCTAAGCAGAACAGTTATTGATTGATTTTGGTTTTATCTGAGAAACTCCTCAATGTGCCAAGATCATTTTTGTTAGTCAACCTGCCATCTGGGGGCTCAGGAATACCTCTCAGCTTGGCTTTATCAGCAACTTTTGTGGGCCTTTTCTACAATATCATCCAAGGTATTAAGAACAATAATGAATGAGCCACATTCATGAAAGACCCTCACAGGACCCCTTGTAATGCTCTCTGAGTTTGATAGCAAGCTCCAATTAACAGTTGAAATGCTGGATTTACTGGAATCCAAGTCATGTGTGTAATCTAAACTTCCCCCTTGTGCATAGGGTTCGTTAAGGGGAAAAGTTTAATGACTGGACACCACTTAATAACTTCACCCTGGCAATGGCCACTTCCTATAAATAGAGGGGGAGACAAGGAGGTTGGGTTTTTTTTGTGTCTCCTGATCTGTCACTGGGGAGAAACAAGTTATATGTTCTCATACAAGGCAAAAGATGATAAATTACCCCTCTTTAATAGAGGGGCAAGGCAACATGGTACTTCTTGTCCTGCTGTCTGTCCTCAAAGCAGCTAAGATAGTCTGACTAAAAAAATTTGAATGTTTGACCTTCTTGGGGCAGGCAAAATAGCAACTGGAGTGTGAATAAATATGTTTGCAATGAAGAACACACATTTTAGAAATATTCTGTCCCATCTTCCTCTAAACTGCTTATAGGATGTTAAGCGAGACTGGAAGAAAGCCTCAGTGAAGTTATCTGCATTCCCTTCGACCTCTGCTTTCTTATCCAACATTTGTGCTACCTTGTCAAGGAGGAAATTTGATTGATCTGAAATCACACATTCTTTGTAAATCCCTGTTGGCCTTTTCCTATCAACTGGTTTTTACCATGGTGCATATGGATTGCTCAGTGACTCCTTCTAGAGTCAGTCTGGGGGTAAAGGTGAGGCTGACTGATTCCATAGTTTTGGGTTCCCCATTCTTTATGTGCTCTCCCTCCTCTGTTTCAGTACTTCGGCCTCTCTTGTGTCTTCTTCCAGTCCTCAGTGGTAATTAAAAATGGTTCACAGATCATTTTTGGTGAACGTCAAAATCCTTTGGTGAATTCCATTATACCTTATAATTTGAATAGCTGTATCTTATCTACATGGTCTTTAACTTATTATTTTTCCTCTTTGAGCTCGTCCTTTTACCCTGTTGTTAAAATTAATTGCCTTAAGTAGCTGTTCATAATTTTTTAGTGTAGTCTGCAGAAAAGAGAGTATTGAACTCTTCAGTCTTCTTTGGACCATGTACTATTTATTCTCCTTCCCTGTTAAGTAATGGACCAGTAATTTCCTATGTTTTTCCCTACTTTTAATGCATTTTTAAGACTTTTTCATGTTACTCTCTATGTTCCTCTCAATCTGAAACCCATTTTATTCCAAACCCTCCCTGAGGTTTTTATGTCCTTAATGATGCACTTTTTTGCCTTTTGTGCAATTTTTTTTTTTTTAGTTTATTTTCAGGCCCTTAAAACACTCATGATGCAGTCATAATGGCTTCTCACTGTGCTCTCTGTCCTTCCCCTGTATCAAGATAGGCTGCTATTGTGCCTTTAATACACTCTCTTGATATAACTGCCAGCTCTTCTGCCCTTCTTTATCCCTTAAATTACCTTCCCAAGAGACCCTACAGATGAGTTTCCTGGGTTTGCTGAAATTTGTTATAATTTATTTTTTTTTTTTGGGGGGGGAAGTCCATTATTCTTATTTTGTTTTCTCTGACTTCTTAATTTTTTTCTTAGAATAACAATTCTCAGCCCTTTCATCTGTCATCTCTCCTTTTACCAGTTCCTCTCTATTATACAGAATCAAACTCCAAACACTTTGTCTCCTTATAATTTCTTCCACCATTTGATAAGTTCCTGCTTCATTTCAAGGACTTTATAGATAATTTGAACCTACCATGCTCTCCCAGAAAATATCAGGGCATTTGATATTCCTTATTCTCCTTCAGGTGTTCATAGTCTATGAAAGACACATCTTTTCCCATTATTCCTTCTTATGTGGAGACAGAAGCAAACCTGCATCACTTTTGAACTTCATGAGAAATTCACGTGCTCTAGGTGTAAAATACAACATCCCCTTTTGTTTCTTTTCTTGCATAACATGCTGTCTCCCCTGTATTAATATTCCAGTTTTCTTGTTTGTCTCACTGAAGGAGGGCTAAACCAGGTCTTTCTTGAGCTAACACCTCATGTATGGATATATTTGAGGTTCCAGGGCTGGAGTTTAGATACCAAAGGGTTTTACTGCATCAGATGGTGGCCCTTTCAGCTCAATAACTTGCATCTGCCCACGGTCATGGAAGATGCCTAATGACAAAATATACAAACAAATCAGGAATATGCTGATATTGCCTGTGGCTTTCTTTTCCACTTTCAGGCAGATTTCAGCTTGGGGTTTTCACATGCTACAGGTTGTATCTCTGCTTTGAGTTTAACAGGCCCTGATAATCTTCTCTTCCATGCAGTGCCTAATTGCTTTTTGAACTTATTGATAACTTCCAGAACATCTTATTGTGATGAATTCCATGATCTAATTATGCACTGTGTGAACAAGTACTTCTTTGTGTAAATCTGGCTGATCATTTCATCTGGTACTCACTAGTTCTTGTGTAATGACTCCATGCTGTGAAAAATTATGTTACAGCATCTCCTCATCTCTTCAAGGTTAAAGACTGTCATGGTTCTTTACCTTGGATCATCTCTCTTGTCCTTCTCTTTAGTCATTTGAGTTCTTTTCTACCTTTTTTAGATGGGAAAACCAGAAGTGCACACAATGCACTGGGAATACAAGTAGCATACACTGGACTGGGAGGAAATATTCTGTCTTATTCTCTATTCTTTTACTAATAGCCTCTCACACCATTTGACTATGGACCTACTGCTCACATTGCATTGACATTTCCCTAGAGATGTATGCATTGAATCAAGACCTCTATCTGCAGGTATGTTTAAAAAAATTAGAGTCCACTCTCATGTGGGTACAGCCAATTTTTGGGTGGGTTTCTTTTTCCCCTAGCCCCACAATGCCATTCTTCGTATTTATTGGCACAGAATTTTATTTGCCAGTTTCTCTCCCAGCATCCAAAGATCATTCTGCAGTGTTTTGTAATTATTATGAGAGCATTTAACATCATATCTGCAGTAAAGTTTGTTGTCTTATTGCTCAAGATTTTTTGCCTCTAGTCAGCTGTTGTCTCTATTGATTATGCAGTTTTGTGTCTATTGATTATGTGGTTATTCTGGACCCTCTCATCTATTGACTTTTTTTTTTTTTTAATCAAACAGTCTAAAAAAATTGGTTTGGAACAAAGGCTATTTGTAGGCACTGTAGACCTACAATCAAAAGCCTCAAAATGTTTTTCTGGATGCCTTCAAATAATCCCAATGAAGTAGAATAGTTTGATTTTGTACTTGGCTGCTCAAGAGCAGCTCACGGCTGGTACGTTAGTCTTTAAGTAATCTGGAGCCTCATATAGCTCTGATTTCCACAAGCTTCACTTAGTGATGAAAAGGTGTTTTCTCCTTTAAAAGTTCATATATTAAGTGTTAAAGACACAGACAACAAGGAATTATTATCTTTGCTTTGAGGAACTGTGGCATTTTTTGCAGCTGTAATTGCAAGCAAGTGTTTAGTAAGTGGGAGGCACTACAGAGCAAGTCCCTTTATCCATCACATTACCCTAATAATTAAACTGTCAGCCTGGGAAGTCAGGCTTTAATATGAAAAAAAAAAAATAAAAAACCCAATCAAGCAGTGGTAAAAAATTGTTACTATTCCACCAGTTAAGCCTATAATTTTTTTTCTCTTAATCATTATGTTTGCATAAGGCATTGCTCAGAACACAGATTTTTAAATGTTTTTTTCTGTAATACTTTTTATATGTTTTAAAATAAAAAGGAGTTATTTAACAACTCTCTATTGTTCCTGTGACTCTGAGAAACAATTATCCAAAGAATCATTGACAATTTTTTTACTGTGGTTTATTTCCAAAATGAACTCCAGGTGTGTTTTCTAGAATCTCCAGACACCTTTTCCTTCAGGATGTAAATCCACCTGATGATCAGCTTCTCCTGAACTCTTCCTATGGGTTCATTCTGGAGGGTGTTAGATTGGATCTCTGTTAAAGGGAGAAGTCACCCTGCTGCTCTGATCCCTTTGTGGTGCGACACGAACATCTGTCCTCTGCACATTTTTTCTAAATGTTGGATTTTGCATGGTTTTTCTCCTGCTTTCTGCTTCCCAGCTTGTGGTTCAGACAGCAACATTCTTGTCTATAATGAAATGGGTGGCACTGGACCAGAGACACAGAGTCTCATTAGAAGATCATGAAAAATGCAACAGTGAAATGAGGTATTTGAACCTGACAGGTGGCTCTGCACTGACTCAGAGGCATCATCCCTCCGAAAGTTTTCTTCTCCCTCTCTCACCTTTGCTTTCAGGATCTGTCCTGATAAATGCTACCTCACTGTAAGGATGGACTTTGAGATAAGAATAGTTTTCCTTTGGGAAAGGGATAAACCCCCCATTGACCTTATTCTCTGATCAGAAGGGACACTGGGCACCATCATTCCTAGCCAAAAGCTGTTTAATCCAGAAACCTCAATGGTCTGTCTGATCAAGATGAAACCACTGGCCACAGAAGGCTGAATACTATTTGTGAATTCACATCTAAAGAAAAAGAACAAAAGTCAAAATTATCATTTACCCTTGGAATAGTCATGAAGAAGATAATAACATCTGCTTCTATATTATGACCTATATTTTTCTACACTTGGAATAATAGAGGAATACAGCATGCACCACACTATGTGAATAGCTAGAAAAGGCTGATTTCTTTATGTTAGCACTTTCTATAATGACTCCCTGTGGTATATGACATTGTGGCTGTCATCGCCTTTGTCCTCTTCTAACTAGGACCAGACAGAGAGAAGTACAAGGCTTTAGTATCCCATTACCAATTTCCTGAGCAACAGAATGCCAAGTTCCAATTTGTGTTCTAATTTTAACTACAGTATAGATTTTTAAATAAGTTTCAAGCTTCCTATTAACATGATCTGTCTGCTCCTTTAGTGCTCTCTCATCCCATTCTGATCGACCCATGAATGGGCTCCCTGTATTATTCATTGTACACTAAATTAAGCTTTTAGTGTTAAAGGCTTTCAAGTGTAGCATTCTTTCCGTAGTACTCAAGACTTGTGTCAACACACAAAGAAAAAGCACTTAATAGATTTAAATATCTAATATCTACCCTTTTATACAGCTGTTATTAAGACTCAGGAGCATTTGTTATTCTGGTAATATTACTTATTGTCCTGATATTAATTTCATTACTCAGGGAGTGTGCACTATAGAGTTCCAAAGTATATTTGCATCATAGAACCTTTAATTAGTCTTGAGTTTTTTCTAAGAAAGGGTTAGGCAAATGAAAATCATTATGGTTAGTCATGGCTTTGTATACCTTCAGAAATTAGGAAATTTGTTTTCATCACCTGTGAAAAAGATGAATAATAGCAGAGAAAACACAAAAATAATAAAACACAAAATAAGCAAAAATGGAATGCATCATTTGATGGTATACTGTTGGGTTTTGTTATGGTTTTTGAACCTAGATTTTGTCAGGAAATATTTGAATAAGTATTTAATAGCTTCTTAGCTGCATTTCTCTGCATTACTCAATGAGGCACTCCACAGGGGTCACCCACAGATGTGTAACCCCTGCATCACTCTGACAAGCAAGGAAAAGAATTATCTTGACTATATGGCTACTAACCACTCAGGTAACACTTCATGAAGATGACTGGACAGGTTACTTCTCTTAAAGTTCTTGTCTCAAGCCTGTGCAGAGCTGTGGCTCTAGTACTAACATATTCTTTCCAACCCCTTCAGTGTCAAAAATGCATCTCTGTGCTCCCAAGATGCAATGTACTGTCCTTTCACCTTTACCGCCACATATTAAACTGAATCACTGAAACCAAACCTTTTAAAACATTCATCATTTTACAGAGGTAGGTTATTACTGTGATTTGGGTTAAACATACTACCCTACTGCCCTTGCCCAAAGAACCAATTTCCAGCAAAGCCTCACAAACCATTTTAGATGTTTGGCAGAATCTGTGGAGTCAAAAACTGTCATGGGGAAGAAAAGTCCAGCAGGGCTCAGGAGTGCACTGGGAAGCTGTGAACTTCTATGCTGTGAGAAACATTAGTGGAACAATACCCTCACCTCATGAGTGACATTTTCTTCACAAACACAATGTGCAAAGGTTATGGGCATTTGAGGGGCTTGTTGCATTTTCAAAGGAAGCTGAGAGACAAAAAAGCAGCTTGCAGAGCAAATGAACCTGACCCACTATCTCAAAACTTTAGACTGGTATTTGATCCAAAAACTAAACCTTCCTGGGTTTTCTGCCAAGCCACTTCACTTCTCTTAGACAAGAAATAAACTCCTACTGTACACATAATGGTCAGGCAATGCCTTATTTAATTTACCTTGTTGTAAAAGCCAAGGAATCAGGAAGAAATAAAGCTGCTGCATGCCATAGGGGACCAGTGCATGGGAAGGGCAGAGCTGGCATTTAGACTCAAAGTATGAATGAGTAGAAGTTAACTCTTTTCCTCAACTCAGCTCCTAATGTGAGTTTCTATTTTGTGAAAGGACCGTATTAAAAAATGTGTATTAAGCGTGTCTGTGTCTTGTGGTTAAAGGACACAAATCTTCAGGTTTCTGTCTGAGGGTCACAGCTTCTGTGTCTCACCAGACACTTTTGTTGTGGATTTGTTTTTTTCAGAAAGGCACGTACAAAGCTCATTCTTTTCAGAGATGGAGTTTGTAATAGAGACAAACATGTCAGGATTTGCCTCTTCTCAGAAAATTCAAATCCCTTTCATTTCTTCCAAGTTAATAGCTCCTGTAAGATATTTAAATGTTTTAAAGCAAAACCAAATAAAACATGGAGAATGAAAATGTTATGGGTTTAATGACTGCATGGTTTGGGAGCCAGTAGTGAGAATCCAGGAGCTTCAAGAGATGGCCTAAGAAAGAAGGTGGGTGTAACACAGTCTGTAGCACTGGGTAATGTGTTCTGAGCCTCTTGGCTCCTGGGGAATGTTAAAAAAAGAAAAAAAAAAAGAAGGAAACACAACCACACCCCACAATAAAACCCAGAAATTATCTTGGCCAGGGGAAGAAGTGATTTCAGCTCCATTGCTGTTGAGCAGCCACTCCCTGCTTGTCCCCATCTTCACTCCTATACCAAGGTGAAAACAAGAAATCCATAAGCCAGGAGTAGTGTCAGCGTGGAACATCTTCCAGGCTGCCTTTGTCTGCTTGCTAATAATGAAAGTCTATTTATAGCTCAGTGCAGAGCAGGGAGAATGTGCTGTGGGTGACAATGTGATATGGATTTCACAGTCCATCAGTTTGGATTTCAAGTTTGCAGTCATCTCTTGGACTAATTGAGAAGTCAGACACTGTTTTGGGATGTTGCAGGCAATGCAAAATAGGGCGCTTGGTGCTTGTTTAGCGAGCATTTGGGGTCAGGCTGGCTGGGGCAACGTCAGAGCACTCTGAGATCAGCCTGGCTCTGTACAGTGGCCTTAGAAAACCCATCTCATGGAGAGAGGTTTTGCATGCTGAGCGTCATTGTGCTCGTGGGCTTAATATCTGTCATAGCCCATCACTCCATGGTAATAACTAGTAGAAGTCCCAGATTAGACTGCAGCCTGGCCCTGGGACCCCGCACTGCAGACACAGTGAGGGCATGGTTGCACCCTTGCAGCAGAACCTCCCAACTACCTCTCTTCCTTCTGCCCCTCCTGAGCCTCAACATTTTGGTCACCAGTGCAGTGTCCCCCTAGCTGTTTCTAGGGTTTCACAGTGAAAGTATACCAAAACCCATGCAGTAGCAAAAGGAAAAGGGGAGGAGATGTTTTTGGTACATCCCAGCTTCATCATTCCCCTTTTGCTGTGCTGGCACTGCTGAAGTCTGGCACCAGGACAAACATGGGGAAATACTGGGAGAGAGGTGCAGTTGCCCTCAGGGAGGAAAGGGGAGGCACTGGGAGACAGTGAGCAGCAGATTGCAGCTGTGCCACTGTCTTCAAAAACAACTCTTGCTCCAGAAGAGTAACATTTTAATTTGACAAATATTGGAAAGAGTAATAGAGGCACAGAGGCTGAGACGAATCATGCCACCACCTTATAGGACCAGGAACACACTTAGCCTTTCTGTGGAGGGGCAGAAGAAATGATCTATTGGGAATGTGCCCTTCCCATACAGGACCACAGTGAACCATGCCCCAGAAGTGGGCCTGACCTACTGTGATCATTGGTGTGGCCATGTGGATGGGTCTCATCACATCTGCAGCTTCACTGCTGTGCTGGTGCCACAAAGCTGTTTGATTGTGCTCAGAGCAGTGTAAATGGGGCCAAATCAACAGGGAAAGAAATACTCAGGTTGGTTACTTAGTGGTCTTGAATAGCTTCCAAACTGCTGGGAGCAAGCTGCTGTCTGTTAGTGGTGCCAGGACTTGGGTGCTTTTTCTGTTTCCTCTTACTACAAATCCAGTCCTTTGGGCTTAGTTCAATTCATTTGCCTCTTTCTGGTCATGTTCTCATTCAGTGTTGTTAGACAAGTGTCTTGATGAAGCACTCCTGGATGGTGTCTAGCCTTTTCCCATTGCCATTTCAGCTGGTAACCCTTGTCCTTGAGGGTGAAAAGCCTATGTTTAGAACTTCAGCCCTATACCACAAGGAATTGGAGTCCATACTAGGGGCTATTTCATCCAAATCATTTTCACAGAGAAGGTGCTAAGAACTATAAGATGAAGTGCCTTTGCCTATACTCAGGCACTGCATATACCACCCAACTCTGGCAGCTCTGAGATATGGGGTCTATGAATTTAATGCAGTGCCTAATTTTAAACCACAGGTTTCAGAGTTTTAGGACTTGCTTTTCAGGTTTTTCCCTCTTGCGTGTGAGTCTGATGTTATTTTAGGCAGACCATATGCTGTCTTGGGGCAGGGAGACAGACTACATGACCTTCTGCATTTTGCCCCTTCTTTCTGTCTAGAAAGTCAATGATAAATCTCAGTAGTTTCACATAAGAAGAATCTGTCTAAAGCACTGCAAGTGCTGGAGTTTTATTTAAGAGTCTCTTGGAAACACAAGGTAGCACTAGCTCAGTTAACTATTTGTGACTGCAGCAGTGACTGGTCTTACTTTATTGTCATCTCTTGAGGAATCTCAGGGTCCTGAACAGGGATTCTAAACTCAGACATATCAGTAGGCACCTGGGTCAGCATTCACAAGCATGTTGACATACTAGATTTCATCATCCCAGTGGATAATCAGGTGCCCATATCTCTTTATAGGTCTGCCCACTAATGACTGCATAGTTTGGAAGCTACTTATTGATCAAGGGCTGATACTCCTCTTGAGGTGATCACTCATCCCACTTTCTACTGCCAGATTCGTGACCACCTGAGAAGCCTGAACATACATAGTCTCTGGGATCAGATGAGATACCTCCCTGAGTCCTGAAGGAATTGGCTGATTTGGCTGCCAAGCAGGTCTCCAAGACTGACCTGTCAGTCTCACTTTGTGCCTGGACACATCATGGGACAGATGTTCTAGAAACTGTGCAAAGGCATATAAAGGGCAGGGAGGTGATTTGGGACACCAGGATGGATTCACCAAGGGCAAGTCCTGTCTGACCAACTGAAGGGCCTTCTATGATGGAGTGACTCTACCAGTGGACAAGGGAAGAGGTATGAATGTCTCCTATCTGGTCTTCTGTAAGGACTTTGACATGGTCCCCCACAACATCCTTCTCTCAGAATGGGAGAGATATGGTTTTGATGTATATACTGTTCAGTACATGAGGAATTGATCAGCTGGATTGAGGCAAAAAGTGGTATAAATGCAGGCTGGGGCATGAATGGATTGAGAGCAGCCCTGAGGCCCCACCTCAGTACTCATCCAGCTCTAGGGGACTCAGCACAGGAAGGACACAGACCAGCTAGAGCAGGTCCAGAGGAGGGCCACAAAAATGATGAGAGCTTTGCAACACCTGTCGCATGAGGACAGGCTGAGAGAACCGGAGTTGCTCAGCCTGCAGGAGAGAAAGGTCCAAGGAGGTGTTATTGTGGCCTTTCAGTACTTAAAGGGAGCTTATGAGAGAGATCGGGATGAACCTTTTAGTAGAGTGTGTTGCATTAGGACCAAGGGAAATGTTTTTAAACTGAAAATAGATAGGTTTAGACTAGGTATTAGGAAGAAATCCTTTACTGAACGGGTGATGAAACACTAGCACCAGTTGCTCAGACAGATTGCAGATGCCCCATCCCTGGAAACATTCAAGGTCAGGCTGGATGGCAATCTGGTTGACACTGTCCCTGCTCATTGCAGGAGGCTGGACTACATGATCTTTGAAGGTCCTTTCCAACCTAGACCGTTCTATGATTTTATGATCCTGTGTTCAGTTTTCACTTTGATGAAAGGAATAACATCTGTGTCAGAGCAAAATCAAGCATTTTGAGGCACTTTGGATGAGCTAATTGATATAGTAAGACAAAGCAACAAGAAAAGGCAACAGTGAATTATATCTTTTCAGTTTTATTTTAAAACTATAGGGAGACTTTGAACACAGAACTCAGATAATACAAACTCTAGCATCCACTGAGTCCTAATGCAGCTGGATTTAGAGTCCCTACTGCCATTTTCAACTTTTACCTTATTCCCTCCTCTATGTTTTCAGCTACGTTCAGTCTTTTTCCATTGAAAAGTCTGTAATTCAGTCTACTTGACATTGTCCCAATATCTGATAATAAAACATTAGCTATTGGCTATGAGAAAAGCAAGCAATTTGTGGCTTAGCCTCTTGACATTCCCAGCTCTCTCCTCCTGCTCAAACACACCCACACATGGTTATTTTTCAGCCTTAGGAGGCACAGCACTACAGCCACAAGTTACCACACAGTCACCATGAGTTTCTAAAATCAGTGAACTGATGAAGCCTTCACAGGTTGGATCATGTTTGATGACAAAGACCATGACTTGCATCTGATAAGCAGAAAGTTCTGGATTATCCTGCATCCTTGCTGTCAATGGCTTGACATAAAGACGTTAAGAAAGGAGAAAAGATATCTAATTTATTCAGCAAAGCTAAAAATACACTCTTAGAAAATGTAAGAAGCAAATTCCCAAGTTGTTACAGGTTTTGATAAGAAGCAGTCTGAGCACAACCCATTGTTCCTTATCAAAAGCAGTTTGCTTCTTCCCTTTGTTAAGTAGCCTTTGGCTTCTGCTTTTGCACTGGGCAAAGTGCAATGCAGATCACCTGGTGATGACTGTACCATTCCCTTTCTACTGAAGAATAAAAGAACCTGCTGCTAAGTGAAAGGTACAGCAGCTTCAGGTCTATCAGTTTTATCAGTTGTAAAATCTGCAGCTGTGAGGAACAAGCTGTATGGCTTATTTCAGAACCAGAAGGATGTTGTGACCTCCCCCAAGCCCTTGACACTAAAAGTCGAATTTTGTCTATGCTGGGTACAAGATTCAGCATTGTCATTAACTTCACTCTTCTCTGTAGTAACAACTGTTACTTGATCAAAGTAACTTGGTCTTGTTCTAAGACTGATTTGACATTCATAACTCTCCACAGATAAACTCCCATAAAAACAAGTGTTTGAGTGCAGCTTATGGTGATAATCAGTCCTGATTTCTTCGTTCAAGCCTTGAACCTCCAGCCTGTTACACTTTCCCAAACAGCACTCTGTGTCCCTTCTTTAGAGGGATGTCTCCAGGGTCTTCAGAGACCACCAGTACCATCTGCATGTTTTACACGTTCATACTTATAAACACAGTCCTCTTGCACACTTTGATTTTAATTAACAGGCTGTCACTGGGAGAATCAGTTAGATATGATAACAGTTTTGGGAGCCACATCAGTAGGGCACTATGGTGAAATGTTCAGTTCCTTAGGTGCAGAGACTGTCAGCATGCGTCCACTGTCTCCATTTTTAGAGTTACTGTTAGCTCTGCCAGCTCAGACACCATGAGACACCCCGGAGTTCAAGAAAGAATTTATAGCTGTGGGTACCATAAAATGTTGTTTCTCAGCCAAAGTTATTGGTGTTGGCACACAAATTGGGGAAAACAGAGGTGGGGGTAGTAATTTTTTGGCTTTGCCATTTTATTTCTTCCTCTGTGTGTCTTAGAGGATGTTGATGGCTTGCTCTACAAGGCACAGATGACTTGCCTGCTTCATATTGAGGGTTTCTCTTGTTATGGGTAAACTCCTGCTCCTAGGAGATGTGTTATGGGGAGGCAGAAGCATAATTGTGGGTACAAAACCAAAAGGCAATGACTTCTGGTCATGTGTTTGGTAAATTTTTGAAAGCTGTGTGTTGCACAGTTGTGTGGAAATAGTGATTTGATGTACTGGGAAGCTGTGTTGGCTCAACCTGATCAAGGATAAAACAACTTCTTTGATCCACTCAAGGTCTTGTTTTTCATTTATTTCCCAAATCTGGCAGTGATGAGGGGTGAAGGGGAGGGAAGTGAGGGGGAGCCTGAGAGAGCTGGCAGTATCAACATATCCAAGCTTTGAGAGACTCTGGTGGAATAACTTAATTGACTAATGGCCTGTATAGAGCTGTAATGGGATCCAAAAACAGAAAGCTTTTAAGCAAAACTTAAAGCCAACAGCATCAATAATGGTGAGCTGAGAGCACTTACTCCTTTTGTTTCTTCCTGTAAGATTGGTGGCACATCCCCTCACCTACTCTCTATCCCTAAAGGTGTTTCTCCATCTAGTGTCCCTGGGCAACAATTACAGCCAGATTGATCCCAGTGTCACCCTTCTGCTCCCAGATGGCTCAGAGGTTTCCTCAGAAACACTAAGCAGAGAGAAAGAAGATGGATTCTGGATGTTCCTTAGAGCTGTCCTGGGCTGCAGCCACCTCTGGGAGTGGTTCCAGTCACTGGCTGCTCTTCTGGCATTTGGGGGTGATTTGCTTTGTTTTGTCATCATGGAGCACATATAAATTTTGATCTTCCACTTTTCCTCACCCCTTTGAAACTCCTGCTCTCTCAAGTCTGACTATTTGGAGTTGCTTTGCCAAGCTGATGTGAAAGTCCGGGTTTCAGGCTGCTGGAACATCCCCTTGCCTCCATGCATATATTTTCAAAGAGGATTTAGTGTATGGGAACTGACTGCTGCTCTGCTGCTCCCCAGCATAACCTGCAAACTTTCCACAGCATTATCCCAGCCTGTGGTGTGCACGTGTGCATGCACATAGCTGTGAAATCTAATGATGTGTTTTAGGCAATATCATGTCTAAACTAGCTAGGCTAGCAGAACCTTTCATGTCACCTTCACTGTTTGCCCTCTCTGCTGAGTTTTTTAATGTGAGTAATTGAACCACAGTCTTCATATGCACCGCTATTATTAATTTTTTGGATGAAGATGTTGCCTCTCTTCCAGGCACAGTACCCCTGAGGCCCTGAAGCATGCACATATGGTGACACATTGCTCTGTTCCAGCAAGGTAGGTGGTTGGGCTGTTCTTGCTCTCCTCCTTAATTTCCTCTCACATCCAAACCTCTTTTCAAAAGCTGAAAGTTCCAGGCTTCTCGTCACATTTCCCTCTCAGCACCAGCTTTTTTATGTGAGGTCAAATGCAGTTCATTCTGCAGCCTTGTGGGAACTTGCTGGGCATCAGCAACAGCAGAGGCAGAAAGTAAGCATGGACAGATGGCTCTTGGCCGAATCTCCTGCCTGTCAATGGCTGGCAACTCCTTAGAAATCTGTGGTGCTTCAGGGAGAACGGGCAGGGCACTGCCAGCTTCTACATTCAGTCTTGCTGGTTGCACCTGCCAGGGACAACATA
Source organism: Dendrocincla fuliginosa (assembly GCA_035047845.1). NCBI lineage: Eukaryota > Metazoa > Chordata > Aves > Passeriformes > Dendrocolaptidae > Dendrocincla > Dendrocincla fuliginosa. The sequence goes on along the minus strand of JAWWMO010000083.1, from coordinate 146,618,700 downwards.
TGGTGCACAGAACTTTCAGAGAGAGTTGGACAGGAGATGGCTGCAGGTGCCCCACTGCGACTCAAGGCATGTCTGGCTCTGCTGGCTGGCACCAGCTGAAATGCCACACAGCAAAGTGTCTTGGAATGCTCCTAAGAGGGCATCCCATAGTCGATCAGAAAAGCAGTGAAGATATCAGGGAATCAAAAATATTGAGGCTTTGTGCTATGTCCTACTTAACACCACTTCATCAAAGGCTTTTGGGAACCAATCTACACATGTTTCTAGCAGAAATGTGACATCTGAGGATTATGTACTTGCTCTGTCTATATCTGAGAAGAGGAAAGTCATGGTATAGAATGGTCAGGGCAGGATCATTTTCTTGCAGAATAACAGCTCACATCCTACTTTGAGATAAGGATTCCTCTTGGGGGTCTGTCAGATTTACACATCAAATCAGAAGCCCGAACTCTCTGTCCCCTTAGGATGCAAGAGGATTGTTAGATTGGTCCACAATGCATGCATCCCAGCAACACAGCCAAGCTTTGGAGCTCCTGAAGGAAATCCTTACCCTGAGATATGTTAAGATACTATCAACTGTGTTACAGAAATCCCATTTTAGATGTGGGGAGGTTCTGTGATTTTAAGGGAATTAATACCCAAGGGTCTATCAGAGAGAGCAGTGAGTCCTGTCCTCTTGTCTGGATCATGGATGGACCCCTTTGCATGGCTTGGCAGGTGTTCTTGGAGTCTAAACTTCTGTCCATTTGGGTACAGGGCAAAAAAATATTTTGTTATTCCATGAAAATGATCTGACTCTGTACTCTTCCCACAGGAAGTGGAAACCTGAAAAATTTAAGGAATTTTGATTCCAGAGATGCATTGAACAGCTGATCACACGACAGCAATGTCCATAACATAAGCACAGGGACACATACTCTACAAGGGAGTAGCAGACTCAGAGAACAGTTCTGCTGGGCTTGGTCCATTTTGCACATAAACAATCAGTAGATAGAGCAGAAATGCTTCATAATATTGTTAAGACTGTGCCAATCAAAAGTGTGTCTGTGGCTCTTAGGCACATACCTCAAACAACATTTAGTTGTTTAACATCAAGAGCTTAGCACAAGATAACTCCAAAGTCTTAGGGGGATTGAGTTATGACCATGTTGTAATTAGTACTTAGTACTTTAGAGTTTACTCACATCCCTGTCTCCTGTTGTATTCACCAGCTCTGTGTGGACTGGTTATCTCCATCAGAAACAAGGGGTGTAGTATCCTGGGATTCATCTCTCTAAAACCCACTGGAAAGAGCCTAAGATAATCTGTACATTTCTGGCTAGGAGAAACTGTTGTCAGCCTTATCACTTCAGTCCTGTAGTATTGAACCTGCTTTATCATGTGAAGTGACTCTTTGCAAAATAGTGGACACTTCTGATTTCCTTCCCAATTTTGGCTTATGTTAGACAGGGCACCTGTCTTTCTGTACTAAGCAGTACAGAACAGTACTTAGCACAGTATGGTTCATATCTCAGGTGGATAAAGACAATATTTCAGCATAAAGAGGTGATGACAGTAATTGTATGGATCAGAGTCATGGAGACCCTTTGTGATAGTCAATAAGTCTTCCACATGCCCTCTGGTTGTCATTAGGCACACAGCTTTGAAAGCAGCAAAGAACTTAGCAATTCTAGAAAACCTGAAAATCATTAAAAAGGTTAGTACGTAGTTAATCACAATTTCCCAATGAAAGGTGAAATGCTAATTATTTCCCCCTAATTGCACTAAAATCTTCAGAGTATTCAAATATTGGCATGACCTATAGTTTACCGAGACCCAGATGACACCCACGTACCCCCTAATTAGCAATGACTTCCCACAGAAGGCATCTCTTTGAAGCATTACATTTTCCACATGCTTTTTCATATTAACACTGCAAAAATAACCTTCCCTACTTGCTACAATAGGGGATGAGTCAGGCACATCGTTGCAGAGCATCCAAAACCTTCCCCAACAAGAATAATCCTTGTAACACTTGCTAATAAGTGAAAGCGGAGGGGGTCTGTTCTCACCTCTCTGTCAATGGGAGTTAAGTGTGCGTAGGGAGGAGAGAACACAATTAAACTGAATCATTTGCATTAGATACACATTATAATGAATACACACTAACCACCAGGGAATAATTACCTGGTTTTATTAGTAACCAGGTCATGTCTTTGGTCCATGGCCCTACAGCAGTAAGCTATGACTTGCTTTGGTTTCCAAAAGGTAGCAATGCATCAGAGACATCCAAGTTGAGCACACAGCTGTTTGGGAGAGCAGGGCAGGCAATTAACCACTAGTGTCAGACCTTTGTGTGTCCCTCAGCTCAACTGTTATTTTTTTCTGCCCTAGTAGGAGACCAGAAAAGTGGAGCTTCACAGGCACAGAGGTCATGCTTTGGATTCATTGCCTTATGGAGAAAGCATCTTCTTTTCCCATGTGACGCCTGCAGAAAGGAAGCAGAAGTTTCACTTAGTGTTCTAGCTGAATTTGTCAGCTCCTCAAGTTTTCCTGTTTTGTCTAGGATTTTGTCACCAATGAGCAATGTGAATAAATCATTCTCAGGACAGCACTGAAATACAGGCGCTCTTATGGATGCTTGGGAAACGGGGTAAACAGGAGAAGCTTGAAGTCACGCTGTATGGAAACGTGTGTATTTGCTGCAGGCATTTTCTTATGTAAAGAAGATTGGTATTTCTTGCAGGTTAATGCTCCTAGTTGCAGTTACCAGTAGAGAAAAATCTCTAGGTATATCAGACACTGCCTAGGGAATCTAGTAGGAGAGAGGAAAACTACAAGTGAAATAGGCTAATAGAGAAAGATTTCGTCCTTATCTCCCTGAGCTGTCTCCCCAAATACAGTTAACACAGGTAATAAATAAAGCCACAAGAAGAAGGCAGTTCACTTACACAGCTTTTGGCTTTCTAAAGCTGCAGTCTGACAGAGACCCTGCTTCATGTTCTCTCTACCTGCTAATCCTAGTAGCATTATGGGACATGATACAGCAGCCACTGCCACTGGGATACTCTGTGCAAACATTTTCCTTCTGCAGAGGACCTTGGCGGGGTGAGGTGAAACACTGACAGGAGTGGGGACTCACACTTGATTCTGAAAGATTGTTTTCCTGTAGCCTTATATAGGGTGGATTCATCTGGCTTAAATAAGATTATCACAGGTAAAACCCCACCACAGGTGAATGGGAAGTCTGAACAACAAAGTATGTTGTAGTTCAGTGCAGGAGCTATGCTTACTTTCTCATGTAAAGAAACAATGTATGTGAAACTCATTCTAGGATGAGAAGAAGGGAGAAAAAAAGTAATTCCCCTGGTGAATATTTTTAAGGTGCCACACATTAGAATCCTAAATACACAATTATCTAAATGTTTGAAAAAAATATGCATTATTCTTCTGGTTCTGGCTGTATTTACTTGAATTCATCTCAATCCACTAGTCCTTGCATTTTCACCCTTACAATTCTCTCCCCCACTGCACTGGGCAAAGCACTGAGCTTTGTCTGTGTGGTGCTTGGCTGCCCACTGAGGTTAAATTACAGCATTCAATAACTTAAATCTCTGAGCTGTGGGAATCCTGTGAACCCCAGAGCCCATCGCTCAGTTCAGGTCACTAAAGGCTGTGATCCTTCAAGTGATTTTTTATAAAATCACAGAATGGCTGAAATTGGGAAGGACCTTTTGAGATCTTCTCCTGCAATTCCTATGCTGAAGCAGGGTCAGGTACAGCAGGGTGCCCAGGACTGTGTCTGATTTGGTTTTGAATATCTCTAGGGATGAAGACTCCACAACATCTTCAGGCAACCTGTTCCCATTGCCCTCCAGGCTGTGAAAAAAGTTTTCTCTTGTGTATTTTCCTTGTGTACTGAAATGTGCATGAGCTCCTCTGATATAAAGTTGCTGAGTACCTACATTCTTAGAGGAAATCACAGGGAAAAAAAGCATGTAGAGTAAATCTCAGTAAAAGGAGATGATAGTGCGGCTGGATGGCTGTGTATTTTACTTCTAATCTTGTAAACTGTTTCTTATGTGCTAAGTGGAGTTCATTTACTCTATTAGGTTCCTGTGGTTTGAAGCACACTCTTTTGTATGAAATAAAAAAAGAATGCACTTATGGATAACAATCTAATAAATCCATTATTACTAAACATTAAAAAAACATTCTCTAGAAAGAGGTGATTTGATAGAAATTGAATCCTGCCATCAAGAATAAACAACAGCACAGTGGAGCATCCTTTATCTCAAAACAGATCAGAAGTAGAAAAAAACTCTACCATATTTCACCTTATATTTGAGTAGCACTTGATATTTGCAGTTATTATAGATTTTACTTAACATGGAGGTATCATGCTGCTTTTAGGCCAGTGAGTGATCACTTGCTCAGGACTGACAGAAGCTCCTTGAAAGAGGCCTAAAATCTGGAGTAACCAACAGATGTTATGAAAGCCAAGCCCAGATGGGTGTGGGGGGTGTCCCTGCCCAGAGCAGGGCTTTTGGAACTAGTTGATCTATAAGGTCCCTTCCAATCTAAACCATTCAATGATCAAGCCTGTGAAGCAGAAAACGTGACTGCCTAGGATTATGGATTAAAATGTAATGAAAATTCTAGGATAGTACAGTCCACTTCAGCAAACCTGATGCAGTTTGCAGTCCATGGTGAAGGTGGTAAAGGATGCATTTTTTACCTTTTTTTTTGTACTTGGCAAATGGATTATTTGATGCGTTATTACTTTTGCTGTAGCTTGCACAGTTCTATTTTATTGAGTAATTTACATGACATATAGGAGTCACATTCCAATGGATAATATTTGGAGCTATTTTTCATGTTCTTCGATCTCCTCTTTTATCTTCTATCAGCAGAAATGCTTACACTTCTTATACACAACATCTACTCACTCATTTTAATTCACTCCTCCCTCTAAACAAAGTACTTAAAGAAAGGAACAATTGTTTTGAATAATTAGCATCATTAATCCTTGCCTTTTGATACCTGAATTGTCATTCCAGCCCATAAAATTGCTTATATCACAGTTTTCATGCAATGCATCACAAAACACTTTACAAATAATAGCTTAATGAAACACAAGAGTACAACAAATCATCACCAGAGCAAAAGGACATGTCATAAAATCATTTTTGAACAATGCAAGTGATATCAAGCGATTTAAAACCAGATACAATCTGTGCTCCTTGTACTTCTCAGCAGAAGGCAATTCTGTGCATGAGGTGCATAGCAAGTAAGAGCTTCTGAGCCATGCAGGTTTCAAGGAAACTTTTCTGTAGGCAGATTTTCTTTTGATATGAAAGGATGCCCATAGACTGAAAGAGGAAGATTTTGCTCCCATGTAGGATTTATTTTGCTAAGAAATTTATGATTTATTCATATCTGAATACAAACAAGAAGGGGATTTTAATCATATGAGTATACCCAGCTAAAATCCTTTAGTTAATTCTGAGCACTACATTTCCAAAGTGGAGGAAACAATTTTCAACTTACATGTATCCTGGTGGGGCATTAATGCAAAATAAGCTGGGAACTGAACATTCAAGGACATCCTACCTGAATGTGTAGTGACTTTAACCTTCAAATATATCTCTGATCTGTTAAATTTCAGGGAGTTATTCGTAAGTGGTACCAGGGGGAGGAAACATAAACCCCTTGTTCTTATGGACCTTAAGAGGACAGAGAGAATGCTGAAGGTGATATAAACGTGCTTTCTATCTGTTGCCTTGTGAGAAGGCAGATCTGGATCACAATCAATCACAGAGGATTTATCTCCTTTGTTTGTGCGGTCTGTTCCAAGGGGTGGAAGTAGCCAAGGTGCAGTGACAATTACCCCCCGGCAAAGCCAAATTTTCACCAGGATCCCTGATTCAATCCATAGGAGAAATAAAAAGATGTTGTCTGTCTTTCATGAGAAGAAACCTATGAAAGATTTTCAAATCTGAAAGTTTTCTTTCCAGAAATGACTGAAAAATGCTTAAGATTTACAAAGCATGCTGAAAATTCTTCCCAGAGACTGCAAACTGGTACATCTGTGGACAACCTCAACAAATAGTCCCATGAAAAATTGCAGTAATATCTGCGAAAAAGACATGCATAATGTTTCCAGCTCCCAAGTTAGACATCAGTAGCCAACAGCACAGCAGTATGCTTTCAATAAGATAAAGATAATGTATATAGCAGCACTCTTTGCAGCCAGTTATGCCAAGACAGCCCCATTGTGGATGAACAACCTCTGACAGACATTGAATCAACTATTTACTGCATAAGGAAAAAAGATTCAGAGTTGTTCAGGATACTACATAGGTGATCAAGTGTTATTTTGATACAAATGATTGTACTGCAAAAGCATCTAGAATACCTAGCTAAGGCAGAACTGGATGCTGTGGAGTACCAGGCAAGGTCTGCTAGGCTTAGTGGAGAAATAGGGGAGAAGAGATCTTCTGAAAGTGCCACAAGAGATTTGTGGTTATTTTGATTCCAGTGCCAACAACCTGTTTTCTTGGCTGTTGAACTTACCTGTGCTGGTTTTGGCTGTGACAGAGTTAATTTTCTTCACAGTTTCTAGTATGGGGCTGTGTTTTAGATTTGGGCTGAAAACAGCGATGAGGATGATTTAGTTACTGCTGGGCGGGGCTTATACAGAGTCAATGCGTTTTCTGCTCATCACCCCCTGACCCCAACGAGTAGGCTGAGAGGACAAAATATTAGAAGGGGACAGAGCCAGGACAACTGTCTACAGCTAACCACAGGGATATTCCATACTGCATGGCATGATGCTCAGCAGGTAAGACTGGGAGGAAGAAGAAGGAAGGGAGGGATGTTCAGAGTTATGACATTTGTCCTCCCAAGTCACTGTTAGGCATGATGGAGCCCAGCTATCCTGGGGATGGCTGGACACTTGCCTGCCTATGGGAAGTGGTGAATTAATGACTTATTTTGCTTTGCATATGCATGAGTATTTTACTGATTAAACAGCCTTTATCTCAACACATGAGTTTTCTCACTTTTACCTTTCTAATTCTTTCTTACATCCCACTGTGGGTGAGTGAGTGAGCAGCTGTGAGGGGCTGAATTGCCAGCTGGGGTTAAACCACAACAGTATTATGTGTAACTGGTTCCTCATCAAAATTGTGTAACTTAAATGGAAAAGTGGAGAGAGGGCAGGGGCTGTAAGTCAAGAATATGTAGGAGTTCTGCTGCAACAAGGTTTCCTTAGTGTTCTAAAGCACTTTCTAACTCTACTTATGACCTGGAAATGAAAACTACTGGAGCTGATTATGAAACCTGATGCAACGGATGTCAGCTTAGCTGAATTTGTCAGTTCAGTTGAATTTTCTGTGAAATTGATGAATGTTTTTATCAACACATCAGGACTCCATCCTCCTCTTAATGTCCAAAGAGTCATAGAACATAGAATATATCAGAAATATGCCAGCCCAACAGGGCAGTAACACAACATAGAGGAGAACAAGCACTCTATAACCTTGAGGGGGACCAAGTATGTTTAGCAGTGTAATATAATCTAGAGTTGGTACTATCCTTCAGAATGTTTGGAGGATATGGGGGGAACAGTGACATAACTCATATAAACAGATCTTCTACTTTTATAGTATGCTATTATGCTCTTCTCTCACACTGAGTGTAGTCAATAACTTTATTCACATGAATTTCAGAAATATGGACTCATTCCAAGCATAAAGGTAAGGTAACAGGAGATAAAAAGTGTTTTAACAAAGTCAAGGACAAGGAACTCAAAATGCGGAGCTATGATGGGGAGAAAATTCTCCCAGTTTTCCCTCACTTGTTATTAATTTGAGGAACTGTATATGTGTGTGCTTCTGTTTAGTACCAAATCAACTACCACATTTTATATTCTTGTCGAATCATTTAGAAAAAAAAAATATGCGATTCAGCATCCAAACCAAAACAGGACTTGAAATAAAGAAAAAGAAAACCCTTCTTGTAACTGAAGTGTATATGGAATGATGTGAAGACCAACATGCTGGAATCACAAAGGTGTGTAGGCTCCTAAGTATTATCCAGCACCTACTTTACCTTCTAACTAGGAATTGTAGGTGTTGATCCTTATCTTTTACATACCATGGAAAAAGGAATTAATATTGAATAAACAATTCTTATTTTACTCTCTGAAGTGAAAGGGCCATTGAATGTTCTGGCTGACAGTCAGGCAGCAATGATCTTTCCTCTTCCTTGCAGCAGCAGATATTGGAGTCATTATGAAGTCATACAGAGAACTGAGAAAATAACCTCATCTATCATGTAACAATCCCAATAATTATCTGTGCACTCAAAGGACTTCCCTTCCACCCACTTCTGCAGCTGTTTCTGCACTTGAAAGCACTAGCGAATTCCTGTCTTTGCACAACAAGACGTCAGCTTAGAGCATTAGCTCATCAAGCTTAATATTCTCTTTGTTTTAGGGGTCAATCGTAGGTTTTAAGATGAAAAAGCCACAAATCATCCGTATGACAACATGGACAGTCCTTCCTGCCTTCTCTACCCATTGCCTTACATCTCAAATCAGGAGGGAAAAATCAAGAACAAGTAGATACTAACAGGACTTCTTTAAAGTAAGCACCATGCAACTCACTCAACTGGAGTGTCCCTATTCTCCATTACCCCTGGAATAATCCATCACCTGTGACAAGCAACTGGAAACGAGCTGGGATATTGGCATGTCTGGGCTAGTTTGCTGGTATATGAGCCCCAAATATGCCATTCTCCTGCTGGAAGGCCTGCCAATGAGCATCAGTGGTAAGTTCCTTACCTTAAGTAAGGCAAAAGCTAAAAATGAACAGGAAAATCCTGAAGTGTCCCCAAAGGTCTTACATCCAGAGAAACACTCCTTCCCTTGAAAAGTGGGTGTTTGAGCCAATAGCCCTGTCTTCAGAGTTGCAGTGGTACTTTCCTGCAAAGCTCCTGGAGTGCTTTGCCAGCTGTGAAGCAAATCCGCGTATGTCAGTGAAATCCTTATCCAGGCAAAGCTCTCATTGACATCAGTGGCCACATAGTCAAAGATGATGCAACACTGGGATATGAGATATGTACACATATCTTTATTCTGCTCAAATCCAGCCATATTTGGTGTGACAAAGGAAAGAGAAGTAAAAATGGTGCAGATATTAAATAGGGGAATAAAAGTAGAAAAAAGAAAATATATGTGATACTTGAAGAGCAAATTTCTATTTTTATGAGAATTCTGAGAGACTGCTTGAAAATATAAAAAATTTTGTTTCTCTTTAACTATTAACTAGTAAGTATAAAATTATTTAAATTTTTGAAAGTTTAGGTACTCAGCTTATGCTCCTTGTGCTCAACACATACAAATAATGTTATGCAAATAATTAGCAGCATACAGATGTTTGTCTGCATTGAAATCACAAGGGAACTAAAAACTTCTACACAATACTTTTCTCTAGAACTAGCAATATTTGTCATTCTCACTTTCTTCCTCCATCTTATTCAATAGGGAGTATGCTCCACAAGTTAGTCACGTGTTTTTAATATTGGTTTAGAAATGTCCTGTAAAATATTCTGCAGAATAGTGAAACTAGAATTTCTTGGACTCACATCAGATGAGATATTGTCAGAGACAACACCCCATAGATGCTGATAAAAATCAATCAACCATATTGAAATTGATACTCTGTGAAAAGCAAATTTTAGAACCGTGGCTTTACAGTGATGCATCAAGAAGACTTTCCACATCTACAGCCTTTCCTGAGAGGGTCTGGCTGGACTCATTTGGCACTATCAGTGAGATCAAGCAGGAGTGGAAATGAGGTCTGGTCTCACCAGCAGAAGTGTCAGGGGCAGTTTTAGTTAAGTAGAATGCAATTGAATGTGGTTGTATCACTATAAGTAGGGTGGATATAGGTACATCTATTCTGGGAAACAAAGACTCAGAAGTGTTAAGCTTCCAGTCATTGCAATGAACATGCAATGTGTCTTGGTGCTTGTTTGAAAATGGATATATGGGAAAGAGAGAGTGCTATTACTGGCAGGCACTGGGTTTTTTTTTAGCTCTGGCATTAATTTTTCACTGTGTTCCTTCACTTCAGTTTCTAGGAAGAAACAGATCTAACCATGCAAATGTCTCTCTGCTTTGCCTCCAGCTATAAGCTAAAGAGGTATAAGCTTGACAATGCTGAGTTGTAGACAACACCCCTTCAATGCTTTCTAGCTCACTGGGTCTGTGAAGACCTCTTTGAAGGTGCAGCTGTTTAAAAAGACTGCAGCAGCACAACTGAAACGTTTATCGCTAAATATAGAAATGCACTTGCTTTAAGCGTGGTTGGTTTGCTTCAGGTTCACCTTTGGGGCTGCAGTTATAGATACATCATGCATTTTAAGGAGGAAAAGTGCAAAGTAGAAACAAGAAAGCAAAGAATTGGACAGTAAGAGTGTCTGTTGAGGGGAAAAAGGCTCAGGCTAATAAGACTGCGCTACTAGCCAGCAGTCTGATGTGGCCATGAAAAGGCAAACATGGTAAGACATGTTAGTCAGACAGGGGGCTTAATTCACCATAGCCAAATGCTAACCCTATTGCTTAAAATGCTGGTGAAATGGTGTCTGAAAATACTGTGTAGAGTATCCACACCAAATTTGAAAGAACACATGTTCAGAAAAGAAGGAGGGGAGGAATTATAGGAATTATTATGCAGGAAGTAATGTGGAGGTCAGTGAAAGCTGGAGTTGGGGTCTGAGCCAATCAAGTAAGTCAATAATCATTGATGAAGCAATCTTCTCTTTCTTTTAAGCTGTAGATGGTAGGCAACATGTTCAGTAAGCTGAGGTTTCCCACCTGTTTTCCCGGAGGAAAACTGAACCCTTTCTGATGGTTCCAAGCAGGAGTGATATCTCCCTGTGTTATTTTTGCTTCTGAGGAAGGCTTGTACTCTCAGCTGTGGTTGTGTCTGTGTCTGGCAGCAGATGTTTTAAGGCAGGTGAAAAAAAATGAGGTTACTTCAAGCATTCACATTGCTCACCACTGTTTCCTATCAGATCCCAATCTTGGGCAGCAGCAGAGTTTTCAGTCTGTTCATGGGAAGAAAAAATGATTAGGCAGGCGACCTCTGAAAGCAATGAAGAACAGAATTTGTAGAGGCTTTTTTCCTGTTTAATATCGGTTCAATGTTGTTCTGGGGTAGTTGTAGGACTGGCAGTAGGAAAAACAGACGTACGCCTTTGCCTAATACCATATGGAATTGGGTTCCTGGCTTCTCAGTGCAGGACTTTGGGGAGGTATTTCCAGTCAAACCTAAGAGACTCAGGAGCCCTGCGGGACCTCCTAGAATTACAGCAAAGAGCCACAAGTTTGGCAGTAGGTCCCTGGGTTTCTGAAAGCATTTCCTCCCCAGCACCACAAGCCCTTCACCCCACTCTCCCAAGCATCTGTATCCCATTTTGGATGTTAATTGTGAAGAAGTAGGGCCCATTCAAAGGTGTAAACCATCCTTCACTTCAAGGTGTCATTTGGCACCTTGCTCTGATTCAGAGCTGACATATCATGCCTGTAACTTGCTGGTGGTCTTGTGTTTCTGTGCAATGTGCAGTATAACCTCCCCTACAGCAAACCTGTGTTATTCCTGTTCACATGCACATATTCTCAATGAGTGGTTAAAACATCTGAAAGGGCAGAGAATTTGTTATAAAAGAGGAAACAACAGAGCAATTGACTCCTCACCATCTCTTCCCATACAAGAACGGGAGTCATCATGAGAGGATCATGGGAAGCAGAGTGAAGTCAATAGGAAACGATTCTTTGTGGAATGATAGAAGATCTGCACAATTCCCTAAAAGGGGTGCATGTAAATCTGCATGGGTTTAAGGGAGAGGTATTTGGAAGAACAGAATAGAAGAAAGGAAAGGGAGAGGGAGAGGGAGAGAAGGGGAGAGAAGGGGAGAGAAGGGGAGAGAAGGGGAGGGGAGGACAAAGAAATACTCAGCTTCTCTGTCTGTGTGTCTGTCCTGCTGGCTGGGCCCTTATCATGAGCAGCTTGCCTGTCCATATGTCCTTCGATATGCTCATGTTTCTGTGTGTAGGTTGAAATGTGACACTCGAAGTACTATTAAAGGAGTAACTTTTACTAAATACTGTACTTTGTGCTTAGGTGGGTGGTTGGCTTTTTTTGTTTGTTTGTTGCTTCCCTTCTTTGTCTTATTTTGGTATTTGTTATGAATAAAATGTTCCATCACAATTAGTTGCCTTGGCTACTAATGATTTTCTTTATTCATATATAGCTTCTTGTATTTAAACATAGTACCTAATCTGTCTGCTTTGTGTTTCTTAATTTGACAAGGTGCTAAGCCACAGTGAGCTGCTGGTTACAGCTTTGATTACACTAATGGCATCCTCAGTTTGCTCTTGGAGAGTTGGGGACTGTTTTTCTGAAGAAATACTTAGTAGAGGGACTTGATGAGATCACATTGGACCTCATACACTGATGACAGTGCAGCATTGGAAGAACTATTCTGTAGCTACTGTATGATTAAAGAAATGAGGGTAGCTGTGTCTGTGTGCAGGTGTCTGGTACCTGAGAGCTCACAAGGGTATGGATTTCTGCTACAAGTTACAAGCAACAGATAAAAGGACATACCCAGCGGTGTTGACACAACAGTGTCAGCCACCCACAGTGTCTCCAAGCAGATCTTGATAATCTGGATAAACGGTGCAGTAATTTTCAAGGGAAAATCAAGTTTTTTGACAAGACATGTGTCTTCACTATGATTTAATCCAGGTCACACTAAATGTCTATAACCAGGCCATTGTGCCTGGGTCCTCTAGCAAGGTCACCGTTTTAGCAAAAGCTCAACTCTCTGTCTTACAGATGTGTACTCAAAGGAACAAATAATGTGATTAATGTCAAGGTTAATTTCAAATCAGTTACAGGAAGGAAAGGAGATCTCTAAAGAGTTATGGCCTGGTATTTCCAGGGGAAGAGACACTAAAGAGTGAGTTTGTGTATTTGGGTGCCTGAAGTTAGTTTTCACCTTGGTGAAGTGACACCCCAGCCCCAGAAGTGAGATACAGCTGCTGTTCTGGCTGAAGTCCTGCTTATCAAATCTGATTTCCTTCTATGACAAGGTACCTCATCTGGCTGATCAAGGGAAGCCAGGTGATGTAATCTTTTTGGATTTCTGTGAAGTTTTTGATACTGCCTCTCACAGGATCCTTCTGGACAAAATGCCCAGCCCACAGCTGGATAAACACAACATGAGGTGGGTGAGCGATTGGCTCACGGGTCCAGCACAGAGGGTGACAGTGACTGGGGTGACATCAGACTGGCCACTGTCACTAGTGGGGTTCCACAGGGTGCCATCCTGGTCCCTGTGCTCTTCAACATCTTAATAAATGACTTGGATGCAGGACTGGAAGGGACACTGAGCAGGTTTGCAGATGACAGAGAACAGGGAGGAGCTGTTGACTCCCTCAAAGGCAGGGAAGGCCTGCAGAGAGTTGTGGACAAATTAGAGGACTGGGCAATCACCAACCATTCGAAGTCTAAATACTGCTCATATTTCAGAATGTGTACTGGCTGGATCAGATACTGAGACAGTTTGCGATCTGTCATGGACTTCTCTGGACACTGAACTGCAAAAGTTTGCACCATTTTATCTGGATAATTGCAGTCCAAGGGCCCCATTGCTTGCTCTGGCTTGATTGAAGACCAGGCTTTTTCCAAACAGTACATCTGGGCCACTTTGTCTCTAGAATTCCATTTAACAGACAAAAGTAATTTGGGCAGAATTTCTGGAGTATTCCCACAATAGTGACTGTGTCTCCAGTGGAAGTCCTTCTCTTGCTAAGTGATTTCAGACAGAGAGTGAAAGGGACATATGACTCACAATTGCTCCTTGTCACTCTCTGTTAACTCTCTGTCTTGAGCTATTCTGTTACTTTGCCCTGCATAGCTGCAGTTGGATCCCATTTCATGTGATATAGTCCAGCTGACATGTTCTTCTATCACTGCCATATCTGGAAACTTTACAGGATTGAAAAACCAATCAAATTCCAGCTCTAAACATGGAGTTCCCTTTTTTTGATTTTTTTGCAGTAGCACAAATAGGATTCAGCAAATCCTCCAAAGATTCAAAGCTGTCTTCCCAGATATATGAGTGTCTGTGTAATCAAATGTTTATATTTCCCCAAGCCAATGGATGGTGCTCCTCTTTTAGCTCCCTTCTGGCCTTTAACAGAGCAGATAGAGAGGCAGAGCTGAGCAGTACGTAGGAGGTCAGGAATGTACATGTCATACAACAACCATTCATTCTATGTGGGATCAGAACAAGACACCCTTTGAGTATTCACATTGTAACACAAAGGTTCCTTGCCATTCTAGATACCTGTTCCAGCAGAGAGCTTGTCTATGTCTCTAATGTTCACATTTACATAGGTGGCACAGAGGATTGCTATTCTGAGAGCACTATTTATAGTCCAGAGGGATTTGATTGTAGCTTCTCCATTCGTGTAGGGTGTAGCTGTAGAAATATGCCTGGAATAGGATGGCACTGTCAAGTTGGCCAGTGGCAGCTGGTGTACAGGCTTTCCTTTGCCATCAGCATCAGGCTGGGCATGTGACCAGTCATTTTACAGCTTCTTGTATATTTATACTGGCTCAGTGGACATTTTTCTAGCAAGTATTCATCACAGCCACACACTTTTAAAATATATTTGTCCTGGTACTCCAAGACATGAAGTTTCAGTAGTTCAGATGACAGCAGCATTGCATTTTCTTCCTAATTGCTTCAGCAATAACTTGCTTAGACACACATTCATGACTGATTTTTAAGGTTTATTTCTGATCATCGTTGTTTGGTGAGACTATTACCCATATTACCAGTGTAATTTTCCCTTTGTCTAGACTATTGTATATGTGTTTGGGTAGTTCAGCTGAAGATTCTACATTTCAAGGATAGACATACAGTGCTCTACTGTTCAGGGAATTAGCATATCAAAGATCCACTGCTTCTTTACAATCATTAAGAATATTTCTTCTAATGTCTTGTACTTCTGGATACTTGACCATGACAAATTCACAGACAGGCATGCCAATATCAAAAACTGTTTCTCAATTAAGACTCTTTTCTTCTCTGTTACCTACTGGTTCAATAACTTTTAGAAAAGGCTGAAGTAGTCACAGGTCACAAAGTCTCCATGTTTCATAAAAAAAAAAAATTTCTCTTTCTGCTTCTTGCTACAAAAATGTAAAAAGAGAGCCACAGCCTTTTGCACGGGAGTAACAGGAAGGGAGTGGGACTGACCCCAGATGGGGAATGTGTGTGATAGGACAAGGGGAAAAGGTCTTAAACTAGAGTCCATGGTTACAGAGTATTTTGAGTTGGAAGGGACCCACAAGGATCACTGAGTCCAACTCTTAAGTGAACAGCCCATATAGGGATTGAACTCAAGACCTTAACATTATTAGCACAATGCTCTAACTAACTGACCTGATTGCACCAGGAGATCTTTAGCTTGGATATTAGAAAAAAATTTCTCACTGAAATACTGATTAAGCATTGGAACAGGCTCCCCAGGGAAGTGGTGGAGTCACTATCCCTTGAGGGGTTCAAAAAACAAGGAAACATGGCACTTCATGGTATGGTTTAGTTGATATGGTGGTGTTTGGTCAAAGGTTGTACTCAATGGTCTTGGAGGTCTTTTCCAACCTTAAGGATTTTATGATTCTGTGATATTCTTATGGCCCTCCAGGGTATCTTTTTCACTTATACAAAATTTGTTTATTTTCTTTGCAAGAGTACAGGGGATTTTAACATCATGATTCTACTTTGAAAGGCAGCCCTTTGGAAATGTTGCATTTGTGTTGAACAAAGTCACTGCTCACAGTTGTTCAGTCATGTCTGCTCATGCAGATGATCCTACTCCTCTGCCTTGCAGAAATGAGCTAGACTTTGGAAAAAGGAGAGAAGTTGTCCTGGCTTTCCTTAATTGTCCAAGCTCTTAACTAGAGGTATGTCCACATGGTCCAGTGGGAGCTTATAAAGAGAACCTAGCTCTCATTCAGTTACCTTATTAGCGGTCGCTGAACTGGTTACAGGTGCTCCAATGCAGGAGCCTTTACATTAATGCTACTGACTGCAACAACCAAACCCTGGAGGGGGGTTCAAGGATGGACAAACCTGCTGTTTCGGGTAAGGTCTGGTCTTCTGCCAGTCTCTCCCCTGGGTAGATTTGGAAATAGAAGGCATACAGTTAGAAGCAAAGCCTTGATGGTGTAGTTGCTCCATACCTACTCCTCCTGTTTTCCTGCCTTTGATCCTTAATCAACAGGAACAACAAGGGACTTTCTATGGGCAAGTCAACTCCAGGCCAGGTTGGATAGGTCTTTGAGCAATCTGGTCTAGTAGAAGCTGACCCTGACCCCATGGAAGGCTGGAACTAGATGATATTCAAAGTCCTTTCCAACCCCAAACCTTCCATGATTCTATGATTTTGGTGCCTATAGTCAGATAGGACAAAATCAGGACCTGGGGATGTGCCAGTCTTTATACTGCAACATAACTGCACTTCTCAGAAGGCTCTGGAACACAGATGTGAGTAATTGCTTTTAAATAAATTTTTCAGTGCAGGCATAAAAAAAAAATCTTAATGCCTTCAGCACTGCACTTGCGATTAGCAGCCCTTCAATAACTAAGCAACAATTTGTATATGTACCCAAGGAAAGAGAGGCAGTAAAAAGTTAGTGATGAGCTTCTAGGGGATTAATATATGAACATTGGGTTAAACATACTTTATTTTTAAAAACACTCAGGCAGCATCTTTCTAGGAAGCATGTTATTAAAATTGACAAGATTGACTATTTACTTTACATAAGTACACTCGTCATAATTCATGCTTTATTATCCAACTACAGGTAAGTACATAAAAATTCAATGTACTGTATTGCATCTTATTTAGATCATTGTTCCAGTGAAATATAAAGTGTCACCGATAGATTTGTTCTACTAGTAATTCCATAGTAAATTATAAACAGACTCAATGAAGCTAATCTTCTTGTAATTTATTTAACATGATTTTTTTCATTTATATTCAAGGTACATTTTGGCAAATATGCTGCATTGTTCAAAGAAAAAAAACCTGAATCCAACACTTAATGTATCATGAGGCCAGGATTAAACATCTACTGACCTAAACCCTCTGCATTTAAATAAACTTCAAGAGAGTGCCCTTCATCTATTGTGTTTAAAGATAAAAACTGCATGAAAGTGCCCATAAGAACCACCACAGCAAAAGGCTTCCTGGTTCATGGCTCCAGGGAAGTTCAGAGAAAAGATATTTCAAACATAATGAGAGCCAAGGGAGTCTTTCCCTCCCCGTTTGTAGCAGTCAATAACCTCACTGAGTCAGAGACTTCATCCAGATCACTGTGCTCAGCAGATTCACATATCTTCTGCAAATATGTGTAAACCCCTCATGGATATTTTTCCAGTTTTAGGTACAGCTATGTCCTGTGGCCATAAGTTGGTAGTTTGGTTATGAGCTTTCTGAAAAAGTATCTTTACTGGTTTGCTTTAAATCTACTGCCTGAGCATTTCAGTTTGTGTTTTTAATCTGTGTACAATGAGAAATAGAAAATACATTCTTCCACTTCAGTTTCTCCTACCCATTCATTGATTTTTTTTTCCAAGTGTCAGATTTCATAGAATCATAGAATTGTAGAAGAGTTTGGGTTGGAAAGGCTCTTCAACAACGTCTAGTAGTAAACGTATAGTAAAGAATTCCTTTCTAACATCCGATCTGAATCTACTGTCTTTCAGCTTAAAGCCCTAACTTCTTGTCCTGTCACTACATGCCCTTGTGAAAGTCCCTCTCCAATTCACTTGTAGCTCCTTTAGATATTGGAAGGATGATGTAAGATCTCCCCTAAGCCTTCTCTTCAGGCTGAACAATCCCAATTTTTCTTCTGTTATATGTGTATGCTTGTATGAATCAAATATTCCTCTTGCCATTCCTGGAGTTGTTGGGAATTAAAAGGAGTTGATATGAGGGCAGACTTTGGAACTGACTGTCCATGAAATAGTTGCACTGAACTTACAAATGAAAAATAGATTTGCTTTAAGAAGTGCTATACCAAATTGAAAGTTGACTGCAGGCACAATTTTTCACTCATAAGAGGGCAATATCTTTATCAGATGCCTGCTTTAAATATCAAGGGTATATAGTCTAGGTAGCCATCACAAATTTGCAAAAATTGTTTTCTCTAAAAACCTATTAGCTGAAAGAAAAACTTTACAGATCAAAAGAAATATGAAAAAAACCCCAACATTCCACAGAGGAACCTGGGAGATCAGCATCAATCGTTCATCTTGATGTAGATAAAGAAGCAAGATGCTTTTTTGGGCTACATGGATAAGAACCATATAAAGCACTCTTCACAAATGATTACCAGATAGCATAAATTACTTTTGGCAACCTTGGCTGCTTTAAATAGCAATTTTCAACATGTAACTCCTGAGTTTATGATTAATGAGAAGTGCTGAACTGATCAGGTAAAGCCTGTGATGCCTTCTGTGGCTCTTCAGATGAGCCAACTGAAATGTCACCTGTGGTCTTGTTCCCTGAGATTTATGGAAATTATGTGCCGAAATCACAAAAGAATTCCCTTGCAAATAAGCACTCCAACCTTCTTGGTTGTCTGAAAAATCTCATCCTTGAACCTTTCCAGCAGTGTTACTTTTGGCTGATTTCTTTGTTAAGATGAATGCAGATATGAGCTGTGCCCATTAATTTAAGAATAGCTATAAAACCTGCTCCAGAAAAGTATGCAGACAACTATTTAGTCTCTGTCCTTAGGGACCAAGTTTTAATGTTCATTTATTTATTTTAAAAATGTTCATTTATGTGTATACAGTAATATCATTAAACCCACTCAATTCAATTAGCAGCACCATGGAAAAGGGATGGAGGTTTTTGTTTGATTCAATTGTAAGCAAATGAAGCAGTAATAAACCCCCAATTAGCACTGAGGAAAATAGACTGAAAGATTTTTTTTTCCTAGCATTTCAGTGTAAACACAAATGTGTGGCTGGTATTCAAGGGGAAGAAAAATACAATTTGAAGACACTTTAAAACTTCAGTGATTAATGTCATGCCAAGTGACTCATTAAAATTCCCATAAATATATGACCGTGGAAGAGAGTTCTCTTCTGAAGAAAAATCAAATGTAATTAAGAAGAGAGAAAGAGAACAGGGGAAGTATTGCCAGCCAAAATCAAGCTAAATTCAGCTGCCATAGAAGAAGTTTCAAGGGCTAGGACCACACCCTTATTGAGGGCATCACACTGGCACTCAGGAGTGCACCCAGGTCCCAGTTTTGACACAAACCATTCATGTGACATCTGTCGTGTTGCTTATTGGTTTCTAGTGTCTTGGGAATGAAGTGGAGATGACGATTCCCTTCTGCCACCCTTGGAAGGTCTTGTTGGCCTTGATCAAGGACTTGTGGCAAATGTGTAGAAGATTCAGCACACAGGTCTGGTAAGATTAGAAGCACCTTTCTCGTGGTTTGATGAGGCAAAAAGTGGTTTGACTGCAAGGCATCAGAGGCAGCAGAACCTCTTCCTGCCCACAAGTTTTGATCATCAGATCCCCAAGTGTCACATTCCCCACTCCTATAATTTCAGGAAAAGTATATTCCCAAACCTGTCTTGGAGCATTATGGCTTGAGCCATTTTTGGGCTGCTGACTTGCACTGCTGGTTGCCCCTCAAGCCTCTCACCCCTTTCCGATGTCATCACTGTCAGGGAGCACATTGCAGAACCAGGTTTGTCAGGAGCCTGGCACTGATGTCCCTTGCTCTGAACACTCAGATTTTTGTGCTACAGCTCCCCACAATTGGTTGAAGGCTAGAATTTAATCATGTTGTTCAGAATACATGCTAATTCCTGTCTGATTCAGTATGCTCTATTCTATTTTTGAACCAGGAAACTTGTCTTAACCAAGGTGACAGGTGGTCTGGCACAGCAGAGACAGGTCTGTTGCTTGTGGCAAAAAAACACCCCTCCAAACCAGTAAAAATTTACCTTGATTTCAGCATTTCCTCCTTGTTTAGTGAATCCTTCAGTTTGATTATCCTGAGAAAAAATGATCACATTTGATTTCCCACTGGTTTGATTTTTTTTAGGATTTCTTGATTGTTTGTTTCTGAAGAAAAAAACCAGTTTTTAAGTGGTGCCATGTACTGCAGATGTCCTGTGAGGATTCAATATGAGAGAAATGTTTATAGAATGCAGAGTGCAAATAGGAAGGAGAGAAGAAAAGGGACCAAGTGCTATTTATAGCCTATATTCAGCTCATCTGGGGTAAGTATTGTGACTACTTGTCTCCAGTGGCAGTGCAGGGACTTGGACTGGGAAGCCTAAACTGGGCTGTCCACACTGCTGTTGAACAGAAACATCCTGACCTTAGACATACAGTCTAAGCAAAGCAGCTTTCTCAGGCTGCCTGATATGGCCCCAGGCCTCTCAAGCTAAAATCTAACCCCAGCCAAGGTCTGTAGTTTGCCACTGAGGACAAGCACATTGCACTACCTGTGCTCAGAACCA
Organism: Dendrocincla fuliginosa; assembly: GCA_035047845.1. Classification (NCBI taxonomy): domain Eukaryota; kingdom Metazoa; phylum Chordata; class Aves; order Passeriformes; family Dendrocolaptidae; genus Dendrocincla; species Dendrocincla fuliginosa. The sequence goes on along the minus strand of JAWWMO010000083.1, from coordinate 146,598,075 downwards.
TGTGCCTGCCTCGAAAAAACTCTTTTGGCATGTTCCTGGCTGCGATGGTACCTGCAACCTTCCTGGGCACTGGCTGGGAGAGTTTGTCACAGGCTGCAAGCCCACTGGGGCCATGGCAAACTGAAGTGCCTAGGATGATCAGAGCACTGAAGCAGTCTATAATATGAAAAGTCGTTTAGCTGTCAGACCAAGAAGTGGCAGCTTAGATACTGATCTTGAGGCCATATAAGGTTGACACAAATAACTTGTGCCCCTTGTAAAGTGAAATTTTCCTTCATTAAACATAGATGCATGCAGTGCAGTGTTCAGCGGTTTGCTCTTTTATATCCAGGCTCTGATTGTTTTATTTTTATCCTTTAAGAGAAATCAGATGTTAGAGAGGAAGCTATTCTTAGGCTGACTGTGCAAGTGATCAAGCCAAGCATATCCATATAAGACAGCTGCTGGCAAATGCCAGTCTTGGGTTGTGCTTTCATTGCAGAAACAGCAGTGTGAGTGCTGGGCATGCAGACATGGCACCCTCGGGGAACGAGAGCAGAGCTGTCATGATGCTTGTGGTTCTTCTCATCTTGGGTCCTCAGCAGTGTAGGAGTCTCTTTATACCAATAATTCATGTGAGAAAATGAATTCCCTGATGTCAGTACCTCCTCTGCATAGCCATTAGTCCTACTGTGGAGGCTGACTGCACTCGTGCTAGCCCCAAGGTGATAAATTGTGTTGGATGATGCTTTCTGGAATTAGTCAGAAGTCTCTGCTCCACACTGCCAGGTTGGTGAGCAGAGACCCCGCAAAGTGGAGTCAGTAACAGTTGGATGGTGCTCAGGCTCTGCTTGTAATCATCTGAGTCTCATCAAAGTCCATGACATGGTGAAGACACACTGCTTTCCTCTCTGTAGGAGAAAAGCCCTTGGCAACTCCTGTGGGCTGAAGCCCAGAGAGGAGGAGGAAATGAACTCAGACACATTGTAGGTCTGAGATGGAAGGAAAAAGCTCATGAAAGGGTAGTCTTATGTTAGCAATAGTTTCAGGATCCCTCTACTGCTCTGTGCTTTATGACATTTCCCTGTAATAAAACATGGACATTAGTCGTTCCTTTTGCCTTTTTGGGGTAGACTCCATCTTTTCTCACATGCCCATACACTATCTGGCCCAATAAACCTTTGTTCTCATTTCAAGACCAGGCTGGATGGGGGGGCTCTGATCTCCTGGAAGGTGTCCCTGTTCATGGCAGGGGCTTGGAACTAGATGATCTTTACCATCCCCTTCAACTCAAACCATTCTAGGATTCTATGATTTCAGAAGGTGTTTGCTCCCACAGCTGTGAGATGGGACAGGGTGAGTCCACTGGACACCCTGAGCTGTTGAACAAAGCCCATTCCCAGTGCCTGGGCACATGTGCTCACACATGTTGGTACCACCCTGTCCCATCTCACAGCTGTGAGAGAAAACACCTTCTGGCACACCAAATTGTCACGGGGCAGTCTGTCCATGTGGGCATGGATGGCCTAGAAGTCTCAACATTGAAGCAAACTATTGGTACTGTGTCCTCACAGTCTTTAAAAATTACACATTGTTTGTTCTCTTGCTCCTGAAGTCACTGATGACATCATGCTCTTTTTCTGAGCTAATCATAATGAATCAGGTCAGCCTAGGTGAAGGTAATTAAAAATATCTGTGCTTCAGCAGGCACAAACAGGGTAGTATAAAGGGTCTCATATCTTTTCTTACTAGAATATTCACTCAGCTTTGGCTGGGATTTTTTATTACTCTCATGTTAGCAGCAAATCAGGCAGGTAAGTGTGGTTGTAAACTTGCTCATAGAGATATGGTTACCCTGTAAAATACAGACTACTAGCTGTGTCACTTTGCAGTATTTCAAAACAGTGTTATCTTTTCATAAATTTAGAGGATTCTGATTTTTATAGAAATTTTTTTCATTTGAAGATTTTGAGAGTCTTACCTCCATAGATAAAAATCTGCTAGAAACATTCATAAAGGGGAGGGGAAAAGAATGACAAAATAGATCAAAAAAACAAAATAAAGGAAAATCTGGAGTAACTCAATTTCTTTATAGCTGAACAAGTAACAATGCTTGTGAGAAATGCAATTAGTGGTGAGCAGAGTCTTATTCTCTCAGCAGATCCTTTTTGTCAGCAATCCATTGCAAATGGTTAAACTGGACTTGGCTGTGCTCCAGTACTACCTGTTGGCTTTGTGTTGCAAAGTGATCAAATGCTGGAGGTCAGATAATGCCCAGTAGGCAAGTGCTGAGCGAAGCCCAAACTTGATCAAATTTTCTGTGAGGGTTGAGCTAGGACAGATCCAGTGGCAGTGAACATGGGGAGCATCAGGTCTGCAGAGCTGGAAGTTCCCCAGATCTGAGTCCATAGGGCATAGTCATGGTTGCACTGGTGTGTGAGGACAGAAGGACAGGAGGACAGGAAATGAATGAGGAGCCAACTTCCATGGAGGTCAATGGAATTGTCTTAGAGGGGAGACCAGAATCAAGCCACAAAGATGGCATTCTTACTGCTCTTCATTTACTCTGACCACTGCTATAAATATGTATAGAGAGGACCAGACTACTCTAAGTTGCATTTTTCCACTGGGGACACTGGCAAAAAAAAAAAAAAAAAAAAAAAAAAAAAAAAAAAAAAAAAAAAAAAAAAAATGATGTAGGGAGTTGGGGTTTCTCAACTTGGAGAAAAAGAGTCTGAAAATACAAATGACGCTTGCTGCAAAAAGAAACAGAATATACTGCTCTCACTCCCCAGGGTATATAGAGCAAGAGGCAGAGGGCTTAAATTGTAGAAAAGTTAAAGATCAGGAAAATATTTTGTAACAATAAAAATAATAAAGAATTGGGAAAAAGGTGGGTGTTCTATCACCAAGATTTTAAGAACAGTGTGAACAAATACTGTGTGGGAATAGTTTATGTGTACCTAATCCTCCTTTAAGAAGGAGAGATGGACTGTATGAAAGTTTAACTTTATTTTCTTAGAGCCAAATCCTTCTAATTTGCGAAGCAATTTGGTGCCTGGCTACAAGGATTGCCTTTAAAAGTGCCAAACGAAGAGATTCTATTCATTTTTGCTTATCACTTCACAATTAACTACACTAATAAGAGTTAATCATTAGTGTGTGTGCTCAGCTGACAATTTACTTATTGGCTTTTGCCTTTAGAGGGTGTGATCCCATCACACACCAAGGTCTGCGTGCTGAGCATGAGAGACTCACTGAAGTCAACAGGAGTCAAGGGTCTTCATTCATGTCCCTGACAGTACCTTAATTTCCATTAAAATCCTTAAACACTTTATTTATGTCTAAAGATAATATCATATAAATGTCTTAAAATACTACTCTGCTGATGACACTTTTGGGAAATTGCCAAGAGATGTATTCTTGCCCTTTAACTGGATACAAAATTATTTTTGATTAAATTAAACCAACCTCAGTTTCTTCATCCTAATGAATGCTATATTTAACTTGCTTTTTATCATGCCAGGGGCTTACCCCCATGCGAGTACTGATTATTCACATAACCAGTCCTGCTGAAGTCACTGGGTGACTTTTATAAGTTTTGCTTCTAGGAATAAAATTTCAATTTTTTTTCTCTCCACATCCACAGCTTGATTTCAAAAAGTGATCCCGTTTTTGGGTTCTTAGTCTACAGTTCTAAAAGAATATGCTCTTGGTCTTCAAATGAAGCATGGGTCATCTCACCAGTTTTCTTCCTCCAATGGCTCCTGAGGGTATTTGTTTTGTGTTCGACAAAAGGCAGAGATTGTGAGTTTTTCCAGCTTCCAGGCCTGTCTGTATGGGCAAATTCCATCTTATCTTTCAGAAAGCCTGAGTCATATCTACAATCTCTTGATCTGTAATGTAGGGATTTTGCAGAAATATCTGTTTCTAAATGGATTCTCTGAATCCTCAGAGTCTGACTGGTTCATGGTTTTTTTGTTTGTTTGTTTTGGGTTTTTTTTGGTTGGTTGTTTTTGGTTTTTTTTTGGTGTGATCCTCACTACTTAACTTCAATAGAAACTCTTGATCAGAGTTAGAGGGGCTCCAGGGGTTAAACTGTATCCTGCCACTTTCCGTTGTTTTCTATTTGAAGTCTTTCTTTTCCCAGATGAGAATTCTTATCATTAAATTCACTTCTGTAATTACATTTCCCTGGGGTCGGTTCTGAAAACCACATTCACAGGTGGAAATCATCCTCCCCTTCCATCATCATATCTACAAGGGAAAGTGCTAAAATTTTATTTACTGCCTGAACTGGTTCTTCTGTCCTGTTGAATGAAGCCTTTTTCCATCACCTCATAACCTGCACTCCGCATTAGCATGGCTTCATACAGATAATAAAAGCACTCATCTCCATTTATCTGAGTCCCTCTATAAATCTCCACGTAGTGTGGAGTGCAGCCTTTGGCAGGAGCAAAAGCATGGCTCTGTTGCTCACTGAGACAGAGCTGCTGATGTGCCTTTTCAGCAGGAGCTGTTGGGAATTAGCTCATCCTCCGCTGCCAACTCCCTGCCATGGAGTGAAGCCCCTTGTGTATGAAAACCTCTGAGATTCCTGTTAAGAAGTCGGGAATTCACCAAATAGTTTGAAAAAGAAGCTGAATAATGTCAGGTGATGTCTTTGGGGAGGGAAGCATTGATTTGGAGCAGGGAGGGAAGGTATTGATTCAGATTTTTACCTTTCAGTAAGATGACTTGATATGGTTCCTCCCCCCTCCCTCTTCACGTCCCCTAAGCCCTGAGCTGCTGATTGAACCACTTCCTCACTGCAAGACCTCTCCAGTCAGTCTGATCTGTGTTTTATATACATGGCAAAGGCGCCTGGAGCTGCTCTTAATGCCACATAAATCAAAATAAGTGCAGTTGCTCTGCTGAAAGGCACCTGGGCAGCCCAAAATGCTGAGCACCAGTCAGACGTTTCTCCCTACGGAGCCCTGGTCTGGTGTTGGGGTACCCTGTGCACAGAAGGCAGGAGGATGGGTAGGAACATTCAAAAAGTTAAGGATTCCCCGAGTCAGAAATACTGGTATCAGAAAACTCTATAAGTACTATGAGTGGGCTTCATATGCTGGGCCTTCATATTCAGAAGATACTGTAAGTTTGTGGCTCACTGAGGAGCCTTTCCATAGGTGCATTGTGTCCATGATCTGTCTCGTTCTCTTTGATTCTCCCACTGTGTAAACAAAATATTATAATTACTCAAATTGTTAATCCTGTTGGACACCACAGGCTCTAGTCTAGGCCAAAAGAAGTATCTGCTGCACCAAACCCTTTGATGACACCCTTAAGTTAGAGAGCCCTACAAGAGGATCACTTCCTGTGGCTTAGCAAGGAAGACACACCTTCTGACTCTCCACCCCAATTTACAAACTCTCCATCTTGCCTTTTTACAAGTTCTGTGCTCACTCCAGAAACATGGGCAGGTGGAGGATCCCTGGGAAATACAAGGTTCCAGGAATGGGACACTCCTGTCAGAGGGCAAGGAGGGTGCTATGCCTTCATGTCCCTGAGCATCTGGCACACTCTCAGGAGGGTCAGCAGCAAGCACAATTTAGTAGCATTGGTCTGGTTTGAAAATGGGTCACCTGTGCTGTGTCCTACCTCTCACCCAGTCCCCTCTCCTGTGCCTTTCCCAGGAAAAGTGTGTCAGCCACAAAACAAATGCACACACTTTGCTCATAACAAACAACCCACTTTGCATTCCTGTAGCATCCTCCAGCAATCAAAAATTCACTATCCCAGCCATAGGGGAATATTCATTTCTGTTATGTTGCAGATGGGAAAAATGATGTGTGTAGAGGTGAAATGGAAGACTCATCGTGTGTCTTCCTCCTGCCAAGGGCTATGCAGTGAGCTAGCATCTGAGAAAAGAGAAGGGCTCATTTGCCTTGGAGTGTGTGTGTACTTACAGCTCTCGCTCCTCCCTGATCTGGCCCCTCCATTGTCAAACATTTCTGTCTCCAGCTTCGGGCTCCTCTCAGCTTTGCCCATCCACCTTGAAACTTCCTCTGCAGCATTTTGCCCAACCTTTGCTTCATCTCTGGCTTTCTCAGTTCAGGCTCTCTCACTTCTTTCAGCTTAAAAGTACCTGTACCAATCATCACAGCATCTTCCATGTAAAATTCAATTGTCCTGAACTTGTGTGCTACATCCCCTTCACAGGTTTACATGGCTTCCTGCATTAAATACATAAAAACCCTCAAAAACACCCAAAACCCCAATAAAAAACAAATCATGTCTCTCCTTAACATCTCCTGTTCCTGTCATTGGAACCATCCCATTTAGTACAAAAGGAAAATCTCCAATGATTAACATCACCAACAAACCAAACTCTGTGTGCACATCTGGCGGGGAATTCACCATTCAAATGAAGATCATGTGTGCCAGGGAAGAAGGAGTGGGACTGTATAGTGCCTTGGCCTCTGGTGACATTTGTCTCTTTTTCTAAAACTTATTAAATATTAATTTACTTGAACATATAGAGCTGTTTAAATCTTCCAGGCACTGTGCAAATACTAATGCAATTAATTTGTCATCCTTCATTGATAAAGATGCTATTATAACTCTGGCTAATAAAGAACCCTCTGAGGAAACAGTACTTTGAAATTTACCAAATGACAGGACCGTGTTGCATTTGTTAAACAAATAAGAACTCAAGGGGCAGGTGTCCAGAAAAAGATAGTTTTGTCACAGAAAAACTGTATTCCAACCCAGTAGTCCACTTTTTTGTGGTGAAACAGTATCTCCAGCACAGGGCCAAGAAGCAAGACTGGGAAAGTCCTCTCTGTGTGGGTAGGTGAGAGTGACCTCCATTGCAAAGACTGTGTTAATCACTAATGAAAGTATTAAGAGGACAACTGATGTACTATGGATCTTGCATCTACCTATGTAGATCTGGACAACCTATGTATTAAAGTTAACAACTCTCTGCCACATCATGTTTTTCAAACCATCACTGGGAGTTCTCTGGACTGCACTAACAAGTGAAAACCTCAGTTACAGACCAGGACCCCTCTGTGTTAGGTTTTGCAAAACTCAGACAGCGCCATTGTAGTCTGCAGGTGCAGCTGTAATGGTTCAGGGAGAGACTTCAGCACATGGAGTTTTACAAAGCTGACCCCTAAGGATTTGGGAGGGCCCTGAACAGTCCCTGAGCAATTGGACATGTGATGGGAGCAGGCTGGTTCCTTTCCATTAACTGGTGCTACATGGCAAACACCTCACTCCTGTTATTGCTCCACAAGCCACTAGAACATCACCAACTCCATCCTGGTTTGTTTTTGAGAGCTTAGAAGGTGACTACCAAGAATTACATGGGTACAGGTTTTAAATTTAATAAGGTTCCCTTTAGCCTCCATAAATGGAATCTCTATGAAAGCAGCAATTACATTTTTCCATTAAGTTCAAGGGCCATCTAAGGGAGTGACTAAGGGAACTTCCAAGAGAGAGGTCAGTAGCAAGGTACAGAAACCTCCAAAGCACAATTCATCTCATCCTAAACTCTGAATCCCTTCTCTTTCTGTTGAGGACAGAGGGAGGCCCTGAGTGAATGCCCTCATGAACTTTTAAGACAGCTCAAATCCCCCACTTGAGAAATTGTTCCTTGTGAATTAAATTCCCTTCAAGTGTGCAGATGTGGGATTTGCTGTGCTTAGGTTTAGGGATGCTCTTGACTTTAACAAACTCATAAGTCTCCATCCAGGGGCCAGGCACTAACAAGTACATTGCACTGGTGTATTGTGAATCTTTGACCAAGTATGGACTTCAGGACCTGTACCACTGCTCCTAATCAGCTCTTAATTATTTTTCAGTTAATTGTTTTGCAGCTCATTGCTCTTACAATTCATAAGGCTTCAAAAGTGCAAAATAGCTATATGATACCTAAACTGTGGGGAGACCTCTCTGCGTAGGCTCACTAACAGTTTTGTTTCTGATTAAACATCTCAACAAAAGTGAATGGTATTAGCTAGTCTTGAGGGACTCCAGATTAAGAATATTCTAGCTCTAATGCAACCTCAGCTGTTTCTCCTCAGCCAACCAGTTGCTGTACTAGAGAAACAGATTGTGGCTCAAGCCTTCTTCAACCTAATTTTAAACTAATTGGCAGATGCTGCCCTCTCGTCTCCACCCAGAACCCCTCCCATATAATTTCCTAATCACTGTCTGGCTGCTACTACCTCATCTTCATTAGAATGACACTTCAGTAGTCATGTAGATCCATTTAGCCACCTTTTGCTGTCTTTCATTCTGGGCAGTGGCATTTAAGCTTTAATCCCAGAGTTACTGGTCATTATTTTAGTCTTTAATCACCATGAGATACCAATGAGACAAGATAACCCGTGTATAAATCACAGTGTAACAAGGAAGCAGTTATTTTTTTAGACGATTTAAAGCTCACAGGCCATTCCTGATCAGATCTAGAGGGCTGTTTACAATAATTTGGACTGAGAAAGGTGGAACTCAATTTGGTGTCCTGAATCCTCACGATTTTTTAAACTACTTTGTATTTCTACCTTCTACCTAATCATCTAGCTTTGCACAATCTGTTCTATTACGTAGCCACTTACAGTAACGAGTTTTGTGTTTTCCCATCCCTGACTTGACTGATGCTCTCTTCCTGTTCAAGAGTATGGAAAAGCAGCGGGTCTTCAGCAGGAGCACTTGGTGACACCAGCAACCTGAACTCAGAGCCTTATTGCTGTGAGGTTATTTATCATATCAGCGCATGCTGACACCAAATCATCATGGCTTCTGGCTAACCATGCACTGCCTCTCTCCCAGTGCAGCATCTGAAAGGTCTCAGAGTGAACAGCAGTTTAACTTTTGTTGGAAAGATCTCCTCTGTGCTTGTACTTCCCTTTATGGCATCCCAGAGAAACCAGGTTGTTCCTTGGATTTCTAGAGAGTGTGTGGAGCAGTTCAGGTGCAGGAATACTCTAGACAATGTTATTGAGAAGGGGAGTGTGCGTGCAAAGATTTTAGAGGGTCCCAACAACTGAAGAGCTGCTTTTGGTAAACTGAAGCAGGAAAGATCGTTGTTCCTTATAACTAGCCTGTGCTCAGTAGGATATAATAAGCAGCTCAGTTTTAGGCAGGGAATGGTGTTTAAAGCCACGGGCACCTCACTTCAGAAACACATTCCTATGCTTCTTGTGGCAGGAAAGGGGAAGGGAACTGCAAATAACATGGGACACTTTTTGGGTCATGGGCAGTAACAATTAACCAACACTATAAGCGAGAATTTGTCTGCTGCTCTCTCCTCCTGGCAATCCCATGCTCCTTTTGTGCAGTGATCAAGCAGAAATGGGAAGACAACTCCCCCCTCTCTGAAAGCTGAGCTTTTCCTCTGATGGTATTCTTCAGGCTGCAGTCAATCCCCCTTGGCATGTCTCAAGCCTCACTAGTGTCAGCATCGCAGATCTTGATGGGAAAAAGACACTCCGAACTCTGAAGACTGAGAATCTAATTACTTTAAAAGTGTCTTTATGTCATTATATTCACATTAAAATCATAATTTATCACTCTTCATTGTACTCCTAATGATGCTTGAAAATAATGGGCTTGAATCAATACTGTGCCCAGTATAAATGTGGTGGAAAAACAGGGAGGATCTTAGCAAGGCTGATTGCATTTCCATTATTTTTGGCTGATTTGGTGTTTTGACAGAGTATCTGTACTCAGTGCAAGCTCCTGCTGAGTTTATCCTGCCGAGGGGCTCAGTGAGCCTCAGAAGTTGCATGTCCAGTGATAAAATGGCACATGCAGTGAACAGTTCATCTGTATATATAAAACCCCTCATTTCTTTGATAGAATCTCCTGCTACCTTGGTTATTGAATAGATTTAAAAGCAGCAGCAGATCCTTGGAGCAGCTGTAAGCTCTGGAGTGTGAGGTTTCCAGAGATTAGCAAAGTTCATTTCCCATTTTCCTCTGCTTCTCTGTGTGCAGTAGAAGTGACTCCAGAAGATGGTAGAGAGTCAGGTTGAAGAGGACCAGCTCATGAAAACACAGGAACATTTCTGCACTCGTGGCAGTTTTCAGTGCACTTATTATTTGACTTTGAATCTATCCTTTAGGGAGAGCCTGGGATAAACACAGCCCAGAGCAATTTGAACACCGTGACAGGTTTTTGCCTGCTTGGCACTGGAGTGGCTCAACTCAGGGTCTACGCAAGAAATCCCTGAGCAGGTATGAAAAGTATTTTGCAAAGGCATGAGCAATTACACAGATTTATTCTACTCTGGCACTATCTCTACCTCTACCTATAACTATACCTTTCAAAAGATTGATTAGACTTTGCTTCACCAGTTTCACATCCAGTCCAGTTACATCAGAGTAAGTTCCTCCCTTTCCACTTCCTGAGCCCTCGTTTTTAATACTGAGTATGGCACTGCAAAGCTAATGCATACTCTGAGAGCAGGTTTGGAAAGAGAGCAGTGGAGGGTGAGGAAAAATCTGCTGGCTGAGGCATCCAATAGCTTGGAGTATAGAAAGCTGTCGGGGAACACTTCCTCAGAGATCTCCAAAGCAACCAAAATGAACAGCTTCAAGAATGGATAGAACTGGCTACCAGATGATCAACAACAGAGAAATGGACAACTACCTCAAGATCTCAGAAGTTTACATTTTTAAAGGATGTTCTGTAGCATAGATAGTG
>JAWWMO010000083.1:146565907-146587298 GCA_035047845.1 Dendrocincla fuliginosa | reverse complement strand
CTCCCCACTTCCCAAGCTCCTCCCAAACCCTATAAGAGTCCTATGCTCCCAAATAAACTTGTTCCAGCTTGTCCCACTATGGCTGAGGACCTTATCCTTATCCCTCCCTCCGGACGCGGCAGAAAGCCAGAGGTTTCCTTACAGCATCCTATAGAATGGGAAGACAGGGTTTTAGTTTTCTGTTTACCAGACTGAGGAATAGAATGGATACCATCCAAATTATCTGGTCTGACCAGTCATCCTCCTTAGCTCCATCTCTATCAGCAAGTTAAATGAGCCAAGGGCTATGTGTGGCCTTTTGGTGAGTGGCTGAGCATTGCTTATGTGGGTGAGCAGGGTGGCCGTGTCCAAACTGCTGGTTGGAAGTATCCCTTGCTCATGCTATCTCCAAAGTCAGCGTGGGCTTTGACTGGGAAAGTGCTGCCAAAACTGTGATGAGCAGCATGGCAACAGGTCAGTAGTGGCAGTGTTCAGTTTAGCACTGCATATGTTATAGGGTTTATCTCTCCTCAGTATTTTATATATGAGATTCAAACAAAGATTTGTTTTTCCAAAGGAGTTTTTTGTTGGGCTTTCAGTTAAAAGTCTGACAGATACAGACCTCCATCTCACACTTAGTCTGGAGAAGGAGCCTTTGCATTATCCTCAGATAGTGTTAATGTGTATGGGGGAAAACTTCCAGATGGAAGTTAATCAAGAACCTTTGGATTCAGCTCTGTGGCAATGGATGGCCTCTAAGCCTGGGAAACTATTTGGGCAACCACTCTGAAGCTGGACATGAAGAATTTGAGTGTACAGGCAGATAATCACCCCATACTACTTTTTTTCTGTTGGGTTTTGGGTTTTTTTTTTTGTTTGTTTGGGGTTTTGTTGTGGGTTTGTTTTTTTTTTTCTTTTAGATGTGCGACTCCTAGTTCACATTCTCCTGGTTTGGGTGATGTGTTTATGCTCAAGGGAAAGTTAAATCAGAGACAAGTTGAACAAGTTAAAGACTTTAACTTACCCCAGCTCAGCCCAAGTTCTGTCCATTATATGACCTGAGGCACTCCAGAAATATTTCAGCTAAAAATTGGGTTTAGCCACAGGCTTCCTAGCAACACAAAGCCAGGTAAATGACACATAGGATGCTGCTGGGGCTTTGACTCAACCCAATGGGAGTAAATTAGTTGCTCTGCTATTCATGTCTGTCTATTCTCCCAATTTCAGTTAATTAAATTCAGCAAAATAGTATACTTTATTTATTTATTTTGTCTTTTAACATACCATTTGTCGAATATTTCTAAGACCAGCTGTCTCCTATTTCATACCTGGCTGCAAAAGAGTACTCCATACAAGCAGACCTACTTGTTCCCACATCCATGGTTAAAACGCAAATGCACGTATACATCCACTTCTCCAAAGAGAAGATTTTCCCCCACATGAAATATTATATCTCAGATCTTAAAGCACAGCTTCACTGAAGTTAAAGGAGCAGCTTTAGGAGGGTGATGAAATATTTAGTCCAGGTTCAGACTTTAAAGTGTGAGTTATGGTTTCTGAAGTGTCCAGGGATACTTTGTGATGGGGAATATTCGGGGTAAATGGGGTAGTAATATCTGCTGCATTCCTTCACATCTCACAGCTCGAATCTTGCCTTCTTATGGGAAATATCTTTGATCATTATGGGAAAATGCATATTAATGAACTTTCCTATGTATAGCCAAGCTTGTCTTCATTCTTTATTTTTTCGTTAGTCGCTAACCATTTCTATTAGAAAGAGCATTAGCTCCCAGATCATAAATTCAGGAGAGGAGGTGGTGTCCGTCCCTGCTCTGCAGTGGGATGTAATGACTATTTTGCTGCAACAATAGAGAAAGCATTTAAAGTAATGTCCCTTATAGATAGTCTCCAGCACATGGAGCATATTTTTTTATAGTCCTCAGTATATTCAGCAATGAAGGAAAGTGAAATTGTGAGCTCTTCTTTCAGAAAGACAATGGTTTTAAAAAAAAAAAAAGTCTTTTTTTCTCCCTGTTCTTATTGTTCTTTGTCATTAGAGAGGTTTTTTTGAGCCATCTCACCTGTCACAGCAGGAAAAACACAAGTATTCATATTGTGTAGGGGCTTGACCCAAGGTGTCATCTACCTGAAACCCTCCTGCCTGTGCTGTGTGGGTTGGTGTGAGCAGGAGGAGCAGGAATCCTGTGCCCCAAAGCCTGGCATCCAGATTAGGGAGACTGTGGAAGGCAGAAGTGAACATATGCAGTTGGTGCACCCTCTCTGTCCCATGCACAGTTTAATGTCACCTTAAAATACACCTCTGCAACATCATCTGCCTTCAGCAGATCCTGTGACTACTGTACAGTGCTGCCTGCTGTCTCTAACTGGAGTTTCCCGATTCGTCTGTGAATAACACAACAAATACATATGGGAACAGCAATGTATAGAATCCCTTCCCTGACATGTTAAAGCAGTAGGAGCAGAGAAGGTAAAATATTTAGACTCCAGATGTCTTTATTTGCCAAAATAAAAATTCTTGCTGTAAAATATCTATAAAATGTAATTAAAATTGCCATTTATGTTTCTCACTGTTGCTAACATTGCTGGCAAAATTGAGTCACTTCGCGCTGCCAAATATAGCATTCCAGGTGTAAAACACTCTCAGATGTTCATGGCATTTTGCACATAAATACTGAGTCATTGAGAATGATCTGGTATTATCCATATGCCTGATACAGAAATACTGCCATGAGTGGGAGATTAGTATACACACACGACAGGATAATGTTTGAGAATGAAAAAATTGTGTTTCTGCATAGTTCCTAATAAAGACACTGGATTTTTCAAGTGCTGATACTTCTGCTCTCAGGAGGGTTTTAAAGAGGAGGATGACCACGACTTTCCATTCCCTTACTGCTCCATCTCTGAATATCAAGTTGGAGATTTTTTTTCTCATAGTGTTTCTTTTTCTATTTCCATTTTTTTTTTTTTTTTTTTAATTTAGCCTGTGTGAGGGGCTTGCAAACCCACACTGTAGATCACATTGAAATATACAGAATGTAACAACCCCATGCCTGATGGGGTCTGTCCAAGAAAACCATTCTCTGCCAGTCAGCATTTCAATCTGCCTTTTGGCTGCTGCTGCTGCCCTGCACCAGGCAGCAGTATAGGCTGTTTTCATCATGCTTTCCTGGAAAAATTGATGTGTTTCTGAAAAGCATGTGGGAATGGTGCATCCTGCAATCATGCTAGCCCTGGAGAAAAGCAGTGTTTGCTGAAATACAAGCCAGAGTTGAGATGAATCATTTCTGCCTGACAGACATGAGTCTCTCTTCTCACCAGTTAAAGGAGTTAAAAATGTCCTCTCTTGCCACGAGTGCATGAGCTTGGTGTCAGACTTGTGCTGAGCATTGTGTGCAGTCAAGGTGCCCGGTGCTTCAGTAAGACCCACGTGGGCCTGGGTGCGAGATCAGGCACGTGCACTGCCTCCTTGGCACCCCTCTATCTTCCTTTCTTCACCTGATCGTTAATCCTGCCATGCTCTCTCCTACTCTCCTATGTCTTGTTTGAACCAGCAATAAGATTTCATCTTCAGACTTTGTCTTGCTCAATAAAAAAGTGGATGGCCAGGTATATTATACCTGTTTCCCCTCAGTCTTCTTGAATGGAGAAAAAGTGTTTAACTTCTCATTTCCCTCTCTGTCAAGGGAAATACACAGGACTGTGCTAATGCAACATCACTGACCAGCTTGTTATACAGCCTTCTTTGTTTTCTCCATGCTTTCTCTTGCCACAGAGTGATTGTTTTTGTTATCATCTTTTGCATGGCATTGTTTACTCTACATTTCCATATAGCTTCTCCTTCCACCAAATCCCTCTCTTTTTTTTTAGCATGTTTCACTTTCTGTTAATTCCTCTTCTTCCTTCCTCCATCCATGCATCTTTCTGATGTCTCACTATGTCAATAGTTATTGTGCTGTGTTATTTACTGTGCTGTAAATAAGAGTTCAGCCAAACGATGACTTCACCAGGAGGATTTATAGGGAGGCTCTTTAGAAATAGTGGTCCCATCACTGCTATCAGGAGTTCATTAAATAATAGTAAGTATGATAGAGTCTGTATGAAAAATCATTAAACTGGAAACATGATTTTCTTCTTTTGGGTGAAGCACAGGAGCAGCCCCATTTCCTTGTTCAGTTCTGTGTTCCCATCTGTCTAACTCAACAAAATCACATGATTAGAGACTAGGACTGAAATACAATTATAAAATAAGTAGAACTAGAAGAGATGGATAAGATGAGGTCACTTTTCCACTCTGCAGAAAAATTAAATAAATTTTGGCCACAACTATCAAATTTTTTTCTTGTAACATCTTACATTGCTTCTTAGTTTGTAATCCACTGCCTTTTCAGGCAACGTGTGTAAGGGCTCCTCAGGCCTTCCTGTTAGAAGGTTTCTTGTTCGTCTTCCCTTTCCTCTTAGCTAGCATGTCTCTGTACTGGGAACCACTCGGGTTTTCTTTCCCTCCATGGACACAAAGAGCAATGAATCAGAATTCTCTTGATACCAACCTTTTAGACACTTGAATGTGCTTAACACACAACCACAGACCCACAAAACAAATTATATCATTCTTTCTTCATCACCCACATTTTTCAGCACCTGAATTAATCCTGTTGTCCACCTCTTTACTACAGAGCAGTGCTCAGCACCAGATGCAGTGCTCTTGCTGGAGTCTTCACCCTGTCAGGTTCAGTGAATAACTCCCCCAGGGGCCTTGAGTAAATGATGGTATAAGAAGTCCCTGAGTGCTGTGTACCTTGTTTGCAGTGGTGTCATGGGGTTTGACTACAGAATACAGTCACTGAAAATCTGTTTCTGTGTGTGATGCTCTGGCTTCTCCACAACCATTCCCTGCGGTGACTCTCCAGGCTTGCATTAACAGCAAGTGCCTTATTTTACTTCAAAGGTGAAACTGTGAACAAAGAAGAAATTCAGCTCACATGAAGTCCTACCGTTTTGTGCCCACAGACAGATATCTGCCTGTCAGCAGCGTGTCTTAATTTAGCCACTCCAGAGGTGCAGCGAGGTTTGAGTGCCTCAGGAAAGCCATCCAGTACTGTTGGAGCTGCCCAGGGAACATCGCCTCGCACCAGTCTCAGCAGGCTTGGGTTTTACTTTAGGTTCTGTATCGTGTCTCCCAGCTCAACTTGCAAGCCTGCTAAGCAATCTCACCATATTAATCACTCTACTGTGTACAACTGAGCTGAGTTGTGGTGTCTGCTATAGGGTGAGCTGAATCTCTTGCCAGGAGCAGCAGACTGTATTGACTAAGGAGCCATGGAGGCCTGCGGAGGTGTTTCTGCCAGTATGCAAGTTAGCTCTCTAAGTTTACATTTACCTTAGCTGGTTGAGACACAGCACGTGCTCCCCCTGAAGTGTTCCTCCGTTTGGGATGCCCTTAATTACCCCACTAGGAAACTGCAAGCTGTGGATTAGAGATCACAAGGCCATCACTTCAGTGGTACAAATGTGCCCAATCCCATGTGCAGTGAGTAGTTCCCCCACATAGTGACATCTGTCACTATATTGATTGTCTCTCCACAGGGTACCTAGGGCTCACTGTGGTCCACACATGGGTGATAAGTATGGTTTGGACATTTTTCTGTCCAGGAATATGTGCATGTTTTTTGTCTGTGCACAAGGAAATGTTCTCCTTCCAAGAAATGCATCTGTTTCAGGGAGTTGTTTATAGTGCTGAGTCTATATCATTCCCTTGGCTCCACTGACTGGATAAACAGGTAGATCTCAAGAAAGCAGCACTGGTACTTTAATCACCATTAAATTAACTCAGAACTGCAATAAACTGGCAAATTGGGCTACAAATTCTGAAAGCAAAAAAAAAGAAAAAGTCATTAAAATTTAAACTAAATTAAAAATTTACAGTCTACCCAGAGAAGGTTGCTAAAACTCTTGTAGCCACATTTCTACAAAGAAGTTACAACTCTCCCAGTGATGGGAGAACATGGGTGTAGGAAATGTCAATGATTTGTGTTTCCCCTTACTAACTAGATATGTAGTCCTGTCTTTGACTGGATGGAAGCAATCTGTTTTTGACAAATCAGTGTAAGATGTTTCTTATCATTTTCCTTTATGTATCAACTGCCTCATTATTTGGTCCATTTTCTTTCCAAGCCTCAAAGTTAGGCTGACTCATCTGGAATTGACCTTTCTTTTCCAGACAACACTATTTTGCCTTATTTTCGTCTTCTGCCACTTTCGCTTCTTAAGATCTTAATCTCTTATCATGCAGTCACTGCTTTTGGTAGTTACTGATGTACCCTGCAGCATATTTCATCAGTCCTCATTGACTTGCAGGCACATAATTTACTGAAATATTATTTAACTTGTGCTGACCTGCTCTTCTTTCTATGCACCTTTATTTTCAGTTAAGTTGATAATGTGACTGTAGGGTTTGGAATGGTGGTTTTGCTTTTTTTTTTCCTTTTCTCCAGTCTGGTCAAAGCACTGTACCAAGCAAGAAAGATAAAGCCATCATACAGATTAAGCAGCTCAGGTGCATAGTTTGGGAGTTACATAGCAACAGCTGGTCATGACTTACAGGGAGAAATTGCCCCCAATCTAGATGGCTCCATTCAGCTAGAAAGTGGTAGTCTTCTGAAGCTAAAAATGACATAAAAATCAAAGGGAGCCTAAAATTTTAACAGTGCTTGAAAGGAAGGGAGGAGTTTGTGTAAGTGAGGCTAATGTGAGTTAGTGAAAGGCTGACAGTTTACCTGTCTCATGGAAAGGCAGGGAGAAAAAGATGTGGTGACAGAGTGAGATTTCTAAGTCTAAAGGATGAAAGGATGCAAATTTATGAAGACAAACTTAATACCCATGCATTTAGCCTGAGTGTGGTTGTCAGGCTTTGTTCTGAAACCTTTGTACCTTAAAGGAACAAGGAAATAATGTTTTGTGCTGAAAGCAGTTGCTTTTGTAACTGCAGATCTATGCAGCCATAGGCAGCTAAAAGGCAATTTTGCAGTGTTTGGATTTTTGATGGACCTATGCAAGCAGACAAAGTGAGAACTTGCATGCTCTGAGGAATATTTTGGGCTGCAGAAGGATACCCAGAAACCTAATCCCATCATTGTTTTGGGAGGAGGGAGTAGGAGTTGAGCTCCTCGTTTGCTTACCGTGACATAGAAATCCAGTGACAGCTCAAGTGAGAGCTTAGACTCATAAAATTATACATGTGTAGGGTGGGTTTGGACATTTGAACACTCTTTATGCAAGAAAGACAGACAAAACCAGTGTCCTTGTATTGCTCTCTTTCTCTCATATCACTATAACTCGAAATCATAGAATCACAAAATAGCTTGGGTTGAAAAGGACTTTAAAAATCATCTAGTTCCAGAAATCCACAGTTGTGTTTTGCTTCAGTGTGGATCACCCTATAAGATACAAGATTGAATACCTTTTTAAGATATTTGAAGACTGATTCATTTTTTTCAGAAAGATGCAAAGGTAACACAGGAAAGCTGTGCCTGAAGCTGCGATATCTATCTGTATCTCTGATAATCCCTTTACTTACACTGTGTACTTCTTGGGACAGAGGCTGTCTAGGTGTAAACACAAAAGGACAGCAGTTATGGCCCTGGAAAATAATAAAATTAAATTTTATCATAAACATTTATTTTAAATATTTTCATAATCAAGTAATACACAGAAAGTTTCAGAATAACAGTTTTCCTATTTTTAACCCTCACTCATTATATGAATCTGTTATCCTTGTACTGTGAGTCCTCAGTGCAACAGCCTCTTATCTTAAGTCCTACAGAGATTATAAACTCTTTAAAGCAAGCGAGACTTTTCTTAGACACATATAAACCAGCAAACATTCTACTGGAGCTAAAAATTTCCACTCTTTACTTCATTAATGTAAACAGCCACAATTATAATGATGAATTGAGTACAGACTGTACAATGGAAAGTAACTCAGAGTAACAGGTTGAATTTAAAAATGAATGAATTTGATTATCAGCACAAGATCCTTACAAAGACATTGATCAGGATGCACCACAGTCTCCCAGGAAAAGTGGTAAACCAGCTGTCATTTGTGTCCTTTATGGTCAGTGTGTATAATATTTTGTGTGGAACAATCAATCCTGTGTTAGTCCAATGGGAATGGACAGCGATTTTCCTCTGTAATTTCAATTTCAAAGATGGATAGAATGTATTTCTTTGTACAGAAAGCATAGAAGTTTGAGAAGGGAGTTTTATACATCTCCTGAGACAGCAGAGATTTGACTGGAATTAGAAGAGCAGAGGGCAGGGGCTGAAGGGAAAAAATTATGGAGATGCCAAGAGCTCTTTTTATTCAACTCAACTGAATCAATTGTTGGTCTACTGTTGTCCTGATAACAGACTCGAGTTGGTCAGGGAGCAGACCTTGGACATTTTGTCTAAATAGTCTGAAAAAAAAACAGGTAATGAGGAATGAATGCAGAGGCTCAGGCTGAAGGAAACATGAAAAAAGAAGTGGGCTGGCCAAGAATGTAAATCGAGGGAGAAAAGATAGGCAAAACCCAGTTTAAGCTACAGTCAGACAAAGGAGAAAAGAGGTGAGAAACACAATCACTTCAAGGTAAAGCTCTAGAAGCATAAAGCAGCTCTGTTTGAGATGCTGGGTCTCTTAGGAAGAGAATAGCTGTAATATCGATTTCTAAGGTCTTTTGATATGGATACAGCTTCTCTGTAGCCATGTCAATCCAGCCATTCTAGTGGAGTAAAAGAATATTCATGAAGAAGCTGGATGTCTGATTGTGAGGATCAAAGTATAGTTAATAAGAATAAATGCACTTTGACTTGCAGAACATGGAGAAGTTTGTTTGTGCTCAGTGATGAGCAGATCCTGTTTCTGATCTGATGAAGGACCAATGTAGATGTATCTTGTAGATGCCCAGCTAGTCCCACCCTCTCAGCTAGTCCAGCATTAGATAAGGGAAACAGCTCCAGCAAATAACTTCCATCATAGGAGATGTGTTCAAGATAGTACTAAGAAAGAGAGAGCTGCCTGGAAGTCAAAATTTGGACCTATTATAAATCTTTGAGGACACCCTCCCTAGTGGTTTAACTGTTGTTTGCAAACTCAGAAATAATGGCTTTGGAGGGAGGTGTTTTTTGTGTCAGCTCATACAGTCCTGGAGTCCTTCTGTACGTGTGGGAAATTTGAAAGAGGATGTGTGCCGGTGAGTGCTCTCAGTGTGAACATTGATAAAGCACTCCAGTGCCAAGGATGAGGGTTCAGCTTCAGTCTGGCATGCCCTGGAGGCCACAGAACAGCACTTGACCTGGTAAATTGCAGGAAACAGGAGAAAGTTGGAACAAGTGAGCATCTGCTCATGCTTGTTAGCTAGTTTATTTAATAAGAACATAGATGCTCTTCTTCCTCTAATTAATTAGCATGAGTGTAATATCTTAATATTAGCATTAAGGAGCATTAGCACCAGATAATAGTTTTCAAAGACATCACAGTAACATAGTAAACAGAAGAAGACCCAATTTTTACAACCTTTGCTTTCTCAAAACACAGAATGTGATGTGGTCCAGTGAGCCCACTGAAGAAGAAACTGTTATATCTAAAATGAGACATCACTACACCAGTTATGGTAGCACAGTAGTAGTATGAAAGCCCAGAGACATCAGCCCATCTCCTGAGTATATCATAAAAAACTGTACCAGCCATCAGAGAGTCTTCCAGACATTATGATTGCAAATGACAGCATTCTTTTGGGGTAAGCAGGAAATTATCCAGAGCTATGTTACCAAACTGCAATATTAGATAGGAAGAAGTCACAGCACAACAGAGGAAGACCAGAGTGACCTGTGTCAGAAAGCTCTTGGCATGGCAAAGTCTCAGCAAGTCCTGATGAGAAGGGGAACAGGAAGGTCATGCCCCACACCAAAGGATGAGTGAAGGTTGTTTACTCCTTCTACATTCTGCAGGCATCCACAGAGGAACATATTACTAAACTAAATATTAGCACTGCCACCTCTGTAAAGCACGCAAAGAACTGTTGCATGGAAGGATTTTTGTGGCCAAACTGCTCAAATCATTATGTTAACCAGCCTGAACAGTGACCCAGGTCTCTGAGCTGCACTGGCTCAGTCAGCGCAGGGATGGGGACATAGCCCTGAGCAACGTGCTTTAGCTGACTCTGCTTGGAGCAGGGAGGTTGGAGGACATGATATCTAGAGGTCTTGTCCAACATCAGTAATTTTGTAATTCTAGATACTTTCATCACAGAATTCCAGGGAAGATTCCAGATCACAAGCTTGGGTTGATTTATTTATTTGTTTGCTTTGTTTTATCTGTGGCATGGCAAGTCTCAGTTAAGGATTTTTTTTTTTTTAATTTGACTTTGTCATGAACAAAAGACAAATAGCAAAAACTTAATAGGTTCAGGAAACCAAAGTTATTTTTTTGGGTAGCTTTAATTCATATGCAGTTAGTGAGCCAAAGTACATGATGTTTAATTAACCTTTCAGTTCAGTGAGAAGTTTCTTGGTCAAAGACTTTGGGAGCTGTTCTGTGTAACACTTCCAAATTTGTGAATAGAATTGAAAGAAACTGCTGAAAAATAAGTGTCTGCTTCGTGGCAGCCTGCACCCACACAAAGACTGGAGTACTGTAGTGAGAGAGAAACAGAGGGAAAGAGAGTTAGTTAAGAAGATTATGAGGTTAAGTGTTCTTTTATTAGGTTTTCAATACAAGGAAAGGTATAATTTACAAGGGCATGTAGTGACAGATGTGGGGGAATGGCTTTAAACTGAAAGAAGACAGGTTTAGGTTAAGGATAAGGAAGAAATTCTTCCCTGTGAGGGTGGTGAGGCAGTGGAACAGGTTACCCAGAGAAGCTGTGAATGCCCCAGTCATGTAAGTGTTGAAGGCCAAATTGGATGGGTCTTTGAGTAACCTGTTCTAGTGCAAGGTGTACCTGCCCACTGCAGGGGGTTGGAAAGAGATGATCTTGAAGATGCCTTCCAACTCAAACCGTTGTATGATTCTATGGTTCTATGATGTACTGACACACAGTTATGCAGGAAGGACCACAGATTTGTATTGCAATGAAAGCAGGTTGCTACACGGTGCTAAGAGTACTAGAAAGCATGGCAGTGCAACATAAAATTCTATCAAACCAACTACATGGTTAATCCATGATGCTAGAGATGGTCTTTAACAGTCATTAAAGACTACACAGACACTTGGAAAGTGGGGCACTTGGATCACTCTGATTCTGTGACTGAGAGCTAAGTAGCAAGAGAGCAGCCAAGGAGCAGCCACCTGACATGATAACCCAGGGATGGTTTGGTGCAACAGCTGAACTGATAGGAGTTGTCAGTGCTCATCAGATGGTTGGAACCTGCAAGTGGCAATGTCCCAAGAAATGTCTTCTTCTATAGCCCTCTGAGAGGGGTCCTGACATATGGATAGCAGAGAGACTTTGTACATCAGTAACTATGATTTCTGCTGATACAAGTTACAGGACACAGGCTTTGCATTGTCCTGACGATCAAGGCTTAGTCAGTCCAGACTGATGACTAATCTTGGCTTGCCCAGGCTGAGCTGATTTTAACTTTGTTCTTTAAGAATAGCAATTTTCTTTCAGTCAGGTAACTTTGGCCTATGTCTGTTTTAAATCAGTTTCAGTTCACAGTGATAACAAAGACTTACAGTGATGATTGAACAGTCTGTAACTTCAAAATAAAATGTGGTGTGAAAGATTACAGACATGGGATTATACCAGAGACCCCAGACTGTAAACATAAATATTAAAGATCAGTCAGTGGTCACTGCAGAAGTGCAGTCCAATGTTGCTCAGGTAACACTAGTTTTGGAAGGAACAAGAACAGAAAAAACTACATAATGAGCATAATTACGAGAAAGAATGTGTTAAGAAAATGTATAAAAATAAACCCCATCAGACTCAAAACTGAAAAGAGCAAAGTAGCAGCATCAATATCACACAACTCTCAGAAGAGAGGGTGAAGAAAGTCCCACTACAAGTATTATACTACTTGTGACAGACATCTCAGCATACTGACAAGATGTCACAATCCACCTCCTACTTTCCCTGAGTTAGGCTGAAATGGTCAGTGATAGAACCCAGACAGACAATGGAAGAATGAGCGTATATATAAAATTTTGGTGTTTTGTTTTGGTTTAAATTATGAAAACTTTGATTGGATTAACAATGGCTTCATCCATCTCCATGTCTATGTGAGGTATTCTCCCTTCTTGCCCATAGCAAGATTTTGAATGTGACATCTTAAAAGTCATTCATCAATCTGTAATAAGTACCAATTAACATTCTTTATTTTCCAGTTTCTTGGGCTTCATGCTTAAGATTTGTGAGCTAAGTAGTGATCTGGTGAGAGACTGTATGGGAGATTAAATCTGATCTGTCTGTTCTGGGGATATATTGTATGCAGACCTAGCCATCAAAAATTTACCTGTGGAGTCTTTCTATTGATATTCCTGGCTACCTTCTTGTCTAGTTTATTATCTACCATAAAAGAGTGAACATTAGCAAAGGAGAGTGCATTTGACTCTGCTTTTCTTCACACCTGCTTTCAACATTCCCAGCTTCTGGCTGCAGTAACATTTAGGCAGGAGCAAAAATTAAGACAAAAGGAACATGGTAAATCCCCCTTCCTTCGCAAGCAGGAAGTGAAGTTAAAGCCGCTGAAGTAACTGTCCTGAACTTCAAAAGAAGATTGTTGTATATATCATAATTGTTAACATAATTATTTTATATAGGTGCAAGAGATCACCTAGAGTTCTTTTCTAGAGACGGTAACTAATTTGCAATTTGGCATGTGTTGTGCAACAGATGCAGCTGAAATTAGTTCTTATTTTCATGAAAATAGATGATTCTGATCAAATTTGTCCCTGATGTCTACAAGGGTGCAAATAGAAGACAGGAAACAGAAAATGTCTGCTGTGATGAGCCTCTGCTTACATAAGGATGTTGTTTGAAGGCAGTGAGATCTGAAGGTGGTTCTGAAATTATGCATGGTTTTTATTGTATGAAAGCAGCCCATAAGCTGATTACCCCCATCTCCATTGTATTTCAGTCTTCGGTGCAATTTGTCTTTTGCTATGCCTTTATTGCTCACATATGCTTTAGAACAAGATTGTGTATAGTGTTTCTTTTGAAAAACAAATCCTTTTTTTCTTTTTAACTCCTCTTGTAAAAGCCTTTTTTTTCACCCACATATAATCTTTCCAGAGCCACTTGTGCCTGAGGCAAATTCTGACCATTTTGTTTTCAAAGGCAGGTGAAAATCCGGGACAGAGCACTGGCATGAGAGCCTGAAACATGGCTGGACTATTGATGCTCTGTGTGTGTACAAGTGTAGGCAAGAGAGTGAGTGTGTGGTTATCTCACAAGGGAGCTGGTCTACTGCTCATGTTTTTGAAACGCTGAGGGGAGTCAGGAAGAGTCACACAGCCAAAGAATCACAGAACGGTTTGGGTTGGAAGGCACTTTAAATCTCGCCACGTTCCAACCCCCTGCCAAGGGCAGGAACACCTTCCACTACACCAAGTTGTTCAGAGTCCCATCCCACCTGACCTTGAACGCTTCCAGGGATGGGGCATCCACAGCTTTTCTGGTCAACCTGATCCAAGCCCTCACACTCTCACAGTAAAGAATTTCTAACTAATATCTTGTGCTGGGCCCAAAGCAGCACATACCTAATCTGAATCTTTCCTCTTTTAAATTTAATTTAAATTTAAATTTAATTTAAATCTGTTTCCCCTTGCCCTATCAGTATCTGCCCATGTTAAAATGTAGATCCTTCAGGAACCCAACACACTGACCCAGAGATGTTAACTGCTGTTTCCACAACACTTTTCAGATCTTTTTAAGTCTGTGTTTTAAAAAAGACTCATGTTATTGTACACGTCCATGTTAGTATACACACTCCTGTTAATGTCGACAAGCTGGGGTTCCCAAAAGGCCTCGGTGATGCATGGATATGTCTCAATAATCTTAATCAATTGTTCTTTCTAATGACAGCAGCTCAGGAGATGAAGTAACCGACTCAACATCCTGTACCAATGCTTAAAATTCTTCTATTTGACTTCCAATCCACAAAGTCCACTCCTGTCAAACTGTAAGCACATATCTCTTGTCTGTTCACTTCAGTGAAACTCAGTGTACTCCAAACAGCAAAACACATCAGGGATGAAAAAGGACATAATTTTAAGTGAAAAAATAAATCAATAGCCCATTTTCACAGGGGCTGAAGGACTTGTCGTATAGACTGTGTTATCTGTGGAAAGGATTCGGGTATGTAGAAAGTTCTGTAGAAGACAACTAACTCTTTTAAACAAACAGTTCCCACGGTGCTGTGCTTAGCTCAAATCATAATGTTAACAGCAAAATGCACCACTTTATTTTTATTTCTAGAAAAATCATATGCCCTATTTTTGTTGGTTTTTTAAATTGATGCTGGGACTGCTGAATCTTTACAGACATTAACCATCACTGTCTGGAAGGATCTGTCCTGACTAGAAAAGTTAGGACCCTCCTTACAGTGTGGGGAGTTATTTTGGCCCTTCTGGGAGGGCAAAGCCCCGGGATCCTTCAGGAGTATCAACTCCTCATTGAAGGCAGGATTGTATTTCCCAAAGCTACTGTGAGCCATCCAGCCAATCAGGCTAAAAAAAACCCCAACAAACAAACCCAAAGAAAAATACTTTGGTGACAAGAAAGAAGCAGAGTCCAGAGGGTTAGAAACACACAGTCCATAACAGCCAGGGAGCTGGAAGGGAGCATCAGCTGGGCTGCCCAAATGGCTGAAATTAACCTCCTGTTGAGACTGGAATGGATCATGTCCCTTCCGCTGCCCCCACATCCTCCCCCAGCCTCTGCATTATCTGTTTGGGTTGTAAATATTCGAGAGGCTGTTGTTCAATGGTATTTAGACTGTGCCCAGCACAATGGGGCCCAGGAGCTTTCAGGAAGTCCTGGTGGCCAGCTGGACCACAGGAAGATCAGGGGTTGCATGCACTGATCCTGCAACAGCTGCACATTCAGGTCCTGAAACTGTTCTTGCTCTTCATGCTGGGGTGTATGAACTGACTGAAGTTGGCCTTTAAGAATTGATGCTGTTGTGAATTTTTTATTCCTGTTTTATTCTCCACAATGTCCAATAACAACAGCATCATTAGTCTGGATTTTCCCATATTCATATGCAGAGAGAAGGAACATACAGTTTCTATGCAGAAGTATAATTTCAGGAATATTAAGGGTCCTGCGTGCACTGTCCCACATTGTTTGGAGGGATGTGGTTTATGGTAGTTGTTGCTGATAGTCAGTGCTCATTTGCTGCTACTCAGAGTTACTTGCAACTCCCTGGTTTTCATACATATGGCAGAGTAATCTTCCTACCCAGTGACGGATGGGAAATGTGGATACCATAGCAGGAGTGATGATATATATCCTCTATTTGTTTACAGAGAAGATGACTGACCTTTCAGAATAAATGGTGTATAGGGAAAACATCAGATATTCATTTATCTCTTTTTAAAACACTCCTCTACAAAAACAATAAAGTCTCTTCAGATTAAGTTCATCTTCAAAACAGAAGAGAGAGGGCACTGGTCTCCCTAGTGACACTAGTGGCAGCAGCCACCATCCTTGGCTGTATAACTGAATTCTCTCCATGTGCAGTCCCATTGTGATCAGCAATCCAGGCCTGGCAGGTTGCACTTTGAATAACTGGCTTCACTGTGCACCCTAGGATATTTAATTTATTTGTGTAGATTCAGACTGATTAAATTCCAGGGTGTTTCTGAAGTTTTCATGTTGCCTTGCTTGATGTCTGGTACTAAATTTATCTATTTCTTTCGGTGCTGATAAAAGCCCAAATCCTGTAGCTGTTCAAGAGAGAAGTGAAAAGTAAATGGGCTCAGGAAGCACTCTTAGCCTAGACCCACTGGTGGACAGAAATTGTGCACAGGTTTGCTTCCCACAATAGAATGGCTTAGAAAATCATAGGAGACAGCACTACTGCAAACATGACATCAGTACCTCTGATGAAAGGCTGCAAATAAGCACTGACATTGCTAAGCATCTGTCAGTGGAGGCATTGGCCAAATGGGAAACATCTGCATCTTCTCCAAAAAAGCATCAGTGGAAAAAATGAAAAAATTCTGGAGATCAGATTTTTCTTCTAAAAAGGCTCACAGGTGTGAGGAAGCACAGACCAAAGCATCTGTGTACTGCCAGAAGATCCATGCAATTCTGATGACCTTGCCATGGGACTATATTATGGGAAAGCAAAACCGAAGGTGGCAGGACACATGTACAATAGAGACTGGGGAATGAGATACTGGAAAGCAGTGCCACAGAAGTGGACTTGGGGGTCCTGGTTGGTGCCCAGTTGAACATGAGTCAGCAGAGCCAGAAGATCCAACCATGCCCTGAGGGGCGTCAGGCAAAGCATTACCAGATCGGCATGGGAGGGGATTGTCGTGCTCTGCTCTGCTCTGGGGTGGCTTCACATGGAATATTGAGGCAGTTTGGTGGGGCCACAATATAAGAAAGACATAAGGCCATTAGAGAGCATCCAAAGGGGAGCAACAAGGAAGGTGAGGGGCCTTGAGGGGAAACCATATGAGGAGCAGCTGAGAGTACTTGATCTGTTCAGCCTGCAGAACAGGAGACTGAGGGGAGACCTCATCACAGTCTACAACTTCCTCTAGTGGGTAATACTGAAGGTTTGATGTGGCTTGAAACACCTCTTGCTGCACATACCTCCCTGTAGGCTACCAGACTTCCTTGGACCAAGACACCCCATCAGAAAGCGGAATTTGGATATATCATAAATGACTGGGGTTTCAGAAAACAAATACACCCAGAAACCTCATCACTGATTCTGCTGAAATTCAGACAATTTCTGCTTAGAAGTTGAAACACAAATGTGGGAACATTATGTTAGGAATCAATACCTCAACTGCAGGGCAGGACTGACCTGAGGATTTTGGGGCCACATTCTCCAGTGAAATGGAAGCAAAGACAAGATGAAGTTCAAGCAGGGCACAGAAGAGGAGCAAGAAGACTGAAACTTTGAAAAAGGTACATGATGGGTGAAAGATAGGTGGAAGAGGGGAATTCTTTAAAGATAGGTACTTAATGTGAGAACACAATTCTCTTTAAAGAAAGAAGAACACAACACATTCACATGTGCTTTTTTTGGCATATGGAATTTGTTCAGCCCCTAAGTGCCTGCACTAATGCTGGCCCTAATCTCCCACTTATCTCCTTGGAAGATTTCTAAGCCTTTCAGTCCTCCTGAGCAAGCAAGGCACCTGGTCTCTGCATGCCCTGCCACAGCAGCTTGAGTACTGCCAAGTAAATACATCTCATCAGAGGAGGAGACGCTTCTGGGAATGATAAAACAACGAGCAAAGCAAGAACTGCCAGGACGGCTGGTGAGTGTGGAAGTGATGAGCTTCTTATTGATTGCACAGGAGTCTTGCTCAGAGAGATGGCTGGACATTTTTACCTTTGAAAATGTTACTCTGAGAAAGCTGACAAGAGCAGGAGCCAGGGCTGATAAGAGGAATCAATGCAGAGCATGGGTAGAATGAGATTATTAATAAGTAATAAGACTCAACTTGGGAGCTAATAACATAAAAAAGACATTTGCTAGTTGGGGCATCTCACAGGCACTTGATTGTTATAGCAATGGCAATGGAGACATTAGAAACAATGAACTGTACAACAATAGTGGGCTGAAAATCCCTCCTCGTGGAAGCATCTAGTTAAAAGAATGGATAAAACAGAACAGTTTTCTAGAAGAGATATACTTCAGGATATTTAGCAGGCGTTGTGAACAGGAACCTGTGATCTTTGGAGCATGCAAAAATTGAAAATAATGCTGGCAAAAAGATGTCAGATAAGTTTGTAATGTCAATCCTTCTGGTTATTACTGGCAGTGTGACAATTTCACAGAGCTGGAAACTGAATGTTTAGGCTCTAGAGATTCCTTCATCTGCAGGGACTGTGTCCCGTTATGCAGTATGATTGTTCAGCTTTTGGCATGTTTCCCTGAAGGACTCCGGGGTGTCACCTTTAGAGGAAGAGGCCTATACCCGTGAAAGAAAGGAAAGTATTTCTCCTCAGCTTCACTGAATCCCAACAAAGCTGGAGGAGGGTAGATTTAGACTAGATATCAGGAAGATTAGCTATAAGGAAGAAATTCTGTACTATAAGGGGTGCTGAGATACAGGGACAGGTTGCTCAGAGAGGTTGTGGACTCCCCATCCCCGGAGGTGCTCAAGACCAGGTTGGATGGGGCTCTGAGCAAGCTGGTCTAGTGGAAGGTGTCCCTGCCCATGACATGGTGGTTGGAACTAGATGGTCTTTAAGGTCCCTTCCAACCCAGGCTATTCTATGATTCTCTGAATGTCTAGTCTTCCTATTCAGTCCTCTAGGATGTGTGCAAAACCCAGGAGAGCTCTACTAAACTCTGCATTTTAAGGATGGTAGAAGTACAACTTTACTGTATCCTTTCTTACTACATTTCTTAGGGGTTTTCAATGAGTAAAGCATGCTTACAGCTTTTCATGATGTATTTGTCCTGAAATCCCCAGTGTCTTCTGATAGATTAGAAAATTGCTACTACTAAAATAGACTAGCTTATCCTGTCACGTAAGTAACTCTAAGGCCAAGCTACTAACAACCACGATCAGCTTTTCACTATCAGGGAAAGGTTTCAGGAAAATTTTAAGCCTGATTTGCCTAATTTACTTAAGGAGATCTCCAAGATCCATGAATTGAACAAGGAAGTTAGTGGGAAGCATATGAGAATACTGGTCTTACGTCTACAATACGAAAATGCAGATAAGAGGGAAAATCTCACAGGAAGGTGAGATTTGAACACACAGGGAGTTTGTAAACTTGGGATCCTACTGTGTGGTTTTCCAAATGAGGAAAGCATTTCAGATGGCTATTGGAGAAATGGGAAAAGAGCTGGTATTTCTGTTCTCATTTCAGCAGTGCCAGTCATGCTGCTTTCCCAGCTCATCAGTACTATAAAACGAGAGCACTCAAAAAACTGAGAGGCCTGAGGCACAATGCTGAGAGTGAATCTGTGTGTTGCAGAGGGCATAGGGCAAATTCTCTACCTGAACTAATCAAACCATCTATAGCTCATGATGATAAAGAAGGTCTTCAAGATCATGCTGTGAGATGAAACCTGTACATCTGTGATGGGGGGGTGCTGGTGGCTTTGTGGGTGTGTGGTACCATCTGAGTTAGATAAGTCCAGAGTAGACTGGCTGTGTAAGATCCACTGTGGTGCTGCTACCACAACATAGCCAATGATGATGGTGTTTTGGGAATGTTTCCTCACAATCTGACAGAAGTAGGAGACCATTAGACAAGAACAGCTTCCTCCATGATCCACATGCATTCTTTCCAGTCAGCATCTTATTTTTATGAGATGATGATTTGATGTTAGCCTCAAAGCACAGAGATATTTATTTAGTTTGCTTTCAATGTGGGAATGACATCAAGAGGTGTTATGTCTCTTTGTGCTTCTGAGCCTGAGCACTTGGAGATTAAGAGCTGACACCTCCTAATTCCTTCCATTTCTTTTTCTAATCTGCCATGAGTAAATTGACCAAATGTTCTGCAGGAGAGATGGATTTTTAATTATATAAAATAAGCTATATGTGTGGCTTAAGGTCAACATTGGTCTGATATGGCAAGAGGAACTAAAATCTCTGTTTTATGTAGAGTTTATACACATCTCCAATACACCAGGTGTTATTCATTGCTCTGAAATGGATAAAGATCTTCCTGAATGATGCTAAAATCCATCTCTGATTCCCTTTAATTCCTTCACTCTTGCTCCAACCCTTCCCAGGAAGGAGATGCTTAAAAACGACCCTGACCAGCAACTTTTCTAAGGGCAATAAGATACACACTGTACCAACTATTTAATCAAGGCAGCAACATACATACTGTCCAGCTGCCAAATGAGATGTATAGACAGCATTGTGGGTGGGCAGGATGGGAAATGACTAATAGTTCAGACCCGAAATAGACCATTTAAGGAGGCAGACTGTTATCAAGGTAATTAATGACAGTAGCCATGGAAAAAATCCTCCCTCTCACTGTAGTATACAGCTTTACAGGTGAGGATCTCAACCAGGCATACAGTGTAGGGCCATGAAGGAGACAGAGAGCAGAAGGAGGACTCTTCTTTCTGTTACTTGATCAGAGGACAGTGTTAGAAAACAACTCTTCTTTCACTGAGGCTTTCTTTTTATTGATATGTTGTCTCTTCCTGCCTCTAGGCTTGTCCATGCCTCTATTTTTTTCCACCAGAAACAGAATTATCAGGAAGGGCAGCCAGCAGATGACTCCACTGAGTGTGGACCCCTTCCCCTAAGGATGTTCCTAGAGATTGGGAATGAACGGCCACTGCTCCTCCACAGCCAAAGGCCTGCAGTGCCTGTTCACATGGGGCTCTGAGCAAGCTGGTCTAGTGGAAGGTGCCCCTGCCCACAGTAGGGGAGTTGGAACGAGATGACCTATAAGGCCCCTTCCAACCTAAACCATTCTGCTATTCTATGATTGTGTGATTCTATGTGTTTCTGCTTTTATCTACCTTTCCAGGTTACCAATTGAATGTGTTAACAGCAGCTAAAGCTATCTGGAGGAGCTGATATTTAGCTATTATTCAAGACTATGAGCAAGAAAAGAAAATGTATCTGAAGATGATTAGACAGCTGCCCTTCTGTCCCCTGACCCTCTAAGAAACGGATATGTACTAGTAGCTTTAACTTCCCTTCCTATTATGCTCTGATAGGATTTGCCTTTCAGAGCACTCTGACTAGATAAGACAGTAGGCTGCTGAATTAGAATAAGTAGTACAGGCAGGCACACAGAAGATATGTGTATGTGTGTATCAAGACAAAATGAATCGATGGTAGTAGCTATCATCAGAGAAAATAAACCCAAAAAATGTTCCAAGTTCTCACAGGGAGAAATTGCCTCCTTCACAGGTAAATTGCAAGGATCAGGAAGATAAGTTGTAGTGAGGCAAAGCAAGGGGAGAACAATCTAAGCTGCTAAACAGTGCTAAGAGCAAGCATCTGAGTCTTTGGGAGATAGTGCTGGTTTTGGTGGCTTCTTGATGCTAAAAATAAAACTGTTGATATGGGCAGAGATATTTTTAACAGATACAAAAGGTTCAATCCGCTGAATCTAATGAGTGCAGAGTTCTATTAATGAGGAAAACTATGCTTTTCCTAAAGATTGGGAGGAGACAAGACTACTAACACTTGAATTTGAGGCCTTGCATGGAAATTAGAATGGGC
>JAWWMO010000083.1:146531931-146565807 GCA_035047845.1 Dendrocincla fuliginosa | reverse complement strand
TGCTTTTCCTAAAGATTGGGAGGAGACAAGACTACTAACACTTGAATTTGAGGCCTTGCATGGAAATTAGAATGGGCATGGACTTCATATTCACCTTTCTGTAATTGAAAGAATGCTTGAATGGACTGTTTGCACGTATGCAGTGAGTGAGACAAAGGTAGAGATGTTTACACTGGATCCTCAGTTAAGTGACACATGCCCAAGAGGAATATGGGTGCGAGGCTTCATTTTTCCTTAACCACACACAGAATGGCGTGAAGAATACATACAACTTGTAGAATTGCACTGGTCGGTTTGAAATAATCCCCATCTTGATTCTGCCTCTGTTGAAATCAAGGGCAGTATCATCATTGATTGTAAAAGGGGCAGGATCAAGGCCTTCTAGGATCTGGAGGGATTTCCCAGGGTGTAGCTCTGACTACAGCATACACATCTGGCTTCTGAGGATACTGAAGATTTCCTTGCTGCTTTACTTCTAACACTCACCAAAACAATCAGAAAGATTCCTGAATTTCTAAATATAAGGGCAGAACTAAACCAATTTTTAGGAGGGTCTTCAAATATATGGATAATATAATTAACTTGATTGGTTCTCCTGTATGGGAGAAAGCTCTGCCATATTAGTTGTAGCTTTAGACTGTGCTCTCCAGGAGAGTTGAAATTGCCTCCATGATCAGCTGCTCATGTAACAGAAGTGGTCCTTGTGAATCTGAGTGACTAAGGCAGCTTACCTGGAGAAGGACACAGCTGCCTTAGTCCTGGCATTGAGCTGGAAAGCTGCTTTTTTTCCAGGCTTTGCCTCTTCTTTGCAGTGAGATGTGTTTAACTCCCAGGAGAAAAGCTATTTTCCTTTCCTTCCTAACTACTGGGTGCAAAACTATGGTAATAAGTAGGAGAAAAATAAATAAAATAGTGGGAGCTGAGTAAAGTAATAAAAATTCCTAGGGAGTTGACAGAAATGAATTCAGAAAGTCCACAATGAAATTAATGGAACCTCCTCCTGCATGAAGCACTCGTACTAATGGGGACATCTGCAAGTAAGCAGTCATTGGAATGTCACTAACACGTAAAAATTCAGGTGCTCCTGGGCTTGGTGGAATAAGTGGTCCTTATTCCAATAACATGGTTCTTTGTAGATCAGGAGGCAGATGGTGGAGCCAGTGCCATAGTTGCAATGAGCTTTTGTCTGATTTAAAATTGGTTGTCTTTTGTTGAAGACTTGAAGAGATAGACTGAAGCAAAGGGTCCATTTATGTTTTGATATTAAGTAAAATCAGCTACTAAGTCTTGAATCAAAAAAGCACCTCTTGTCTGATGGACTAGAAAGTGCTCAAAAGCACAAGTCACAAGTGCCAAGATCTTGTACCTCATGGTTCAGAAGAAAAAAAACTGCTGCTCTATGGCATTCAATGGTACATAAAGCATTTCCAGAACAGCACCAATGATCCATGTGGCCAGAACAGCAAGTTCTGCATGAGATATTCTAAGATTTTCAGTCCTAAAACAGGACCCATTGCAATTATTGCAACAACAGCTCTTTGGCATGTCAAGGAAAGAACAGAAGAAATGCAGTGAAGCATCCATTGAGTCTTCAATGACCTTTCAGTAATAAGCTGGGTAGCATAATACATCTTAGATTACTAGGTTCCTAAGGATTGGGAAAATTGCTTGGTGACAGTTGATTGGAGTAGAAATGTGTTACTTTTTTTCAAACTGACCAGCATCAAAGACAAATATCTCTGCAGAAGTATTTGCACCCATAAAGCTGCATGGAAAAAAATCCCCAAACCCAAACAACATAACAAGACAATCCCCCGCCTCCCTTTCTTCATGCTGGGATCAGAAAGTGATACAAGATCCTGAAACCTGATTCAAGAGGCTCTCAAAAGCTCCTGAACTTCCCAAAAGTATTGGCAGAGTATTGTGCCTGAAACAAGGCCAGAAAGGCAGTCAGCCCCCATGGACTCTGTATGACACAGGGACAAAATATTGAAAGTGTTCTTAGCTCCTCAGAGCACACAGCTTGGCCTATAACAGGAGGATCTGGTTGGCACTCTGAGTGTAATGCAGTTATTAGGCTAAGTTTAATTATTGCATCTCTGCCCCCCCCCAGGGAACCTACCTGGATATATTAGGGACTCTAAGCTGCAGGTAACGTGAAATTGCCCAGCTGTCTGTAGCTATACAGAGATGCCTCAAGGAGGAAATGGCATCACAATTTAATTCTCAGTAGTTCACAGATAAACTGCCTCCAGTTTTCTTCAGCTGGGACAAATTGATTGGGGAAGGTATTGCAGTGTAAGTTGTCTGCCAAAGCTCCCCCAGTATGCTCGAACCATTCCAGAATAACTCCTCTATACAGAGATATGGAGAAAGGCTTATCTTTGAGTTTGGATTATCTTCTCCAAGTAGGGGAAATAGCCTGAAATTGCTGTTCTAGTTGATTCTATTCAAATCTTTAGAAAGGTGTTTTACCCCATAGATCCATAGTGGAATCTCTTTTATGGTAAATGCAAAGTGAAATAGTGGTGAGAGTAGTCAGACACAGTAAAGTCATTAAATCCTCTGTGCCCCAGTTCAGCCTGATTTTGAGAGGTTTAAATGATGCACAGAATGTAATCCTATCCTTTAAGTAAAAGGAAATCTGTTCATCCACTCTAAGTTAGCTTTTTTTGAAGGGAAGTTCTCTTGCCTTGAAAATTTTTTTATTGGTGTGGGTAATTTTTTTCAAGTTTTGTTCAGTGAACAGTGGTTCAGATTTTGGCAATGTCACCATGTAATCATGCTTTATTTGACTGAGTAGACTCGAATGGGCTTTGCTCCTATGGTAACAAATTTTAGCTGCCATTGTTCTCAGCTTTTTGAAGGTGCCATTAACCATTGTTCCCAGTTGCTTGGTTCTCTGTGTGACTTGGGCTTTCCAAGACTGGATCTCCAAAGTGTCAAGGTTACACCAGGCAAAGGGAAGGAGAGAGTGAGCGACTGGGAAAATAAGATCAGGTATTTTTTTATCTTTTCCCTAATCCTGGACTGGACAGAGGCTGTAGCAGCCCCAGTAGGAAAAGGCTGAAGCAAATTCTGCCAGCCTCAGTGGTTCCTTGTGGAGGATGGTGTCAGCAGGGTCCTTTCTGCCCCATCCTGGTTCCTCTCGGTGGCAACATGCCCTGTGCTCACAAGAGAGCAAAGCTCTCACTGTGCCAGCTGCCACTGGGATCTCCGGCTGCTTCTTGCAGACATTATCTCTGTGGCTACGTCAGCAAACCAGGTGGAGTTGCAGCTGAGATTTTGGCAATATCTGCAACTCTGAGGCTGTGTTTAAGGTCACATTTCTGAAGCTGTGCTTGCCTTCATTTAATCTTGTTTGCTCTGACGTCAATGCAAATGCAGCAGCAAACCCAGGCTGTTAGATGCTCTCTATTATTATGGGGTTTTTTCTCTTCAGTCGTGGCTGGTTTCTTAAGATTGAGTTAAATTTACTATGGAGAAGGGTGGATTGTTTTAACAGTGCAGTAGCTATTGTGTTGGCATATTCTATCCACATATAGAGTATCCACACTTAATAATTCTGTTCAGTTGATTCAGCCAAAAAGCTGAGTTCACTGTGAGCTGTGTGTGCCTGTATCCTGGTGTGATTCAACCCTGAATGCTTATGTATTAGTCCTGCCTATTTCATACATAAACAATTTATTACCTTCAAATGAATTAAATTTTCATGACACAGATTAATGTATTCTGCCTACCATCTGGAACGTCCTACAGAGGTCTCCAAATGGTGCAGGGATCCGCATGTCATTGAAATGTAGCCCTTCCCAGAACAGAGCACAGGAAGTGAATAACACTGGACAATTTTAGGACCATTGGGCAGAGTGAAATACACCAAAGAGTGTCCTACTGAAGGCAGAAATAAATTTAGGTTGAAAGAGATTATAGTGGTTTTCTCAAGCACAGATTGAACAGACTCCTCATTCTTAAAAAGTATCTAAACAACCTCCCTTGATTTTTAAGTCTCAGAGGTGTTCCATGACTTGTCTATGGCTGTGGACTGAGACCACAGAAAAAGTAGAATAGGTCCTACATCAACTGCCCGCCCACTGCAATTGCTGTAAAGCAGCCTCTGTTTGAAGAGCAAAAGGCAGAAGAGCCAGATAATAGGCTTGAGGATAAAAAAAGTGACATCTAAATCCTTCAACATCCATGTCATTAGTGGATCAGAGGATGGGCTGTCGTTGATTCTTCTGGCCTTAAACGCTACAGCATTCAACAAGAAAATGGTAAGTTTTCAGGGAATTGGAAAGCTGTGGCCTTTCAGGTCATGTTTAATCATTTTTTACGAAGAAGCTCTCTTTGGAAGACCCCTGCTGTCAAAGCATCAGTGGATTAGCAGGACTAACAGGTAACTCTGCTTTAACATCAATACAGGTATGACACTATGTGCTACCCACAGCTTAATAAGAACTTTTAAAAAGCGTATTTGAGCAGTGACAGTATGAAGTGAGTAACAGTCACAGAATGTGGGTAAGAAAATAATCACAAATGATCACAAATATTTGGCGTCCATCCCAGCAATTAAAGAGCTGAAGCCTCCTTTGCAGGCTCCAGACTGCTCCTGGCTCCCTATTCTGAGCATCCATCCCTTACCTGAAGCTGACTCCTGTCCATTGTTCACAGCCTTCAAATAGCTCTCAAATGCCTCCCCAGAGCCTTTCCTACAACAGGAAATACACAGTTCTCATCAGACTTAACCTGAAGCAACCCATTGGGAACATGTCCCAACAAAAACACGAGGCACGCCCGGGATGGAAACAATCTCAGCTCCTTCTGTTGGAGCTGTGGAAATGAAAACGTACTGCAGGAAGGGGTAAGAAAGTGAGAGAGGAGCTTTTAGACTTGTAGTTGGACATTCTGGAAGATTTTTGCACTGAAGCCAATTGTATTAAATTGTCCTTGTCAAAGGTTATGTCCAAAGGTGCCCTTACTGCCAGACTGTGCAGTCATGCCATTTTTTCACTTCTGGCCTAATTGGTCTAATAAAACAAAAAGGAACAATTCTGGCAGGAGAAATCATCCCCCACTGCTGTGGAGAGATGGGATATGTGGACTTGAGGGTCTCTGAAGAAGTAAATTTTCTAGCCTATATATTTTAAGAAAAGATAATGGCACTGCTGACACCTCCTTTTCAGAAGACAGAGGTGCTCATTCTTCTGTTCTGAATGAAATATTGCAGGGGAGAGCTGAGAAAAGGTGCTTGTCTCCCTGGGTATTTCTGAGTACAATGGATGAGTGGCACCCAGAGAATAGGCAGATTGAATGATTGCAGAGTCTCTCTCTCTGACTGCAAGGTGCTGGCCCCTGTTATCAGTGGGATAGTGCAGGGTGCCACATTAATTCCTAGGCATGAGCTTCCACTGTAGCAGATAGATCAATCGCTGTGGATTTTACAGTGCCAAGACCTAAATTAAGAAAAAAAACAGCAAAGGCAGGGCTCAGCCTCTTTGTCTCTTCAAGTTCTGTTTGCTGCTGTCTTTGTGAGCATATAACATAAGCAGGAGCCGGTAGTTAGCAGCAAATACTGTATTTTTCATTTTGGCTTCACTGCCCTCACAGCAGTGAGATTTAGGCTGGTGCTGTAATGTCACACACACACACACACATCCAGTCAGTGGTGATTCAGTTGTAGGTGCAGATCTTAACTTCTCATTCAGTCTTGTTGAGTTGATGGAGATTTGCAAATGATCAGGACTCTGGAAAATCAATCTCCTTATTCTGACAGTTGAGACTAAAATTTTTGAAGCTGAAACTAGAATCTTGACTTGTAATCTAAATCCTTAAATAAGTTGGCTTTTCAAGTAGTCAAAGCCAGTGCTACTGTTGAAAAACAGGTCACTTATTTATATCTTTAAGCTGGATTTAGAAGTCTAATATTAGTTGCTCATTTTTTATAAATCTTTGTCTTGGTCTAAATAAGGAACGATGTCCCTATTTAGACGTGGAAGTTGGAAAAGTTAGTTTACATGACTTACTTGCCATCCCAGTGTGCCAATCAGCAGTCCAGGCCTGAAGCTCTGCACCACCCCTTCTTTTCTGCAATATTGCAAATCCCAAAAAGAAGCTTCCCAAGACTTAGGTTGCTCAGTAAAACTTGGGAGGCATATGAGAGGTCTGGAGACTCCACGATTTGCAGATTGAGTTTGCTCGCAAGGAATGGTCTGCTCTAGGTTTCCTGGAACCCAAACTGGTGTCTCCTCATGTACTCAGGGAGGAGCCATTAAAGTAAAAAATAACATTAGGAATAAGAGTGTGCCAGATTGTATAAGATTGTGTAATTCCTCTTAAGATTCCTCAACCTTTCTGAACAATTTTTAAATATGATTTCAAAAAGCATTCTTTCAGGTTAACAATTACAAATACTAGGTTATGCCCCAAACCTTCTTACCCACAAAATAAAACTCACAATGTAAGAACAACTTCTTACAAAGGAAAAGTTGTACTAAGAATTTTTTAAATCCTAGAAAATGTAAAGAAATTAGCAAAGCAGGATCAAAAAAAATGTTGAATATTTGCTTATTATTATTATTATTGACATAATATTCAAGTGATTATAGATTTTTTCATGCACTAATTATTCAACAGGTATGACCTTTTATAGAACACTCATTTTCTGAAAATTAAGTTATCTGGAATTAGACCTAGTTTGGGAACTAACATAATTCCATTTCACCTGTTGCTGAGTAATTTATAGTCTCTGGTATACTTACATCCAGAATGCCCTCTAGGTTAGGACAGGGAATCAGTACAAATTTACAAGTGAGAAACACAAACACAGAGGGGCAAAACAGCTTCCCTGCCATCACATGAGCAGCTTGTTGTAGAAAATGGATTTGCAGTGAGTTCCCTGATACTGGGCTGGTTTTCAGGCCACTCAACTGTCTTTCCTTTGTTCTGATTTGAAACTCTTTGCTTTTTCATTGCTTTTTTAAGGTTGTAGTAAAAAATAAACCCAACAAAGTAGTGCAATGGAAAGGGAGGTGTGGCAGAATGGGGCACTGAGGACACATAGCAGGAATTTGTATGAAGTCCCTGTACTCAATGCACCTGGGGACTTGATTGTTTTGGGTTTCAAGACAGCCAGGTATGATGTTAGCACTGTTCAGTACTGCTGATTAGGAACACAGTTATGTTTTAGCTTCCCCAGCCTGATGGACCCTCTGACTTCCTCAGACCCACTGGCTCACAGTTATAATTTTATTAAGTTTTTCTAGTACAGCAAATGATGATGTAAGCGCCTGATTCTGCAGGTGAGATTATTATGCCATCTGACAAACTGTGAGCTGCATATTTAAGGCTGTTCTGGGAATGATTCAGGTGCTGGCTCTGTTTGCTGTGTTGTCCATCCATGGTGACCTGAGCTATATACTGTACATGCACAATCTGCTGTGGAAGCAAAGCCATTCACCTCTAGAATTTTAAATGGAATTGTTTCTTTTCCCTGATGAATGACAGCATAGGTAATGAATCTCCACGTGCCAGAGGGCTTTTCAGTGGCAGAGCTTCAGGCATCACATGGAGAATTAAGGCAAACTGAAGGCTTGGTGTTTATTTTAGAACCAAACTAAAAAAAAAAAAAAATCCACTCTGGGAGAAGCTTTCAACGAGATAAGCTGGAGGATTTGATCTCTGAACTTCCTTTCTTAGGTATTTCTGTCCTTCCCTTTGTACAGCAGCAATCAGTTGATACATGTGATGATGGGAAGGAAAAGCATCAGAGTTGTGTAACATCTGCT
Organism: Dendrocincla fuliginosa; assembly: GCA_035047845.1. Lineage (NCBI taxonomy): Eukaryota > Metazoa > Chordata > Aves > Passeriformes > Dendrocolaptidae > Dendrocincla > Dendrocincla fuliginosa. The sequence goes on along the minus strand of JAWWMO010000083.1, from coordinate 146,558,026 downwards.
TATCACTATAGATTATCCTGTAGCAATGAGATTAAAGCTTTTTGTTATGTAGGAAGAGTTTGGGATTAAGAGTGGTGGTTTTGTGTGTGTGTGTGCTTCCTTTTTTTTTTTTAAACTCTTATGAAATGCATTATAAATTTGGTTTCATTAAGCACAAAGAGGAAACCTCCCAAGGGTGACTAAGAAAACAGAGATTTTTAAAAGAAGCAGAGATGGTAGAATCATAGAATCACAGAGTGACTTGGATTGGAAGGGACCTTCAAGATCATCTAATTCCAAACCCCCTGCTGTGGGTAAGGACACTTTCCACTAGTTAAGGTTGCTGAAAGCCCCATCCAACCTGACCTTCAACACTTCTAGATCTTTAAAGGATTCCATTCAACCATTATGTATCTATAATCATGTATGCTACAAACCAAATATTACCTCCTGGCAACTATATTCACAACAGGGTTGAAATGGTGGAGTATTTTGGAGACATACAGGGAAATGACATGTGTAAAATAGTGGTTTGGATCTCAAGCCCTGCAGAGCTTTGTGACAGCACAACCTGCTGCTTTTTCCTGCTGACAGATTGACATTCTGGCTAAAGTCCAGTTGTCAGGATATCTAAATACATGCCATGTGCTTGGCTCATTTTGGTTTCCCCATTTCTGCCAGGTACATACCGACAGAAAACTTCAGGGCACCTGAAGCTGCTTTGTATCTGTCTGGTTTCATCAGCTGCAGAACAATGAACGTGAGGAGCAATACTGGAAAGCTCAATCCCTTCTCTTAACCCAGTCATCAAGCTGACGAAAAAGGTTTCACTAAGACTGTAATGAATCAGAACCCATCAGCAAAACAAAGACTCTATTGCAAGACTCCCTTCCTGCCTATAATCAAATGTTTATTGCTCTGCAATAAGCAGACTCCTGAAACCAAAACAAATTAAAAATAGTAGAAATAACCTTCTTTGAGGACCATCAAACCTGGATACTAAGATGGCTTTAGAGGGACATCAGATTCCTGTTTCTGGGGGAAACCAGCTTTCCCAGATCTGAGGCTGCTCCATTCTAATTTGCCACTGGGCATACAATAAATTTAGTTAAATAGTGATAATGTACTGTGACCTTTTTGTTTCTGCTGTTCCATTACTGTGCAGTTTACTTCAGAAGGATCAGCAAGCTGAGAGTGGGAAGAAAAGTTTTTAAATTACATGAAGGTTGTGGTTTCTAAATAAAGGCTGGTGGTCCCTTTGCTAATACCACTATCATAATACTTTGATCCTTAGAGCTTGAAGAAATCATTCTTTGTATGGGTCTTTCATTGACTGCAAAGGGAATTTTGGGCACAGAGCAATTACCTACAGAAGACTGGGCCAATTACTTAATTAAATTTTAAGTAGGAGTATATACATAGCAGATGGACATCTCAGGAAGGTACTGAATAATGTGTGCATGGTGACAGAAGATGCAGCTTATCTTGCACATTAGCCTTGGATGGGTTTTAAGTGTATTAACATTGGGACTCCAATCGGATTTATGTGGTGTGTAAGATTTCTCCAAGCCTTCTTAGCTTCTCTGAATTTTCCTCAGATGAACGCATCAGAGAATGATCCAATCACTTAGCCACTCTTGTTGAAACCAGCGTGAAAACAAAAAATGGTCATGGGCAGAAATATGCATTGTCTAGGTGAGCTGTGCTATAGGCTTGGCTGGGTGGCTGAGTTTTAGATGGTTACTCAATTTTCAAAGGTAAATAAAAGGTTTTTCAACCAAAATACTTTTTAAAAATGATAATGTGTCAATACTATACTGTTTACCATTTTTTCCCTTCCTTTCCCATACCTCACTTTGCATTGGAGCTTTCATTCTGTCGCCCTGCTTTGTGTGCTTGCATTTTAGGACCAGGGTTTATTTATGTTTAATTTATTTCACTTCACATTTACAGAGCCATAGGCATCCTTAAATGTTTTCAGGGAACACAAAAAGGGCAAGAGAAGTATAATTTTTACTTACAATTATACTAAGCTTGGGTACTAAAAAATAATAATAATAATAAAAAAAAACCACTGATAACAGTGAACAGGAATTACCAATCCAGACTTAATTAGATGAGATGAAAGGAGCTCATGTCCTCTGTTCGTCAGAGGAAAAGCAAGTTAATACTATAATTGAATAAAATATCTTTGTGATAATAAGGCCTAGAAGTTCAAGATGAAGCCAAAAATATTGTTCTTGTCTATCCCATAAAATGTATAGTCTGTACAAAAACCAGAGAGGGAATGGAAAAGGGACTTTGGGGAAGAGAACTTCCTTGTTTAGGCAGAGGAAGGGGCACAGCCTGATGCTGCCTGGGAGCCAGTCATTGCCTACTCGGGAATAGAAAGTTGAACAGCTAAGGCTTGTTTACAATGAGATTTTTATATTATTGATAAGAACAAGGAACTTTTCTCAACTGTGACATAAAGTTTCTCAGAACAAGGACAAGTAAAAAACTCCAGGTTTGCCACATCTGCTATTTAGCAGTTTCTTTATTTAGCAGCTCAGAAGCACTGTTTTTGGAACTGAACGATATCCACAGTATTCTGAAAAACATCTAGGCCCATTTCAGTATATTTTCTATTGACACACGCAAAATCATTGTGGGATTGAACATCTACTCTTTATGGAAAAGTACCTTGTGAAACTAGGCAGAATTCTGGTGGAAATGAAGAAAAAATAAGGAGCACAACTTAAATAAGGATTTAAGGTTGTGAGGAGTACACTTCAAGAGACACCAAGGTTTAACTCTTGTCAAACTTCCAAACATTGCATAAAAAACCCTAGCAGTGATGATTAATACAATGTAGGATAGTGATCTTCACATCTGCTTGTTTTCTTTCAGGGTGCCCCAATGGCTGAAGAAAAGCCCAAGTATAACTGCACTGTCAGTGAAGTCACCATTGTGAACCTGCAGCCTGAGAAAAATCCTGTTCTCCTTTTGGCTGGAGGGAAGCCGGGAAGTGAACATAGAAACCTTGCGTTCCAACCTCCTTCTCCAAGGATTTCAGAGAAGAAGCTATCCCAGGAAGAGAAGAAATTGTGGCCAGAAAAGGTGAAAAAAGAGGGAATTTTGTCTCCCAGCCTGCATCGTGCAAAGGAGTTGTGTAGTACAGAGAATGTTACCCTGAAGAGGCCAGTGAAGTTGGCCCCTCTGGAGATTCCTGTGGAAGTAAAAGAAGCCCAGCTCCAAAAGATTATGAGCATCCAGAGAGAAGCCCAAATGGCTTCTCAGAAGCTAACAGTTATCAACTCCATCAACAATGAACCTCACGTGAAACGAGTAAAAAATCTGGCTCAGGGGGAGCAGGGAAACCTTCAAAAAATCAAGCTGAATGAGAAGACTGATCTGGAGAATAAAGATGATCCCCTACCTGCTAAAAGCAGCAAACCTCTGGGAGAAATCCAAATTATTTTGCCTTCAGAGACAACCTCTAAGATGACTAAACAACCAGGTGTTGAGGAGGCTCCCAAGACCCTCCGTAAGCCATTAATCCCCACCCTCCAGGTATCTGACACGCACGAGGAGTCAAATAACCCCGAGGGCATCCCCGATCCTTCCCAAAATGTTTCTCGACGCCGATTCAAATTAAGACACACAAAAGAGCAGCAGGAAGACCATGCGAAAACCAAACCTTTAAAGGCCACGGATACAAGTGTGGGAGAAGGCACGAAGAAAACTGCAGGTCAGAGAACACAAAAAACCCTCAGTGATGCAAGCAAGCTCATTGAAAATGTGGCGAAAAAGCAGAAGGAACGAGGAGCAAAACAAGGGGAAATGGATGAAGCCTGTCTTGTGAGGAGACAGTCTATTCGAAGGATGGCCTTGGGAGACATCATCCAGGTGGATGATGACTGAATATCACAGCACAGATATCCAGTAAAATGTTTTAGACTCACTGCTTGGATAGAAGTCTTCAGAAGAGTGCCTGGAGACATTAGTACCCCACAAAGTAAAGATAAGTTAATACTTTTGAAGGACTCTGTCCTTTCTGAGATGCTCAAGCAAGTGGGTCATAGAGAAAATATCCTCCTACTCTGCTCCCACTAGAAAGGTCCCAGGTGTCCTGAGTCCAGCATGGAGTGCAACTTTTCAAGGCACATATGGACCATGTATGAAAAATCTAGTTGTGGACTGAGTGGAGGGACAAAAACAAACACAGGAACCTGGAAAATACTGGGTCTGGGGCTTTTTGCTCCTGAAAATACAGGCCTTCCACATTAACCTGTGGCAAGTTTGTTTCAGAAAGACAAGACTGGAATGTTCTTCATATCTATAGTTGGAAGAACAAAAAGTAATTAGCTCAAGTTTAGCAAGAGACATCCAAGTCAGAAAAGGAAAAAAAACTTTTAAGGACAACAAATACTGAAGAATGTTGTTTACAGAGATGGGAATCTCTGTCATTGAAATTTTAAATAATATATTAGACAACACCTGCCAAGGATAATTTCAGACAAGTTAATCCTTCATTCACACACAAGGACCAGATGATCTGTAATGTCCTTCAATCTCTGCTTTCTTATATCATATGGTCTGTCTTTTCAGTTGTTCACTTGCAGGGCTACTAACTAAGTCATGTAGTGCAAACTTGTACAATAACTGCAAATTTTCAGTTCATACCAATACTTTTTCACTGTCTTACAGCTAATGTCAAGATACTCACTGAATTCTTCAGAAGGCAGCATCAAGTAGACAACTGTTTCTCCTCAATTTCCTCCCTCTTACTCCTGTTTGTTCTTTCCCAATTTTTTTGGTAAGAGGAGGAACATTTAATCCATATATTTTCACTGTCCTGTCTCAAACAGCTCTGTGTTACACTTTTAGCTTTTCACCTTTGGTCACCTTTTAAGACCTTAGTCATCTTTTGAAGATTGAAAATTTGTTTTATGTAAAATATGAAATAAACAGAGCATATACAGTCTCAACTTAGTCCCAGAATCCTTTCAGGGAGCAAAACCTATTTTGTGGGGTTTAAAACAGCTATTATGACAATTTGCCAGAGATGTTAGCACAGTGCTAATATTATTAAAAGGTTAACATGCAATTAAATTTGCTTTATAAATGACTTTTATAGAAATAATGGGGATGTTCAGTGTTTTTTGGTAATTTACTTCTTTGGCTGCTTGATTTGTCTTGCATTAGAGATGGTCTTTTCTGCTTATCAAATTATCTTAGAAGCTGGGATTTAAAACACTGGTGAGACTTGCCATATAAGAGTTGGTAAAAATACATGGATGCCTGAAAAAACAGAAGATGGGTAGAAACAGCAGAACTCAGTCTTTCAGCATGCTAGGATTCATGGGAGATGAGAAAAAAAATGAAGATGTTTTGCTATAGAAAAGAGGTAAGCCTTCTTTTGCCTCTTATTCTTTCTGCTGTATATATGACAAAGACAGCCAAGGACAGAGCAGATGAGGACTTGAAAATTATTCGTGTATTTTTCTGGATGTCAGCAAATGTGAAACTTCTTTTGGATTATATGTTCCCTTATTGTTCTCTTGGTAAGAGGAAAGACATAATCCAGAGATTTTTTTAGATTTTGTGTTTGACTATTTCTTGCTGAAAACAGACATGGTGAGATTGAAACTCTGCCCAAGTTTGTCACAGCAGCAGTAGCTCTACTTATACAAATCAGTCACCCTGTGACTTGCCACCAGCTTTATCTGTCAGTTTTCTATGGTGAGAATACCTGGGGAATGAGGGCTCAAAGGTACACAAGCAAGATAATTCAAGGTGAATAAGGATTTTTGTAATAGTTTAACACATAATATGGAATTAAAATGAGATGTTAAGCCAGGAATAAAAAAAGTATGAGAGGTATATGTTCCTTGTGATGTCTGGGCAGTGGGGAAAAATAATGATATTACTAATAAACTCAACTGATTCTCTGACTCACCACACCTATTTAACTGTGACATGAAACTGCAATTCTAGTGTGCTTTGGTGGCATCTCACAAGTTCCCAGCCAGACAGTATTCCAGGCAGTATTAATGGGATATCCAAAGAAAATGCTTCTAAGTTTTGCAGTTTTTAGTAGAAGAGGGATGGCATGAAAGAACAGGCAAGTTAAGTTTGGCCTGGCTTAACTGAGAATCTATTGTGTCACATGTCTAGGCCCACCTGGTTGAAACTCCTGCCTTGGAAATACAGTGACAATTCAACGAGGATGAACAGCCTGCAATTGTCTGGAACTGTAGGAGGGCTACTACACGTGTCAGAATGATTTGCTATTCCTCTACTCTTTTAGTTACCTCTTTTAATGCAACTAAATGCATTAAAACAAGCTTCCAGGAACAAATTATTAGCTGTTTTGTCAAAAATATAAACCAATGAGATTGAAAAAGACTTAAAGGTCTTAACTTTCTGATGTGGCTGCAATAGCAAATTTTTGTTGGATCCATGGGTAGGAGACTTTTGTTTTAGGGGAAGGGACTAAAAACCTTTTCATCTCCTGCATCAGTAAGATCATTGCTGAAACGGTGTCTTCAGGACCCAGTGTCCAGCTTTACATGAAATTTCATGCTTTGTTTTCTATGCTTTAAAAAGCATCTTCACTCATTGGAAAAGTGTGAGAAGGATAATCTGAATTCTGGGAAACTTGTCTTCCATGAGAGAGAGAAGAAGCTTGATCTGTACTTTGTACAAGGTTCTTTGGGTAGAAGTAAGAAGAAAAGATATAAATGATTAGTGGAAGCTGAATCTTGCGAAATTCATACAGCAATTCGGTGTAGCCTTGTAACTTCGGCTGCTGTCCAATATAAATGCATTCTGCCCTGGCTCTTTGCACTGCTTAGACCTTCCCACCATCCCCTTATGCTGGCACTGCTTCTCAAACAGCAGCACCATGATCTGGAACAATGATTTTAACATAGAAAATTCCCCCAAAAGATGAGTATTCATCTGAGATCTGTACTGGTCTTGATTTAGTGAGTGGTTTCAGAAGTGCTTTTGTCAGCATGAAAGAGACAAGGACAGGGAAGCTTACACTCATTCTGGTCACGCTAAAATGTATCTAAATTACATTCTAAAGGCAATAAACTACTGTATTGAAGTGCCAAGGATCATAGTGGGCTCTGCAACATGATAAAAATACTGGAAAAATCTGGGCTCCATCCTTAGACTTCCGTAAACTGAAGAATAGTGGTGTCTTTGGCTTAGAAATGCCTGGCCAGTGTTGGCTGGAAGAACTGTTTAGAGAATGTCATGCTCCATTCTCCCTTCTGAATCTGTTCATTCTTCTGCTCGGTTATTGTTTTAAATCTATTCAGTCTGAAATGTGATGAAAGTCATGTTTTTCATAATATCAAATTGTATCAATGTGGGAGCATCAGGGGAAGGAAGTCTTGTACTTATCCAAACTTGAGAGCAGGATGCTCCCAAAGTATTGGCTTTTGCTAGTAAAAAACACCCCAAAATAAATAGGTGATTCAGTGTTATCTAATGCTTGCTAGTGTATAAAACAAGTAATAAAAAAGCAGTCCTGTGCACACATAAAATAGCATTTGGAAGATAAGTGCAATTTCTGAAGAATCCCACTGAAAAGGCAAGATTAATGGAAAAGAGGTTTGTTTTTTTTTTTGCCAGTTAACTCTGGCCATGTCGAGGTGGGTAGCATGGAAGAGGAACCACATTCTCTCATTTACATGCTTTATATATAGCATACTGGAGCCAGTTCAGTTGCTCTGCCTTCAAACTAACATCAGAATGTGTTTGAACTGTGGATGATGAGTGGAACTGAACTCTAACTGACCTGTATAAACATTCTCAAATATTGGACATAAAAGGAAAAAATCTAGCAACCTAATAATGAGGGAGATCCATTCTTATGCAAATAAAGTTCATAAAGAAATAAATAATGCTTTAAGGATTCATATCCATGTATCTGTTCAGTAGATGGTTCCAAGAGGAAACCTCTGATTACATATTCCACTTTCCTGCTCATTCTTCCAGTGGTTTTGCAACTCAGGAACCCAGCAGGTAATTTCCTTTGTGTAATGTAAAAACAACTTCCATCCCTTTCCCCCAGCCTGTGGAAGAGCAGGACACAAAGATGGACTCCACTCCAAAGACTTTTTAGCCTCAATGTAAAATAAAGAGACAGTGGACAAACACAACACATAGCAAGTGGCATAGTGAGATCCTTTCCAAATCAATCATGAGAGAAAGTTACAGACTAATGTCACAATTATCTAATTTAGGAATGGTGCATGTTTCATAAACAGCACCTTGCACCCCCAGACGGTCTCACAGGCTTCGCAGAACAGCAGGATAACGCTTCCTGGGATAAGGAGAAAAGGGTAAATTCTTAATTGATTCATAGCCCTCTAGAACCAAACATGGTGCCTCACTGGAAGTGAGAAGAGGACAACTCGAGATAACTGGATCCCTATCACAAATTTAAACAGATGGGAGAACTGTGAAATAGCCAAATGTCGTGATTGCCCCCTATGATGTGCAGAAATGTCCCTGGAGACACTGCCTGGGTATTTGCTTGCAGTACTTTCACTCTGCAACAGGATAACTCAGTCGTGGATAGAAGCAAAGCAACAGAGAAGAGATCCAGCTTTTAGAAGTGAAAACCTGGAACAGCAGACTTTTGAAATCCTTATTACTGCTTATTATTAGATTCCCTCTGCAATTGCCTTTACATTTCCAGGGATTGACATATAGATTTTGTGGAGATTTACAGGGAACAACAATACACTCATCAACACTAAGATGAAAGGAAAGATAAGAACCAGGGACACAGAACCAAGAAGAATTCCAGACAGTCCTTGTTCTAACTTCCATTTGCGCTTGCTGTAAATGTTCTCCTAACTCTTTAAACTGTGAACACTGGAAGTTTTAAAAATCCCAAAGTCTCTATCTAGCAGTTTGTGCAAGTCTGGAGGAGCCTGAGTCAGGCTCACCTATAATGAATCAAGGACACTGCACAAGACTGTCCATGCACTTCTCTAGGGTGAATTACAAGGAGCAGGATCCTACCACTGAGTCTGTGATCCCAGAAGTCAGTCACTGCCTGACTTCGAGTTTAAACAGCTTTAGGGTTTTTTCCAGAGGAGCTCAGCAATTAGCAGCAGTAGGAAAAATCCTGTTATATCAAAATGAGATTTCTAGTTATCAGTGTGGGGCTGGAAGAGCACAACCACTGGCTCTGATGGCTCCTGCTCATGTCACCTGGGCACACTAAACCCCGGGAAAACAAACTTAAAACTTCAGGAATGAGCTGGCACTGTGCTTGCCTTTGAGATCAATGTACTCTCAGACCATTTGTGCCAACAGGTTGCTGTAGTTTTCAGCATGTGAGAGACATGATTTTAAACATAATTGTTTCCTCTGAATATTCACTGAGGCCCTGGGGATGAAAGGCGTTCAGGCTATTGCAGCAGGAACGTCAGTAAAAGGAGCAGTGCTGGAAAATCTTTGGCAGGGAGTACTTTTAACTTTGTTCCTTGAGTGCATCATCTTCTACCCCGGGCAGCTTGCTGACCCTTCTGTCTCCAGAAATTTATTGCAGCAGTGGAAGTTGAAATTGGTTCTGTTAAAATAAAGGATGTGTGGAGCCTCCAGGTAAACCCAGATGCAAACCCAAACCATGAGCTGTTAGAAGTACAACACCCACAGTGTGCTTTTCTTCTTCATAATTCTTTTCCTGCTAATTCTTAATGGAAATAGAGACAGAAGCTATGAAAGGCCCTATAAGTGTTCATGGCCCAGTAAGGAGCAGAAAACAGCATGCATCAGTCATGTTTTCAGAGGAAGAAAGGTCCAAAAAGTCCAATAAAGTTGAGATGAGCAAAGAGCACAGCAGATCTTGGTATGACCAAGACTTTTTATTTGGCTTTATAGTCAATGGGAATCAATCAGCTGGGCTTCAGTGAATTTCTGAGGTAACCTCTTTCTTTAAGCCTCCTGCAGTTACATTTATCCAGCTCCTGACAGACATCTGGACTGGGATTTATTCTAATAGTACTACACCGTATGTTAGAGATGAGTCAAATGCACAGTGAGATATATCTTGGCTCAGACTGGAGGCAATAAAAACACCTCAAAAGTAAAACCCAGAATGTCCTCAGTGAAATTCACTCCGGTTGTATAAACTACATCCTCTCTACAATCCCAGCTTCAGGTGACTTGCCTGAGTTATCCTGTTAGTGGTTGTTTTATCCAGGCTGCACATTTTAAGATATAGGTGCAGACTTAGCATGAGAGTGGGGAGGAAAAATTATTGAAAAATAGTTACTTGATGACTAATTCCTTAGTGGAGAAGGAACTATGGTGGGCCTGTTGTTAATTTGATGCTAAATTAAAGTTTGCTCGGAGTTTTTCCCCTTACATTTACATTTCCATTTTGTTCATTGAGGTATGAAAAGGCAAATCACTTACCAGTTACTGTCAGGGCAAAATAGACTTGAAATAAGAAAAAAAATCCACTAAAATAGATTCTGACAGTGAGATAAAGACACAAATGTGGAAACAGCACCTCTTCACCCAAGAGTCTGTCCCAGTCCTTCACTTCCCCCCTTCACTTCTGACTCCTCTCCCCCATGGGGAACAGGGGTGGGGACGGGGCTGCAGTCAGTCCTTCCCAGCCCCTCAGGGACAGCTGCTCCCCCAGGGCTCTCCATGGCATGTACACTCCAGAGTTGCGCCAAGATGTCCATGTGGATGATAGGGAGAATGCTGTGGATTTACTGTCTTTCCAGGGGCCATTTTTTAGCTGTGAGACTATTTTTCCATCTATGAAAAGCCCCAGTAGCCACACCAATGCCACCAGGTGCATGGAGGGAAGCCCTGACCCTCTTCCACAGACAGGAATTCCAGCAGTAATCCCTGGTCTAGTTCTAGAATCACAGGAACACGGAATCATTTAGGTTCGAAAAGACCTCTAAGATCATCCAATCAAACATTAACCCAGAGCTGCCAAGTCCACCACTACACCATGTCCATTAGTATCACATCTACTGCTCCAGCAGAGCAACCTCTACATCCAGGGGCAGAAGGGCATAAAGCCACTTTAAGTAACCTCTTAGTCCCAACAAACTAAGACTGCTGTAATAGGAAAAGACATGTGGAAGAATTTTTATTTTTATTCTTGAAAGTGAGCATGCTTTTTCATGTCTACAATTCAATTAATGCCTTTCCATCACCAGGTTTCCCCTCTTCATTTTCTCATTTTAGAGATCTGTCACTGGAAGGTAATGAAAATGTAAGCAAGCCAGTATCGTGTGGGCGGGAAGTAAACTTTGGTGTTAAGTTAAAAATCACAGTTTGAGGTCTGGGTGCACTTCCAGAGGTAATTCACTTGGTAAATCAACCAGTTTGTCCTATCATCAAGCTGTCATTTCTAAGCAGTGCTGCACCAGGTTACTGCCAGAGACTATTAAGCAAGCCATTATTATTTCAGCCCCATTAGCTAACGGGATACACCTCTCTGCCCAAGTAAAGATGTTAATCAGCTTTGCCTTGAAGCAGTATATTCAGCCTTTTGCTTCTGAGATATGACTTCCTACACTGTTACTAAAAAACAACTTGAACTGTGGGGCAAAGACCAGTGTTTAAGGGTGAGATAACCTGATCCCTTCTCCATTTGACTCTGGTGGCAAGGAGCAAAGACAGGTTTGAGACCAGGAGCTGTAGATTCCATCAGGAAAAGGATAAAAACACAGTCCTATTTTCCAAGCTGAACATGCTGACCAGTTGGTCCCAGCTGCCTCCTTCCTCCTCCTCCAGCTGCTTTTTGAATACGTGCTGTGAAGTCACTTGGGTGATTTTTGATTTTGATAATATCTCTGCTGCCCTTAGTTGCACACACACACACACACACACACACCCACACGCATGCACTGCAGGCTCCACACATGCCCAGACACACACAGAAACAGATTTCTTTTATTTTTTTTGTCAACATTTCCACAAACACGCCCTGCACTCTTAGGAACATGAACAAAGATGGCTCAATTTTCTCTTCCCATCCAACTGATCAGGATTGAAGGCTGCTATTGAAATACACACCCACAATGTGGATCTCACCAGCAGCTGGTCTGGGACCACCCTTCTGCCCAGTGCCCAGCCCCTGGACCACAGTTTTCTCTCAGTGCTGGCACCCAGACCCCTTATCCCAGTCACCAACCAACTCACCTGGCAGCTCACTAGCATTGAGAATAGAGAGGGTAGTTTGGAATAGGATTTCCTGAGGATCTAGGGGAGAGTGTAGTGATGAAGTGCTGTCCACTCAGCGGTAGTATGGTAACACCAACTCCTTTTTCCTCTATTCTCCTCCTCTTGTTTCTCCCTAGTTCACCTCAATCACTCCCTTTCCCCACCTTCTTCATTGAAACATCCCACAATACACTTTGCACAGATAGATATTGAATCTGTGTGTAATGTTTTGTGCTCCATCCCTAGTCATCTTAGACACTTTCACTTTCATCAGCGTTTAACACCTGCCTAATGTTCTTTTTGTAAGGGGTCTCTGCATATTTCTTCCCCCTTTCTTTTCCAAGCTGCTTATCTTCCATAAAGTTTGAATAAAAATAGGATTTTTAATTTTTTTTAAACATCAGTGAGTGGCTGTATCCTGCAGCCCTAGAAAGGGTTATTGCAGTAGCACTCCAGCAGATGGCTGGCTTCTGTAAGGAATAAAATCTTCCAAGGAAATCACATCATGCATCAGCACATTTTCAGGAAAGAACAGAGATTTATTTCCTTCGGCTGTTGATTAATACAGCAGCTCTCTTTCCACTTTGGATTCGTTATAGAAAACAACCCTGTGCAGTTCAAGGAAGACAAATATGACAAAGCAAAGCAAATTGCTGACATTAAAAGATTCACAATCTCCTAAAGGAAAGCCACAAAACTCCATTCCTGGTTCTACTCTCTCTTTTAAGAACTGGTACTGTTAATGTACTTAGCAATTTTATTCTGGATAAATTCTTTTTGGGTCATGCCAAAATATGTACTGTTGCTCTTCCCTAGAACAAAAGGGAAAAGGCTGAATGTATCTAAGCAAACAGATTTGATTTGTCTCGGTAGAAGAAGGAAAGAAGAAACAAAAATGGCCAGGTGAGATGATCTTGTAATTCTTGAGCATTCAGATATGTGAATTAAAGTGAGTTTGTACAACAGCAAAGCTTGCAAATCTTCAAAACCTGGACTCAGGTTGCTCTGAACACAAATGTGTCCGAAATCTTTCACTGTGCAGTCTCATTGCATGCAAAAGTATATAAATCCCAATTCTTTCCAGCTATTAAAGTAAAATGGGGGGGAAAGGGCCCTGAGCCCAAGTGTTATAAATGACAGACATGGAAGACTATCCAGAACTGACTCACTGGTACCATCAATGCTGTCTCTGCAATAACTATGCTGGCAAACAATTTGATGTTTGCCACTGCAGTTAGTAAATGGATGAAGTTATGGCCAGGGAGACACAGCTGTGTGGTGAACACTGTAGCATAAAAAATCAGAGAAAGGAGGGTTTAATGGACTTTCAGAGACTCCCACCTAGTCCATGTTTCTGCTTTATGCAAATCTGTCCCAATAGTGCTTTTTCAAGTTCTAAAAAAACCCAAACCCACAACCAACCCAAACCCCACATTTTCATGAATAAATATTCCATGCCTATTTCAGTAGCCTTATGAATACGTTTTTTTTTTTCCTCTGACACTTTATCTCCCTAAAGAAAATTGAAGCCCTCTGCTTGTTGACCTAACCCAGATGGGTATGCAGAAAAATCTACTACCTTTCTCCTTTCAGCAACCTCCTACGTATTTCAGGATTTCTGCCATGTCCACCCTCAATTTCCTCTTCGCTAGGCAAAACAATCCATTCCTTTCAATCTATTTGCTTAGGTTATGTTTTCCTCACTTTTGAGCATTCATCCAGCTCAGCCGCTTCATTCTCGTAATGCAGGGCCCAAAACAGAACAGAGCCCTGAGTGTTGTAAAAAGCTGGTGTTTAGGAGTACTGGATAAGCAGCTTCAGGTTTGCAAATGAAAGCACCTGTTCTGCTACATGGCTGTTGTCAATTCAATAAGGACCCTTCTTTTTCGTTAGTGTAATGCCCTCTCTAGGTGAAGAGGTGAAGGGATTAAACAAATCTGCCTCTATTCCAAGTAACTGTATAGGAATTTATATTTGGAATGTGAACAAACCCATGAAAGTAGATTGAAAAAAATAATTTGAAAGGCATTTTGAAGGTCTTTGACATCCCATCTGCACCACAGAACAAACAGACCCAGAGGTCCTCCGGGGGGACTATTTTCTGTCTCATGGTTGTCATCTTTGATATTTAAAGATGATCCCGTTAACCTCAAAGGCAGTCACTATGGGATGCTGTGGGCATGGGGAAGTCTTTTATTCCTATGACAGAGACATTGGCTAATATTTTTGATAAAGTCCATTTTTAAAAGCCAGGTATAATCCTCAGTCATGAAGCTTGACCAAGTTCTCAGACTGTTAAAGTTTTGGGTTCAGCAATCTGTGACGTCCCATTAAAATAATTTATTCACCTTACTTAAGAAGTAATGGATTAGCAGATACAGGAGAAGTGACTTAATGGTACTTTATGAGTTCTACTGGCTTTTGGTAAGGCCTGATGTGACATTTTCAGATACACACAATGAGCAAAAGATGATGTGTGGATGACAGATTAGAAAATCACTCCCAAAACTACTCCGTCAGTTTGAGTGGAGGTGCTGAGTAAGCTTCCAGCAGAGTCTATACTGAATCCACAGTTGATTTATCTTCATTAAACACTTGGATGATGGAAGAGAGTGAATTTTAGTAAATGTGCAGCTGACACCATGACAGTGGAAAAAAAGTTGAGGTCAAATAATTTCTCTTTATTCATGCTTGTTTATGAATGTATGTGTTTATTTATGTATATTTATGCATGTGTTTATGTATATGTTTATTTATTTATGTATGTGCAGCTACTGAAAGAGACTAATTAGAGAGATACGAACAAAAAGCAACAAGGCTGACAAAATCTTTTGAGGATATGAAATGAGAGAGTACCGAGGGGCAAGTTAATAGCACTGTTCAGGACAAACATTCTAGTGGGGCATGTTATGTCAGGACAAGAGGTAATGGTTTAAAACTCAAAAAGGCTCTATTTAGATTAGACATAAGGAAGAAGATTTTTACAAGAGGGTTGGAACAGATTGTCCAGAGAGGAGGTAGATACCCCATCCATGGAAGCTTTTCAGGTCAGATTGGACAAGGCTTTGAGCAACCTGATCTAGTTGAAGATGTCCCTGCTTATGGAAGGGGATTTAGACTAGATGACCCTTAAAGGTCCCTTTCAACCCAAACTATTCTATGATCCTATACCTAATCAGAAAATTTTTCAGGTTTAAAGAAGTAATTATTAACTTTTCCCAGTTCACTCTGCAGAGGTAGCAAGCATCTTGGCTCATAGCAATGGACATTTCAGAAAAACTTTCAAACTTCAATAATACAAGTATTAAGAAAATAGTAATTTCTGAGGATGATCATCATTATCCAGGTTAAACAGACTTCCACTGTGATGGTCTGAGTTATCAGGTTCCTTTGGTGGTAAACACAGCCCATGAGGTACTTTTGTCTAGCTCACAGTCTCCTATAGAAGACTGTTTGAGTAGTAAAGTCAGATGAGCAGCTTAAAGACATTTCCGGAGCCAGAATGGCTGTCTGAGACCTTCACTCACATGCAGTGATAGTCTCACCAGGGAGCCTCCAAAACTCTGAGCTACCTGTGAAGGCAACTGAGGCCAAATGACAAAGGCATGGGATTGAGCTGAGAGATCGTCCTAGAAGAACTGTGACTTTCTATAGAGTAATTAGTTCAGAAGTAAATCACGTGCAGAGCTAGATGTTTACATTTTTCATTATTCATGTAAGCCAGGTTTGCTGTTCAGACAAGCCATCAGGTGCCAGACTGTGCCGCCTTGTCACTCAGCCTTCTGATAAATGGAAGACCCTTAGGAAGCTGTTCATTTACCTCAAACCATAGTCACATTAAATCACAGGTGGCTTCACCAGTAACTTAAAACTCTAGCTTTAGTGGGGCCGAGCAGAAGCTCTCCCCCTGAGTTGTAAGTATTTTAGCCTTTCATTCATATGGTGAAATTTATGGTCACTACCAAATACAAGGAAATGGACAATGAATGTAAGGAAATTCAAAATCTCTAAGACTATTCTCAGTGTCCTGGCAACATGCATATTTTTGTATAGTGTACTGAATCCTGTACACCCTCGTTGGTGATACTCATGGAATGAAGCTCACTGATGCACCATGTAGTTTTACCACACCTCTGAGTTTCAGATGACACTGCAGACTGTTTTGAAGAGAATATATAACTGTGTTGCTGTGCTCACTGATGATATTTTGCTTAGTTTGTGACAAGAATGAGATATCCTACTGTCATCACAATCTATATCACCTGATTAAGGTTTTCAGTTTTGGAGAGGAGCACTCAGCGTTGACAGAAGGAGAGGTCTCAGGCTCCATTTGTTCCCACGAGTTAGATCCTACATAGGAGAGGTTTTTGAAATTGTATTGAACACTTAACTAAAATTACTGAACCAGTTTTTGGCTCCATTGTAATATTTCTTTTCATCACTAGTGAGAAAGTCATAAAAATCCCATGAGAAATCTGTTGTGGTGGGGCTTATCACCAGACCCACATAACCATTATCTCAGTAAAAAGAAACACAATAAGCTGAAAAGACCAGGCAGAGATTAATGTCCTGTCTGATGAAACAAGAGCAATTCTTTAACTGCTTTGGCATTTGGGAGGGCAAAGACATGGTAAAGGTCAAATCTGTCTTCTCATTTCTTAGCTGCACTTACTGATCATGATTGATGGTTGTGTCTGGTGCTTTCCACATTTGTTGCTACCAGAAAAGGCTCTGTCCTTGCCCAGTAGATCTCAAGTGCAGTGCCTTCCTTCATGCATGTCATGACTGAGTATCCTGGGAAAGCCATACCTGAAGGTCAGACTTTTATTCTGTTCATGAGGTAGTTAAGAGGGCTTGACAAAAAATGTTTCATGAGAAATCTAAAAAGACCAGATCACATCACAAAGTTTTGTCCTGACGTAAGCTTTTATCGAAAATCCTGAACATTAGAATTTTCACTAAAAACTGTTGAGTAAAAATGGTAATTTTCAACAGAAAATATATGTAGTGAGGATTCTTACCTTATGTTGATGTTTGTTTTATTATTTCTACATTTTTGTTTCTTGGGGCAATTGAATAAACCTCCTCACACACCCATCTGTGGGACAAAACACTCATGGCTAACCCAGAAATCCATTGCTGTCTCCTTTTCCTGTAGTCTGGCTATTTATCCTCCCCTAGAACTTCTTGGGCTTGTCTTTCTGAACTGGCTGCCCAGGGCAGTGGTTGAGTCACCATCCATGGAGGTGTTTAAAAGATCTGTAGATATGGCTTTTTGGGGCATAGTTTAGTGTTGGACATGGCAGGGCTGGGTTAATGGTTAGAGTCAATGATCTTAAGGGTCTTTGCAATTCTGTGATGCCTCCCTGAGGAAGTGCAGCTTATCAGACCAGACAAAGGAGAAAGGCCTCATAAGTCACTTGCTGAACCTGTAATTGGTGTAATTTGAACAGCACCTGTGCTTTTTCAGCTTGCATTTCAGGGAAAGGTTCTATAAGTTTTGGGAAGATGCAAAGCTTTCTGTGAACAGCAAATGACACCAGGAAGTTGACAAGTAGATTCTGTTTTAATATATGTCATTTTCCCAGAAAGCAAATATATCTGGTAAGTTGGAAAGTGCTGCAAGTCACAGCCTTTTACCTTACTCAGAGCTTCCTACATTGTGTAGCACAGTGCAGAGCTTCACAGTGGTATTGTATATTTCATGAGGGAGAAATCCTCTGAAAGTTGTTAAACACCATCCTCTCATCTAGGAACAAACAGAAATACAAATTACTGAAACAAGAGAGATTATTCTGAAAATATTGACTGCAGATTTGCCCTGGTTTTCTCTAGGAGTATCTAACTGGCTATTAATGGAGTCAAGATGAGGGACTAAGTGCAACTTTGGTCTGACTCAGTAAAGCTCTTCTTTTGTTCTTGTAATTTTTGAATCACATAGAGTATCCCACAATCTTCAAAATGTAACCAGCAAAATCACTCTACTGGTTTGCCACTCTGCTAAGTCACCTTGTCATCCTACCCTCAGCTGCATGACATGCACTCTGTGAAATTCAAGCTTCTTTAAGTGTTTCTTCAAGAAATCTTACAAGTCTTTCTCCTTTCTCCCCCCAAATTTTCCATCTGTTCATATTTTACCTTATGCCTGAAGACCAAACTTGCAGATCTTTGCATCCGGCAATACATTTTGGATCTCTCAGCAGTGGGATGCATTTACATGCGCAGAATAATCTTTTAAATTGCTCTTCTCCCTGGTTTCACTTCAGCTCATCCCACCTGTCTGACAGGACAAACCTTGTCTTCAGTCCTCTGTGTTCTCAAAATGTATCTTTTTTTCTTCTTCATAACTGTCCTCAAATTATATGTCAGATAGCGCATTAATGTTTCTTTAATGACACCGAAAAGAAATACATGAATATTTTCAATTGAAAAATCTATTTTATATTCATAGGTGTTTTTTCATCACCTTGCTCAGCCTGTAAATATGTAGCAGCCAGGTGCATTTGTTACCATTGACACTGACACTGACTTTTCCTCTGTATTTTAAAGTCCAATGGAAAGAAAAAAAAACATGCTCTGTCTAGTAAATATAGTATATGTGAGTTATGGATATCCATGTAATAAATTCATATATTATTGACCAGTTCACCATCTTGATACTGTCTAACTTTTCTTCCCAGACTAATTATAATGTTTCAAAGCTAGAAAACATATCAGTCAGTTACCATATAAAATGTTTTCCTATATGAGAATATTTTCTTCATCTCTCAAATATAATCCTTCAAAAATTTCTTCTATATTTGTCTTAGCTTGAGGCCATGAATAAGCCATATTCAGTCTGAGTTATTATTTTTGTCTTCTGTATATAAAAATCTACAGAACTTTATTTTCTAGAAGTCACAGGAAAAAAAAATGACTTTATCTTTGGTTGAAAAGTGATTTTTGCCTCTCAATGGGATACTGAATATAATTCATAGACCTAGGAGCTACCAAGTTACAAAATTATTCACAGTGAAAAGTTATTTCTGCATTGAGAATGTTATTTTGCATCGAAAATATATGGAGAAAAAAGTAATAGAAATATTTCTGAACTTATAAAATGGCTTTACAGAGAAGGACACTTGAGTAGTGTAAGCTCGGGAACCTGTGGTTGAAAGGATAAACAGCATCAGCCTCCAACCATTTCACAGCATTCCAGCTGACAGGCTAATAGAGTGCAGAAAGGAAATGTGTGATTAGCACTTGCTTGGGTTGCCCAGCTCCTTTGTATCACGGGTAGTACTCTCATCTCAAATATGCACGGGGGAAAGGTTTATACCCACAGCGCCACTGACCCTCATGGATCTCCTCTGTGTATGACATGCACAGCCTCCTGCATCTGATTTCCTGCTGTCACACTGCTGGTAGGTTCAGTTGCAGGTTCTCCAGTGTGGTTCCAGAAGTAAGCAAGGATGCTCAGAGCATGAACAGATTTTACTGATGTGGAACTGTTGCAGGGTATAACAGTACAAGTTGGAGAACAAACCCTTTTCTTTTCAATTGCTTGAAAAGGATGTTTCAGCACAAATAAGGCTGGCTATGCTATCAGAATTTCTTTTTACAGGTATTGTTACAAGGTCATAAGGATCACAAGAATCGTAGAGTCATGAATTGTAAGGGACCTTAAAGATCATCTCATTCTAACCCCCCTCTCCTGGGCTGGGACACCTACTAGGTCAAGATGCTCAGAGTCCCATCCAATGCAGCCTTGAAGGCCAAGACACAAGGACATGAAACTGGTTAACTGTCTCCTTCAAAAATACAGATTTTTTATATGTGCATTGCTACGATTAACTCTAGACTCATAAACATATTTTTTATTTTCTTCTTCTGGGTCTCTTTTCCCAGTTAAAATGTGGCAGGACCACTGAAAATGGCCTCAAGTTGCACCGGGGGAGGTTTAGATTGGTTATTCAGAAAACTTTTCTCCTCAAAGGGTTACCAAGCATTGGAAGAAGCTGCCCAAGGAAATGGTGGAGGCACCATCCCTGAGGATATTTAAAAGCTGTGCAGATGCAGTGATGTTCAACAGAGTTCTCTTCTCAGCATGTGATGTCTTTGAGTCCAGAAAGAAGTGGTGTTTGTAAATGAATTAGGAATGTGGAATTCCAGATTCTTTGCTGATTGTCAGGATACTGAGATTTAAGTAGAAAAAGGGAAGAGAGATGTTTCATTGTCCTAGAGATAAAGACAATGCATTTAGGTTTTACTTTCAGCAGCCAAAGCCCTGTCCACTTTGCCTGACTTCACTGAAAATCCAGGAAAGAGGCATTAAAGTTAATTTACCATATTACAAGGAAATGTGAAGGTGAAGAGCACTCCAGGCACTGAGTGAAGTGCATTTCAAGGTTTCAAGCCTTGAAATGTTTTTCACTAAAGAGGAAGAAAACTGCTTCACTCTAGCTGATCAGGCAAGCTTCATTTTGCAATTCATTAACTACTTGAGCCACATATACAGAAGAAAGCCTTTCACTGTATCAATGTCATGAAAATTGTCTTGATTTCAAATATGATGTGATTTACTATCATCTCCAGAACTCAACATTACACAATCTCCTATAACTGGAGAGAAGAGAAAGCATGTAATTATAGACTTGGTAATGTTGTCAATCACAAACTGGACTTTGTGTATCCAACTCAGAATATTCTGTGATTGTGTGATTCTTTAATGTCATTCATGAAACAATATTTGATTTACAGAAACTACTAAATCTTCCAGTAGTGTCAATTTACAATAAATAAATCAGACTTATGTAAATGGTGCCATACTTGGCCCTCTTTGATGTTGATATAACTAACAAGAACTAAACTGTATGTTTGGCCTTTGCATTGCTTTTGCAGACTATCTTGGAGGGAGCCATGTGATAAATCACAATTATTACATATAGAGAAGCTTGTTGCAGTATCCATCCGCTTCATATATCAGCCCAATGAACTGCTTAAAACACTTATTTTTGCAAAATGATTTTTAAAATGTTGGGCCATCATAAACAAAACTTTCTCCTCTCCTCTGGCATAGCATTTTCTGTCCCAAGATAAAAGGGATCTTACAAAATGTTGCATTTGTGATATGGTTTAGGTATTAACATATAAAATTAGGGGCTACATTTTTATAAAAGTGATTTGTGAATAAAGAATCAGAATTTGGTGACTGTGGAGATGGATAAACATAAACAATGTGCATTAGAGAGGAGTACTATGAGACTACAGTTACATAAGTCAGAAAACAAGAAACATAACAAGATTGAAGATTTCTGTGAATTATCATTGTTCTTACAACCATTTTATATTAAATGGGATTTAGATATAGCTGGTGGTATCAATACAGAAACTATATATGGCTCAAATAGTGAACCGTTTTTTCTGAAGACCAGGAAGAAAATTTTGAAAGTCTTTGCTCATGATGATGGGGGGGGGCGGGTGTCCATATATATTGCTGTTTCTCTTCACACTTTAAAGTTTTATTTCAAAAAATACTGTAGGATTAGTAAAAAAAAATATTTGTTATTAGATTAACTTTATGAGTCTTTTCACTAAACTGTGCAGATTCCATAATTCATGACTTTGTAACTTGCAGTACTGGATGAAATGCTGCCTGCAAGGCTCATCTTACAGAAATCATTTATGTGGCAGGATTTGGGTATTAGAAATCCTCTAATTCACTAACAACAACAAAGTAAGATAAGAACAAGTAAGACCAAAATGGCAGACTGTCACGATACATGAATCATATAAAACCTATAACAGATTAAACCATGACATACAGCACAATAATGCAGTGGAGCACACAATGCATAATGTAGCATGAGACAGAAAATATATTCTACTACAGAATTTAGTCTCTTTCTTTTGTTGCTTTTAATAGGTTTTGGCATAGAAAATTCTACACTGCACGAAAGGAAAAGAAACGTTTCAATGCCAGGTAGACTTTTTATAAAAAGAGAACATTTGAATCAGCTTCATGCCTTGAAATGTAAGCCTTTAGGGACTATAACAAATAATATGAACAAGAGAAAATATATAAAGATACAAAAGGCTTAGGAGTATTCCTCAGTGATGTCAAACCCTGTTTCCTAAGAATGTATGAGTTGCCAACACACAGCTACTTATCTGAGCCTTGCTCAGACAGAATTTTCAGGGAATTTGTATAAGAAACCTGTCAGAGCCCTGAGACACCATTAACCAGGCAGAAGAAAACGTTCCACACAAGTGCAGCAAAGTTACTGAATTAAAAACATGGTTATGGTTACAGTGATATAGTTATATCTGTGATCAAACTAGTAGTTTCAGGCAGTGAGGCACTATGATTTGCAGACTGTAATTCCTGGGAGTCAACTATTGCAGAACAAGTTGCCACAAAACATTTGTAAGCAGTATTTATATGGATTTAAATGTTGCTGGTAAATTTACTGAAGAAGAAAGGACTGTGAGCTGTTCAAGCCACACACCATGTCTTTGTGAGGAAACCCCTGTGCCGCAAACGCAGAGTGAGATGCTATTCTGGCGAAGCGTTGTTGAATGATTACTGTTTTCCTACACACCTGCTGAGGCATCCACTCCTGAGGATAACAGGCTACACAGACCTTCTTCTTGATGCAGTACAGCCATGTCTTATATTCCTAACCCCAGGGTAAAAATGGAAATCAAAGGCTCGCAATCAGAACAGAAAGAACTGAAAAATGTGGGGAAATTGAGGTATGTATCCATGCATCAATGGTTGTCATAACCCTCTGAGCTGCTGATTTAGTGCTGCTTCCAGCAGAAATCCTAAAAAGACAGCACTTTGAATTGCCATCTACATATTCCTAGAAACAGTTTATGCTTCTTCCCAGATCACTGGAGGCAAAATATCTGCAAAGAGGACTGATTTTTCTTTCTGTTAATCACCTTGGTACAATGTAAAGAGAAACAACAACTTTACAGCTGAGCTTGCTCTAAATCTGTTGACAGGTGATTATTATATGAAGTAGATGAAATACTAACTGCTGCAAAATGCAAATATGAATCAGGCACTGTTAGAGAGAGAGGGAGGCTATTATGTTTTCTTCACTACAAACAACAATCATCTTCCATACACCATTTACCACTTGGTTTATTCTCTTACAGTGGATCAAGTTAACATGATGGTGAGAAGATCCTTTTCCTATTAGAGTCAATATACTTTTCAGAAGGTGAAGCTTTAGGAACAAAACCACCAGCATCCCATAGGCTTAACATTTTGACACCAAGTAAAGATAATATTTAATCAAATATTGGGTTTAAAAGCAACGCAGCCTGAACAAAAAAGTATGCAGAAAGCTGGCATAAAAAAGTAGCATTCTCTTACAGGAAAAATTTGGCTTTGCTGCTTTGGTCTGGAGTTGAGCAACTCCCGGCTCTCCTATTTCTTTTCATAGGACCATTAATGTTGAAAAAGACCTCTAAGATCTATTCTAACCATTAACCCAGCACTGCCAGGTCCACTACTAAACCATGTCTGTAAGCACCACATCTATGTGTCTTCTGAACACTTCCAGGGACAGTGATCCCACCACATCCTTGGGCAGCCTGTTCCAATGCCTGACCAAGACTTCTAATGCAGTTTGTGAATGCTGGCATGGGAGCAGTCTGAGACAGATGATTCCTTCTCGGATTTATAGATGCACATGCAGAATTAAGTACTGCATCTTTTTTATTTTATTTTTTTTTTGTAGACTAATGAAAGGCTGGTTCTGATGACAGAGATGTGAATAAACCATGCAACCACTCCAAAAGCTGGGCAGGGGCCAGCAAGGTTGTGGGTTCTCAAGAAATCTCTCTTACTTTGTGCACTCACAGATGTTTTCTTTCATGGCTCTGAACAGATTTGCTAATGATCTGTGCCTAAAATGCAATCCTGCTATGAAGTTTTAAAAAGCCACACTATGAACACTAACCCCAAGTCCCAATTCAGTAAATATGCTTTACTGACTCAGGCCCTCACTTGCACTGAGATAGAGATCCCTGCAGGAAACCGAAGAGGGAACAGCAAGGTGAGGATCCTTCTTCATTAGCAGAGTCTTTCTGTACCCACACAGCAGATGAGGAATGTGTTCTGCCCCAGGAAGGGAGGAACGGAATGATTTACAGGTCTCTTAAAAATAAACAGAATGGCCATGGATTGGTCTTAATAACATATGAAGAATAACGTTACTACACTTTGTGTCATTGGCAGTAGCAGGGAGGAGACTGGAGTGAGTGAAAATAACATCTGTCACTAGCAAGAGTAGTTACAGAAAGCTGCCCTCTCCAAGCACCTGACAACACAGAAATCCAGTCAATTTAGGCACATTTTGATTTAATATAATAATGAATGCACATTCTCCAGAAAATTCTAAAGTACAGCAAGCTGCATTTGGTCCATGGTTTCTCTTTGCAAAGCAGAAAACTTTGTGGAGAGGCATCTGCAGTGCTCCTTCAGCTTGAGGGTCAGCTGTAACACAACAGAAAGAAGTTTCTTTATCTGTTGCTATGCTGTAGCAGACAGATCAGGAAAAAAAAACCCTGCAATCTGCCACCAAAGCTTTTTGGGCATACATGGATCTGAGCAGCCACAACCCTATTGACACCTAAACTTCAATTCTGCACTTGGATATTATAGCAGGCACAGGCACATCTTCCTAATATGGTCTAGATCCTGGCCCACTGATCTGCTTTTGGATGCAATTGCATTTGTCATGGAATCATAGAATGGTTTGGTCGGAAGGCACCTTAAAGATCATCTTGTTCCAACCCACCTTTCATGGGCAGTGATGCCTTCCACTATCCCATGTTGCTCCAAGCTCCATCCAACCTGGCCTTGGACACATCCAGGGATGGGTCATCTATCACTTTTCTGGGCAACCTGAGAAACTGATTACAGTCATGCTAAATAAATGCATGGGCACTGATGGCATCCTTTGTACACCCTTTGGTTCCACTTTGAGACCTGCAGCTTGGGGCAGACATCAGTTCTTTTTGGGACACATCCACCCGTGATGGAACAGCAGGGACAGCCATCAAAATGCATGGCAGCAGAGGAGACAGGGGATGTGTCTGGAGAAGGAATAGTGGCTCCAGCGCACGGCTCAGAGCTGAAATTGAAGCAAAAATATCCCGGCGGAGAGTTTTCTATTTAGACGCTGAGCTCAGGGAGAAGGTAAAATCAGAAACCACCTGTTCGCCAAGACATAAGGGACATTTCCTCCCCTCTCGGCGCTGCGAGGACACGGCTCTCTGCCTCCGGAGGGCACATTTCTCTGGGTCGGCATCCCCAGCGCGCTTCCCTCGAACCTCCCCCACATCTCGCAGCCCCGTGACCCCGGCACTTGCAGTCCCGGTCCCCCACACCCCACACTCCAAAGCCCATCCCCATCCCCATCCCCATCCCCATCCTCATCCCGGGCCGTCCCCCGCCCCCGGACAGCGCCGGGCCCCGCAGCGTTCCCCGTCCAGCCCCTTCCCCTCCCCTCGCTCCTTAAACCCCGTGCCCGCCCTGCCCGGCCCCTCTCCCGGTCCCTGTCCCAGCCCCTCTCCCGGTCCTTGTCCCGGTCCCTGTCCCGGTCCTTCTCCCGCACCGGCCCCGGGACGGCTCCGCTCCCGCCGCTGCCGCCAGGTTCTGCTGCCACCCCTCTCCATCCCGTTCGTTTTTCTTTCTTTTTCTTTTTTTTTTTTAAATTTTTTATTTTTCTTTTCCTCTTCTCTCTCCCATCTTTTGTAAGTATTTCTCTTTTTCTCTCTTACTTTCCTCCTTTTCTCACTCTATAATTATTTTCTTTTCCTTTCTTTTTTCTTTTTTTTCTTTCTTTTCTTTTCTTTTCTTTTCTTTTCTTTTCTTTTCTTTTCTTTTCTTTTCTTTTCTTTTCTTTTCTTT
>JAWWMO010000083.1:146507537-146531831 GCA_035047845.1 Dendrocincla fuliginosa | reverse complement strand
TTTTCTTTTCTTTTCTTTTCTTTTCTTTTCTTTTTTCTTTTTTTTTTCTTTTCCTTCCTTCCGTCTTCCCTTCTTCCCTGCCTCCCTTCCCTCTTACTTTTTTTTTCTCTCTTCTTCCTTCCTTTCCTCCCTTTGGTTTCCCCCGCAGGCCATGGGTGGGTGTGCAGAGGATGCAGCGTTTTGAGCATCCCCGCTGTGTCACTAACATGTCCCTGTGAGTGTGAATGTGACCAGGGGTGTTCGGGGGCGTGTGTCCGTGTGTGCCTGTGTGTGTGTCCGTGTCCGTGTGTCTGTCTGTGCGCTCCTGCCCCTCTGGCCCATCGCCACCGCAGTCCCCGCTGGGCTGACTACTCGGCAGGGCACACCTGGGCTCTGGAGCCGGGCACCAGGTGCTACTTGGGGTGGTGCTGTGTTTGTGCAGGTAAGAGGACATTTTTGGGTTTGCAAGCCTGGCACCCGGGGTACTGTGACTCTGCACACAACCTCTGCTGTGTCCCTTTCTCTTCATTTTTCCCTTGCACAGGGAGGAATCTCAAATTCAGATGATTTTTTTTTTTATAATTTGAAATTATACAGACATGCAGGAACAGGATCTGTCTCTTTACAAAGCCAGTCCAGAGATTTCCACTCCAAAGATAATTTCAATGGCTTTTTTTTTTTTTTTTTTTTTTTTTTTTTTTTTTTTTTTTAATGTAGTCAACACAGTTTTCAGACCACAGAGCCTGCTAAGTGAGTTTGCCACCTGAATCAGGTCTGGTCAGCCATTGAGTTGGGATTAGAGGATTCAGAGTGCCTTCACTGAAGGTGATAAAGCAGAGGCTGAGGGATGGGTAATGCCTGCAGGGAGGAAAGCCATTGAAAAAGTTTGAAGCTCACAGGAGGTTTACAGATGTCAAGATTGCACTACAATCACTTTTTTTAATGTTGGTTCTCCTAATCATAAATACCTTGGGATTTTGATGACTTAACACATTCATGTATTCTGTCTCTGTGACCCTGCAGTTTCTATCAGTATGTGGGAATACTGTGCTGTGTTAACAGGATAGTGTTGTCTTCAGCCCACAGTTATTACAAATGTGCTGTGCATCACTTTTTAGCTGTAGCCTCTAAGCCTTGCTCTAAACTGCCTGATTCAGCAGTTACTTCATTTCTGTGTTTTTACGTAGCTGGTGTTCGTAAAAGAGTACTGATTGTTTAACAGATGACACTTCACAGCATTAGTATGCGCATGGTGCTGTGTCTGTTTGAACGTATTTTGATTAAAACCTTAAAATAACACAGCCCATCTGTGCAGTGTGGACATTAATGGAATCTTTCTCAGGAAGATGCACCTGCAAAATCTGTCTCTGTTGCTGTATGCTTAATTACCAATCAGGATTACTCTAGGTGCATGCTTGAATCTCCCTCTTCGGTTTGATGATAGCCTATTTAGACATCTGATTTGGGGGAATTTGTATAGGTACTAATTGATAAAATAATAGGGGACGTTTCTCAAATAGATGTTTTCAGGCAATGTAAGGTTTATTCCATGACTTTTTTTTTTTTGAGTGGATTTTAGTGGATTTTATTAAAGTTTCAATCCTACCGTCATACATATATTCCAGCAAAATGCTGCTATTCTGAATATACAAGTAGTATGATCTTTGTCCACAGCTGGAACAGTGTTCTGAAGTAGCTTCCAATGAGACATATCAAGTAAATGAAAATAGATTTCATATCAGTGAAGTGTTTATGGAATATTATTAGGGCAAGGAGGCTGATGGAGGAAGTGGAGAACAAGTCCTATGAGGAGAGGCTGAGGAAGCTGGGGTTGTTCAGTCTGGAGGAGGCTCAGGGGAGACCTTATTGCTGTGTACAACTACCTGAAAGGAGGTTGTAGCCAAGTGGGGTTGGTCTCTTCTCCCACAAGGGTAAGAGGCCACAGTTTTAAGCTGTGCCAGGGGAGGTTTAGGTTAGACATTAGGAGGAAATATTTTATGGAGAGAGTGATCAGGAATTGGAATAGGCTGCCCAGGGAGGTGGTTGATTCATCATCCCTTAAGGCAAGACTGGCTGTGGCACTTAGTGCCATGGTCTAGTAAGCACGATATTTGGATCAAAGGTTGGACTCAATGATCTCAGAGGTCTCTTTTAACCTGTTAATTCCATGATTCTGTTATAAAAGAAAGTCCTGAGAATGTATTGCAGATTCACTGTGCATCTTCAATAACTGTGTTATGTTCCTGTTGCTTCTAAGAAGAGGCAACGTGTTGTTTTGGCATCCTTTCTGGTGGAACTGAGACATTAAGGGTCCAGATCTAAGCTTAGAAATGGGCAACCCACCAACTGAGGAATGTCATGTGGTTTTGGAGAGAATTATTCCAAGTAACTTTCAGAAGGGCCATCCTCAACATGTTGCAGAAAAAAGGGAAGACACCAGGTCTTTGGACTTTTAAACCATCAGATGATGCTGACTCTCTTCTGGGATCAGTTTGGAGCCAAATCTTGCTTGTTTTATCAGAAAATAGTATTATACCTGATTTGAGTGTTTCTCTTTCAAATTTGAGTGAGAACAATGCCATAAATGAGAAAAGTCTTTGGCTTGGAATAGCACACCTGATAGAGGTCTTAATGCAGGGGAAGTATCAGTGTGACTCATGAATATGACTCATGTTATTATGGTGGAAGCTCCCCAATGGGGACCTAACAGAGGAAGAATTAGGTGGAACGATTAGTTTATTTTTTTGGTCTGTAGAAAGGTCTTTCTGAGCTCAGAGACCCAGACAGTGTGTGGGGGAGCATGTCTGTAGCACCTATACATATACGTATTTTCTTACTTCTGCTGGCATTTCGTATAGTTTTAAGGCAAACATATTTGCTACATGCCAGAGCTAGCTTTTGATTCTGGAGATTATGATACTGCAAATAATAGAAATAAAAGAATGCTTTTGTTTCCAGCATGTGATAACTTTCTTGCTAAAATACATTCCTGAGATTTGCTCCATAATTATCTTGGCTTCAAAGGATATTTCAATTTGTCATACTGCAAGGCTTTTTTCTAAAAAAGTGATTGATTAATCACTGCTAGGTGATCACAATTCCTCCTGTTTAAAAGCCATTCTTCCCATTTCTCATAATGAGGAGCAAAACCCCTAAGAAAAAAACCCCTGCATTTTATCAACATCTTGTCTGTACTACCATGCCTGAATGTTACGGGTGATACTGGGCTATTCAGCTGTTCAGGCAATACTAAATTCCCCAGTTATTCTTACATGAACTTTAATTATGTATTGTCTCCTATGACACTAAGGTATCTCCTTCCAGGCTTTCCAACTCTTTATTCCATAATGAGGAAATGTGGCAGGGCATTTCTGTCTTTAAGACTGGCTCTTTAGAGAAGACACATCCTTGCAGGTCTTTCCATGGCCAAATGAGTCTAAAGACAGGAATGCTGGGTCTTTATTGGGTGCTGCTCACTTTGTATTAGGCACTACCAACTGTTACAAACATGTTTTGGAGTTTGAGATCTCAGGTTTGGGGAATGAGAAAAACAGAAGGCAGCATCTACAGAAATCACTGAACTGTAACTGAGGAACTAGGAACATTTGTTTAAATTCTTGTAGTAAATATAAGTGAAACAGTAAAAGTGCAGGAAAGTGGACATACTGGAAACTAGTCATATTTGGACACAAGCTCATTCTGTTAATTTCCTCCATTATATACTTCATTTTACTTGGTGTTTTCCTTATTCCAGTTACTGCTGGAGGTTTAGTGAGCCCCCCTTCAATGGAAATAACATCAGGCTTCTGAAGTTGGCAGGAGCAGAGCTCAGCTGAGATGACTGTCCCAGCTCCATTAGTGGAGCCAAGCAGAGGCACGTATTTTGCAGAAATAAACTTCAGTGAATACTGTTGTGCTTTTCGGGGACTTCCAGGTCTTAAGTCTTGAAGTCATCTGCTCAAGGTACACTCAGACTTGCTGTCTTCTTTGCAAGCAGGAATGAATTTTGTGAGATAGTAAATCATAACATTTATTTTACAGGTTTTAATTTCAAATTTTGTTTAAAAAGTACTGCTAAGTTTGGGGGTTTTTCAGCGGAGAGGAGGTCTTAGTCCTAGTGATCTTGATTTATAAATGTCATCAGGGGTCAGTAGATTACTGATTACAGTAGGGGAAGTTAAGGATTTTTCCCTTATACTATAGCTAAAAACCCCCTGAACAGTCAGGGAACAGGGGTGGAACACGTTATTCTGTCAGCCTCTGTCAAGTCACTGAGTCTGTGCACAGTCAATTCTTCCAGCTGTGAAAAAGAGATAATGTTAGAAGGAAGTTTTACAGGAATTGTGACCTTAAGTTCTTAAAAAACACTAAACAAATTAGAAGGTTTATATTAGTTCAAAACATTCTGAGTTCTTATTAATTGAACAATGCATTGGCCAACGACTTGCAACTTTTCTAGAATTCGAGTTGCAAAGAAAAACTAGCTGGATCTGACTTTTTGGGAAGTATAAAATCAGAGACTAATAGAACTCTTTAGGTTGGAAAAGACCCTTAAGATCGAGTCCAACTGTAAACACAGAACTGCCAGGTCCACTCCTACTAAACCGTGTCCCTAAGTGCTACCTCTACATGTGTTTTAAATACTTCAGGGATGGTGACTCCACTGCTTCCCTGGGCAGCCTCTTCCAATACTTAACAACTATTTCAGTGAAGAAATTCTTCATAATCTCCAACTAAACTTCCCCTGGTGCAACTTGAGCCTGTTTCCTCTCATCCTATCATTCATCTTCTGGGAGAAGAGGGCAATGTCCCCCTCGCTACAACCTCCTTATAGCTCTTCTACTCAGAGATAATAATGCAACACTTAGAACCCTACAACCCTTTTTTTCTCATCTCAGGACTTTTCTATTCTATTGTATGATCTGCTTTGTCCTTGATGGTGCAGGCTGACATGGGGGTTGTGATAAGCAACTACAGACCCTGGGCTGGCAATCACAGCAAAGGAGCTTGGCTGGGGGTGAGAGATGAGGGGAGTGTGCACTGATTTCTTCTCCCCACTTTAGTCCTGATGTCCAGCTCCACTGACTAAGCTGAAAAATTTTATCATGTAAATATGAGCCACAAAGCAGGACTGATAGTTCTGCTTGAGGGAAAAGCTGGTTATTCATTTCTAGCTTGAATATGAGGGTGGGAGTCGGCTGAAAATATTTATTTTTCAGCATCACGAACAGGTCAATTCTTCACCTAGCAAAGAAGAGGTATGCACAGACCATTATTGCCTAGAGAAAGCTGTTCCAGGGATGGCAGTAGGTGGTTAGATGGTGGCTATATCACCTGCCAGGGACTCGGGTTGTAGTGTAGACATAGTGGAAAATTAATTTCACATCACAGGTGATGCAAGTAATGAGATGGCTTTTGTTTCCTTGCACTGCTAGAAGCAACCTAAAAAGATTCTTTGCTTGGGAGATCGAAGTAAGCTGAGTTCCCATTTTTATTACATCAAGGTTTTCATGGCAGAGACATGATATCTTTGTGTACAGTGACAAGAATCTGGGATTTCTGCAAATGTTTTGACTTTAAAAGGCTTCTTTCATTAAAACAGTATGAATATTCTCTAAAAACTTGCTATTTCTTTCCTAGTATGGAGGAAATTTAGCAATAAAGAGTGGACAGATGCCTGTGAGCCCCAGCACTTGCTTGCAGACCCTTGTGGTACAGAAATAGTGAAGCAGGCTGTCCTGGGAGCCCACCGAAGAGTTACAAATCCCACAGCAGGGTGTGTGGGGCTGCAGAGATGGCCAGAAAGTGTCAAACCCGGACCTGATCTGATTACATGTCACAAAGCTTCTCCAAGTTGTGTTAGGCTTGACAATTCATTAGGAATGAATGAAACTGAATTATGGGTCATATTTTGCAAGTGCTGTCAGTCCTGATTATGCAGTTGTCTAGATTTCCTTTGCTTAGGGAGTAGTGTTATCGCAGAGCTCATCTACTATGCAGTAGATGTAAGCTATCCTTCTCCAGCTCATCAGAATCTATTTACTTTGCATTGATTCAGTTCTTTAGAAATTAATCTTTCATTCTTTGCAGAACAGAAGGATCCCTCGAGTTCAGTTTAAGCAACTTGATTTGATTATTGTTATGCCCTGAATATTGATTCTTAAGTGATTTTAATAAGACATGTCAAAACTGCCATATTTCACTTCACATTTGAGGGCAAGTTTAAACCATTGACAGGTTTTAATATTTTTGGACTCATGGTCTTTGATCTAAGCTTAGCCAACACTTGGTTGTGGTTTGACTGCTTATTTCCCAAGTGCAATGTTTGCTTAACCGTATTGAATTATGTGCCTATTGGCAGCATCCAGGTATTTCTTTCCAGAGAAACCAGGTTTACATTGATTGTCATAAGAAGAATCATTCTGCATATTGATTACTAAGATTTTTTTTGAGCTACAAAGTTTAGAGCTTGAGATACCAGGGGGATATCTGTTGGCTCCATGCTTAGTGTAAAACTAATTACCACTTGTACGACAGAATTTCTGTGATTCCAATTTCACCAGCAGATGAAGGCTACAAATAACATGCGTGGACTGTCTTGATTACGACTGCAGTTCTTAGAAATGAAACAAGAGCATTTCACAGCACTTCCTGTACTGGGCATCCCTGCAACTCTTCATCCATTTCACTGGCAGGACTGTTTTCCTCCACAGTAAGTTAAATACCCTAATGAATCTACAACATGGGAATGGAAAGGAACACATGGTTT
Organism: Dendrocincla fuliginosa; assembly: GCA_035047845.1. NCBI lineage: Eukaryota > Metazoa > Chordata > Aves > Passeriformes > Dendrocolaptidae > Dendrocincla > Dendrocincla fuliginosa. Next base: position 146,525,083 of record JAWWMO010000083.1, on the reverse strand, counting down.
TCAGTCCCTTGTAGTACTTGACAAGAGAGTGTTGCTCAGTGCTGATCTTTGCAAAATATACCAGAAAGTCTTTAACAAAATCCATTTACAAGGTCTACCCAGGGTGATCAGATACAGTGGTTTTAATTTCTGATTGGAAAGTTAATTTAGCACTGGCTAAGAAGCAGCAAGGCACAGCTCTTCTGGAACACCTGGTATTCCTCTGGTCCTGTGAGAACACTGGCAAAGCTCAAATCTGCCTCATTTCTAAGATCTGCAACATCACAGCCTGGGAGGCTCAGTCTAAACAGAGGACCTGGTGGTGTAGCTCTGCAATGGCCAGTGACTTCATGTTCCTCCAGCAAGAAAAAAAAAAATCATTTTTTTATAAAGCACAGTGCTTTAACATAGATAATAAATTTGTTCAGGTGCCCTGGGAGTCTGGGGCAGAAGGGAACTGCTCATTCCTAACAGATGGATTAACAATCTTTGTTCAAGTCTGACATCTCATAAGCCACCTTGAGTTCTTCAAAGGCAATTTCCCCTGTCTGCTTTGCTGCTTAATTATGGTACCACCTCTAGAGTGTTTCTGAGAGTGGTTTTTATGTTTTCTGGAGGCTTTTCTTAATTATACGGATAAGTACTTTTATGATTGATTCCTGAAATTAAACCTGTTTACAACTGGGCTTATTTCATCTCCTTTCTTTGCAATCCCTTGGGTTTATTACGGAGTACATTTTCTGTTCATTTTTTCACTCAGTCTATTTGTATATATTTCTGATTAGTTTTTTCTTCTCCTTTTAAATTAACTGATTTACCTTTATTTTTATTGCTGCCTTTTTTTTTTTCCTTTTCAGTAGATATTTCTATTGCCATATTTTCTTCTCGGCATCCTTTTCACTTCCCTTGGCAGCTGTTCCCAGACTATGGGCCATGACCCCAGGCAGTCTGTGGCAGTTACAAGTGGGCTATAAAATTAAATTGCTAATTTTAGATGTGGCGACACAGGGAAGTCAAAGAACTGCCGCTTTCCTTCAGCAGTTTCTGAGCTAAGACTGATAATAAGATGTAGGAAAACAGATAAAGCATAAAGTACCCTAATACCAGATTCTATGGTATGATAAAACTATTTGCTCTTACTTCAGTTTATCCTCATTTCCATGCCTATGGTTTTTCTCCCTGTCTCTCTCTGGGATTTTTTGAGGGCAATAACCTCTAAGGCAGGTCCTGTCCAGCCATGGAAGCCACAGAAGGTACACTGAGTTTTGGAGAGTCTGTACCCCTAGTTGGAGGAGTTGCTGGCAGCTTTGTACGTCTTCAGGATTCAGGGGAAAAAAAAAAAAAGAAAAAAAAAAGCCCATTAGAAAGAAGCAGGAATAGTTCTATGTTGAGCAGTGTCACTTCTTCCCTTAGCTCTATGCCTTTGTACTTCTCTTCATTAATGACTTGCAGATGCTCAATTCCCTAAATTAATTGCAATGGCCCATGGCATAGATGGACATAATCCTGATGGCTGTGCCACTGGTTTGTGTGGCATTTAACCTGTCTTGGGTCTGTCTGCCTTGAGTGTGTGTGTTTGGAGATGAGCCTTTTCTGCGCAAGATGTCATGATTGCTCACCTCACCTAGTTTTAGATATCTCTTGGGGATTCTTCTACGCAGACACTCCTTGCCTTTAGAGATGGTGGGAAAAAACTATTAAAAAAGGTCATCTGACCTTTTTGAAATATATTACTCCCTGGAAGTGTTTGTTCCTCTCCGTGGATTATTGAGGGCTGGCAGTGGTTTACTCAGCTATAGACCAGTGCACTGTAAATCTCTGGGTTTGGTCAGATGAAACTTCATAATTTCAATAAGGCTCAGCAGAGTTAAGAGGCAGAACCGATTCCCCAATCTAATATGGAGTGGCCATGGCTATTGACCAAATATCAGTCAATAAGTTAGCACTGCTGAAAAGTTTTGTATTGGTTAAAACAGGCATTTGTAAGTGAACAAGAGGGTCTGGAATAGCTGTAGAAGGGTGATGTGACTATTTTATCACAGATATCAGATTTAGGATCTTTTCAGGAGATAAATGACAGTGATGTCATGTAGCTCAGTGTTTGACCATGTAAAGATGATATAGGAAGTATTAGGCTTCTGGACTTCACATTATCTTAAGAAAGCTCTTCTCTCATCCAGGGTCTCTGTAGGAGGAGGGATTACACGGGCTTTGGGGAACACTGGCCTTTGAGTTGATTTAGTACAACTTTAAGACAGGTCTGACATGAAGCCAGTCTTACTCCTGCATTGGAACCAAAATAATTGTTGGAACGTGGCAGAGTTTTCTGTGAAACGGACACTTGTGTAAACGATAATTTAACTTATTCCTGTTGTAAATAGGATAGAGTTTATTAATTCTGATTTGTCATTAGGAAGCTCCACAGAGCATGGCTTTCTTCTATTGTCAGTCCACACTGTCTGCAAAAATTGGTCTTTATATACTAAGTGTCTCAATTAAAAATTGGCCTTCATCTGTGGAGTCTCTCAATTAAATAGCAGTATTTTGAATACTCTTGATCCGTGCCTAGGTGGGAGGATCCGTGCCAATGTGCATACAGCTTTTCTGCCTCATTACTAGCTCTTCTTGTTTAGCTAACTTGTTTGCCTGATCAGATGATAAGTGCTAATCCCTTCTCTGTTCTGTGACATGATGCTGTAATGGGTGGCAGCAAAGCTGATAGGAGGTTTTTTTCTCCTTCAGTACCCTCCAGAAAAATGGGAAATCTGAGGAGATTGTTAGCCCTTTTGGATCTTTAATGGCTGTGTACTCATCGGATTTGTAGAATCCTGTCTATTAGATGGAAAACCTTTCAACAGGACGATCATGTCTGGCAAGCAGGACACCTTTGCTCTGGTCACAGCTGAGCTTATGTGGGTCTGGAGTGTTTTTCTTTTGGTGCAAGACTTGGACTGCTGAACTGAGCTTAATTCTGGCTCTGTCACAGTAACCTTATGCAAAACAAATCACAGAATCACAGAATGGTTTGGGTTGGGAGGGTCCGTAAACATCATCTAGTCCAGCCCCCCTGCCACACTCCAAATCCCATACAACCTGTCCTTTTACACTTCCAGGGATGGGTCACCTCCAACTTTTTCATCCAAAATCCCTCTAAGTTCAAGTCCCTGCCTGAAAAACTGGCATTTTAAGATCAGGTGACAGGTGAAGAGCCTGGTTATAACATTTTTTTCAACCCTCCAGGACCTATTTCTAATTTAGTTCATAACAGAATCTTGCTGGGAGTTATATCCAGATGGAAGACTTGAGTCATGGTGGCATCTCAAAGGCTGAATGAAAAAAACATTTGATTTTAGGATGTTTAAAGGCTCACTCATGATGGAGAAACTTGGAGGAACCACCATGGGTACACTGCCTGACTTTGAATTGTTCCTCTTCCAGAATTCCCCAATGTGCTCTAACAGGGACCCTCACTGAAACAAGTTCTAAGGTGAGGATACACACAGTTATGTTTCAGGGGACTGACGCAGGCTAAAAGGAGATTTGGGGAATGGATTTGTCTGGCCCACCCCTATTTATCTCACTGTCTGCCTGCGCTTTTTATTCATTGCCTGACTCTCCTTTCTTCCTGAAAAACTCCATCTTGTAGCTTCTCACACTGGTTGGGAGCTGAGACAATGCCAAGAGCAGCACCCAGACTCCTGCGCAGGGGTTGAGTGACCAGGAGGGTCGTGTAGGTTTTTCACCAGGCCCCTGTTGTCCTAGAGGGTTTAAGAGAGTCAGTAATCAGCAGCCCATGCTTCTGGAATTGCTGATGTTTTTGGGTTTGTTGCCTGCTCCCAAGAACAGAGTCTTCATCCCAGGTATTTGAATGATTATTGGGCTAAAAATCATCTAAACTACTTAATTCACACTGAAGCAGCACTGCCCTTTGGTCCTAGGACTTCAGAAATCATCTATTTTACAGGAAATCATTCTTTTTAGCTTGTGATTTATCACAAAAGACAAGCTTGTGGCCATCTTGGAGAAGTCAAACTGGATCACAAAACATCCTATGAATTTTATCCCCTGGGGTACAAAATCACAGAAAGTGAAGAGAATGGGAATTAAAAGCTAAAATTTGCAAAAGGAGTTTGTAAAGTATTAGATACCAGGGGCAAGTTTCCAAAAGTTTGTGCTGTCATTTTCTAGAAGAAAGGAGAAATATGATACCCATTTCTTATTAAATGAAAAAAAAATAGACTGACACTTGAAGGAGAATAAACACTTAAATCTTGCATCAGTGATGCCACCGAAGTGAAAGTTTTAAGATGAAATACTGAGAATACTGCTTCCTTTGGTGGCCATGTATAAAAACATGGCAGGCACACCTATTTCAGTGCCTGCTCCTATGCTGTAGGATCCCAAATCTCAAACTTTTAATGAGAAAAGTTATTGATGAAAATAAAAAATATTTTCTAGAGGGATGGGTATTCAGGGATTGCTCAGGGATTACTTTATATTCAACTCTCTCTTTAAGGCACAGACATCTCTTTCTCCAGGATTCCTCATTGTATCACCTGAGTCTGAAGAAAGGCCTCTGACCTTGATCACATTGATGCTTTCTTAGACAATAAAAGTCAATTTTTTGGATATGTTTTAAATAATGTCTGAACATAATGGGAACTAGAGATAGAAAAATTAATGTTACCCTTCTCATGGGTTTAATGCTTTCTGGGAATAAATCCATGAAGCCTATGAAGGGCTCTGCCACTAGCAATAGTTATCTGTGATTTAAGGTTTCAACAGTGTGTTTGGTGTTATATAGACTTCAGTGGAGAATGACTCCCAATTTATTGATGCTTCTACCATGTTGTCTTTATTTTAGGGAAACATTCTGTCATTCCAATAAAAAATCATGTAGTGCTTTAATCTGCTCAGAGGTATGCTGAAAGACCAGTGGGACTGTCTGAACATTGATCTTTTTGTGAGCCGCGTTACTAAATCAGCAGAGCCAGAAAAGACTGAATCGCATAACTCAGGATGTGGTATTTAAAAAAACAATTGCCTGTGTTGGCCTCCACTGATGTGATGAGTTCAGAAGAAATACTTGAACTATTGAAAATGCATAACTTTTTCTTAATGCTTTCAATAATTGTCAAAACTTGTATGTTTAAAGTTATGACTTAAATGTGTTTTTTTTTTTAAATTGTATATGACAATATTATGAAAAAACAATGCCCTCAGACTGCTCTCTGCAGCAAGGCAGGTGAGCTGGAACATTTCTGGCAATATCCTTCCTAGGCAATTTCATCAGGGAATACTGAAATAACAGACTAGAAGCCACTGACCTCGGAGTGCCAGGTAGCAATCTGAACTAAATGGGTATCTGCCAATCCCAGTGCATCCCCCAGTGCACGAGTGCTGATACTGGGACCAGGACAGATACTGGTGTGTCTGTCACCAGATTAAGGGGTGTTAAGTAGTGCCAGTGTGTTGTCCTGGGCCAGGCAGGAGGCAAGGGCAGCAATCATGGGAGGCACCACGACAAGGGTAGCCCTTCCTTACCATCCTTCTCTTCTGCATTTGTGGTGGCTCTGAGGCTACTTTGGTCCCTGGGAGGGGTAGAGTAGTTCCCGAGCTCTGCCCACATCCTGCCCATCCCTGCCTGTTTACTTGCAGGGCTGTAGCCTGCAGCAAAGGCATTCCTAAAGGCATTCCTCTGCTGCAGGACACAGCTCAGGAATAAGGTAGGTCTTGACATGGCTGAGAGCCATGTTGGGAAAAATAATTTTCCATCCTCTCATTCTTTGCCTTAAATGAGAAGTGGAGTAATATAATCCATTCCTAGATAGAATCTCTGAATTTCCCCTAGAAATGTTCTCTTTGCTGTGAGATTCACACTAGGCAAAGGCAGTGCTCCTATTTATAACTTGTGGCTGAAGAGAAGTCTCTCATTAAGTAGAATCATCTTAGAGTAACTGTTGAATGGATTTCAGTGCTTTGGTAACATTTATTTTAAGAGCTTGTCCTCTGCAGAAAGGTGGGTCAGCCTCAGCATCAGGGTCTGAGTGGCTTTATTCATACTTTGCACTTGTGTAAGTCCCCTAAAGTTTGGGCTTGTGTTTTTTATTTGTTGTTGGTTTTGTTTTCGTTTTTTTCTTTTTGATTTACTCTAATAGATAGAGTTGCAGCTGCACATCAGGATGGAGCCAGGCTCTGAGATATGAGAGATCTGCTGTGACAAAAAAATAATTGGTTCCTGCAATTTGGAATCTGATGAAACTGAAGAGTATTAAGGTTGAATACTTAGCCCACACTTGCATGATCTTTCCAATAACTCATGTTCCTTTGAAGTCACTTCATTGTCCTGACTTTCCTGATGTTGAATTTTTGCCAGTGTAACTGAGTCCTCCTGGTGCAATTCATAGGCAGGAGTCATAAAGCTGACACTCCTGTATGTTGTTATGTGGGGAAGAAATCTTTTTGCCTCTAGGATGTTATTAGGAACAAGATGACAACTTGTGAATATTTTCCAAGTATCATAATGCTTTAATATACTGGAATGTTGAATAACATCAGTGATAACATCACAGCAATGTGTGACAGAAGAATTAGTGTTTCTGTTACCCTGAATCACAGCTCTTTGTTCCAGCTTAAGTTGGACATCAAAAGTCTTAATGCTGAAACTTCTATTATCACTTTTAATATTGTTTTATATATTTTAATGCTTTCAACCTTACAAGGACTTTACCTACAAAGGCACAAAAACAGGAAAAACACTGATCTCATGACTATTCAGTGGTATTTGTGTGGATATAACTGAATGCATTATAAAAGTAATAGACTAGCTTTTATAAATAGCATCCCAAAAGAAACCTTTTAGAAGAAATCTACCAGTGTGCAATGAAGGATTTATTTGTGCATTTTGTTTTGTTCTCCATGGTGAACTCTTCATAAATAGTGAAGCAACAGTCACAGTAGACAAGCTGCTTCATGCAAATAAATGAAACAATACATCAAACTAATGTAGTGGTGTGGAAAACAAGAAGAGCCCTATTGCCGGTGAGAAGAGACTTGGGGAGGGGATGTGAGGGAGGATATGCTTTGCAATTTCCTCCAACAAACATTTTTCCACAGACTTCAGAAGTGGAAGTTGTGTCAAGACTGAAGATGTGCATTATGCTCTCAATCTTTTCTCTGTTTTGTACACCTCAGAGGGAAATAAAATTCTGCTTTCTCAAAGGGGAGACCAAACGTGAACAGATAGTGTTATTCTCTCTCAGACTTGACGGCCAAGGCTTTAATTTATGCTGGTGGGGGTACCAGAGTGAAGAGTTAGGCCCACATCAGCCTTCTGCTCAGGTGGTTGATTCCAATAAGGAAACCAGGAGCACTCTTATCTGTCTCACATAGACATTTCAGCAGTGGGGGAAATCCCTTTCACCAGATAAATGTCAAACATGGCTATTGTACTGTATGATACCAGTCATAGAGAGAAGACTGTGCCATGGAAAGGTATAATCTATGTAAGATGAATTAAGTACAGTGAGCCTCCAGAGCTTTCACAGCTCATGTAGTGTTAAAGTTTTGTAGTTTTACAACATTTGTTAGTAAGGAAATGTAGCAAGACCAGAATTCTCATGCTGCAAATCATAGAATAGTTTAGGTTGGAAGGCACCTTAAAGATCATCTCGTCCAACCCCCTGCCATGGACAGGGATACCTTCCACTATCCCAGGTTGCTCTAAGCCCCATCCAAGCTGGCCTTGAACACCTCCAGGGATGGGGCAGCCACAGCTTCTCTGGGCAACCTGTGCCAGGGCATCACCTCCCTCACAGTGAAGAATTGGTTCCTAATATCTGATTTGAATCTACCCTCCTTCAGCTTAAAGCCATTCCCCCATGTCATACCACTGCATGCCTTTGTAAAAATGTATTTCTCCAGGTCTAATGATGCAAGGTTCCCACCCCCTTTATATTGTTCTGGGACTTACACCAGTTATTGGGCTAATTCTGCTTGGATGTCTGATTTGCCTGAGAGATGTGTTTGTATCAGCATGGCGTTTTACTGGAAATGAGAGCCACAGTTCAGCAGTTTAGATTTATGCCTGATGAATTTTGGAGAGAAAATTCCTTCCCTGAATTTGGGAGTCACCCCAGCAACTCATATGGCATGCATGCCAGTCACCCCAGCAACTCACATGCCTTGCATGCCAAGTGGAATCTGGAGGGTGGAAACTGAATGGGGAGGAGGGTTCCATCGAAAGACCTGGAAGCTGGATACATAGATAATGGCTGAAAACTGTACTTTCTTAAGCAGCTTTAAAAATGTTTTCCAGTCAAAATACAGTGAATGCAGTTGCTATAGCTACCAGCAGGGTTTTGTGGAGAACTTCTTGAGGTACTTGCTGTTTAGTTGTACACAAATACATAGTTTTTCTTAGTTTGAGGATTCAGCATCACCTTGTGTTTAGAGTCTCTCCATTTAAGCAATCACTGGTAAGCAGCAGCTGTGTTTATGATTTCTGGACAGACCAGAAAAAGGCAAAGATCTTGAAAATTTTTATTTTTTATCTTTATTGTGCAAGTGAAACATTGCTGATGGAGCTGAGCTAGTGTGTTATTTAATTTCTTATTTATTTGTCTGTTCAGGATATTTTTAGGCTAAGAAATAGTGACTAGCATTGTGGGCTTTCATGTTTACCTTGGTAAGGAAAAAATTCAAGTTCTTTCATGGCTGACCACCAGCCTAGAAACTTGGCATCACAAGGAAAGAAAAGTACCTTCTTGATTCTGAGTGGGGCAGGAAATCTAGTGCCAAAACAGATGTAGAAGGGCCGAGGTACTTAGTGCCTTTTTGTACCCTTTATTTTCCTGGTACCTTCAGGCCTCCAGAGCCCTGAGCCTACCTGCAAAGCCCGTGAGAGCAAAGCATTCCCCACATTTGGGACAGCTGAACACCAGGGCTTGCTTCATCGACTGCAGTGTATGGACACAGAAAACTCAGAGTGAAGTTTAACTTTCCAGGCAAACCAGGATTCCATGAGTGCCTCATAGTTTTGGTTCCCATATCCACCCAAAAACTAGACTAAACTCTGTGCAGGATGTTCTGAAACTCTCTTTGTGGAACCTTGTGTAAAAGTTCCAAAAGACATGGCTTTTCCTAGCTCCATTTTGGATCTTCTACCCAAACCTGCTTTTCTAAGACAATTTCATCACTCAGAAAGGGTGATCTGTTTAGAAATCGAGATGCGCTTCTTCTGTTCCCCATTAGACAAAGATTTTGTACTGAAGTCTTTCCACCCTTTGCCTCTGAACTTGATGAAATTTCCTGTCATTACCTTTACCATCTATTAGCTGTTGCTGCTTTCACCTGACTTTCTTATGTCACCTTGACCTGTCAGACACCTTTTGAAATATCAATATCTAAATCTTTGCTCTTTGTCTAAGTTCCTTTTATTGTGTCTGGGGAAAATAAGCACTCCTTGGGAGTTCATTTATTTTAGTCTTCCTCGTGAGAAAAAGATAAAATCAATCGGTATGGGAGGGGGGGTGTTCTGGTTTTTTGGGTTTTTTTTCCCCCTTTTTCTTTTTTTTTCTCCATGAACTGGAAAGGAGCTCAAGTATAAAAGTACACGCAAAGTTAGTTAGGCACCTACAACCTAAGCTTAAATGAAATAAATCCCAGCCAAAGCTCTGCTATGTCTTAAGAACAAGCCTAATGTGAAGCTATCTGAAAATAAGCTTGAAAGTCCAGAAAGGCACAGATAAAATTTTAAGTTCTGGACCTGCTGTCTAAGTAGGTGCATCTTTTCTGTTTCTACATTTTTTCCATGTCCTCTTCCCTCCACCAAAGCTTCCAATTTTGTTTCTGTTATTATTTTCCTGATAACTATATCCTTATCCATTTGAGAATATCCTTTCTTCAACTATCAAATCTACTATTACTAACCCAATAGCTATCTCTTCTTTTAAGGTACAAATTCAGGATATTTCATATGAAAAAGTCGGGAAAGGAAATTAAGTTTTTAAGTTTCAGGGGTTTTTTTGAGATAACTTGAGGCTCTTCCTACAGTTAATTATGAAAACTCGAAATATGAAAAAATGAGAGAGTTATGAAGACCTGAATGTGATGCTGTTCAATGTTCCATTCATGTAATCTGTGCATGCCTTTATTTTTTTCATGGCTCGTTCCCTTTCTGCTTTCTCTTTTCCTGCTGCTGAGACTTGTGGGAAGAAGTAAAAGGAAGGAAGCAGAATGGAGGGGATGGGAATTGAGATGGTTCAAAATCCTTCCAACCAATGCCAGGATTATTGACCTGACACTGTCCCACCCCTTGCTTAAAGTACAGACAGGCAGACCCAGCTGTTGTGTAGGGGTAGCTGGTAGTGACATTTCTTATCAGCTCTTAAGTGACAGCCTTCTTGCCTCTGTCAGTTGCCTGATGTGAGAGCACAAGTTTTTTGTATCTTCTCCTTTCTGTGTGAGTAGCAGTAGTGAAGAGAGATATTCCTGTTAAAAAATAGAGACATTCCTGTTAAAAAATGGTGATAGTTTACATGCTACTTTTTTTTCCTGTTTAATTTACAGCTTTCAGCCCTTACTTGCTGGACTTTTCAGTGTCTTCTTCATCTTCAGTTTTCATAAAATCATAAAACATTTTGGGTCCGAACGGATTTTTAAACATCATTTAATTCCAACCCACGTGCTGTGAGCAGGGACACCTTCCACTAGACCAGGTTGCTCAAAGCCCTGTCTAGCCTGGCCTTGAACACTTCCAGGGATGGGATAATCCACAATTTCTCTGGGCAACCTGATCCCATGCCTCACCACTCTCACAGTAAAGAATTTCTACTTAATTTCCCATCTAAACCTGCCCTCTGACAGTTTAAAGCTGTTGTCCTGTCACTACATCACCCTCGACGAAAGCCCCTCTCCAACTTTCTTCTTGTCTCTTTAGGTACTGGAAGGCTGCTGCAGTGTCTTCCTGAAGCCTTCTCTTTTCCAGGCTGAACAACCCCAATTATCTCAACCTTTCCTCACAGGAGAGGTGCTCCAGCCCTCTAATCAATCACTTTTGTGACCCTCCTCTGGTCTCAATTCAACAGGTCAATGTCCTTCCTGTGTTGCTCTGGGTGGGGTCTCACCAGAGCAGAACAGAGGAGCAGAATCACTCCCCTTGACCTGCTGGCCATGATGCTTTTGATGCAGCCCAGGCTTTTTGGGAAGGAAGTGCACATGGCTATCTCATGTCCATTTTCTCATCCACTTTCACCCTCATGCCCTTCTCATCAGGGCTACTCTTGGTGTGTTCATACCACCTTACTTAGTTTTCCACCTTACGCACAGCATTGCCAAGAAAATGACACAGAACTTTTCTGCAGGTCTCTATGGAAGGATTCACAGTCAGTGATTTCCTGTGTGTATCATTCAAGAATTTGAGGGGAGTAAAGTGTTTTTTTTCTCAGTCTTGGACTTAGGAACTCTGGCACTTGATAAACTCTGATCCTGCTTGACTCCCCTGTGTTCCCCTTACCTGACAGTCCCATGTTTATGGTGGTCACAGTGCTGGGCAGAGATGGCTGAGGCATCAAACATATGATGTCCAACTTGCCTTCACTCAAAACTGGTGCTGTGCTGAGGACGTTCTTCTTATTTCTCTCATTGTATTGGAGTCTGTGTTGATGGTGAAGACATCCACAATGCAGACCTCTGTGGTCAGGGAAGATGAGTCCTCCTTTCTCCTCCTAGCCCCAGCTCCTTTCATGAGAGAGAAAAACTCTTGAGGTCAGAGCCAGAGGCCAGAGCAGGACTGGAGGCTTTCACTGCCAAGATTATCAGTCTCAAATCCTCCATACAACATCCCCACTCTGTAGACACCTAAGCTGGTTATGGTGTCTGACCTTAGACTTTTGTTGTTGGGGCTTCCCACAAATGCCTCTGCCTTAAATGATTTATGTGATTATGAGGAATTAAAGTGGCAATCCTACATTTTTTGCAGTACCACTTTTTGTTTCAGGTCAGTTCCCAAAGTACTTTGTTGCATTGCCAACTAACCATGAGTTGCTTTCTACCCTGGTGCCCTGCAGCAATAAGGAGTCAAATAATGGCTTATTTCTAAAATACCTGGGAAAGGGATGCTTACAATCTGCCTGTAACCGTTCAAGATGTCCATTTTCTTGTATTTTGGAAAAGAAATGGCCATCCTTGTTCCCAGTGGAGAAAAGCATGGAGGTATTCACCTTGTGTAGATTTTGGGCAGTGGATGCACAATGGATGTGCTGGGTAAAGAGGGAAAGTTTCAGAAAAGGGCAAGGCCGAGGATGTAACTCTGCTGTCTCCACATCCACAAGTAACAGTAGATGCCCCTTATTTTCGTGGCCATTATTTACATATCCTTCACTTTTGCTGGTGTGTTATTGTCCACAGTAGAGTTCTGGGTTTCCTTACAAAGGCTGAGACCATGGAATTTAGGCCATGGAAAAGCTCTGCAATACTAAATCTCTTAATCAGATGTATTTGTTTTTTAACAAACTTTCATGACATTAAATGTCCATCAACTTTACGGAACATGTGGAGGAGAAATTCACCCGCGTGTTGCAAGTAGGAGGCATTGATGTTCCTGTATTTGGGAAATTTTCTGTCATCTGGGTAGTTCAGCAGAAGTGTTGCCAAGTGGTAGGTGAGTGTGTGGTACATTTTCAATTAGCGTGGCTCTGCTAATTACCCTGAGAGTGACCGACAATTGGTATGAGCTCATTTCTGAGCAAGGAATCCAAAGCAATTCTTCCTTGCCCCACTAAGTGTTCTGGGAAATGCGTCCGCCAGGCTCCTCTGTTAGAAAGTATGTTGCCTTCCTTCCGAACAGATTTAGGCCATTACCCCATCCCTACTCATTGCTCCAGCTTTACTAGCTAACTATATAAAGCCATGACATATGGGTCTTTTTACTGACATAATCCTCTACTGTACTGAAAAAGAAAATATTATATTTCATTCCAAGAGCTGGAAGAACTTCCATGAGGATATAAAAAGCAGGAAATTGGCCCTGTAAGAGTAGAGCACTCTCATATTGAATAGCCTCCAGGGGCTCAATGTTAAAAGCTTCTTCCTAATAGCTAATGTAGGTTGGAACAGCTCTGCCTTTGGTTGAGAGGAAATGGGATTTGTAGGACTTTGCCCATACAGGTTATAGGGCTTAGGCCAAAGGACTGGTGTTCTGTGACCCTGTAATAAATCAACATGCTCCACGTGTACTGCACTAAGGACAGTCTGAACATGTAGTACTGAGGAAACCTCAGGATTTTCCATTCCATAGCAAACTGTTTCTACAATTTGAACTATTTGCATCCTCTGTGGACATCATTTTGGTTTTTGTCTTGCCCAAGTCACTCCTCACTAACCCTGGAAACTCCACAGCCAGAAGTGGCAGTTAATTTAAATGGGGAATTGGCCTCCTATTCCTGTGAAGGTCTGTAAATAATTCTGCCTATTACCCCAAATAGCCAGTGTGCCTTGTATTACCTGCATTTCTAGAACATGTGGATGCTGCAAACCCTGTTTCAGTGACAATATGAGAGACATTTCAGCATTGTGCCAAGTTTAAAAGTAGATAAAATAGTATCACAAAGTTTTCTGACTTAGCCAGGATGCAACACAATCATTACTGGGATGGATGAACTGTGCACCTGTGACTGGGTCATGTAGTTTGCAGTGTATTCCCCCTTAGTAAATCCAGCTGCATTCATAAAATGTTGTGTAACTAATAATATTGTGTTAATATCCACAAGATTCAAATACATTTGGACTCAAAAGGATGAGCCATTGCAGGGGCACAGTAGGCACTGATATGTTTTGTAATTGAATTGCAATGTACGCGACTTAAATTATATAGGTGAGAATCTTTTGGGGGTAGAAGAGGATAGTCCAAATAATATTATGACAAGTTAACTGACCTCTGAGTATCCTGTTCTGTTCCTAATTCCCTGGTCCAGGTTAAGCAGGTTCAGACTAGTGATTTGTAAAGGAAAGTATTTGAAAATTAAGGAAAAAAATTAATTCAAACAAAATGTAGCACTGAGAGATTGCATCACTATTTAAAAAAAATATTTAGAAGCATTGAACTAATACTTCAGTTTCAAGTTCAAGATATTCTTTCTGCCTTTACCAGTGAGTAAATAAACACAGTGAGAAAAGCTGTTAGTACAAGCACTACGGGTGCTGGTGCCTGGTGCTTGGGCAAACCCTGCTTTCAGGGATTGTTTTCCCAAAACAGATATGCAAAGCTTCCCCTTATCAGCTCTCCTAATCCCTTCAACCTCAGGTAAGCTCTGAGACACTTCCTGTGAATCTTTTCCTTGATAACTATTTCACGCTGGTTAACCAAGTGCTTGACGAGTAGTGTTTTATACAGCACCAGTGTTTGAGATGTAGAGCTTCTGTTGAAGCTGAAGTGAGAAGGGGTTATCACTTGGCCGGTCTATAAACGTGTTTGTATGGTGCAGTGGAGGTTTTCCTTACAGACTGGTCAGTGGTGCCAAAGCCAAAGAGAGATTCTCTCATAGAGGTCATACAGATTTTTATTGCAGGTTAGTTTGGGGTTTTCTTAGCCAATCAGTAGAAACTTTTGTAAGCTTGACATGCAAGAGTACAATTAAAGTCAGGACTTATTTCCTCTGGACAAAACCCTGGAAAGTTATACTTGGGGTTATTGCATCAAGATTTTAGCCTGCAGACACTGTGGGACTGCAGCAGGCAAAAATACATTGCAAAGTCCTCTTCTAGCAGTGAGGGTATTTTAGAATTGCAGCCATTTGGCAGGCAACCAGTAAGAGCTTGCTTTAAAGTGTCAGTGGTAAATGCATTTATGAGGGGTCAATTTGTGGAATGCATGATCCAAGCATAGGTTAAGAGGTCAAGAGTGGCTGAATTCTAATTCTGACCTTCTCTTAGGATTCCTTGTGTGTGCACGTGCAGCACCACAGAGGTTAAAAGAACATTACTCGGGCTGCAAAGTGGAGCACACACAAATTAGGAAATGCCTGTGTTGAATTAATCCTTGGAATATGCTTTAACAGCCCTCTAGGACTCCTGGTTATGCTCCTCTTTATGACACTTTTTTCCATTTGATTCCTGTCTCCTGGAAAGACACCTGTCACTTGGGGAACAGCTATTTATTACTTTTCCTCTCCTAATTTGCCAGTATGGACTCTATTTCTTGCACAATCAAACTTATTTCCAATTGCAGTGATATTAATCATTCATGGGCCCAGGTAGTTCCAGCACTTCAGGGCAGTAATAGACTTCAGATAAGGGAACCAAATCGATGGATTTCAATGGTCTGCTGATCTTTTCCACCACCCTATTTCATCTCCCATAAAGCTGACAGATTACTTTGGCTCACATTCATGCCAGCCATCTCACTGCATCTGATCAGTATTTCAAGGGTTGGGATGACAGTTGCTTTTGAGACGTGATGTAGCCCAGAGAAGCTGTGGATGCCCCATCCCTGAAAATGTTCAAGACCAGGCTGGATGGGGCCCTGAGCAGCCTTGTCTAGTGGAAGGTGTCCCTGCCCATGACAAGGGGGTTAAAATGAGATGGTCTTGAAGGTCCCTTCCCACCCAAACAATTCTATGGTTCTATCTTTGCAAAAGAGGAGAAGAAATATCCCATCCCCTGCAGCCTCAACAGCACTTAGAGCAGATGTTGGAGAGTTGTTTACCAGCATGGTGCATCGATGTCTCCATCCAATGTACTGTGGGGCTGCTGACAGTCTCCTCCTTGATTTCAGCAGACTTTGGATCATTTTTAGTCGAACAAAGTACCTCAGGAATAACTCTGGTGTTAGCAGGGGATTTTCTGCTCTATTATTCACATGGGGTTTTAAACAATGTCCACTGAAATCAATGTCCCTCTTTTCATTAACTACGGTGGGCTTTGGATCAGGCCTGGGAAGATGCACATCTTCCAGAAATGCCATTGGATGATTTCTTTAAAAATCGTCTAACAAAGATATATGAGTGCATGGGATGATCAGCAGGGAAGAAAGTCCCATCTCTTATTTTATACGGTTGGCTTCCTGCTCATATCAGCGATAATTTAGATAATTAAATTGCTTAGTTCAGTAGTTGGAAGAGGCACAATCAACAAGCTGACTCTACTAAGATGTCAGATGTATTAGTGTGCTGAGTTTTATATTTGTTTTTCTTTTTTGTGTGTGTGTGAAAAGCTGTATAATTGGACACTGTCTTTTTCACCCCCGGCTAACCTCTTCTTCAGAGGAGCATACCAAAGACATTTAAAATCACATTATGAATGCCAGCATAGTTACAACATTTATATCGCATATGGTGATGTTCAGTGGCAGCAGGCGAATGGATGAAATCAAGCACAATAATAGAATCAGCCCCCCTTGAATTTAACAGTAAGACTAACAGTTCAGTGGTATAATTTAGTAAAAGGCAAGTAAGAGCTCAGATATTTTAATGAGGGGACTGAAGTCCATAACTGGGCATGCTTTTAACACTCAACTTTGATTCACTGGTCTTTTTACTGTCACTGTAGGGTCTTTGAACTTTTGCTTGCATGAGGTAGAAACAGTTTTATTAAATCATGCTCCTGAAATGCTCATCTTACTATGACTACAGTTTTATCTTGTTTTGTTGTATTAATACTTGTGACAGAATCCCTCCTCTGAAGGATGAAAGAGATTATACAAAGAGTTCTGTTTTTATCCATCTCTAACTCATGTGGGCTTTGCTGTTGGTGGCATCTCTCAAACCAGGACAGAAGAGTCTCTGGAGGGTCTGAGATGGTGTACATCTAGTGTTTATGATTCAATTTTGTCTCCTAGTAGTGTTGTGAAGTTTTCTTCTCTGCCACATTCTTTGTGTCTGCCCTTTTTTCATTTTTTTTTTTAAGATGCCACCTCTAAAGAAACAGTTTTGCTTCTCCTCTTCCACATGAGCTTTTCCTTCTTGTTCTCTGAATTGCAATGATGAGATGAGAAGACCCAGATCTTCTCTGGCTCTATTTTTTTTTCAGTGCTGCATTTTTCCACTACATTCCCCAAAGAGTGTTTACTTATTGTTCAAAACTAGAGAGACCTTACCATGGATTCTAACTGGCTTAAAGCTCTACACTAACTCCCCCAAAAAAGCCCTCATATTAAAGCTGAAAGTTTATATGGAGCTTGTGCCTGTCTTCTGCATATTGTTTGTTCAGCTGTGAGATGGTATGAATGGCTTAGTCCTGCTCTTGTATTTTAAGTGTAGAGAGCTTACTTGGACATTTATGAGCACGCTCCTCAGCCTGAATTCTATTCCCACACCATGTTTACGTGTAGCCAGAATTATTCACCTCTTTTTTTTTTTTCCCCCATTAAACTATTAAAAATGGAGCCTCAGACACAGAGTCCACAGTTTGGTAATAAACCTAGACATAATAGGATTTGTCAGTTCTTTTTGCAGTATTCCTTAATACATTCTAATGTGTCACAAGGGTATCCTAAAGTAATGTTTGTGAGATAAAAGGAAAATAGGAAGTATTTTTACATGATGAACATTGACATGATTCTTTTAGGAAAA
>JAWWMO010000083.1:146457585-146507437 GCA_035047845.1 Dendrocincla fuliginosa | reverse complement strand
AAGTAATGTTTGTGAGATAAAAGGAAAATAGGAAGTATTTTTACATGATGAACATTGACATGATTCTTTTAGGAAAAAATTCTCACATGATAAACTGAACTAATAATAATAATAATAATAATATAAACCATGTTGGCCATTTGGAAATAGAGTCAACTAAACCGAATTTTTCACTCTTTGATCACTCTGAAGCCTAAACTGTCCCACTTTTGGTTCCTTTTTGACCATTTCTCCTGGAAAGGGAAGAAAATGGTGATCATCTGCTGCAATATCAAACTGGCCTCAGTCTTGCAGTGACAGACGGAGGAGGGAAAGAAACCAGTGTGAAAAATCCACCACCAAACTTTCTTCTAATACCCCCAATGTTTCCTTGCCATGATGTGAGTCCTGTTGATGTGAATGGGGTAATTTACTCCCACTGGTATATCTGTACATAAAGCTATTGTAAGTTAAGAGACTTGGTTCAATTCTTGATGCTGTAAAACTGGATAGAATGATGTATTTTGGCCTGAATGCAAGAATAATATTGAACCGTAAATGTGCATTAAAGCCACCACAGGTTATGATTATAGTATTTAAGCAGATGTTATGATTTGATTTGTGGTGCTTTTTTTCCACTATTTTTAGAATAAATGGCTGTTCTGAGACACCTTTCAGCATTCATAATACAGCAATGAGTAATTGAAGGGCTTTGGCAAGGAAGGGGAAGGACTGATGCCTTAGAGACACAGCTCTTAGACCTGGCCATGTGGGCAGTCCTTCTGCTGGGGTAGAAGTCACACAGGTACCAAGTGAGCCACATCCACCAAGCTGCATCCACTGCTTCCAGAGCTCTGCTGACTGACACCAGCTGGTGCTCTGCTCCTTTTACCCTGGCCTCATGTGGGTTAGCTGCTGGCCAAGACTGTTTTTAAGGATGTATTTATAAAACTTCCCAGCCATGCAAGCCCAGACACAGAGAAAGGACATTTTGAGCTCTCGGTGATGGAAGTGCAGGATGTCACATGGCAGATCTGGTTTCCCAGCTCTTGCTGCTGCCACTACCCTGCTGTCCCATCACTAGTGCCTGAAAACAATGTTTCCTAAAAAATCCAGGGGAGCAAAATCCTTGGGCTGAAGGTTTCTATGGATATTTTAAGTAAAATAAGCCTGTCCTGATCCCTCTGCAGGCAGCTGCCTGATCGGTATTTCAGTAATGTACTTATTTAGAAGGAAATTCTAACTACTGTAGGGCACTGTGGTATTTTAGTGCCTCTTTTACCCTGCAGCTTTTTCCAGCTGGTTCAAACCTGTGCACCTCACTGTCTGGTAGGGACATCGTCTGGCTGAGGTGTAAACTACAGCACCTGCTCATGTCCTTTGGATTTAGGGTTGGTGCAAGGATAAGTATGATATTTTTTAAAAAATTCTTTCTTGAATTTATGCTCCACTGCTGGCAGATACATCCAAATTTTATTCACAGAGTGTATTGTTTTTCTTTTTGTCTGCATGTGATAGGAACTTTTGAAAATAAAGAAGTCTGTATTTTTCTGTGAGAATAAGAATTTATAGCTACTTCTCAGCAACTTCATTACATTTTCCCCTTTTTAATTTCCTAAACCAGCACAATATGCACTTTATTCCTGAGATTCGTGGTAGAGATAGGCCCAACTTTTGACTGATCAAGACTGGTTTTGAACAAATGCTGACACTACCAATTCTTTTTGTCTGTGATTCCCACAGGACCCTATTGCTTTGAAAAGAAATATCCTAGAATGCATAATCAACCCTGCAGCAATGATCTACATCACACAGTGTCCCCTTCATGACTTCTACCCAGCTATCAACAGCGAGAGGCAGATGTGCATGCTAAAAGACAGAGAAGGCAGAACTTCCCCAAGAAAATGGACAAAAATAAATCATTAGAATCATTAAAGAGGAAAAGAAGGAGTCTGGAGCTGGGAGAAAGTTTTTGAAAATATCTTGGGCAGTGAGAACTACAGAGTAGAAGGTGGTTTCTGCCTCTGATGTGTGCAAGCACAAGATCGAACTGCAGTGACTTTACGCTATAACAAAAAAAAAAAAGTAAACCAAGAGCAGTAAGTTAATAATAGATTATTCTTTTTTTAAAAAGAGTTGATCTAGTGTTAGAAAACACAGCTAAAATTTTGACAGCTCAGCCACTTTGCCTGGTTTGTTACAATACCATCTGACTTCAGTAACTTTCAAAGTCTATTCAAACCAATGACCTTATATTGAATATCACCAACTTGAGCTTTTGTACTTCTTTCAGGTAAATAGTTGAAACACATACTTTGAAACTGCTGAGTTTACTCCTACAGAGAAAAACTGATGGCAACAAATACACATATGAAAACAGTGGTGTATTTTTAGCGTTTGTCATTTCTCCAGGCTCCAGATCTGAAAGCAGCAATGGGTAAAGTGGAAGTGGGTTGTGTGTGTGATTTGTTGTGGTTTGTATCTGGGCTCTGCGTTGTGTATCTCCTAATGATGAATGCGTGGGAGGGCCAGGTCAGGAATGGTTTCCACTCCAGTGCGCTGATTGTGTAGTTGGCAGTGGGCTCAATTAAAGTATAATAATCTGGTAATCTCTCTCCTGTTTCCATTCAGCTGCTTCACAGTGAATAGAGCCAGTGAACAAGTGTAGCTTTTGAAAAGTAGGTGAACTCTTGCCTCTTTGTCTGAGCAGTTTGTGTCTAGTCAAGGAAAATGACAGGCAGAAGAGACGACTCTCCAAAACATTGCTCCCATGACTTGCATCATTACTGCTGTTTGTGTTTCTGTGAGATAACACTTGCTCTTTATTTTCTTTCCTAGGCTACAGATTGGATTTCTAGCAAGCTTCCTGCCACGGAGAGAAGAGAAGCTGATGTGAGAAAAGAGATATGGATATGTTCATGACAGGAAGATGCCGTGTGCCCCATCTCTTGGTTCTTCTCACATTCATGTTCAGCGGGAAGAGAATTGCGGCAGAAAGAGCAGGTATGCACCATTAGATTATTGCCCTGTCCTCAGGAGCTGCTGGGCCTTTCGTGTTGCTGAGAAGCTGTCATTGCTAGGAGGAAAACTACAAAAACCCCTAGACATTTACTGCTAAAAATACATAAAAAAGACCTCAGGGATGGAGGTAGCTCAGGGATCAAGGTTATGATTTACCTGTTCAGTTGCAGGCTTAGAAAGTTTAGCTCAGCTAGTCACAGCAAGAAGAGCAGCTCCCCACTGTTTGCTCTGGATATGTTCCATCTACCCCACACTGGCAAGGAGCTTGCTTCTTCCATTGCTTTCTGTGGGTGTCTGATGAATTTTCTGCCTGGCTGTGACTTTCCTAGTGAGCTAAATAGGGCCAAGGTATTGTTCATATCCTCTCTTGGTTCAAGGTGTTTAAAAGATGTGTTGATGTGGTGCTTAGGAGCATGGTTTAGTGGTGCAATTTGCAGTGCTGGGTTCGTGGTTGAACTCAGTGATCTTGAAGGTCTTTTCCAACCTAAATGATTCTATGTTTCTATAGAAATGGCCCCTGGCTCAGCTTTTGGCCTGGGCTGATGAACACTCTCCCCCACATGCCACTGAATGCATTAGAGGATGGTCCAGCTAAGGGACTGCTCCTATGGACACGATTAGGACAAGAACACATTGGGTTTTATGCTGTAGTAAGAAGGGCTGAGTTATCTGGCATCAATGACGTCACTGCTCAAATGAAAAGTGCTTTTGGACCCACATGTTTTTTTGAGATAAAAGCCCAAAGTCATTTTGAGATGGAGGTTTTCTGTCTCTTTTTCTAGGAAAGCCACTCTTCTGTAGGCTTGAGTAATTTATAAGAAAGAAAAGGCTTTTTTAGACCTTCTCTGAGTTTAAGGAATAGCTGCTTTACAGTTTTCTTATGTGATCTTTAGAAGGCATTTTGGATGAATTTTAATAAGAATAAATGCTTAGTAACCAAACACGGTCAAATCTCACCTTTTTTTTTTCTGCTTCTGGGTCAGTCACAGGAAGAACATAGTGATGGTATTTATATGTTTGTTCTGTGCTTACTTTAAATAATATGGGGTTTATGGCTTATTTGTGAACTATTTTTAATGGGAATATTGCAAAACAGTTGGTTCAGTGTCTGGGTGGATGAACACAGCTCCTTGAATTATGCTTCCAGAGAGTATCTCTGCTATTACAAAACTGAATTTTTGTTTTCTATGAATTATCTCCCATATTCCCTTAATATGAACTGGATTGTTTCTGCCAGGAAAAAATACTGTTATAGTGTTCTTAGAAAACAATAAATTTTGTCCAGCAGTGGCCATTACAGTCCTAAAAATGCAGATTAATATTTAGTAAAAGCTTTTCTGCAGCATTTCATCTCCCTGCCATCAGGTCTGTAAACAAAGAATCACTAACTCCAAGAAAATGATCTTGAAAGATCATGTTTTTCTCTCCTGGAATATTGCCTTGAATAGGCATTTTTTTTTAAACCTTAAGTCCCCCTTGTTTTAAGGCTTGTTGCTCTTGAGCACAGACAGTATTTATTCTGTCTGTTCTGTTTGTTGTTAAATTGCAGTCATCTCACCTGCTGAGAGTTGTTAAAATAAGCAACAGGAAGGTCTGTACCTTGTGGGTTTTGTTCTCTAGTTAGTCTCACCTAATTAACACTGTTTCAGAAAGAATGGATTAATATAATAATGAATTTGGGGAGAGGAGGTGGGGAAGTGTAGATTCCTTGCTCACCTTTTACTGTTATATGTTCTATCATTTATATTCTCCAAAAAGCAAGGAGAAACACACTTGACAGTCTGGATGATACACACAGATGTAATGTAACTTGCATCCCATACTACAAAATTATATCTACCATCCCCATACCATCCCCTCCACTCTCAGACTGCCTTTGAGAGAGTTTTCCCAGACAGACTTTCCTTTCTCTACGATTAGAGGCAAGCATTCCCTCACTCCCAAAGTGCCATCACAGAATACAATCCCACATGCTGGTTGTGGCTGGGATAGAGTAAATTTTCTTCATAGTAGCTGGTAAGGGGCTGTGTTTTGGCTTTGTGCTGGAAACAGTGTTGTCACACAGGGGTGTTTTCATTCCTGCTGAGCAGGGCTTACACAAAGTCAAGGCCTTTTCTATTCCTCACTACACCAATAAGGATACTGGGGATGCACAAGAAATTGAGAGGTGACACAGTCAGGAAAACTGCCCCCAGCTGACCAAAGGTATATTCTATACCGCATGGTTTCATGCTCAGAAGTAAAACTGGGGGAACATTTGGCTGGAGGTTTCTGATGGGGGACTGTCAGGGCATTGGCTGGTCAGTGGTGAGCAATTGTTTTCATTTGTGTCACTTGTCTTTCTTGGGGTTTATTTCCCTCTCTTTGTTATTCTCCTTTTCATTACAACTTCTTCTTTTTCTTCTTCTTATTTTATTTTACTGCATTTTATTTCAATTCTTAAACTTTCTTAACTCATGAGTTTTCCCACCTTTACCCTTCCATTTCTCTTTCCTCCAATCCTGCTGGGGTGGGGGGAGTGAGTGAGTGGCTGTGTGATGCTTACTTTCTAGCTGGGGTTAAACTACAACAACAGGTTGTTTCCAGAGAGACTCCATGTGAATGGTTTGACCACAATGTGGTCCCAATCCCTCCTGCATAGGTTGCTCCCATAGTCACTGCAGAACCTGGGATGTACTCTGCTACAGAAGTCAACACACCAGCAGATGATGCTAATTTTTCATCAGCACCTGTCACACACAGGTGTATATTCACTCACTCTCACAGCCTTCATGCAATACCATGAGCACTGGCCTACTGTTTTGTAACACCTATCTATAATATTTTCAGTCTTCTCTGAAGGCAAATCCTCTTTGTGACTGAGCTTCCCACTCTATCCAGTGCAGTGGACTGTTTTGGCATTCTTCCACTCAGGGCAGAGTCACAGCCTCAAGATGGGCAAGAGCACCAGAGCTAATTTATGTCAAAATTTGGCTGTGGGACAGGACTGTGATCCTCCTGTAGCTTCAAATTCTGGAATTCAGTAAGGAAATATGGCATTTTACCATTGGTTCAAACAAGCAGTTTTACCTTGCATGGTGACATGAGACAAGAACTACTGGAGAAATGTTGGGGGTTGCGACCAAATTGCCTTTGCAGAGCAACTTTCAGCCTTAAAGCTCATAATTTATTAGGGATTATGGCCTATAATAGTGAATTAAATAAACATATGTATATATATAGACATTTTTTCCAGTTGGGCAATTGTGGGATGTTTATGTATCTACTGCCTCCTGACTTGCATATGTTCAAAAAAAGCTAAAAAACATCGGAGAGATCTACTTTTTTTGGCAAGTGTCTGACAAATATATGACCAGTCTGGCTTGATAGTGCAAACAAGCTGCAATTAAAATAAATTTGCATTTTGGATTACACAGGTCTCACATTACAAATATCATTGTTGGAGACAAAGGGGTGGTTGTAGTGATAAGTGACATTTTCTCTTACAAGGCAGCTGCCCTTTGTTGTCAAAGAAGATATCCCAAAATTCAGTGAGTCATTCTTTAGTCAATAGTCATTGGCAGAGAGCCTCAGAATTGCAATAATCTTGTTATAGACCTGTTGCACCAACACATCATGCTTAGCAAAAGAACTGCTTCTAGCTAAGTATAAATAAATCATGTTAATGCAAGACAGAACATGAAAGCTTCACTACTCATGGTCAGGACTCGCACAGGCAAGGTCAGGGCAGGTCTCTTGATCTGTCAAGGTCATTTCAAAGCATTGCCTGAAAAAAATGGCAGTACGATGAAGTCAGAGAAAAATAGCTTCATATGCATGCAGATGGCATAGGGAAGGATTGAGCAGAGGCAGTGAGCAGTGTGGAAAGAGAAAGAGTTTGCATTTCAAAGTGAAGTGTGTGCTGATCTGTAGATGTTCTGAAACAGGAGGTGAATCACAAGGAAGAAAGGCTGAGAATCTGCACTTCTGCAGGACAGGGAGAAGGTTTGCTACCTCCTCCAAACTGCTTACTAGGGAGTCATGCCTAGGGAATACTTGGTATGCCTGGTACTCTGCTTTCATCTTCCTGTAACAATATTTTCTTCCACTCTTGCAGGTTGCAAGAATGTTCACTATGACCTTGTCTTCATCTTGGATGCCTCCTCCAGTGTAGGAAAAGAAGATTTTGAGAAAGTTCGGCAGTGGGTGTCTAATTTGGTGGAAACCTTTGAGATTGGCCCAGACAAAACCCGTGTAGGTGTGGTGCGATACAGTGATCGTCCAACCACAGAGTTCGACCTGGGAAAGTACAAAACTCGTGAGGAAATCAAAGAGGCTGCACGAAAAATTCAGTATTATGGGGGTAACACGAACACTGGAGATGCTCTCAGGTACATCAACACCTACAGTTTTTCCAAAGAAGCTGGTGGGAGACTTAGTGATCGAACTGTTAAAAAAGTGGCTATCCTTTTGACTGATGGAAGGAGCCAGGATTTTGTCTTGGATCCAGCCACTGCAGCCCGTCAGGCTGGGATTAGGATCTTTGCTGTGGGTGTTGGAGAAGCCTTAAAAGAAGAACTTGATGAGATTGCTTCAGAGCCCAAGTCTGCTCACGTGTTTCATGTCTCTGATTACAACGCCATTGATAAAATTCGGGGGAAGCTGAGAAGACGTCTCTGTGAAAGTAAGTAGAGCTCCCAATGTAGGTATGCAAAGCTATGATTTTTTTCCTTCATGCTTATAATTTTGAACTGATAATTTTTTATTTTTTTGTCTTCCACTCAGTTCAATTCTGTAAGAAATCACTGTTCAAGGCCAGGTGGGATGGAGCTTTGAGCAACCTGATTTAGTGGAAAGTGTACCTGTTCTTGGCAGGGTCTTGGAACTAGGTGATTTTTAAGGTCACTCCCAACCCAAACCACTCTATGATGTTATGATTCTATGATTTTACTACATGAGGTGTAGTGGATTCTTCTGCCCAAATCAGTATTAAATGTAGGTCAGCTTCTTATGGACAACCACAGAGCAAAATATGAATTCCATTTTGGTTCTGATATAGTCCAATTACTTTATAATATTTTGGACTACTGAATGTGAAGGGTGATATCTTATTTATACAGAGATTTTGGTTTATTTTGTATAGGAACTCTTTTTTCCCTTTTACTTGCTGGCATTGTACTGTGAAAAGAATGCTCTGCATGCTGCTGGGAATGATCCTTTAGGAAGCAAAAAGATGTTTGTGCTTTTCTGCCTTTCAGCATCTCAACTCTACTGAAAACTAAGTTGTTCGCTAGTTCTCTGGCTCTCAACAACATAAGCTTGGTGATATTTTGAATGACTTTTAACAGGAAAAAGTCTGTGCAATTTGCACTGAATAAATGACTCTGAATTTCCAGTTCCTTGCTGACAAGGATGGGAATGGCATTGTGTCTGGTATTTCCCAGATCTTTAATGGGAACAGCAATCACACAGCCCTTTCTCCTTCCACCACTGATAAATCATTGCTTGTTCTTAGTGACTCCTGGTTTTCCTGCTTTCTGCAGTATGTGTTGTGGTTGCTGTGAGTTCTTTAGGTCAACAGCATGAGACACCACTCTGGTTCCTAGGTCTCAGCTTGGACGACAACAGCTGAGTGTGATGCTGTGACACACTGCAGTGTTATGATAACCAGGTCCGTGGGCTGGCAAGTTGTTGTTAATGCCAACAAGTTGCCTCAAAAGAATCTAGGCCTTGTAGGTGACAATGTGAAGATCTTTTATTGCTCTCTATGGCTTTCATTTGCAAGAATTAAAGAGTTAACGTGATGCTCTGGACTTCTGTAGAGTTCTTAAAGAGTGACTGGCACAAGCAGCCATTAACTACTTGACATTGCCAAGCAATATCAAGATGTGACTGCTTTTTCAGCCTGAGCGTAAATGGGTATGGATAGTGTATTCTGAATACAAATGGAAGCCAATGTGGATAATACTTTTAAGCTGTGCAGGCTGAAGGAGCTCAGTCTTTTTTCCCTGAAAATATTTTGTAATCATGCACACAACTAGACTGTAATAGAGAAAGGTAAACCCTTCTGGTGGGCACATTTGGCCAACTCAAACAACTTCCTACTGCAGCTGCTGAACTCCCAAAATGTGATTTTCCTTTGGAATTCTATTACTTTCCTTTTCCAAAACAAGCGGGTTCTGTACTTTGTACCTGAGTCATTGTTTGTTGCCTTCTCAAAGCAAAGTTTATCTGTCTGTCAGAGTATAATGCTGCCTGTGGCTTTCTGAGCCCATACTATGTCCACACATGCATGCAAACCACTTCTCATTTGATTGCAAAGGACCACTGGGAGTATCCTTCATCCTAAATGTGGTGGCAGTCACTCTCCAAGGGCTTTTGTCTGCACTGGTGAGTTCAGTAAGAAATGGGGGCTGTGGTCAGTTTATCACGTCTACTGCTCTTTCCTCCTCAGGGGGAGGACTCCTTGAACTCTTCCCCTGCTCTGGCATGGGCTACCCACAGGGTTACATTCTCCTTCAGGCATCCACCTGCACCAACTTTGGGTCCTTCATGGGGTGCAGGGGAATCTCTGCTCCCCCATGGACCTCCATGGGCTGCAGGGGCAGAGCTCCCCCTCCATGGGCTGCACCACTGGCTGCAGAGAAATCGCTGCTTTGGTGCCTGGAGCATCTCCATCCCCTCCTCCTCCACTGACCTTGGTGTCTGCA
This sequence comes from Dendrocincla fuliginosa, assembly GCA_035047845.1. Classification (NCBI taxonomy): domain Eukaryota; kingdom Metazoa; phylum Chordata; class Aves; order Passeriformes; family Dendrocolaptidae; genus Dendrocincla; species Dendrocincla fuliginosa. The sequence goes on along the minus strand of JAWWMO010000083.1, from coordinate 146,497,748 downwards.
AGGCTGTTTCTCTCAAACTTTCTCACCTCTTAACTCTGACTGCACTTGCTCCTGAGCAATAACTTTTTCCCCTTAAGTTTGTTATCTCAGGGTCTTCCCTAAGTCTTTTCTTCCTACATTTAAAGCAGGAAAACTGCTCTTTGGCAGGATCAGTTTTGTAATACTTACTTAATTTACTGTTTTGCATGCAGAGTGCTTTTAAGAGGTATGATATTTAGATCAAACATGAAAATCTTGCTGTCCCTGAAGCCAACCACTGAAATAGAGGATGAGATAGCGAGACCACCATTAGCAGAAGTACTAATGTAGAGATCATTAATTTTTTTGTTATCTGAATTTGTGAGGTAGAACTATTTTGAGGGTGAGAGGGACCTGATGGAGAGCACAACCAAGAGATTTGTTGTGCATGTGCCACTTTTAAATTCCATGTTAACACAGGAGGAACAGGAAAAGACTTCACTGTAATGGCTTCAACATCTTTAGAAGGTAAATTTTTAATAGCTGTTGTAGTTATCTTTCAGTGGTTTTAATGACAACACTGCATAAAACAGGAACATGCAAACCATGGGATGGGTGTAAAATGTGACAAGGGCACATGCCAAGCTGCTGTTTAGTTCATGTACATTCCAAGACAAAAGCATATATTGCCACAGCCAAGCTCAGGTTTTAATAGACATAATCCCTTGTGAGCTCCAGGGAGACACATGAATCAAAGAGCTGAAATGGTAGGAAGTTTTTTTGTTGTACTGACCAGTGATGAGTCTTCCAGTCCTTGTACTGCTGTGCTACCAAAGTGTAAAGGGTCATGAAGTGTTGCAAATGCTGGATTTCATGCCAGCAGCTGTTCAGAATTGCTCGTCTCAGGTCTCACTGGACATCTGTCCTAAACTTAGTCATTCCATCTTGCTATATTTGACTGAATTTATTGCTAACAACACGTCATTAAATGCATAAATAGTATTTTAGCTCTTATTTGATCTTGTGGAAGGAAGCATGGCAGAATCGAAAAATAACGTCTGCTCAGTAGGACATTATGGCAGTGGAAGATATTTTTGCCAAACATCTCCTTTGCATTCTGGACTATATTTGGCAGGCAAAAATGGGTGATGTTTTCACAGGAAAGCATGAGAGATACATTCTGCTGAAAATTCCAGGGATGCTATGTGCATCCTAAATACTGTTCCTGCTTATATGTCATAGGAATAACAACAGGCAGCTAGGGAATATTTAAAAATATACTAGCATCTGCTGCTGGTAGGTAAATACTAGGTTTATGCCAGTCAAAGAAACCTAATTGCTTTGATTTCAACCTATATTTAATTAAAGCTGGATTAGATAATTTATGTACAAAGTTTTCAACCTGTGTTGAAACTGGCATCAATGGTGTTTAACATTATCACCATTATATCCCACCAGGGCAGATGTTGCAATGGTGACCAAAACACCCCTGCCTGCTCAGAGGTAATCACTGATTGCAGTGCTTTGGATGCTTAAATAGCTGAGTTTATTCTGTTATCATTAAGTTGAGCAGGTGATAGATTCAGTTTGCAAAGCTGGGTAAAAACATTCTCCAGGAACATTCTCATTCTTTACTGGCTCCATGAAGCAGAAGCCTGTAGCTTGGCACCGTTGGAGTACACGGCCTGTATGTGCCATTACCAAGCCTCTGCTCTTCTGTAAAAATTGGGTTTTACAACTTGAAAATAAATTTGGCTTTAGAGGTACAGTCTTGGCTAAGGTTTGTGTGTGCTTTTTCTACAGCTAGTAATAGGAGAAACACAAGCAGATGTTTTCTAAGGAAGGACTGCAGGAGTATTATTCTCAGCATTGGTCTATGTCCAGTAGTGACTGTTTAGAAAGAGTTTTTAGTTGCCAGCAAGCTTGATGATTTTCTCTGCAAGTATATGGAAGACCAAAGGACTGTCATCACATGAATCTCAAATGCTTTGCAAACAGAAGGAGATGAGGCTGAATTGTTCCAACAGTGGGTTGGTACCAGTGGTTTGTCACTGATTTAAGTGAATATAGTGAAGTCTGTCATATCAAAAGCAGTCATATGTCCAGATGATTCACAACATTTATTTTTCTATTTTTATATCTCTTTGTTGACTTTGGGCTGTGTATGAAGTATGAAAATAAGACTTATTCTACCACTGTTCTGTTACTGATGAAAAAGGGCTCGCAGCCTTCAAGGCAACACCTTGAACACCATTCAAAAAAAATAGACTGAAACCTTCAGAAATGTCTTTTCTTTTGAGGTCAGCTTTGCTCAGATTCATGATATAGTCACAGAAGAACAGCAAGCTGTTTCTTCTTGGCCTTTAGTGTTAAAAATATTTCACACACAGAGACCATGACAAAGGGTAGACATCTGAATTGCCATATCTTGACTTACAGCTCCTAAGAGACTAATCAATATAGTCAAATCTCACATGAATACTGAAATATTGGAGCACACCAACACCTAAGGGTATTTGCCTAACTTTTGACCTCTATTTGGTACTTCCTATTGAGTTCTGGGATTTCACTGTAACAGCATTCATTTCTAGATAGATTTCATTAGACATAAAGGAATAGGAAAGGGGGTGGCGCTCAACAGCTGTCAGGAGTGAGAATCCTTAAGTATTTTCATGAACTCACGTGTGGTAATAAGTTTAATTCTTTTAGTTTGTTGAGTTCGTGGACTTGGGAATTTGTACATTGGTTTTGCTTGGTCTTACTGCAAGAGCACTTTTTCATCTCTGGGGTGGCTTGTAGGGACTTCCTACAAATGTGAACACAGCTTTCTGTCATCTGGCAGAACTTGATACATGTCACAAGGGCACCTGTACATTTACTTGGAAAAAGTCTGTGGCACCCACATCCATGTTGAATGTGAAGAAGCTTGAGATGTTTTGGGCTAATAACTGATGTTTGACAGACTGGTTAAAGTCTGTTTAGCACAAAAAGTTCCATGAACATGGTCTGACCCTTGTGCTTCTAGCTCATGTTACATCACACCTGCCACAGGCAGCATTCTTAGTGGAATATTCCTCATTGTCCTGCTTAAAAATATATCCAGACTACGTGCAGCTAATAACATTTTAACTCTCACTTGAAAATCTAGTCACTTCCAGATGGCTTGGGAAGTCTGTAAAAGGCTCAGCAGACAACTTCTGCTTTTTTAAAAGCTGCAGCTGGGCAGTGACCCAGCTGATGTCACCTCTGATATGTCCTGCTGCTTCTTGATGCTATTCTCCCACAGCTGCAGTGGTGGCTTTCTCAAACTCTGTAACATCTCTAACTTCTAGCAATCACTCATGTTACAGATGACAGGATTCCTCATCCTTTCATCACCACATTTGCTGGCTAACTGAGGTTTCCTGTGAAGGCATAAAAGGTCTGTGATAGAATTTCCAACTGATTTATCTTTTGCTTAAATCTAAAGGAAAAAAATCACTTTTAATGGTTGGGAGGAGATAAAATATTCCATGGGTTCAATGGTGATCTGCCATTGAGTAGGTTGAAGGACAGTCTGGTGTCTTGGATTTTGGCTCCAGGAATCACAGCAGAAATATTCACATATTATTTTTCTCCTACAGAACTTTTTATTTTCAAATCAAATGCCTGAACCTCTCAGATCTAATTTTCCACTTGATCCAGTCATCACCAGCTTAGAAAAGAAATGGTTCTAGGGCTGGTGTCTGGCAGACAGAAAGCCTTGGTCTCTGGGAATGAGCAGTGACTGCTGGTTGGCCCTCAGTTCCTCCAGAGGTTATGAAGAACTGGCTATTTTCCCAGATCATGACTATAGTTTTGTTCTGCCACTGTGTAGTCGCCATATCATTTCAATTTTGCCAATTTGTCCAAAGAAGAGCATTGAAACTGGTGAAGGGTCTAGAACACAAATCTTTTGATGAGAGGCTGAAGGAGCTGGGTGTGTTTTGCCTAGAAAAAAGGAGTCTCGGGAGACCTTATTACTCTCTACAACTACCCAAAAGAAGATTGTAGCCGGATGGGGGGGTTCAGGCGCTTCTCTGAGGTAACAAGTGATAGGACAAGAGGAAATGGCCTCATGTTGCACCAGGGAATGGTTGCATAGATTGGATATAAGGAAAAATTTCTTCAGTGAAAGAATTGTTATACACTGGAACGGGTTGCCAAGGGCTGTGGTGGAGGTATTTAAAAGATGTTTAGATGTGACACTTAGGGACATGGTTTACTGGTGGACCTGGCAGTGCTGAGTTAAAGGTTGGACTTGATGATCTTAAAGATTTTTTTCAAGCCTAAACAATTCTGTGATTCTTAGTAACTTCTAGTTTTGCTTGGCACTCTGCAATGAATAGGTCTCTTCTGAGATTTGCAACAGTGTTGTTATATGACCAGCCCCCTTTCTCGAAAACCAAGTTTTGTTCTTCCTGATTTCATTCTTCCATCTGCAAGCACAGGCATTTATGTGGCCCCACCGTGAACTACAGCAGGGAGCCAATGAATATTTTTGTTTCCTTTCCCACATTAGTTTTTACTCAGATTTAGTTCACCATGCAACCACAGGGACATGTGCTGTCCCAGGAGAGGAACTGGCACAAGCTGACAATGACTAACTGGGAGTGGAAGACTCGGATTGTGTCCTTTGGTGCAGTACTAGCTCATATCAGCTTGATGAACATTAGCTAAGGACTTCAGAAAACTGAGGAAAATCTTCCACATGCTCCCACTGCAAATGTGAGCCTGTGTTCTGTTGTCCTCTGGTTTGTGTACATAAAGTGGACTGCTGGGCAGGTTTTTCCAACTCCATTTCTAGGCTTCAGCACAACTTGCTTGCCTTGGATAAACAGCCTGCTTAACAAAAATATCCCACTGCAGATGGATCTCTTCAGGATTCTGTTTCATTTTCCTTAAATAGGCTTTCCAGTATGGTGTAATTGTGGCTGCTTTACTACTGACTTAGTTCCTGGTTGTTCAGGGAGGGATGAGAGAGCTCTCCCTCCTCAGACACGCTCTGTGTCTGGCTGGGAGCATCTTGCTGGGAGTTGTTGGTAGGAGGGATGAGCAAGCTTGCCACCACCTTCGCTTAGATACAGACTGGCTGTCAGTGCCTCCAGGCAGCACTTTGATATTTCTGTGCATCTGGGCAGCTTCTCTCCCCCAGAACGGATGTTAGCTCTGTTAGAGTTTCAGAAAGTGATTTATTGATCTATTTTTCTTCTCTTGTATATTGGAAAAAGCAATGTCTTAGACATTGCCTTCAGGTGACGAGGATATTTCAGCTGCTGTGGCCCAATGGCTTCTTTTTGCTGGGGAAGAAAAGATATGAATCCAACGGTCAGACAAACAACTGAGTTTTAGAAATAAGACTGTGACAAAAAATGGTTTTATTTCTACTTTTCTTTGATGCAGTTTGTGAGAAAATGGGTACATTCCAAACCTGCAACTTCATACAGATTACTGAGAACATTAATACAGAATTCTGAACATAGAAATGTAATAAAATTAGATCAATTAAACCTTTTGCATTTGCCTTTGTTACCTCAAGCTTCTTTGTTTGGCAGTTGCAGACAAATAATAGTGTCATAAACCATGGACAATTACTTTACATAAAGCAATGGATCTCTGGACTGCCAACAACAACTTGTCTGAAATCTCAGAATATGATGGGATGATAACATCTCCCCTAGCTTGTAACAGGTTTTATTTTATGTTTTAGAAAGAAATCTCTGTGAACAGTGTTTGATGTACAGTAAAACTAATTGTAAAGGCAAAGAGAAAATTAGACTTGTAACAAATAAAAGTAAGTTCCAGATATTAAAAAGAAATATTGAGACAATCAGGGAAAACATAGGTCTCAGTGGCAGGAGAAATTACATCTTATGAAAAAGTAATGTGCCATTTAAAGAAAAAAAATGGGGGCAAATGTGGTGACTATGGGAGCCATTTCTAAATAATGTAGAAGTGAAGAAGAAATAAAGAAATAGGAACAGGCAAAAAGCTGAAACATATTCTCATGTGCTGAAAGTTATTAGTAGCTTGCTTTTCAACACTGTCTGCAGCCCTTGCTGATTTTGCAGGAGCTGTGGGTGCTTGGCACTTTCAAATATCAGCCTTGGAGTCCAGCTGCAATCAGAAGGAGGCTTTCTGTTTGCTCCAGGGGAGTCCAAATGACAGGATAAAAGAGAGGATTCATCCTTGGTGCAGCACTGTCTATCTTGGTGTTTGATTACTGATGGAATAATAAAGAATGCTCAGTAGAGAGAATAACCTCTGAAGCTGGCCAGACACTCAGCTAGGCAAGGCACATGAAAAACCTCTGAGGTTTTAGGTTTAGTTACATGCTTTTCTGTCCAAGAAAAACAAAGAGATGAGGAGAAACCCCTTGCCATGTAGTCCTCATGAATCTAAAATGTTTTAAATTTCAGCAGATTTTGTGCAGTCAGGTCTTTTTTCCACCATTAACAGCCTTTAAACTGACCTCAGACTGAAGGGACACCACTTAACATCTTAGCTCTAGGCTTGCCTTGTTGTATTTTTATGCTTTATGTGACTATTCCCATAAAAATCTAACAGTAACTTCCATAAGTTCTATAAATGGAACTAGACCACTGCCTGTTGTGGTTAGATGCACCTGTAAATTAAAGATGTCCTCTCCTCTCCCTGGATTTGGGGATGTATTTCTATTTAGGATAGGAAAGGCCAAGTCTGGAGAGGTGCTACGGAGATTGAGTCCCAGTTCTCAATCTCATCATCATGGAGCTGATGAAATGTACTGCAAGTGTTGGAAATGATAGATCTTTGTCAGAGCATGCAAAACCCCATGCAATGTGTTAAAGGTCCCATCATAGAACATTATACTTCTCCTGAAACCCAGTGGGTTCCCTGAAACCCACAGCTTCTTATGAGATGAATATTTCTATAAGCCCACCATTTTTTGCTCCTGGCTCCATATATTCCAGCCTCAGAGTTCTGTGAGGAGAAACTGCAATCAGAACTGCAGATCCTGTGATTCAACATAATGAAGGAGCTTGGAGGTACCACAGGGGGTGTTGGGGTTCATGGAAGGACACAGATATTGCTGATCAGAGGCTGCCTGTGACACTTGGGAAAAAGTTTAGCACAAAAAATCAGCTATATTCTCATAAAATAGAATTACTGGAAAATTTGTGACCTTTCACAGTATTGAATCATGGTCTTTGCATCACCTGAAAATGAAACTGATTTTGGAAACAATTTCACAGGCAGAAATGAACTATAAGAGCAAAATGTGTTTAGAACTAGATAAGCTGTTGCATTAACACCTGAAACAAAATGGGCAGGACCATATATTTTTAAGATCTGTGATAAAACTATTGCTTCCAGTTCTGTGTTTAGCTGAGCTGTCTTTAGAAGTCCATGTTATTTCTGTTGGTTATGGGCTTTTCTGTCCAAGAAAAACAAAGATATGAGGAGAAAACCCTTCCCATGTGGCCTTCACCAATTTAAATGTTTTAAATTTCAGCAGACCTTGTGCAGTCAGGCCTTTCTTCCTTCTTCATTGACAACTCCTAAACTGACCTTAAACTGAAATGACACCATTTACTCAGGATGCCAAAGAAAAAATTCGTTTTTTTAAGTGTTAAGGGCTTATTTTGAAGCTGTAGACATATTGTAGCATCTTAGAATGGTTTGGGTTGAAAGGGATCTTAAAGACCATCTCATTCCAACCTCCCTGTTATGAACAAGGACACCTTCCACTAGACCAGGTTTTTCAGAACTCCAACTCGGCCTTGAACACTTCCAGGGATGGGGCATCCACAGCTTCTCTCATTGAACAGATCTGTAATACATGGAAACCTTGTGTGGTCTCTTTGCAAAAGAGAGATTCATGTTATTTACTGGAGTTCCAACTCAAATGACACAACCATATCCTTTCTCATCCTTTGGTAATATGAAGCGGTGCATCCTTTCTGCTGTGGAAATTTGTAAAAGTTTTCAGATCTTTCTGCCTCTGAATTTCCACTTCTCTCTCCCATCCCTCCCTCCCTCCCTCCCTCCCGGCCCCCCACCCAAACTGAACCAAGCCAACAAACAAAACTGAATTGTAAGGTACAACCCTGCTGGGAATATTTCTTCCCCAGAGGCAGAGCTTCAGCGTGGTTTTGCTGGTGGGCTATTTCTGTTAGTAAATTGCAGGGTTAGTGATTCAATCCCATCAAGTTCCCTACAAGTTACACCCAAATACTAAATTCCTTTTCAAATAAGTAAGCTTGTTTGTGATGTGAAACAAAAGCAGTGGGAGCACACTGAACACGTAAGAGAACTGCTTTTTACATGAAGTACTAATTAGGTACTTTAAAATGCAATTAAGAAATTGTTACAAGCTCTGCTGTATTAATGTAGTTATAAATGATAGAGAATAGTTCTAAGTTCTGCATAAAATGTTTTTGGCATGCTGCACATTCTGGGAACTGTGAGTAGTACTGCTAATCCTGACTAGAAATAGGCAGGGTATCTTTCAAGGAAGGCAGCTCAGTTGGATAAGGTGGGTTTTGTCACTTGCTGTCCTAAACAGCAGACTCATGGGATGTCAAGTTTCTAAACTCCATTCATTTCCTTACAGATTAATAGTCAACATTCAGTGCCAGTTTGGCTATAACTTGATCTGTACTCTAGGAAACTAAGGAATTTATATATAGAATGCATATATATATGTGTATGCGTGTATGTGTATAAGACATACATACATACATACATTATTTCTACATATATAAACTCTGCAAAATGAAGCTGTGTCCTTTCAGCCTGAAGCATCAGTGTGGTAGATAAAGCCACAACATGTTAAAGTGCTAGTGAGGATGAAATACAGGACATTTTTACTGCAAAGTAACTACACGCAATCAACCCAATCCACTGCCTCTGGGTGGGATTTTGTTTAGCTACCCTGCCATAGAAATCACTGTGCTTTGTTCCTCCAGGGTTTTGTAGCAAGATGGATAGCATGTATTAGTTATCTACTATAAAAACCTCTCTGTTTTGGCAGTGAAGACGTAACATCTCTGAGAGGCTGCAATACTAATGTGACACAAGTGGGATGGTGCAGCAGAATTTTAGTCACTAGGGCTAATGCTTTGTGACAAATGACTCTAATAGCTCAGATAAAAGGACGTTTCTGAGTCCAAAACAGATGTTGGATCTGATTTGAGAATCTATACATTGAATTAAACAAATTTTTTATGTGTATGTTCAAGTATTTTCAATGCGACTCATATCATCTAACTGCAGTGGCCTGAAAGATGTTTGTCTGGGCTCTTTTCATAGTCAGTGGAAAGAAATAGACATCTCAAGAGAGTCTTTCATTCTTTTTGAGGACGACTGTCCAAGACAAATGACATGAATCAACCTCTAAGTGCCTATTTCTTTTCATTCACTTTTGAGAGAGCTTATATAACTTACTCATTGGATTCCTCCCTTTGACAGCTAAAAGCAAGAGTTGAATCTTTCCCTACCACATTCTGGCAATACAGTAATTTTTGTTTCCTTATGTCAGTAAATCAGTCTGTTGGGATTTATATTTCTGATGGATATACAGGCCAGTGTTATTGCAAGCCCAGGGACACATGCTGCATTTCTCATCCAGCTCCCTGATGCTGAGGGATTTGTGCAGTCAAAGGAGACAACGTCGATTTAGAGAATTATTACCAAGTATTGCCATATGTTTTGCGTCAAACATTGTACGGCCAAATTTATTTAATCCCTAAGGGACTACTCCTGTGGGAGGGATGGTTTTCTCTCACTTATCTTCAGCTTCTTCCTAAATGTTGTGATAAATTGGCCCTTGAACTGAAGTGCATTGTGATATTACATGCTGCAGTCTGTTGACTCATTATAGCAAAGAGCTAATTCTTTATAAAACAACTAATGGCTGCAGTACAATTAAGAGTAACAGAGACAGTTTTTTTAATTAATGTTTTTAAAAGACACCTTTGCTGCAAATAGCCTTCTTGTTGCTGTTGTTAATTGAAGCGTGAATCCACTCATGCTTAACGATCTTTCCAGTTCTCACCTTAACAAGGTCAGACTCCAAAACAAACTACTTTACTGGAATTAAAATTAGAAGGATGGCAGCTCAGACCGTCTCTCATGTTAACCAAGCCCGTGTTACTGGTGCATACCAGTTGTCCTCCCATAGAGACAAGCTAAGAATTCACTTTGAGTGCCTGGTGAACAAACTCAGTGGAAGAACTGCTGGTGCATCCGAAAATGAATTAATCCTGCTATGAATGGGATTGGAAATGTTGCAAATTACTTTGATCCAGTTCTTGAGTATGGTCTTAGGTAATTAAACAATCTTTATTCTCTGATTGTTATTTGATAGGACAAGGGGAAATGGATTTAAACTGAAAGAGGTTAAATTTAGATTAGATATTAGGAAGAAATTCTTTACTGTGAGGGTGGAGAGCCACTGGAACAGGTTGTCAGGAGAAGCTGTGGATGCCCCATCCCTGAAAGTGTTTGAGACTAGGCTGGATGGGACTTTGAGCATCCTGGTCTAGTGGAAGGTGACCCTGCCCATGGCAGGGGGCTTGGAACTTAATGACCTTTAATGTTCTTTCCAACCCAAACCATTCAATGATTGCATTATTCAATGATTTATTCAATTTTTAATTGAATTCACTGTGGATGCCGTTTGCAGAAGTATCTATGTGAATTGTGCCTTTGCAGTAGTGTGCTGCTTTTGACTGGGGTACAGGTAGTTTTCTTCACAGTGGATGGTATGTGGGTGTGTTTTAGATTTGTGATGAACTGTGTTCACAATATAGAGGTGTTTTTGTTATTGTTGAGCAGCACTTCTCTGCTGGATTACACCATGGCTTGTTTTGAATATTTTGACTCTCATATATGTGTAACACATACAAGGGTCATGATAGAAAGGGGATGTGCTCAGGGATAACAGTCCCAGGGGACTGAAGTGATCCAGAACAGCCTTTGAGTCACAGATTCCTGCAACCTGGTCTCAGTGCTCCCCAGTGCAACACACTGCACAGCTCTGGCACTTTGGAAAGGTCACTTAAGTGTCTAGCCTAAGAATTTTGGATATCCATGTTTTTTCAATACCTGAGACTCTATTTCCTGATATATTTTGGTTGTGTCCAGCCTCAAGAGTTTTGAGCATAATGTCCTTGCACTAATCAGCTTATTGGCAACCTGCAACCACCACTCGCCTTCCAGAGAAATGATCCCCCTTCTACACCTGTGGCCCTGTTAGTTCAGAGCTCATGGCTCTAATGAAAAGGGTAACAGAGCATAGTGGCAGAAGGAGGTCATCATTATCCTGGCTGTAAGGAAGAGGATATGAGTCTCAGTTGAACTGTGAGGGTATAATACTCATGAAAAAAGGCAAAATGTCTTAGAAAATTTACTGTTAGTTACAAATCAGTATATTCAGGGATGTATCTGCTAGCTATTCCTGCAAGCTGTCACTCTGTGCTGCAATAGTGAGTCATGCATGGTGATTTTTAACAGAGTTGTTTAAGGACTTGTGTAACTTTTGTAGAAGTACAAATCTTTCAATAATTCAACATAATTTCCACTACCTGTTCTGTTTTCTATTAGCAAACATAGAAACTGATGTCTGTCTTCTTTACCTGCCTGTTAAACTGTTCTTTGTAGTGGCCTTGATAATATCCTGAAGAATTAATTTCCTATGTCTAATATGATGTTTATAATGCATTTATCTCCAGCAACTGAGTATATACATGCTCACAACTGTACATGCTGTAAGACACTTTGGCTTCACACAACTTAAGACAGTACACAGGAATCCATTTAATGCATGACTGGTTCAGAATCATGGATTTTTATCATCTATAATTAGCAGTTTATCCCAACGGGTGGGATTTTTTTTTTCTTTGCAAATCCTTTCACATACTATTATTTAGTTAAAAATATTGCCCTGTGTGCTTGCTGACAGCACAAGAAAACAGCATAGGATCTCTAAATAAATGGAATTTGTGGGTGGGTTGCTACACCCTGCTACCACATTCAGTTCTCCAGATTATTTTTGAGTTGACTATATGTAATTTGGCTTTGGATGTGGATATATTTATTTGTTCTAGAGCAGGGGGCCTGTAATAAAGAAAAGTCTCTTAGCTTTTTACTCTGATTTTCATGGGCACTTGTACAGATTAGAGTGTTAAGCCCTACTGAAATTTTCAAAAACATCTCTTGGTCTCAAAGGGACAAAAAGGTTATTTTTTGTTCATATCCTATTGCAGGCAGACTGTTTTCCCTTTTTTTTTTTTTTTTTCCTTTAGCTTATAACCCAAGCATTAAGTTTTATTTTGGAGCATAGAGTAGTTTTACTCATCTGTGTTTGTGGCCAGTAATAACTCACTGCTAAAATAATAAATCTTTAATTAACCAAATATGTGAGAAAGCATTACACTGATTTGTCACAACTTTGTACAGCTGTTTACATAAAATCTGAGTTATTTCTACTGAAACCGATGGTTTTCTTAAGCTCAAACAGCAGGGCACTAAAAGACTTCAAAAAAGTCCCCTGTGGTTGAACAGATTTACATGTGGTGCAAATCCTTTCCTTCTGGGACACTGAAGATTTTCCATGTGAAATTTGATGCACCCAAGTATAATGAAGTTGCATCTTGAGGCTTAGAGATCCTGGTGTCGAATCCAGCCTTTTCAGTCCTGAAACAACTTTTGTCTTACTAGCAGGGAAGGTATGTGAGACAAATGTAGAAATTCTTCTTAGGGAGGTATTAATATGGGGGCAGGGTTAGGAGTGTCCCTACACCTTCCTAGTGTGCTGGGCGTAGTCCAGCCCTCAAGATGGACCTGGCCTGGCTCTGTAGGTTTCTGGGTGGCATTTCTGCTCGTATCTCTTCTCCTGCTGATTGACAGGCATCCCAGTGTTGTGCCAGGAAGATGCTGTGTTGGGGCAGTTCAGGAATGGTGCAGGAGCACTTGAGGCTGCAATTGTGTGAGCCTGACTCTTTCATCTTGTGTTCTTTTCTTTTTTCTTCTCAATAATTGTCTCCCCTTCACCACAAAATGTAAGGAGACAAAGAGCTTTTCAGGAAAAGCTTTTTCTGCCCGTAACATTGCGCAGTGGTGGAATGAGAGGCAGAAATGCCAAGAGTGGGTGAATTGATGTCAATAAGTTCATAGTCACAGAATTTGGTTTGTCTGTGTTTTTTCTTCACCACCCTTCATTATAACATAAGCTTCCAAGTAACCTTCTCTCACCAGAACACAGTAGGACTGAGGGCATGGAGGGCACTTTCCCCTTCACCTGCTTTTCCCAAGGGGCCTGTGACTTTTTTCCTGTGACTGGATGGTTTCAAACTGAGCAGGTGACAAAGTATTGGTCAAGTCACTAAGTGGAAGGTGCTGACTGCTCATCTGATTGTGAATATGGGGCCTTTCTGGTGAAGTGTGGTCACTAATGGAGGACTCCACAAATTCCATGGACTTGAGCATCCCCCACAATCTGACCTTGAAATAAGCCTCTTTTGGAATACAGGCATCCTTTAGTTTCTTCTCTACTGCACTCAGTTCTTTTTATAGCAGCCATTATTTTTTTAATGTATATATATGTGCATATATATATATAACGGGAAGTGAACCAGGTGATTTTATTTCAGTAAACACAAATAAAATCTGGGTAATGGAAACCACAGGGGTGGATAAACATACTATTCATGCTGGGTGGAGCTGTGGTCCCACAGGGGGAGATGAGTGTCCTAATTTCAGAATAGTACAGACTGAGTTTTCATTAAATCAGTAGATGTTTAATTATAAAATTTTGAATGGGAAAGTGGAGAGTGTAGACATGTGTCTGCAATGAATCTATAATTATATAGTAACTTCTGTAATTTTGTTAGGTCTTTGGTGAGTTTGGGTTTTTTCTTTTTTGACTCGTTGTTGATGATTTTCCTAGGGTTGGTAGGTTCTATGAAAAAGCAGCTGAAGTCAGTAAAGAGAAATCAGTACCTGTGTATTTCCCTGCTTTTGGGCTGAGCTTTTCTTGTCATTTTCTGTCTGGAATTTCAGGCTGGATGCTAAATTTGGTTCTTCCTGCACTTCTGGGTTTGTAGCTGAGGAGGAACTGTGCTAGGGTGATAGGAGGAAGAAATGGTTAATGTTATCTTTCACCAAGGAAAAATTAACACAGTACACTCCCAAGTGATTTTGCCAAGCAGCATTCAACCTTCCCTTCTGGATGCACTCATTCTCCTATGGCAGCATTTTTAATGAAAGTGGAGCATAAAGTGATGAAATCCAGCAGCAGGAGATGGATACTTTCTTGGTTAAAACGGGCCAGTTCAGGGAGTGATTCTAGTAAGGCACACCATAGTAACGTTAACTCAAAAGCAATTACATTTAGAAGTTTATTATAGAATCATAGAACGGCCTGGGATGGAAGGGACATTAAAGGTCATCTAGTTCCAACACTGTTGAGAGCAGGGACACCTTTCAGTAGATCAGGTTGATCAGAGCTCCATGCATCCTGATGTTGAGCACTGACAGGGATGGGGCATCCAAACCCCCCCTGGGCAATCTGTCCCAGTGCTTCACCACCTTCACATGAAAGAATTTTCCTTCTAATATCTAATCTAAACCTACTGTCATTCCCCCTTGTCCTGTCAGGATATGCTCTTGTAAATAGTCTCCATCTTTCTTGTAGGCTCCCTTCAGGTACTGAAAGGTTGCAATAAGGTCACCCCAAAGTCTTCTCTTTACTGTGTTGAATAATCCCAATTCTCTCCCCCTTTCCTCACAGGAGAGGTGCTCCATCCCTCTAATCAACTTGATGGCCCTTCTCTGGGTTTGCTCCAACAGGTTGATATCCTATCCACATGTATAAAGAAGTAAATGCAAATAATAGATTGGGTCTGTGTGATAGAAACTTGGTCTTGCTCAGTATCCATGCAACATATCAAGAGAGTCATGGCACTGAACATTACCTTTAAATAAATCTTTTATTTGGACTTGTAAATAACTTTGCAGTGTTTAGGAAATAAATGCCATCTTAATCATGTTAATGTTGATCAAAATTCCCAAGCCACCTATGGAATAATATATTACGAGATATGACCATCAGCAACCATCACATCTTTGCAGAAGTATGGAAGAAGAAGGCAGATCAGCAGTGTTAAAATGTGTTGTACTGATGGTCAACTTCCCTTCAGCATGACAAAAGTAGAAACTAGATGTTGCTTCTCAAGAGGCATGTAAGATTTATTCTTTTATAACTCTGAGGGTAAGTAATCACTTAAAGATCACTTATGGTGATGGTAGAGTGTGTTCCTATGGCTTCTTTAAAATGCAGACTGATTCTTTTGCAAGAGATGTGATCTTGTTCCTCTCAGCCTCAAACTTCTGGCTTTAGCAGCATTTTCTTAGTAGAAAGAGAAGATTATTTTTCAAACTAGCAGATATTGCTGTGGGGTATGAGATGTCTGATATCCTGTGAAAGAGGCCTTGATGGTTATAGTTTTATGTAGCTGTAAAGTCTATGAATCTAGCAAAAAAATGAAAAAAAGCTTTGTTCAGAGATCACCAATATATTTTCCTTGTGATTTCTCCCAGCAGAAAAGCCACCAGAACATGCCTGACTCTGAGCTTTCAGACCTTGGTGGGAGGGACATTTTAATCTGTAAGTGTCTACATGTGTAAGAATGTTTGCAGCATCTTGGCCCTGGCATGGGTGGAAGATGGGAAGAAGGATAAAATGGAAAACATGGCCTTTGATTAGAAGGCAAACTGTGCTCTAATGGAGGTGATTAGAGACAAATTGTAGACTTTGTTTGTCCGTAAGACAATAGAGGGGTGTTCTTGTGTGGTGGCCTGGAAGGCTGCCAAGATGTTTCTCAGTAACTAATCCTCAGTCAGTTATGGGCACAGAAAACAACACCACATATCTAACACTCACCGGGGAAAGAGGTCAAACACTAATGGTGATGATCACTGCACAGAGCAAGTTCTCACTTTCCCATCAGGAGTGCTGGGTGCATATTGTTTTTCCTAGCTTGTCTGCTCCCAGAGAGGCACTGACTGAACAATTCAAGAGAAACTGGCCTTGAATTGTTTTAAAGAGTCAGTTCTTCAGTGAAGCTAATGATGTGATGGCTAGTGGATGGCTAGGAAAGGACAGATCTAAGATGGATCAAGCCTCACTTTGAGAGGACATAGTCCCACCTTGTCTTAGTTCTTATATGAAATCCCCTCTTTCTGTAACACCCTATAAAAGCATGTCCTGCACAAAGAAGTGATCCTGTGTGGGCCTTTGTAAGGTGGAGTCACTGTCATCCAGAAAGCATTCTGCCTCCGGTCTGCCAAAACATCTTCCACTGGTAGCTTAAAGAAACATCTTGTGTAGCTTAAGCTGCCAGTGTTACAAGTGACCACCAGTGCATGCTTAACATGTACTCGTCTCCTTTGTGCTCCTTTGTTATAGAATCACAGAATCATTAAGGTGGGAAAGACCTCTAAGATCATCTAGTCCAACTCTTAACCCAACACTGCCAAATCCACCACTAAGCCACATCCTTACATGCCACATCTACACATTGTTTGAGCACTTTCAGGGATGATGATTCCATTTCCCTTGGCCAACTGTTCCAATGCTTGACCACCCTTTCAGTAAAGAAATTTTTCCTAATATCCAATCTAAACCTCCTCTGGTGCAACTTGAGGCCATTTCTTCTGGTCCTGTTTCTTAGTACTTGGCAGAAGAGACTGTCCCCCACCTGGCTACAACCTCTTGCCAGGGAGTTGTAGAGAGCAATAAGGTCTCCCCTGAGCCTCCTTTTCTCCAGGCTGAACCCCAGCTCCCTCAGCTGCTCCTTGTCAGACTTGTGCTCTAAACCATACCCCAGCTTCATTGCCTTTCTTTGGACATGCTTCAACTGCTCTGTAATCAGTACTCAAGTAACTCAGCCACAATTCCTGCTTGTTCTAATCTCCAGTTGAGCTCCAGGAGTGACACAGCACCTTTAAATAAAGTAGCTATCTCTGTGTTGAGGAGCAGTGATGGAAAGCCTGCCTCTGCATGTGCACACACAGTGCAGCAAGGAGAAATGCCACCCGGAGGGATGTCCTGTGTTAGCACAGGCCCTTGGAGGCTGCCTTGGAAACACCACTGCCCGTACAAGTGCTGGACCCTGGCACTGTCCCAGCATAGCCCATGGGATACTTGGTGTGACGAGTTCACTCTGTGCTAATGAGCTTTTTCCAAACAATGACCAGACATGGTTCAGGGAATAGCACAATCCCAGGCCAGGGGCCTTTTCCTAATGGGCAGTGGGAATGTAGCATCCTGATTTTGGGGAGATGGCAGTAGGGAGAATAGTTTGACTCCATCTTTGCTCTCCTGGCCAAAGAATGAGCTTGTTTTTTATAGAAATATGGAAGTGCTGAGAATTGTAAAAGAGATGAGATGTTTGAATGTGGAAGCATGGGTCCATACTACACTATTTTGGGTTTCCCCAGCTACTCATAAATGCTGTCATCATTCTTCATGCAGTGGCACAGCTATTAGATTTGTAAGTAATTCTCATGCACTCAAATCCTTCATGGTGTCTTCTATGTGGATTTGGATTTTTGTGCGGTGATCTTTGAAGTCTAATCTGAGGCATTGCTGGGATGAAAAGCTCAGTGAAATAAAGAAGTTCTGGCACCTCATGGCCAATGCTGGCAATTCCAACCCCACTGCCATGGGCAGAGATACGTTTGACTAGACCAGGTTGCTCAAAGCCCCATCCAACCTGGCCTTGAACACTCCAAGGGATGGAGTACCCACAGCTTCTCTGGGCAACCTGTGCCAGTTCCTCATCACCCTTATGGTAAAGAATTTCTTCCTAATCTCCTAATCCTAATATAAATCTACTATTTTTTTGTTTGTAGCCATTTCCCCTTGAACTGTCATTATTTGCTCTTGTAAATAGTTCCTCTCCAGATTTCTTTTATTATGTATGAGGGTTTCTCACTCTTTACCAAGCCAAGGCTGTCTTTTAGTCCTCCATGTGGGGAACTTGAGCAAGTCTGCCTTTTCCGTGTCCACCCTTCTGTGTGAGCTTTACCTACATTAACCTTTGTTCATCTGGATGTCTCTATATCCTTAGACAGTTTTGGGAGACAGCAGCCATAACAGGATACATCTGTTTGATAGCAGGCCTTGGTTACTAGGGGTAGAGCTGACTTTGACATGTCCTGTGCTGTGCTTTTAGCTTTGTTCCTCTGTGATCAGCAACAGCAGCAAATGGGTGTACACAAAACAAGACACCCAGCTACATTCTTCACTCATTTGCATTGATCTAAATCCAAATTAATTTCACTTTAGTGAACAAGTAACTAGGTAAGAGAGTTGGCCTATCAACAGACTTTATACTAATTAGTATTTTTCTTACCAGTGCCGGCAGAAAAGCCATTCTGTTTTGTATTCTGAGCTGTAAAACACGCTCTGGTTTGTGGTTATTTTCATCACCAGCATACATGTTATTCCTCTGGGCTTCCACAGCCTCTTAGAAAAGCCTGTTGCAGAGCAAAATACTGTCACCAAGCTTCTGCTGCTCAGCAAGTGTGGGGCGTGAAACTGGAACATGCTCTCTGCCTTGGGGACTTCCCTGGAATTCACGCTGGCCTCCATTTGCTCATAGCTGGTTTTTGTGGTAGCTGCTTTCCATGCAAATAGATGTGCTTTTGTGAAATGCCAATGCAGACCTGGGTGAGTGGCAGTTGTGCTCTGCCTTTGTTGGAGGGTTTGGTACTTGCTCTTGGTTATTCAGAGCCTCAATTAAAGGAGGCAAACTGTAGTTGTTAGTTGTGCTCACTGGGGCAGAGCACAAAATGAAAAATGAAAAAAAATGAAGTTGGCTCAGTGTTCGAGGGAACCCCCTGGATGGTTCAGACAGCCCAGGCCTCCCAAAGACCCAAGGGGGAAACGGGGAGGGGAGAAGGACAAAGCTTTAGGTGCTGGTGCCAGGCAGGGACACTCGGACTGAGCATGTCAAGGGCAGCCCTTCTCACTGGAGGGGATGTGGGGCAATGCGTGGGAATGGTGCCCGTGCCAACAAATCTTGGCAGTGGGGCCTTTGTTCACTTGTGGTATTTGCTGAGCTGATGGATCCCATTTCCATTGCCCTGAAGGAGGAGGTGGCAAGGGGCCAACTGGTCCACACTGGGATTTGTGCAGTGTGTTTTAGAGTTATTAAAAGGCTTTTTTAAGAAACGGATGAGCTTCCTCAGCTCTATTTTCCATCTTCTGCTTTTCCCTCTCCTGTGTATTCTGTATAATTTTGTAATGAACTTAAACTTTTTGCCACTTCGTGCTTTTGCCCACTCTACCTAATGGCAATTGGACAGAATATTTATAATCTTATCAGAAAGTGCTAATGTATCTAGCCATTTTCTTATAGAAGACTTCACTCTTCCTTACTTTGAACAGAAAGTCTCAGCCGAGCATGTGCCCTGATAGGCTTCTGCAAGCATGAACTCATTATCCCATGATCCTCATCCAGAAACAATTTCTTCTTCAGGTCAGAACCTAAGATATCCATTCCCCAAGGCTGTACCTATGGAAAGCAGGTCAGATAAATTTTCAGAAGCCTTCATCACATTTACTTAAGGCTCAAGTCTCTCTTTAAGAGGGAGGAATCCCACCTGCAAAAAGCAGCTGGGAACTTCCTTAGGATTGCAATTTCTGTGATAACATTAGCTCCTCTTCCAGTTCTTCCTCTGCATGGATAACATATAACTGCAAACCAAAACTTGCTGAATAAGCAACTTCCCTAGGAAGTAAAGCTGAGATGTCATTTTCCCATATCCCATGAGGGACAGATGCTGTGATCCAGGCAAAATAATAGCTCTGCATTGCTCAGCAGTTGCACAGATGTCTTAACTCCTCTGTAGCATGCACCCACACCTTCTCTCTTGCTTCTGGATCTTATGGCCAAGTGGGAATGACCCTGCAGGGTAGATTTTGTGTAGTCCTCCCCAGCAAACCCAAAGCTGATTGCTCTGTTCTTTATTGGGTGTTTTTGAGCCCTCCTGGTGTGTACTCTTTGTGTGCAGAGGCACATGAGCATCCCAGCTAAGCTCTGCCCCTGCTCTTCCCTGCTTTTGTTTTTATTTGTGCCCATAACACTCTCTATAAAGTGTAGGAAATAACCACGAAAGAGCTCTAAGAATTACTTTTCAAGTTATCAACTATACTAGTTATAGTCTGTCTCCATGCCAGTGCAGAAAGGGAGTTCATTATCTAAGATAACAGTTTGGGTATTAGGAAAGAAATCTTCACTGAAAGAATGGTTAAGCATTGGAACAGGCTTCCCAAGGAAGTAGTGGAGTCATCATTCCTGTAAGTGTTCAGAAAATGAGTGGACATGGCACTTAGCATTATAATTTAGTGGAGAGAGTGGTATTAGGTCAAAGGTAAGACTTGATGATCTTGAAGGTCTTTTCCAACATTGATGATTTTGTGATTCAGTGCTTCTATATGGTAGGGGAAAAAAATAAAGAAGTGGAGTCTGACCAATACTCTGTGCTTTTGTGGCTCTTTGGCGCAGTAAGAGCATCTTTGTTTTAGCACTGTACAAAGGCACAAACCTACACAGCGGCTGTGCTGAGGAGGATCACAGTGGATCTCCATTACGGGTGATACAGACTGAGGATGCAGAGCTGACTGTGAAATCCCACTTCCCAGCTATGTAGACCTACCTGATGCAGCAGTTCCTAGTATATGTTCAGCAGAAATGTCACTTGGGGGGAAAGAAATGGTACAAAAGGAAAGAAAAGAACTGTTGATTGGTCTAAATTTGAAATGCAGATTCCAGGGATCCTTGGAGAAAATCAGGGATGTGTAAATTAAAAACCAACCAACCAAACAAAAAGCCAAACCTGTTGGATGTGCTTTAAAATGTGCAGTGACCCTGCAAGGACACCTTGTGGGAGTCAGTTTCACTACAGACCACTTGCTGAGCTGTTGCTGAGGCCTCTGATGTGATACAGCAAATCTCTCCTTTCCTGGGTCCACAAGAGCTTTTTTGAAACCATTTTCTTTCCCAGGCTGGAGAAGAGTGTGCACAATGAGTAGTTGTTGAACACTGTCCTTCATGACTCATCAAAAGCTCTCAAGCTGATATACTGCCTGAAGGATTTTATTTTATTTTATTTCTGATTTAAATGTCAGTTTCAAATCTCTCATTCCTAACTGGCAGCAGATAAAATTATCCACCTCGCACACCATATACCCCTAGGTGTGTGGGCTTGAAGATGTTATATTTTGCAGGAAAATAAACCTCTCAGAAATGTTTTGGGACCTCTTCATTAAATGCCTGTCATAGGGAAAATGTTAATTCACCAAGATCAAAACTTACTGGGCAAAATCAATTTAGACAAGTTTTTGGTCATGGAGAATGACTAGAAAAGAAGTGTTGATGCTATTAAGATGTCTTATTTTGAACTTGTTTAATTGTGGAGAAGTTCTGGTTTTGGTTCAAAACATAAATAACTTAATATGTTTTTTTTTTAAAAAAAAAAAACAATGCAAAATATGTCCCCCTTCAGAGAGTCAGTGTGCTCTGCTCCCTAGAGATGGACTGTGAATACAGGTACCATCACGCTGACTTTGCAGGTCCTCTGGAAACAGATTCTGTCATGCTGGGGTGTATCTTTTGTGGCTGTGTACCTGAAAGTTTTACAGCATTAACTCACCCTGGTGTGTCTGCAGGGAGGCTTGGGTGTTGCTGCTGGCAGATTAGCAGAAGAACAGCACAGTCTGATTCCAAATACATGCATAAGACAACACAAGTGTGTTGCACAGGGCAGGCAGCCCTGTGTTAGTGCAGGGGGCTTGATCAGCGGGAGCTTTTCTGGCTCAGATAAGCTCTTTGTGGGGAATGAAGACCTCAGTATCCAGAAGTGGCCTGGCTGTAGCTGCTGATTGATACCCATGTGCTTTTTGTCTCTTTAGTAGTTTCCTTTTTGTGGTTTGGTTCTCTCCTGTTCCCCTTCTTGCATGGTAGCTTTGTCTGAAGCATCTTTTCAGACTTCCTTAAAAATTTTTTTAAGCAAGGAAAACTTTGTCGGGGGAGAGGAAAAGGAAAATGGCATTTGAACTGTGTGCACCTGGCTTGAGTAACAAAGCCCAGGTTGCACCTGCTTTGGTTTATTGCCCATAAACCCTTGTTTTCCAGGCTCCAGCTGTCACATCCTTTGTGCAGCACAGAGCTGAGGGGGCAGATGCCCTCAAAAGCACTTCCTGCTTAGTTGCTTTTCTCTCAGCTGCTTTTAGGCTTCAGAAGAGAGATCACTGAAGTACCCACGGTAAGAAAGTACTCAGAACTTATGCGAACCTCCTTAAGAAGTATGGGCCTGGTGGCACGTATAGAGCTGGGACATGGATGAAACTATTTGGGTAAAATTAATAGTGGATTGAAGTTATCAAACTGTAAAACCCAGATATTCTCCAAAAGTTCTTTAAATCTCTGGAGACCTTTACGGATACCAGTGACCCATTCAAATTGTTTGCAAGTAAGAAAGAAGACACCTGCCATCCTTCAGTCATTTTGAATAATGTCTTTTTCCAGCAGGACTCTGCAGCATCCTGAAAGGCAGAGACAGAACTCTGAGAGCCAACAGATTGTGGTGGCACCCAATCTGATGGATAATTTGCTCTTAAAGGATCTCTTGTGAAGTGCTGTCCCACTACAGAAGTGTCCTATTGTTTCTCTAGCTGGTGATGGCACTTGTACATGCCTGCCACTACCTTCTGCCTCTGTGTGGTCAGTTCAGTGTCTTGCCCAGGAAGGGCCAAATTCACGTAGTGGCAGGATGTGGACAGCAACCAGCCAAACTTTAGAGTTTGCTGAGGTGCATCCATAAAATAGTATCCTTCTGCCAGGATGCCATTTTATTCCTTTTTCTTCTAAACGGAAACTAAAGTCACTCATTTTTCATAACCTCCTCCCCCCTTTATTTGCAAAGGTGATGTTAAAAAAGCAAACTCTTATGTCTTGTATTTATACAGAAATTTCTTTGCTTTGCTTTTATGATATACTGCTGCTGCTGAGAGTCCCAAAGCCGCTGTTACAGTAACCTCCAAAAATACCCATGTGGAGGACAGTACTGCTCAATCTGCAGTTGTATTACACCAGAAGACTAGTGCCAGTCAGAGTCCCTCTTAAACATGACCTTGAGCTTTATTTCTCTCTTGGAATTTATTTGAGAACAGCTAGTGTATATTTATTGATCAGCTGAAAAGCCATCAGCTTTGAAAAAAGTTGCTTGTAATTAATTCACTTTTGGAACTACTGTGAAGTAACAGAATGCCATACCTGGATTTCTCATTATTCTGGACAAGGAATTGCTTTTACAGAAGTTTAACAAATAAAACAACATTTGTAGTCTTCCCAGAATTTGCTCTTTCAAAAAATCAATTATAAACTTTAACTTGGCATCTCACCATTCTGGCTGAGCTCAGAGCAGGAGACTCTGCACTCTTGTCTCTGTGTTGTGGCACATGGGAGGATAATGGACAGACTGTCTTGTACCTCCAGCCAGCAGTGGGAACTGATGGCTTCAGCAGATCTGTAGCTGCACTGCTCCATTGGGCTCATCTGGGGAATGTGCCTTTCATGAGTGCCGAGTGGAAGTGAGATTGATGGGGTTTTATAGCAGAAATATTGTAATGTTCCTGTTCAGTGAGAGCCACCCTACCGGAGCTTTGCACTGAGTTTATTTTTAATCATCTCTGTTGTTTCAATTACAGGACTAACACAGAATCGCTACTTTAAAAACCAAATGATACAAAAATGTATCTCTTGTGTTGATAGCATTTTACAATATTTGATTCATCCTACAACCAGCCATTGCTATAAGAGATTTAGCTTTTTTTTTTTTTTTTTTTTTTTTGCTACTGTTGCTACCATCTCCCTGTTGTGAAATTTGCTGCTGGCATAATTTTGCTTTGATATTACTTGTTTAATAGCAAAGGAAAAAATGATAAGAGAGATCCACTTCTGTTAGTGAAATGTTTGCTTCTCCTCCTATTTCTACAATCAACACTTGCATGTGTGGTATTGGTCCTTATAAGTTTTTAAAGGAGTATAAAGCACAGATGTTTCAGCTTGGCTCTTACAGACCATAGAAGTCTTATTGTTCATTACATTGGTGGATATTGAAATTGATCCATATTAAATGGTTCAAAATCCAGAAAGATATAGACAATTTTTTAAAACTTTGTGAGTGAGAAGGGGAGAGAGAACAATGAAATTTTCAATGCTTGGCAAGTTCTGCAACTATGAGATGGTCAGAAGGTTAGACAGTGTACTTAGATGCTTGGTAAGTTCTGCAACTATGAGATGGTCAGAAGGTTAGACAGTGTACTTGGATGCTTGGCAAGTTCTGCAACTATGAGATGGTCAGAAGGTTAGACAGTGTACTTGGAGTACTTTCTTTTGCCATACACATTCTATTCATTCCCATTTACATCCCTAGAGAAGCACTATGTGCTGATCTCTTCTTTCTGCACTCTTGGGATCTTCGCTTTGGTAGGTGGGGTAGCTTTGTGTCCCCACACCTAGGTGAGTAGTACCTTTTATCCCTGTTCTTCCTCTGGGACACAGGGTCAAGCAGGGAACTCTTCAGCCTTGCAGCACCCTGTGAAATACAGGCAGTGAACACAGATGAAATTATCCGAAGGAGCCCAGCAGCTGTGTCAGGAGTGACATGTTCAGTCTGTGCCAATAGAGAGCCACTGGGGAAGGGATTGCTGATGTGGCTGCTGCCTCCTGGAGGATGTGCTCCAACTCAACTCCATACTGTCATCCTGTTGAATATTTTATAGGTCATCAACATGAAGATATTTTTGTGGCAATTTATCTGCCAAGGCAATGATTGACCACTCAAGAAAAACCCTGCAGTTCACTTGGACTGTAGGATCCAGGACACTTTGCATGATGAAGCTTCACCTCTTTCTGAAAATGGGAGAACTGGAGAGAAAGGGGTGAACTTGTGCCCCAGAGAAACAGTCAGCTCCCAGCCTGGACAGAAAGCACTGCAACTGCTAATTGCTTTCTTCAAAACCTTGTGCTGTTTGCCGACAAGCTCCTTGGCACACAGTCTGTGTGTTTGTTTAGGGGCAGACACAAGCAAATTAGCTTGGGAGTGCCGAGGTCAGATGCTATATTCATAGTTCCCATAGTGCCACTTATTCCCTGTGGGAGCATGTGCAAATTAATTCTGTATGCTGCTCACTTAAATGGTACTAATTGCATCAGTCCTCTTGACAATATACCTCTGCTGCCAGCCCTTCCAGCAAGCTTCTTGCATTTGTGTGGGTGAGTTAGGGAGGGAGAGGCTCCCAGAGCATCCTGCAGTTTAGGTGTCTCTTGGAAAGAGGAGTACCAACCAAGATTCAGGAACTTCTCTAGGAAATTTTGAGTGACATCTGAAGATGGGCTAAGGGTTAGTGTGAGATCAGCCTGGACAGAGGGCTGATGGGCTGTAAAGTGTCCCCTGTGTGGGTGTGGTTGTGTAGTTGTCACTTCTTGTGTGCTGTTTGGGTGTGAGTACCTGTAGTAGTCTGGTCCCTTTGGGAATCAAAATCCAGAGAATGTGAAAGAAAGAAATAAGAAATAAAAAAGGCAATGGATAGTGGCAAAAAGAAGAGAGGGAGAAACTTAGACCCAGAGTGAGAGATGGTAAAAATGCGCAGCCCAGGCTGCCGCATTATGGTAAAGCAGTATTTTCCACACCTCTCTGATCAGTTCCAGTGTAAGTGAGGCAGAACAGGAATAAAAGTGTAGGAGAGTAATTTAACTCATTATTATTATTATTTTACTTCTTCACCTTCAAAAATACTTCAATTATTTTGCAAAGGCCAGAACTCCCTGCATTTCCCCTGTACCTACTTAAACAGGATACAAAATTTCTTGGCTGTGAACTCAGCCCCTTTCCTACTTTTCCATTTGAAATGGCTGTGTTCAAAAATTGGTGACCTATGACCATAAAATGTATTTAGCATTTTTGCTCAAGAGGGTCCTTTTGATCTTTATTAGAGAACTTTTAGCAAAGGATGATATTTATGTGCTGTAACTGAACTAGTAACCATAAATGTTGCCAGAAGTATTCTTGGGTAATGTAATGCACTCATCTGTACTGGTGTCTGGCACATTTTGACCCAGGCAAGCTAACAGTCATTGAACCAATTCTAGGGCCTGGATGGGTACTTACAATATGCCAGGGAGTGTTCATGGTAAGCAGCCACCTCTTCTTGGAGGCTAAGACCATTTGCTAACATAGATATGGGCTTGAACATGCCTTAGCCTCAGTGCCCAAGAATGCACTCAACCGTGCATGTTTTAACTGGATGGATGTAACTGTGGTGCCTTTGATAGATGTTTAGTTTGGGAACCATGTGTCCCTTGGTTCCCCCTATAAACAGTGGGGAAAGTGTAGCTTTTTTCAGGTATACACAGGGCATGTAAATTGGGTTTCAGCTCTGAATTGCCCTTTGAAGGAACCCTACTTCTCCATTCCTATAGAAGGAGCCAGAGGAGTGTGTCCTCTTGCCTGAGACCTTAATTTTCTGGCTGCAGTGCTGGTAAAGGGGGAGACAAATACCAACACTCCCATTCCAGTCTCTTGGTACCTTCTCAACACCCAGAGGCACTGGGGAACAAGTTCAGCTTGGTACTGGTGCCTTTAAAAATGTGACAGCCTTAGGATATTATGAGGAGTAGAGTGGGCTGCACCAGTGTTTGCTCAGCCTATAAAGTGTGTTGTGGGGAAGGGTTCTTATTCCATTGTCCATTTCATCATGAGCATTTATGAGGTCTACAAGAGGGACTTTTGACAAGAACATGTAGTGAAAGGAAAAGAATAATGGTTTTAAACTTGAAGGGAACAGGTTTAGATTAGATACCAGGAAGAAATTCTGTACTGTGAGGGTGGTGAGTCACTGGACCATGTTGCCCTGATAAGCTGTGGATGGCCCATCTGTGGAAGTGTTCAAGGCCAGGTGGATGAGGCTCTGACTAACCCTGTTTAGTGAAAGGTGTCCTTGCCCCATGACAGAGGCACTGGAACCAGAGGATCTTTAAGGTCCCTTCGAACCTGAACCATTCCATCATGCTGATTTTATCTTGGTAATGACAGAGAGTCTTTGTGTGTAAATATGGAAACTTTATTCAGAATCAATGAAGGAAAAAAGTTGGAATCAACCTTGGCTTCAGCAGCCACAAACAGGTGATTTTCCTGGTGCTGGTGGACTTCAAATTTCATGGTATGAAGACACTGTGTGATTTCAGAAAGGAAGGGAGAGTTGCACAAGGCATTAAACTGCAAGGTGGAATCATATAATTGTTGCAATTCTCTGCTGTACCAACACCTTGGTACAAATTATAATGTTAGTATAGATGCAATTGCAGTATCATTACACTGTCAGTGCCACCACTGTAGTTGAAAATAATGCCAGTTTTTTCCTTATAATTTTGTTTCTGTGGTAGGTGGCACTTCATGGTTTGGTTCATTTGCAGAGAAAGAATATCTGACAATGAACATTTCCCAAAAAACATACAGTGAGTATGGGCAGAGTGTGGAGGTGTTTTTTTAAAGGAAGTATTTTGAAAGAATGGGAAAAAAGAAAAAATCTTAAATGTTGAGAATTTATAATGGCCCATGTACAATGTTTTATAAAAGAAAAAAAAAAACCAGAACATATAAAGGTAGTACTATATATAGGAGTCATCAACTGACTACAGGGAATTAAATGTGCTGGAGGAACTGCTGACAGAGAACTGCCTGAGTAATTAAAGAATGGCACTAATGGGCTCTGAGAAAGCTCCTCTAAGAAACTACTTTCATGACATATTCTTGAATTTGAGAAAAATTTTTCTCACCAGGCCCTTCCCCTTTAAGTGTAAGCGTCAAGGAGAGAAATCCTTTCATTGTAGAAAAAAAAATGCAATACTGTCTACAGAAAAAATGCAGCCCCCTCCACCAATTCTTCAAAATCTCTCTTTCTTGCAAGGCTGTCTGGTCTAAAATTTTGGGAGGCAGCTTTTAGGGACACCTGCATTTGCCCAACTACTGCTTCATCTGTGGATAGAATTCTGGGGGACTAAAGATCATTGTCAGGGGATGAGACAAATGGTTAGACTGGGAGTATCACAACTTTTGAGAGAAATTGAGGACTTTCTGTTGTGGGAATAGAGTAATGATGGACATACAGAGAGTAACTGAATCTCTTACAATGGACTGAGTTCTACTGAGATTCTGGAATCCTAAAATTTTCTATTTGAAAAAAAAAAGAAACATAGTAATAAATAATGTTTGCTTAACCTTATTGTGTTTCTATTTTCACCTCTCTACTTTATTCTTGTGGAACTTGACAGCTACACATGTTCAGCATTCATTATGCACAAGTCTCCAGAGGAGCCCTTGGCAGCTGAGGGCTTACTTATTCTTGAAAGAATTAAAATGAAAATTAAAAAATTGTTTCGACAGAGTCTTAAGGGCATAAGAATGGAGTGCTGGTGGCTGGGGTTTGTGTTTAGCACTTTACAGGGAAGGTTCCTCAACAGAAAGCCCTAAGGGGCAGCAGAATCATACCATTCCTGGCCAGGAATTGCTATAATAGACACAATACCACCACTTTAACCAAACTTTCCAAGGGAGGGATTTGCCTTAAAAAGAGCATTTTAAGACACAGCTACTCTGGTTGGACTCATAGAGAACAGTAATTATGCTTTTCCTCTGGTATAACTAAAGTGGAGAGTCATAAACTTTTGGGATGAGGAGGGAACCCCTTGGTCCTTCACTGAGAGTGTCCCACTGTATGTTACCTGCCTGTTGGGTCTGGCTGAGTAACTGCTCTCATACGAGCTGGATCTGGGGTTCTCAGTGGAGAGACAGCCTTATGTCCTCCTCATGTAAGCCAGACTAGAGGTGGAAAAAGAAAGTATCAGAAAAGAAAATGAACGTTATGGTTTCAATCTGTTTCATTTTGTTTTCATGGGAGAGTTTGGCAGATTTAATAGCCCAATAATGTACAAAAACATTTAGCTGTATATTTATAGACCCTAAAGAAATTTCTGTGTGTCAAACTAGCTCTTCTTCCCCTCCCTCCCTCCCTTCTCCCTCCCTCCCTCCCTCCCTCCCTTCTCCCCACCTGCTTCTTTCTCTCTACTCTTTTCTCATTCTCTTTTGGTTTTCCCAATTTCTTTTTTTCTATCCCATTTCCTTTAATTTCTTTTTGAAATGTCTTAGAGGTAAATGACTTAAACTATCAGACCCTTCATGTTGTTCTTTTCCAACTTGCAGCCTTATTGTTGCAATTTAAGGACAATAGTTTATTAATGTTATTTTAGTGCTAGTGAAAGTTCCTGAGCTGACACACTCCTCTGACATGTCTCTTACAGTGCATATCCTCTGTAAGACATATTGTCTCCTACTTTTGCAGTAATTGACAGCTCTGGGATGTTTTTCATAAGGAAGATTTTAAAGAATGGTATGTAAAAGTGAGGCTTAAGTCCCTCATTATCATCAAACAGATCTCAGTATGATTTTCTTATGGAAAAGGGTATTATCTGCAGTTAGATCACTTTCAGAAAGCTACTTTTTGCTTCCTTGAACAAAAAGCTCATACAGAGCACGGTCATGTTTGGCGTTCTGGTCTGCAAACATATGTTTTTGGGTCATGTCCAGCCTCTGCTCCACCCACACCCCCAGGTCCTTCTTCCCAGGGCTGCTCTCAATCTGTTCATCCCCAGACTGGATTGATACCAGGGGTTTCCCTCACCCAGGTGCAGCACCAGCATTTGGTCTTATTAAATCTCATGAGATTCCCATGGGCCCCTTCCTTGATCTTGTCCAGGTCCCTCTGGATGGCATCCCATCCCTCAGGGGTGTCAAAGGTAGCAATCAGCTTGGTGTCATCTGCAAATTTTCATACATAGAGCTTCCTAATCCCACTAATTATTGGCCTTTGAAATGATGGTAATATAAGGCTATAGAAAGTGAAAAGTGGTTCATATGTATAGCCACAGAGCAGTTTGCCTGATCTCACAAAAATAATGATATTTGATGTTGAAGCCAATGAATAAAGTATTCCAGAATGGGAATTATTATGCATCCCTATTCAAGAATTATAATTTTATGAGAAAGAGGTCATCTCTAACAAAACTACTTTCCTTCCATGGACTTACAGTTTGGTTGATGTGGTAACTACCTCGATAAAGTACATTTTTTCTTTGATAAAGTACATTTTTTCTTAGGCGTTGTTATTACATATTGAATAGCATTTACATTAAAAAGTAACACTCTTCAATGGATTAAGAGCTGACTGATCTCATGTGGCAGGTGTCAGTGGGAAGTCTTCATTTGTAGTGCAACTCTAAAGGGATGTATAGCACACCTGGTGTTAGTAAAAATTTGCATGAAGCACATGGACACAACTGCAAAGTCTTTGCTGATAAAAATTTTGGATAAAGGTTGATAGAATATTATATAAAGTTGTAAACAAGGAAAGAGTTTTAAACAATATGGATTTAAAAGCGACTGCATGCTTATATAGATTTGAATGGCGTGGCCAGAGGGGACATGACAAGGAGCAGAAGCTGAAAGCTCAGGTCAGTCAGTTGTATCTTCTCTTCAAATCTCTGAATGTTTATAAATTAGTACAGCTGTAGCTGCAATGCAGATTTTGTTACTTTCTCTGCCATTTGCAGTGGTTGTTCATTGTTGCAAATCCTCTGAGCATCATGTTTGCTCAAAGTTTGGCCTGGCAGTAGCAGAAAGAACAGGTATAAACAGTCTTTGGCATTATAATGTTCACCTATATGAGGGGTCCCACAAAAGGGCTCCACAGGAGAGGGACAGCTTTTGTCTTGCCTTCCTTATGAATGCACCTCTGGGCAGAGCAATGAGACCTGGGTATGATGGATGTGCAGTCAGTCCTGCACTCTGCTCTGCTGGACACACTCAGCTGTGCTGTTAACTAGGACGGTAAAGCACCATCCTATTCTGTGCCTCTGTGAATTATATTGTAGCTGGAAAGTGAGCATTGCAATAATTTTCTTTCCCTTGTGGACTATATATGCTTGTGTCCTAGATGCAGGCAGGAAAGGAAGAGCCAAAAGGAGAACAGGAAATTTGTAAAATAAACAACAAAGTTAATTAAGGTCTTTAAGAGGTAATAAGAGCTTCAGAGGAGAGAGCTGGAAGGAGAGGACAATATTGTTAACTTTGTCCTTTCTGTTTTTTTTTTTTTTTGGGGCAAGAGAGTTCTGCGTCAAAGCCAAGCCCATGAGTTTGCTGTATAGTCCTTGTTCCATAATAGGAGCTAAAAGGAGGAAGATTTTGCTAGCTTGTACTGCTAGGAAGCCAGAGTTCTTTCTGATTGGAACTGGTGGAGGGTGTGTGATGTGTGTGTACATTTGTGCAATGCACACCTGCCCAAGTGCTCATGCCCAGGGGAATGGAATGAAGCTGTGTCAGGGAAGGCTTAGGCTGGATATTGAGAAAATGTTCTTCACCGAGAAGTTAGTTGGGCACTGGAACAGGCTCCCCAGCGAAGCGGTCACAACACCAAGGTACATGGTGGGATTCTTTGGGTGGTCCTGTGCAGGTCCAGGAGTTGGATGCGATGGACTTGATGATCTTGAAGGTTATTTCAAACCTTAGTGATTCTCATGGGCCTGTTCCAACTCTAGATTTTCTATGATTCTGTGCTATTTAAGATTGGAACGGTAATTTATGTATCTATAATTCAGACACTGCCTCCTTGTTACGTAAAGATGTGCACTGCTTTGACGAGCTGCCGACCGCCGACCTTCCACACACCACACCACACAAGGTTGAGGGTGAAGGCACAAAATGTGTTTTTTCAACTGGGGCTCGAACTTTTATAGGGTCTTGTGGGAAGGTTCTGGAACTCGGACATAATTAGATAGGGAAGGGGGTGGAGTATGTAACCGGGCAAACTGACCAAGCAACTAGTCAGGGGCAACTCACCAAAGGCAGGAATGATGCCTAAAATCCTGGAAGGTAGGCACTCAGAGAAAACATTAATGGTGAAAGATCAATAATACCTTTATTGGGAGTTCGGAGGCCCTGGGCCTCTGCTGGGCCTGCAAAATGTGCATTGTTTCAACAAGGATCTCTGCATCCAAAAATCCCCAAAGAACTCCGCCCTTGGTAAAGTTAAAGTTTTTATACTCTTCCTAACAATTAACATTTTAGATATCCATAACCAATCATAATTTTCAATACTCTGGGTGGTCCACCCATCAGGGTCCTAGGCTATGTCCCCTGGAACACCTCAAAGGGTTCCTGGACCCTTCTATTGTTTTGACTTCAAGTTATCTTGCAGATGTCTCTGAAAAACATCATGACCTTCGGAAAGCCTGAGAATATGTGAGAAAATCACTTTAGTAACTTCTAACACCACTTAATATGTGAGCAAGAAAACCTATACTTCCAGAACTCTAAAAATCTACAAAATACATACCAAATCCTTAGGCATCAGGAAAATGAACCAACAGGGAAACAGGTTCAGGGCAAAGGCGGGAAAACTGTGAGGGGGAAGAAGACAACGTGGAGGGGAACCAGGGATGAAGCAACAAGGGATCTGCCATGTCGAGGGTCAACCTGAGGGGTGTACATAGGGAAATAACCATGAATGGGGGGTTCAGCTTTCTGTAATCAATCGTATTCTCACTGAATGATCCTTCTACGACCAATCACATGCAGGATCAAAAAGCGTCCATGAGCTACTGAAGTCCAGTTCTTTCTTTAGACTTCTGCCATAAATGTTTGGAGCTCCGCAGTCTCTGTTCTGTCCTCCATCTCTCTGTCTTTGTAAGTCCACTTTTGAAAATTCTTTTTCCATGTCTCATAGCTATCTTGTTCTCCCACACACTGTTCTCTCTGAGATGTTTTATTCTTCCTTTTGTATCTCTCAGGAGTCCTGGTCAGAGAGGTGAATGACATTTTTGTGTTTTTATTCGTGTGCCCCATTTGTTTACTCTTCATTTTGTGGAATTTTGCTAGTTTTTATTTCTCACATTACTTGTTTTATTGCATAGCCATATATATTCCAGACCAAGACTGGGGCTCAGAAATGCTGTTTTCTGTGCTGACTCAGTGCCTGCAATGATAACAGCATTAGTCGTTAGCAAAGACAAAATTTAAAGGATCAGTATAACATCTGCATGGGGCTGGGCTTATGACAGTTCTAATCAAATCTTGGTGAGTACAGCTTAGTTTTGAAGAGGAATAGAGGTAACCTAACTTTGGCTTTTGCAAGTCTTGATGGTTTAAAAAAAATTCCACTTTTAAAGTTGCTCTGGCAGAGGAGAGCTTCTCTTTTTTTGCTGGGAAATTCTGGAATCCTCTGATGGAGGAGAAACTACCACAAGGTTTCATGTGTCTAAAGACAAGACAGGGGTAAATAAGCAGGTTTGAGAGCAGTATCCTAGCTTACAAACCAACAGGAATCATGAGGCAAAAGAGATATCTGGTTAAATTTTACATGAAGTTGCTCTATGCATTGGTCAGTATTGATTCCTGGTGGGGTAAGAAAAGAAAATAAATTGGCTACTCTGAACTTTATCTATAGAAGCAATGGATAACACATACTGGCATGAGGAAACAGTGCCTGGTCTGCAGCAAAAGGGTGGCTGAATGTGTTTGACTCTTTTTACTGCTGTGTTGGCTGCCGGAGCTTCTGGAAATGGCTTTTAGAGTTGCCTTTCCATTGAGATGAGAGTGCCTCATCTGCAGCTGATAAACTGGACCATAAATTCATTAGAACAATAAAGCATAAAAAGTGTCTGATTTCATTGCTAGGCTTAATCAAATTTTGTAAAATATTGGATTTTTTATGGAGAGTCAGGAAGCAGGAGGAGAAATATAGGGCCTGCTGTCAATGCCTTCAGGAAAGTCTATTTTTTCTCAGGATTCTCAGATGTATCTTCACAAACAATTTAAGGCAGACCCGCTGTAGAAAGTCTTCAGAGACCCCTGTTAGATTATGCCACAATGATGAAGGTGTTGCCTGGACCTGGATCACATTAATCTCCTGGCTCCCCATTCCTTAGGGAGCAGTTGGCCCTTGCTGATCCTTTAGTATAATATTTATATAATTTAATGTATATCTATATATTATTATTGTTGGTATTCCAATATATCTAACAGATCTTATATTCTCATTAAACGGATTCCTTGAGCTACCTAACCCCATTATTTACAAGTGTGGAACTACATATTGATCTGGGAAAACAAAGCATAAATAAAAGTAATTTCAAAAGTGTGGCAGGAAAGAGGTGGATAGACAGTTCTCTGTGGAAGAACATTTAGCTGTGGTTGTGTTGACACTAATTGGGAGCAGGAGAAATGGCTGACAAAGGCTGGATATTTTCATAACTTTTTGAAACCTGTGTGTACGGATGAATGTTTTTCAACATTTTAGTCATATTTGACTCTTTCTGCTTGAACAAAGTCAAGGAACAGACACATAAATAGTCTTGGTCCTGGGGAAGTTTTAACATGGGAATCACACATAACACCATAAGACATAGGACAGTGTGCCTCACATTTTGTCCCTGGCACTCCTGTGGTGAGACCTCTGCGTGACTAAAGTCAGTTTATCATTGTGAGCTCTGGATTCCCTTTCCTTCTCAACATTTCAGGTTTGAGGTTTTCCTGAGTAGGAGCTGTTCTTTCTGAAAAGTTTGGGCAGCACCACAGTGTCAGCCAGGCCTTCAGAACTTCCCTTTCAACCAAGCCGAGAGTGGAATCACATTCTGTATTTTCTAAGGTTTTTGTGACTTTCATGCAGGTTTACAGACAGGAGAAAGATAAAAAGCCAGACTGTTGTTCTAGCTGAGGGGAAGGCCTAGGTCATCTATTCTGCTTTTCTCCTTGTCTGGTCAGTCCAAATAAAGTAGCTCAAAACCAGACAGTACACTGAGATTCTTGTCCATCAATGCAGTTAGGGAATAGGAGGGAGGAAGATTATTTAGGATGTGTAGAGAGACTGGGCCAGAATAATTGCTGAGGAACCATGTGCAAGTGTTGAACAAAACCCAGATCAGTCCTTGTCATTTCTGTAGCTTCCAAAATGATGTGTTTCCTTGTGATAATTTTTTACTGATCCTTTTGATTTTCAGATGTCCTGTGTCCAAATGTCCATGTGGAAGGAGATCGATTCAAACACACCAATGGAGGGACTGATGAGATCCCAGGTAAATAGACACACTTTTCTGCTGTATCTCTGGGAACTGAAATAGTATAGCTGCATGTTTCTAGTGTGATGCTCTAATTCATTACAACTTTTCTAGTTAGAATTTATTCCAACATATGTTCAGTGGTGAAGTATATTAGAAACTGTTGGGCTGCAAAAGACCTATCTTTTGACAAGCAACAAATTAATTGTAAGATTTCTTTTGATATGAACAAAATTAAAAAACCAGTGGAGCTTAGTTTAGTAGCTAAAGGAGTGCAATAAGCATTTAAACATTGGAGATCACCTTTTTTTTTTCTTACCACTCCACATTTAGTGAGTTTTAATGTTCATTTATTTGTTCTGTAATTGTTGTGGGAAATCCAAGCACAATGGATTAAGCTCTGAATAAATGCTTATATGTATAGACGGACAGACAGAAAGACAGATTTAGATGTAGATATAGATGATATAGATATAAACCAATATTTTCTGAGCAGTGGTGAAAGATGAAGAAGAAAGCCAGCTTAGTGATATTTTTGCTTTTTTTGAGGGAGTTCTATCTTTTCAGCCAGCTGAAGGACTTAATGCACCAGATATATGTGCGGACTGTGCCTGTGTTCTAGCCCCCCAAGACTGTTTGAGATGTTGGCAGAGGAAACATGCCCATCAAGGATGTATTGGGAATATCTGTGACTGACCCAAGAATATAAAGCACTACAGTGGGAGGCTGAAGGCTCTTCTGCAACTTGATTATGAGTAGAAATGGTCAGTGTTTGACAGCTTTGCTCCTTGCTTGGAGATTTTTTTATTGGTGGATTTTCACTGCCTGCACAAAATATCAGCTCCAACTGTGCTGTCTGTAGGCAGCCTATTTTGGCTGCAACCTGATGCATCTAAGCCTGTGATAATGTGGGGTGGTAACATCTTTTCTGGTCATTAGTCCCAAGTTCATAATCCCCAAACACCTCTCTGGAATTGGTCTATTGATAGGTCTTCAATTAACCTGTCCTGACCATCCTCCCGATGCTGGGCTGGGCAAACTTTAGAGCTGTTCAGCAACAGCCCTACTGATTCTGAATGAACCTTTTTGCAGTGGAAGCTACTGCTCAAAATGAGTAGAAGGATTGTGCCCCTTCTCAGATGATCGTCTTCTATGTGATTCTTTTGGAAGGAAGGGAGTTGGAAATGGCTGCCTATATCTAGTTCATGTTTATCTGAATTTTAATTCAAGGGTTGATTAATGGACTGTTTTTATCTGACTTCAAAAATATATCTTCTGTGAGCAATGTAAAGGAAAAGAATCCTATTTGAGATTTGGCACAAAAGTTTTGAGTAGGGTGAGATGTAGATGCCTATATGCAGCAATATTTATATATATATATATACACACATATATATATACACAAACTTAGGCTTTCCATAATATTTACTTATTTTTCCTTTTATCTTCAAATCCCACTTTCTTCCTATAGAGCAAGTCAATTTTCAGCATTTTAACTTAAAAGATGACTTTGCAGTCTTAGATCTGGATGTTAGTGCAGGTTGGAAGGGTTTTTTGGAAACCACCTAGTTCAACCTCCTACTCAAAGCAGGTTTTGTCTTAAAGTTGGGTCCACTCTGAAGTTAAATCATGTGGTTCAGGACCTTTTATAGTTGAGTTTTGAGTATTTCCAAAGATGAATATTCCACAGGTCCCCTGAGCAACGGTTGCAGTTTGGTCAATATCATACTGATTTAATTTTTTTGCTATAATAGGGAATTCCCTAAGTAGAATTTCATTTATTGCAACATGTCTGCTTAGGCTGATAGCTCAGGGCTGTCATTTATTTGACCTAAGGAATCTCTGTTCACTGTAAAGTGTAAAACCCATAGTATCAGTGATTTAACAACAAGATAGTTACAGTATTTGATTAAAAATGATGATTCTAACAATGCAGAGGATTTATAGAAAGCTCCTGATTGCTTCTATACGGTGAGAAAATTATTTTTTTGTGTTCCTATTCCTGGTGGTTAGGAAAATGTATGCCCCTTCCCTGGAAAGAATTGAATGAATATTTTGGGTCTGCTAAAGGGTTATTGTGCTGCTGGAGATGGGTCATACAAGACCAAAATCTGTTTCACTCCTTATGTGCTCCTTAGTTATTCTATAGCATTTTCCAAAGACTCTGGACTCCTGGGTCCAATTCCAAGAGAAAATCATTGTCTTCTTCCAGCTAAACTGGAAATTTTTTGTTGACTCAGTGTGCTGTGTTTCCTATTCCAAAAGGATGTGTTGTGCTGAAAGGCTTTTGTATTCTGCCCCAAAGTAGACTGCACTTCAGTTTTGAGGTACAGCCTGTCTGCCTCTTGCTCCCTCACACTCTGGAGAGAGGTTCAGCTCTGGGATGTCTCTGTATTCACTGATGGGCCAGCTGTTCTGCTGCTGCCCAGGTCCTCACATGCACAAGGATTTGAGGGTAGCACCTGTGCCTTGTGCTCCAGTTGGAACCAGAGCTGATCCTTGCCCAGCTGGCTCCTGTTTTTACAGCAGAAGTAAAAATAGAAGTTAAAACATAAAATGAGCTATAAAAGGACAAACTTTGTGACATGAAGGGAAACAATGATGTGACTGAGAGGTTGAAGATGCATAGGATTTCATTAAGTTAGAGGCTGAGAGTAGTGGTGAGGGTAGTGAGGGTGGCTCCATACATAATCAAATAACTGCATCAAAACCCCACATTGTGATCTGGAGGACAGCCAACACTCTAAACTGATATTTTTTCTTTTAAAAGACAGATGATTATTTTTATTTAGACAAAGAGAACTAAGTAAAGCTCCTCTATCTGGGCTTCAGCAAGCATTTGTTCAGTACTGTACTCAAAATCACTGCTAAAGTGAAAAAGAGTAGAGATTAGTAAACGTAAAATGAGAGAAACTGGCTAGCAGGGAGACAATTATGAAGTTTCTAGGAAAGGAATAACAAGTCAGAGGGCAGGCAGGGTACAGTTTTAAGTCTGATCTCTCCTGTGAGTTTCCACTCTATAGATTGCAATCAAAATATCCTTGAAGAAGGAACAGGTTGCCCCCCAAAATAGGTAGTTTTTGCAATTGACTTGGGACTATTAGTTGAAAAAGGCCTGTTATGGTAGGTATAGATCAATAACAGGAATACAAACTATAAACTC
Organism: Dendrocincla fuliginosa; assembly: GCA_035047845.1. Lineage (NCBI taxonomy): Eukaryota > Metazoa > Chordata > Aves > Passeriformes > Dendrocolaptidae > Dendrocincla > Dendrocincla fuliginosa. The sequence continues at coordinate 146,459,384 of JAWWMO010000083.1, read as the reverse complement.
ACAGTGTGGAAACCCATGATGTCTTAGCAGATGTTTGTACATCACAGTGCTGTACAGATGGGGAAAAGGCAAAGGTCATTATTGGACAAGGCGAAGTAGGGAAGAATTCATGAGACTGGACAGGGCTTTTGTTACAGCTTATCTTGAAAAGTGTGCTCAGACCTCCTTAGCTCAGGAAAGATGGATTCAGCCTTGAGGAGCTATTAGTGTGTTCCGGAGTCAGAGACAGACAATTGAAAATCTGAGTTTGGCTAATCTTGCAGTGTTCAGGTGGAAAGGGGAGATATCATTGCTTTCTGTAACTGGATCAGGGAATAGCAGGAGGGAGATCACTCAAGCTAAAGGACAAAGGCAATAATAAGAAATAGCTATCAGCTGTGTAAGAGATACATTCAAGACATTAGAAGACTTCAAACTGTCAGAGATATGAAGTACTGGGACAAGAGGTGAAGTAGTACTAATGGAGAAAAATAAACAGTGATGAGTGCTCTCAGAGCAGAGGTTTATACTCCATGACCCTCTGGTATCAAAGCATTTAAATAAAAAATCACTAGCTGTAGCATTCAGGAAGGGCTGCTGCAGTGAAATTGGATTGCATGAGGCACGAATATATAGACAGCTTTCTTCTACTACTGATACAAATTTTGGCAGTGAAGGGAAACAGTGTCTGCTTAATGGTATATAACAGGAATTCAGAATATAATATTGCTGGATGCATTAGAAATTACACAGGGAATTTTGAAAGAAAGCAAGAAATCTACTCAGAATATCAGTATAAACACTTTCTTTTCCAGAAGGTCTGAGATTTTAAAGTGATGCTTAGTGATGGTTTAAACAAAGTCCTTAGAGCATTCTTGTGGGTAGTATGTTTGTTGGGGTTTTTTTATGAGAAATGAAGACAAAGGAGGGTTTAACTCATCTGCCCCAAAGTATTCAATGAAAAGTCTCACTTATAATACTTAGTACCTCTTATTATGCTGAACTGTCACTTTCATTCCATCAGCATTTAGCAGAGGATCATGACTAGGTAGGAGAATACAATGATAACCTTTTGAACCCTGAAGATGTGCCCCTTGTGTATTTTTATGAACCATAATATCACATCAACACATGAAAGTTATTTGAAATGAATTATACTACCTGGGGTTTTAAAAGTTCACATTTGAATTATTTCTATTTTAATCTAAGCCCGCAGGACATGGGATTTGGTTGCAGAAATCTGAATGATCCCTAGAATTAAGAATGAATGGAGGTCTAGTCCTGAACATTATCTACCAGAGGAGATAATATTCCTCAAGCAGATACTGAATTCTACTGCTTTAAAGGGGACTCTGCCACAGAAGTAAAGAAAGGTCTGCAATGATTCCCAGAGAGTTCTAGGAAAATAAACCCCAGGGAGGGACAATTCCAATCTCTACATGGCATTATAATCCCACACTGGATGGTGTTAGTGGGGCAGGGGAGGCACATGAAAGCCCTGACTTTAACTGCTGAGGAGTCACACAGGCTGTGTGTATGAATGTGGTAGTTTAGTTTTCTTGGTTTTGGTCTGGGCCTTCCTTGGTAGCAAGATCATAACTAAGGAAGTATTCCACACTGTTCCTTCACATAATCAGGGGTATATAAAGACAGGAGGAAGGTTTCCTCCCTTTTTTGCTTTTGCTCTCTTCTCTCTCCCGTTCGTGTGCTTGGAGGACATCAGCTCTCTGTGCCAGCCTAGCCCTTATCTCTGTGAGCTGAGGCCTCTTGGAGCAGCTGCTGTCCCAGCCGTATGGAGGGGAAGGACCTGCTTTCTCTTA
>JAWWMO010000083.1:146435903-146457485 GCA_035047845.1 Dendrocincla fuliginosa | reverse complement strand
GCTTTTCCCTGAGTTTACAAGTGTGTGTATTTGTTTTCTTTGGTTTTACCCATTTTTGTCCCATTTCCCTTTCCCCTTTCCCTCTTTTCCCTTTTGGGGTTGCCCTGGGATTTGTTCTGTAGATTCATAGTGTTTGATTGTATATAATTGTATAGATGTGAATATATATATATACTTTTACTAAAATTGTCTTTTTGGGTACTTTTTTTTCCCTTCTCTCTTGGGAAGGGGGGGAATCTGTGTGGCCAGCAGTTGGGCTTGGCAGGGAGCCAACCCAAACCTCCACAATGAACAACAGCAGAAATTGCGTTATGGGTTGTACCACAGATTGACCTCAGCCTCCAACCCTCTTCCCCACCTCTGAAACCTCTGCGTGCAAATGAGCAAAATGCCAACACGTTTATGACCTCTGTGTTTTCCTGTAACTCTATAAAGAGTGTTGGGACATTTTGCGATGAAGGCACTGGTTGTAAAACTAGTCCCCTACAATTACAGACTGTGATGGCTGTGTTTGACTGCCAGTGTGTCTCCAGTGTCCTGTGGTTTGCAGCACAGGGTTCACATTCCAGAAGATGCCAGTGACTCAGTAGCTAATTACAATATCCTTGGGACTATTTATATTTGCTCACTAAAACACATGGTAGTGTGAGAAAATTGGAGTGTCCAGGCTGCTAAACCTGCAGAATGAGCATATCAGACCAATGTCCTTCTAGGGAAAAAATAAAAAGTATATCTGTAGTGCCCTTGTGACAGTTTGCTCTGCCTTTGCACTTGGCAGTCACCATGGGAGGCCCCTGAGAGGCCAATGGATAGTCCATGAATAGCTGCAGAGATTTGTAGCAGGTCACTGTCTTTGGACAGTATATGCATGGACACAGTGGTCCCCAGCAAAGGCTGCACATGTGCAGTGATGGTGGAGCTGGCTATTTGTGCAGGGACCAGCCACTCTCCTCTCCATCCCTGGAGTTATAGAGGCGGGACTGGAAGCAGATGTGACATTTATGGGACGTGGGGCAGAAGGATAAAACTTTACTGTGCCATGGCATAGTCAAATGATCTGGTGTTTTTCAGTGACCTATCACTAGGCAATAACAATGGGATAGGACTCAGGGCTTCTTATTTCCTCCTCCCCCAAGATGATTTGAAACTGGGCTGAGCTGAATTTGAAACTGGGTTCCCGAGATGTAGATATCTGCTACAGCTGCTGTATCTTGTGAGAAGCAAATAGGGAAAGCAACAGCTGACGTGTACCTGCAGTTGCAAGAGCTGTTGAGCCTCCTGTGTGCTGAAGAAAATGGCTGGACTTGTGCTCTGAGGTGGATTTGTCCTCTGGGAGGGTAGATGTGATACCTGCAGTGCAGGTGGCCATTTTTTGGCTTGTCTTTTAGGATCCTGCCTAAAAGTGTTATGAAGAGCAGCTGAGGGATTTTTCAGCATGGAGAAAAGGTGGCTCAGGAGGGACCTTATTACCCTCTACAACTATCTGAAAGAAGGTTGTAGTGAGATGGGTGTCAGTCTCTCATTCCACGTAACAAGTGACAGGACCAGAGGAAATGGGCCTCAATTATGCAAGGGAAAGTTTTGTTTGGATTTTAGGGAAAGTGTCTTCACTGAAAGGATGGTCAAGCATTGGAACAGGCTGCCCAGGGAACTGGTAGAATCACCATCCTTGGAAGGATTTTAAAGACCTGTAGATGTGGCACCTGGGGACATGGTTCAGTGGTGAATGTGACAGTGTTAGGGTAATGTTTGGACTTGATGATCTTAGAGATATTTTCCAGCCTTAAGGATTCTGTGATTCTATGATTCTATTGTGCAATAGTTAGTCTTAATAGTTTAACTTAGGTCCCTGTACTTAAAAGGTCTTTGAAGTTTTTCAGAGATTGACAAATGGTTCACTTGTGTTCAAGGGCATGTTAATACCCAGTAACTCCAAGAAAACCAGTTCAAACAGGCAAATAATTACCAATAAGTGGTCTCTGACTTCTAAGTGTAGCCACTGCATCCTGTGGGCTGGCTCTAACATGTGCATTAGATGTGCACTGGGGCATACCCAGTGTCCAGATTCCCCAGCTATCCAGCATGGCGATCTTGGTTTCTTTTGAGCGTGTGTGCCAAGGAATTTCCTTCTTATGGAAACTACAGAATTGGGAAGTGAAAATGTACAGTCATCCCAACAGGATGTCACCAAAATGTGCATCTGGATTAGGAGCCTGGAAATACTAGAGCATCCTGCAAAGTGTGCATAACCATGCTGTCACCAACAGAGCTGGGGTGAGTTCTTTGAACTAAAAGAATGTGTTTTAAGAGAACTTTTTCTTAACATGGTCAGAGATGTAGCTATTACTCAAGATCATGGATCTCAGTGGACTTCTGGCATTGTGAATGACCCAACATCCTAGGCATCGGGTCTGGGCTGGAGCAGGCAATCTGGCTGAGCTCCTCAAAGACAGCAGGAAATACAGAAGAATGAATGCTGGAATTGCTTCAATATGTGCTACTGCAGGAAGTAAACTGGTAACAGTTGAGCAGTCCCTGTGAAAGTCTTTTCCTTGTCCAAGTCCCAGCAGTGACAAATTCTGACTTCTGCATTCACACAAAAGGTTTAACAGGGGTTAACCATGCCCAGGAATGTGCACATGAATTATTCATCTCTACCTGCATATTAAACAAAATAAAAATAAATCTGTCCCTAAAGGCCATTTTTTTTGTTTAAACTAATAGTATTTGCTTTCTCCCTAAAGTTAAACAAGCCAGGTCCTTTTTTTATTCCTGTACATTTGAGGTTGATGAAAAAGAAATAAATTAAATTTTGACTGTTCATAGCCCAAGAAGCAACCAGTTTTTTGGCTATAAAAAGACTAATAGATTGTCCAACCATGAGATACTTTCAGACATTTCTTAATCCAAATATTTTAGATTAATTCTGCTTCAGAAACCATCCCATGGACTTTTCATCAATGCAAGATTTTTGTTCGTGATGCATACATGATGGGAAGAAGACATCTATAGAATCTTAATAAACTGCTCCTAGTGCTTGGAGTTAAATTGGTCTATAGGATATGAATGCTCTCTGATCAAGGCAGTGGCCAGGTTTTGGGGTATTGGTAGGTCTAATCTGTGTTGTACTGTTCAACTGACATAAGCAACCACTGCAGTTTCTTAAAGAGCTCTCTGTTTGTGATTTCCTATCAGGCCTTGTTTGTCATACCTGAAATTAATGGAAATATTTTTACTTTCATGAATAGCTTATTGGTGGATTTTTCCTATAGCCCAAACAGCATGACAAGGAGAATCTAGCAGGTCTTAGTAGGAAGTTTTTCCTTAAATATCTTTTCTTACCCTAAAAATCATACTAGTTTCTTGTACAAGCTAGAAGTAAGAATTGTTGCTAGTTACACTGAATTCATCAGTCCTGACACTCTGGCCTCCTAAACACTTACCTGCTGTCATTTGTCGTGACCATATGTGTACAGTCCTCTGGGGTGGCAGATATGCCATTTTATGGCTTTCTGGAGAAACACAGAACGCCTTGACACCTGAGGAACTCAAAAGCAGCCTTCAAATAAAGGGACTAATTAAACCCAGAACCTAATACAAATAGTCCTGGTGAAATTGGCTGGTGCAAGCCTATCTGGCATACAAGGACATCAAAGGAATAATGAACTCCTGTTTAATCTTGTAAATCACTGGAGCAGTAAAGGAGCTGAAAGAGGGCCTATGGCACCAAGCCAAGTGTCCATCACTGAGAAAATGGGAGATGACTTCAATACAAAAAAAGCCTTCAGTAATGAGGTAAAGAGCTCAGTGTCAAAACCAGCTTTCAGTGTCGTTCAATATGCCACTTGCAGCTGCTCAAAAACTGGGAGGTAAAGGGTAAAAGAGAATGAAGGGACTGATATAGATAAATAGAACAATGCATCACATAAAGTGGTGTGTTATTAGCATGAGATCAGGTGTTGAAAGGTACTGCCTGAGACACGTGAATTTATTTCCTGTTTTTACAACGGGCTGGGGATAGATTACAGCAGCCTTTACACCAGGTGGGATGGCTAGAAATGCGTATTCACTTACTAGCTTCCATTTTTTTCTTCTCTCTCATGCTCTGTCTTTGGCCTTGTTTTCTTACTGGTTTATACGTGTTTTATCTTTCCTGAAGTGTCACCTTGTCTTTCCTGTGCAAGGGTAGTAAGTGCTATGTTTGTTCCCTCTGTTTTCAGCTGAGACTTTAGACTGATGTTTCTGAAACAGTGACCCCATATTTCAGGCCAGTGACTGCCTGCTCATCTGCCTCAGTGCCTCTGGAAGCTTGCTCTTTTTTGAAGTATAACTTCATTATATGCCTCAAAAAAGGCTTCTGCTCCTCATAATCCCAAATTTTCGGTGGTGTTCAAACTGAGATCAAGCTCTTTTTGTGGTCTCTGTGAGACTTGTGCCTTGCTCCTTTGCTGCATACAAGGACAAGTAAAAATAGTGTCTTCCAGTGTTGTGATGCACAGGAAGCAAACCAAGATCAGTAAAACAAGAGCCTGAGTGGTGGCATCATGTACCACTGGTAAATCATATGTATACTTTTTATAAAATTGACGCTGTGTAAAATGTGCTCTAAACCACCTTATTGAGTATGTCCTAGAAGATAATAGGCTTGCTGGAAGATATCTTCTTCATGTTGGTGTAAGGCCTATTCCATGTTCTTAAGCAAGGGCTAATTATTCACCTAAGGAGAGCTCTTGAGTGCTGTCCTTACTGAAATCTGGGAATCTGGTCAGGTCAGCCATGAAGTGCTGCTTAAATCCCAGCTGTAACATCAGTGGAAACAAAGGGTAATTGGTTAATGGCAAGAACCTCTTTAAAACACTCTTGAGGCCTTTAATCTATAGGATTTGGAAAGTTTTATAGTTTCAAAATTCCCCTGCAAGCTTCTTGTAAAATGTGGATAACTAATTTTTTTAATGGCCTGTGCAACCCCTTTAGCCATCACTTCATGCAGGGCTTGTGGGCAGCCGATACGTCTCTGGTTTATTCCTCCAGAGATTCAGTCCTTAATGCTTTGGTTATGTCAGATAACCACTGCTGGTTGATGATGCTGAATCAAACTGCATCATCACTGAATGATGAAAGCATCGGTGTGCATTTCACTCCCTCCAAAATACTACTTCCTGTTGCCAAGGGGAACAATGGTTGAGGCAGTGATTTACTGATAAGGATGTGGGAAATTTTGTTGTGGTGGAAGAGCCCTGGAGATGGAGACTTAAAAATATTCCTAAAATCTGATATTCTGTCAGCTGTTGACAGGATTTCCTTTCCTGTGGAGGAAGAATTGTCAGGAACAGCAAAAATACTGTAGCAGATGATGGCTACTATAACAATAACAGCAACAGATGCTGGGTGAAGTAGTAGGTCTCTCCTTTAGGATTTGGACACTTTTACTTCCAGCCCATCCCTGAATTGAGACACATCTTGCCTGTCCAGAAATAGCTGTTTTCAGCCTAGAGCACTGTGGAAGATAAGAATGCCAAATGTTTAGATGCAGTAGAAGAAAAATAACCCTTATCTACACTCTGGCTTCACATGACTAATCATCAGACATACCTCATTAAATACAAATACACCACGCAACTTTAGAATATGGCACGATAACATATTTTTTTCTCTTATTTTTAGAGTATATGTTAGCGCAGAAAATAACTAAGATAGGTAAATAAAACGAGGGCTCTTTATAGTGGTGATAACCTTGCAGACTGTACTGGAGGAATTAGAAGCGACACTGAGGATCTAGTGAGCATGCAGGCTCTTCCTTGTGGGCACAGGCAGTTCATGGAAGCTTAACTTTTGAGACTGCAGAAATGTTAGGCAAGAAAATTGGCAAGATCATGTATTTTCTGAAAGACTCCCAAGTGATATGGTTTTCACAGAATTTATACACTGCCCTGGTCTACATTAAAGTTTATTGCCATTGACTGTCCTCCTGTAAAAGTGAAATATGCTATTTTTTCACAGACTATAGAGACTGCTGTTTTCAGAAGTCTCAGAGAACCAATAGATGATGACAGTCTCCCTAATCTTGGCTATTGATGATCCCTCATCAATGCACTGACAAGGATGATAATTCAGCTGAGAGTTTGAGCAAGACCAGAGTAAGGAGCATTTATTGCAAAAGCTGCTTCTTATTAGTGCTTGTGGCTGGCAGTCTTCATAAGAAATATATTCCAGACACCACACTTGAGGCTCTGATGTCCAGTGTCTTTCCTGATTCCTTTCTCACCTACTTTTCACGTTCCCCTCCACGTTGTTGTCTCACCAAAAACTTTTGCCCAATGGTTTCCTCTGTGGGTGTTATCTTGGGATCCTTGGGGATGCAAAGCAGGAAACTTTCCTCAGAAAGTATCTTTGGGCAAAATAAGAAGTCTCTGGCTCTGTCCTACTTTGAGAAGTCTTTCCAAATGTGCTCACTGCTGCGTTTTCTGGATATTAAATCTTACATTTGTTGCTCTGTTTTTCTGGGGTTGGGTTCTGTTTTAATTTTGTGGGGTTTTGCCCCTTAACACAGGAGAGTCAGGAAAATCTCAACATGCACAACAGCTGCCACCATGCTGCCCATATCAGATCCTTAATGGAGCCAGACAGAAATCCAGCTAATACTCAGAGCAACCAAGCATGGCCCCTTTATTCTGATCTTCAGATAATTATCTTGCAACAAAGGTTGTAGGACCACGGGACGAGTACAGAGCTCTTTGATCATCTTTTGGCCATACTTTAGGGTGTTGGGTTCGGTGTGGACATCTGGTCTGTAAAAGAGAATCTGGCTGCATATTACAGTTTGATGATGTATAAATTGTCCAGTGCCAAGTTTTGCCATCTTCTCCCTGTATCAGGAAGATCTGGGTGTTTTTTCTGATTCTGGAAAACAGGCTGCTTCCTGTAAAAGGGTTATTACTTGCAGGTAGTGAGACATTCGGCTGATTTGATCAGCAGAGCACTGCATAAGAAATTAGTTTTCTAGCCAAGTATGCTGTTACAAATCTGAGCTTCTCTTTCAGCTCACTATTTTAGTTTTAATATGAACTAGGGTCCACTGCTTTTCAGGAGATGTAATCATGTTAGAATGTTTCAGTGGCCCCATATTGTTTTAGAAGCTCTAATGAAGTAGGAGGCTTATGATCAAAGAGCATCTTATTAAATACCATATTTATGGCATTACTGATTAAACAGTTTATAAGCCAATTGGGAAACCACACCTGCCTTGCTGCACAAACCTTTTAAATCAAAGCAACTGAGAACAGGAAAGTCCTACCCTTTCTCCCTGTGCTTGAGCATAGTGCAGTAGAAAACAGTACCTTTGTCCATGATAATTTAGGCAGGTCTGTTCTCTCCCATTCACTTGTAGAGAGGACTAGGAAGTTATGTGTAGGATCTCATTTTCTGTACGTCATTGACAATGTGCTGCTTCCTTGGTGATAGAAAAACCAAAAACCAGCCCATATTTCTCCTGTATGTCCAGTACAGACATGCTGTATGACACATTAAACTGTTTAGGGAAAGTCCTCAGTAAGCAGTTTTCACTGTACTGTTGGTGGACTAACACAGCCAGGGGAAATATCCTGTTCAAGTGTTGCAGAAATGATCGAAGCATTGCTTACTTTTTCATTAGTACTGGGAAATTCTTGAAATTCTTGAATTTCAAGATTCAAGAATTAAAATTAAAGCTTCATGCTGTCTCCCTCAAAATCCCAGTTCCAATCCTAAAGTCAAGGGAACATATTCCACCCACAGTGCTTCCAGGCACATGAAGTAAACAAAATTATAGTAGTAATATTACTACTAACAGTAGTAGGACTAGTAGTAGTGGTAATAGTAATAATATACTTTCTTGTCCTTCACCTGAAGTAATCTTAGAGGTTACTATACATCACACATTCATTTGGAGGTTTGCCTACCTGTTTTCTTTCCAGTTCCACCTGGGCAATCTTCCTTAACTACTTTCTCAGCTCAAAACCCCAATATTTTGGGTTTCTTTTTTTCTTCTCCAGAAGAGATTTTGAAAATCATAGCTGATTAATCAAGCTGACAGCTGAATTTAAAAACCTGCAACTTTTATTCAATCCTAATGGCAATTGAGACAAAGTAAATGTAAGTCATATGTAATGAGTTAACAGTTTTTGTCCTCTTGTGCTTCATTCACTGCACAAAATATGGAGCATTCCTTATAAGCAGAATACATCTCTCACAACTTCAGTACTCTGATAATTCCTGTCTATATGAGCTCCCTTTCTGCTGAATGGAAGGAGTTAGGCACTGCCAAAGAGGGATTCAGCTTGTCCTTAGATCAGTCTGAGGCAGATGTGATGAGTTGTCTTCTTAAAGACTCCTGTAATTCTCTGCTGACCCAACAGGGAACTGAGGCAACCTACATACATCAGGTGTCTCCTTTTCAGACAGCTAAAATTAGGTGAGATGCATCTCATCCTTTGCATAGTTCTTAACTTTTTAGTGTATGGCCCAATGACAATTTTTCTGTAATGCTACTGAAATCCTTCAGCAACCAAAGTGTCCATTACCTCCAAGGGCTTTGATTTACAATGGAGTATTCAGGAGGGGAGGTTGTCTCACCAGCTGTAGACCTTCAATGAGGTTTTGCTCGTAACTGAAGCATCCTAAGCTTTCTTGATGTCAAGGAAGAGAAACATATGTTTTTGATATCTGTTTCAGTATGAGATTGATCTTTCCCTAGAAGCACCTGTATTTGGTTATCTGTGCCAAACTGAATGAGAGTCTGTTATTATCCTGTCTAGAGAGTTGACATGTAGCCAGATGAACCCCTTGTGAAATGCTCTGTGACCAAAGAATCGCAGAATGATTTGGTTTGAAGGGGACCTCAAAAATCATCTAGTACCAATTGCCCTGCCATGGGCGGTAACGCCTTCCACTAGACCAGGTTGCCCAAAGCCTTGTTCTCTCTCTGAGGATAGTGGAGGCAATATCTGAATTTGACACAGAAAAAATTAATAAGGTAATTGAAAAAAAATCCATCCACTGGGTTTTGGTGTGGACTCTAAAACATGTAAAGACATCTTTCCCATGGACCTACATGACATTTTTCAAAGGATAACCCTCATCCACCACTTAATGAAAAAATATACCGAGAAATTCTCAATTTGCCAATCCATGATTTACTTGTGTGCTTTATCCAATCCTGAATGTAAATGAGATTAGGTTGTGAGCATGACTTATTTTCATTACAGCAAGTTCTGTTTGCAAAACAGTTTTAGTAACCCTACTTATGTTTCATAGTGTTATTTAGGATTTTGAAACTATATTTTGATAGGAAATCTCGGGGGGGGGGCGGCGAGGAAAGAAGAGATTAATTGAATCTGACTCTTAACTCATTTCCATTGAAAAAGCGTATTAGTGTGCATGCCTTTGGAGTTGTTCATGGTGTGTGAACCTTTGCTTGAGTTACCAGGGAAAATAGTAGCAACTCTGGGTCTGAGCTAATGATGGGAAAGCTCAGCAAGACAGTCTTGTCTCACTGTATCTTGCACTTGTGTATTTTTAGCAATGGACATTCTCAAGCTCTGTGAGATGAGCAATACTTCACAGCTTGAGGTTTCTGGTGACCTGACATAATGATGTCACTTGGGCAGCATTTCAACTTTCACCAGCCAGAGCTTGTCTCCTGTAAATGGTTAACAATTTCCCTTCCCAGTCAGTGTGGTCTCTTCCTCCCAGCTACACTCAATTACTTTCCTCACATTCCTGTGGTTGGTGTAGATGAGGGATATGTCCTGCATGGTGGAATGAGCTATAGAAGGTTTAATATGGACAAGTCATACTGTGTTTTGTGATAGCCAGGAGGGAGCTCTCATGTTCTGGTAGGGTCTATTTACCATGATTTATAGCTGCAGTTGTGGCTGGTTGCAGTATGTCAGAAAGGTGTATCACTGGAGTTGCTGCAGAGGTGATTATGAGGTGGAGCCACGAGGCCCTGGAGCATCTTAACTGCTTTATTTGCCCTCCTGAATGTCCAGTAATAGCTGAAAATAGAGTGGACAGGAGGGAAAAGCTGTTGACAGCCAGGAAAGTTACTGTAATACTAAAGGCCTCAACTTGGCACCAGGCAACCATTTCTCTTTGCAAACAATTAAGATTATATTTCCCCAGAGAGAGTTATTTTTTCAGAAAAAGGTCCAGAAAATGAAGGAAGCATTATGTTTTATTTGCTGTCTGCTATCTTGATTTGCCTAGGGACTGGCCCACACAGGTTTTTGCACCTATTTATTCATATTAATGTGAAGAATTATATCATTAGGTGGGTACCTTTTCGTGTTGCAGCTGTTTTCAACTTCTGCAGTGCCTTTCAGCCTGAAAGGCTCATGAGAGCAACTAAGAAATCCAAGACTTGTTGAGCCTAAGTTCATCACACAAAAATATTTATCCTAGAAAATTTTTAAGAGGTCACTAACTGAGCAAAGTTAAAAGTACTGCCATATTTTAAAACCAGTTTATCAAAATAATCTACTCTTATGTCACCTCCAGGTTTGTCTGCTGGAATTACAAAGACAAGAGTTAATATGTGTAATTTTGCATGTGTGAGTGGAATAAGAGTTTGGAATAGCCCAAATAAAAGAAAAACACAGCTTCTCTGCTCAGTTGCTCACAATCTGCCTTTTAGAGTGCCTGTAATTCCACAGTGTGTTTGGTTCTGGGAGTGGCTGTTAGTTTGGGTTTGCATCCTGTAGAGCCAGTTTGGTGCTAAAAGCAGGATGTTTGCATCCATAAAGTACTGCACCTTCAGAACCTGGATGCATTCCTGATCATGGTACCATTGCACCCCCAGTATCCCTCTCAGGGTTTTGCAGATGAGACTTCATGTCACAGAACCATGGGTTTGTTGTGCCTGGGACCATATTGATGCAGAGACTCACTTGTGCCATTTATGATTGAGATAATAGTAGCTTGTTAAAACAAAGTCAGAAGCTTTAGACAAATATCTTCAGTCAAGGTTAGTAGCTCATGAAAATGACAAGGTGATTGGACTAAGTTGCATTAAAATGATATGAAAAGTGTAGGTAGTCAAATTTCTAGGACAAGTGGTTTTCATTAAAGACACGGACCTATTAGAGTGGATCCAGAGGAGGTCCATGGAAATGATGAGAGGGTTGGAACACTTCTGCTATAAAGAAATTCTGAGCTGGGGATGCGTAGCCTGGAGAAGTGAAGGCTCGAGGGGGACCTTCTCATGGCCTTTCAGTACATAAAAGGGTCTTGTGAGAAAGACACAGAGAGAGAGAGAGAGAGAGAGAGAGAGAGACCTTTTATCAAGCTCTGTAGTGACAGGACAAGGGGCTACAGTTTTAAACTGAAAGAAGGTAGATATATATTGGAGGTAAAGAATTAATTTTTACAATGAGGCTGGTGAGACACTGGACCAGGTTGCCCAGAGAAGCCATGGATGACCCATCCCTGGAAGTGTTCAAGGCCAGGCTGAATGGGGTTTAAAGCAACCTGGTCTAGTGGGAGGTGTCCCTGCCCATGGCAGGGGGATTGAAACTGAGTGGTCTTTGAAGGTCCCTTCCCACCCAAAACATTCTGTACTTCTATGATTCTACGAATAAGTGTTTCAGTTTGCACCTGTACATTTTTCTGCATGAAGGTTAATGAATTACACAGCATTTTCAGGATGTTGTGGCAATGCAAACATTAACTACTGATTTCTGAAGAACTCTCTCCAGGACCTGTGGCAGCTTGAATTTATGCTTGGTTTTGAGTTTTTGGACTAAGCAGATTAGACCATGACAGAATTTTGTTCTGTTTTTTCCCAACAAGAGCAAGGCTAATTTCTGAAGTGCTGTTTGTGGGCTAAGATAACTGTCTAAATAAAGCTGAAGGCATGTCCCACTGCCTAATCAATGTCTTGTATTTATACTTCTGTTATGAACAGGATTTGACCTGATGGATTCGTTCAGCGTGAAGCAGATTTTTGGAATGAAAGAAAATGGAATTCAGAGTGCTTATGTACGACTTGGAAGCTTTCCTGTTGTTCAGAAAACTGAGTGAGTAGCCTTTTTTTACTTTATTTTCATTTGCACCTCTGCTTTACATTATTTGATTCCTCAAGGTTAACCTTGTAGTAGTTATCTGGTACCTACACGTATATTGCTGCTTTGAGCAGCTCTTTCACTTCTACTGGCACAAAATATACACAATGTGATCAAGACCCTCTGCATCAACTCTAGGCTCCACCCTGGTAGAGTACGAGCTGAGTTTGCTGTATCTCAGTGGTTCTGAGGACCAGTATCAAGAAATTCACAAAAGAATTCAGGGCTTAATAAATAGTTTCTGAAAGGAATTTTTGGTAGCACTCCCATTGGGAGTGCTAAACACAGACCAGTTCCTGGTAGATGTTGTTACCAGTTAGCTAATATGATTTTTGGCCTTGTAAAAGAATGAGCAATTTTTAATCCTGTGTCAACATGGATTCAGTCCTCAGAGCCTTTTATGATCTAAGGCTGACAGCTGTGTCGTAGACTATCACAACAGTTTCTCTTTGGGTTGTCACTTGAGCCCTACTAGCATTAATCTTGAAAAGAGTGAGTGCATAATTTCACTGAGTAGCCATGAGCCATGGATTGAATTGTCATCATTAACATTTTTGCAGTAAATTTCTCTGTGCTGGTTTGAACTTTAGCTTAAAAAATCGATAGTAATTCTTTTCCTTCTTATGGATGAGGAATGTTATTTTTTATGCCGTTTTTAGCTTTTTTTACTCAGCTCACCACATCTTAGAGATTGTCCTGGGACTTATATTTTCTTGGTATCATAGTACTTTTTCTTCATTCTGGAGCCAAGCTTGATTGATTTGCCCTTTCCCCCTCCCTCTCTTTCTCCATATAAACACAGAGTTTAAAAAGAAAAAAGAAAATGTAAAAAATATTATATGCTGAAAGGAAAACTGTTTGTTTCTAAGTCCATAAATTATATTAAGTCTAAGGGTAAGTAAACTCATGATCTGTGATCTGATTCAACCCAGCCAACTAAAGACATCTTGGTCTTAGTATATACATAACTGGTCTGGGTGTAGATAGGAATAAACCTATTTCATTTGTCTCACAGCAATCTCTTGGTTCTATGACAAATAGGACTAGTGCAATCCTTGGAGCATAAGCAGGAACTGTCAAGTATGAGTTGATAACCTTCACATCAGGTGACTCGGTCACCACTGCTGTGATGTGATGTCCAGTCCTAGTTTCAATAATTTAGATAGAAATGATGTGAATAAAAGTTTGAAGAGCTGTGAAGCAAGTCTAATAGTGAGAAATTCAAGAAGTGCAGTGTAGACTGGTAAAAATAAGAAGCTGCTAACAACTAAAATGATGGTTCTCTGTAAGAACTTCTGGGAAATCAAAGTTTAGTAAAGGGTCTTTGGCTTAGGATAATGGAAGGGTGAAAGTCAGTGGCTACTTGTTAATGGCATCAAAACCCAGCAGGGAAGAAAGGCACACCTTTCATGATGAATGAAATTAACCGCTGAAAAAAGTTATCAGAGATTACAGAGAGTTGTCCATTTGAATTCCTTTTTCAAATTAAGGGTTGAGGCACTTTGTTGTTGCTGTTTTTGTTGTTGTTTTTGTTGTTGTTTTCCCAGAAAGACTGAGGGAGTGAAGCCAGACCAACCAGCTATGACGGCTTTCTGTCTGCTCAGATTACACCCCTTTATTTGTTGTTGCTGTTGTCTTTAAAACAAGTAGGATATTTTATTGTCCAGGACAATTAGAAGTAAAACATCCTTAATTAGTAGATTGAAATGACTAAGCTTCCTTTTGAATGATTCTGAAACATGGAATTAAAGGAGGACTTTTATATTCTCAGCCTTTTGTATTGTGACTTCCACACTCCTGTGATTTGGGAATGAACCCAAATGGATATAACACCATGGAAGGTGTTTGCGTATTTGCTACATTTTAGTCTTTGTATGCCAGGACTCTAAGATACTGCATATAGGGTCATTGCTCACAGAAAATAAAATCTTATAAAGCTGCACAAAACCGATAACTGTAATAATAAACCAAACAAAAACATCTGTCCTGTCTTGCAGATAACCTCAAGCAATGTTTAGCAACATCTCATAATTAGATGCAAAATCATTAAATGAGTAATATATGTAATTCAGTTTATTATCTGCTTAAAGGATTTGTATCCTTTTATGTAAGCAATAGTACTTTTACAAAGTGCCAGCTTAGCTGTCTGGGAAATGTGCCTACTCATCTTCTGATCTGTAACCTACAACTACAAACTTTCTTTCTCTTTGTGGTGAGGCATCATCTGTGAGCAGGCAAACACAGCAGACAGGAGCTTGGATGCAGTCAATGATCTGACCACTGAGGCACTCACAGGTCTCTGTAGCTGGCTGAAGGATGGTCCTGAAATCTGGCTGGTGATTCTGCCCGCTCCTCGTGTAACTGGGGCTCTCCTACTGTTTATTCACAGCTCCTCAGTGGATCTGCTGGCCAAAACTGTGCCCCAGATTTATGGGTTTCAGTGCTCAGACTTGTTTCTCATTACTGTTTTCTTGTCTAATGGCAAGAGTTTGGCTCACTGTCTCATTCTGTCTTCCATTTGTATCTCTTAATCCTAACTCCAGGGCCTTCCTCCTGGCCGTGTCCATCCCTCAGTTTTCTCTTGCATGGTCTGGTTCAACCCTGACTTGATCTTGGCTACCACCTCACAGAACTATCTGATGCTTGGTCAAGCTTCTAGTAATGATCTCTTTGCTCTTTATATTGCTCTTCCCTGGTTTCTGAGTCTTGAATTTTTTGGACATGTACACCTCAGTGTGCTTTTCTGGGAACTCTGTCTCCTGACAACAGCTTTGACTTCAGTCACCCGCTTTAGGTTTCTTCAAGAGCTCTTGCCCTGTTCTCATCATTTGTCTCCTTCCCCAAGGAGAAATTGTACAAAAAGCTACCAAAACCTCCTGCACGGAACATGAAACCTATTGAAATAATCCTTGTTCCTTATTTCTTCCCAAACATATATTTCATATGACAAACAGCAGGGACAACTAAGATTGTTCAGCTTAGAGGAGAAAAGGCTCAGGGAAGGAGGATCTTATCCATGTATTTAGATACCTGATGGGGAAGAAGCAAAGAAGATGGGGCCAGAATCTCTTTAGTCATATTCATCTACAGGGCAAGAAGGAATGGGAACAAATTAAATCCATGAAATCTAAACACAAGAAAAATCTTCTTTAGGCTAGATGACTTCAAGAGGTCCCTCATTGTTTCCTATTTCTGACAAGGCAAAGGAGATTAAGCATGACTGAAGTGGAATGACTGAAGGCTTTTTTGGTCCTTTAGAGAGTAAAGGGCTGAAGGGAGAATGGAGAGACATAGGAAAGATTGCATCAAAGAGAGCAGGAGTTGTTCACAAGGCTCCTTGTGGAAAAGGGTTGTTTGGGGAAAAAACAAACTACAGTAAGTGAGATTTAGAATAGATTTTTTTTTTGGCAGTACATAGCGCGGTGAAAGACATAAAGTACCTGGAGACATTGTATCTGTTCCTTCTCTAAGCTTTCTGAAGTAGAAACAAACAAAAAAAATTCTACCAAGGACATATGGGTAAGGTTGATTCTGTGTTGTGAAAATCCCTCTTGTTATTAAATTTTTTTCTCTGTAGAAGTTGTAATTCACCTAGCCTTGTAGTTGAGTTAATTGACTCTTAGACTAATCTGCAGCAGTGGAGTGGTTTTTGTTTTTTGTTTTGGGTTTTTATAAGGGCCTTTTCTGCAATCTATCCTGTTGTCAGAATTACAGACCAAGGAGCTGACAGAGTGCTCCCTGTAGGTACCAGGCATCCAGCAAAGCTCCATAATATGGATCATCAGTTCAATTCAGCCTTGTGTGCAAGAAGAAAATAAAACATTTCTGGGGACAATTCCTGCCCTTGGATCCCTAAGGAAGCTGAACTTCTAGATGGAGATCACTTTTTAGTGAGGAAATAAGTGAATACTCTTAAACAAAGTTTTTATTCTATATGTAGCAATGCATCTCTGTAAAAGAAGAAGGGACCAACGACTTCAGAAACAGTTTTTGTCACATCTTCAGAGCAATGAGATTGTCTTTAGATTTGCTTTTGGCATGAAACCTTTCTCTGTTGGGAACTTGCAGCCAGCTCCTTGGCTGCTTTAAAAATCAGTTGAGGGTGACAGATAATAGGTCATTATAGCTTTCTGTCAGTTTAAAACTACCTGATGGGCTGTTTGTCAGCCTTGTGTGATGAGGTGTGGCCAGACGCACAGGAATATTTAGGTACCCAACTCCCAGTTATTTCTGGGACCACTAAGCATTAAGCATCTGAAAACCCTTTTTTTTTAAATTAAGTTTGCATAATGGTATTCCTGTTCCCAGCTCAGAGGTATCCAGAATCATAAAATCATTAAGGTTGGAAAAGACCCATAAGATCATTAGCCTAGCTGTTATCCTACACTGCTAAACCACATTCACAAAATGCCACATTTTTTTTTGAGTATTTTCAGGGATGGTGAATCCATCACTTCCCTGGGCATCCTGTTCCAATACCTGACCACCATTTTGGTAAAAAAAATTTCCTAATATCTAGTCTAAGGCTCTTTCCAGATCCTACTTCTGTTCACCTCTGGATACTCCTGGCCCTTCTTGTAGATGGACATCACATTTGTTAACCTCCTGCCAACTCTGGGACCACCTTGGTTAAGATAACTAGTACCAAGAAATAAGACAGCCTTGTCTGCACTCCTAAGGGAACGATTTTGTAGAGGATCTAGTGGGAACCAGGTTCAGTTTTCTTTGGGAGGAATTTGGAAGAGTTTAGACAGTGCTCATGTCCCCAAGATGGGAAACCAGCTTATTATGGCGCATATCCTGCGTGGGCACTTTATACAGCAAAAACCACAGTAAAGGGTGAAACCACAGTGTTCTGAATTTATAACTTGGCTAAAAATATAGGATATTCAAAGCACAGATTAAAATATGATTGAATATTTTGGCATTAGGAAAGACAGGCTCTCAACCTTTGCTGTAATTGCAAAACAGGGTGTTCTAGAAATTTTGAGGACTTTTTGCTTTTAATATGATTAGAGGCCTCTAGTTTTATGTGCCTTTGACTGTGCCAGTTTCTGCATTGTGATGGATTATGTCACCAATTCATTAAGAGAATCTGTCTTCATATTTGCTCTTCATTAATTGCTGCCATTGTGTTTTGTTTTCTAATGAGTGCTTATGCCTGACTGCTCAGATGTCCTGAAGCAAAGAATTTATATTTAGGAGGGGTTTATTTAGGAATGATCAGAGGAGCAGGCTAGCTTGGGCATGAAGAACAATGTTAACTGAGACTCTTTAGGTGGAAAGAGAGATGGCTTAGAGGCATTATAAGCAAAGTTCAAAAAATCATGAGTGCTATGAAAAGTAAAATAAGAATAGGTTCATTGTGCTGTCCCTGATAAGATCTCAGTTAGGTCCTGAACAAACAGGAGGAGGCTAATTATATAGCGGGTAGCAGAATGTGATTCCTTGCCAAAGGATATTGTGAATGTTATAAGTTTACCTGAGTTCAAGGGGAAGGTATAGAAGTCCAGGTAAGATAAATCCATACAAAGTTATTATTATAGAAATTACATTTGTGTCTGAATTTGACTCCTAGATCTCAGAAAGTGTGGGTAGGAGAGACAATGTTTATTCTGTTCATTTTGATTCTTAGGCATCCAGTAATGGCTAGTGACAAAAAAACCCTCACTATAATGATACTGGAATAATTACCTTTTCTGTCCAGCCCTGCATACCCATGTTAAAACAGTGTTGGATTTGGTTACTTCAGACATGCAAATTTCTGCCTAATGTATTTGCAATGTGTGACTTGAGAAGGTTCTGTTCTCACAAGCCATGAGCCAAGGAACATCTTCTTAGAAAGACACGTGGTGTAGTGCCTGTTTTGGGGCAAATATTACAATATTGGTTGCTATAACTTGGTATAGTTATAGAGGGTTTTAGGTGTTCCTGCCTGTTCTCAGAAGTCACAGGTCTCCAGTGCATCTGGAGAAGAACAGAATTATTTACAGATTGCATGAACAGAAGTGTCAAGTGAAAAACAGCCTTTTTAACATGATGGATACTCAACTGCAGATTTTCACTGTTTCCTACCCAATTTGAGAGCTTCACCATTGGAATGAAAAAGGGCTTCACAAGGACAGAAGCACCCGGAGGGCACAAGCTCATGTTCGTCTCTCTGCAGGCTGCCAAATAAAGCAGGTTTTGTAGGAACTATAATGATACTTTTGGGAAGCATTGCTGGGACATGGAGAGAGTTTTCGAAGTTTTGCTCTTCACTTCTGAGCCTGATACATTGCTTTCTTTCCCTTCTCCATGCCAGGGATGTATTTCCACAAGGTCTGCCTGATGAATATGCCTTTGTAACTACCTTCAAATTCCGGAAGGCTTCCAGGAAAGAAGACTGGTATATTTGGCAGATTATTGACAAGTATGGAATACCACAGGTAAGAGGCTCTTTTGCAGCCAGCAGGAACAGCCTTCTTTCTCTCTTTTCTTTTTTTTCTTCTTTTTCCTATCGTGAACGACTTTTCTTGCCTTAACTTCCCACTCCTTTTTCCTTGTGACTGTTAAAAATTCCTTTACCTCTCTTTTAGTGCATTTTGCTGAAAATCCTTTACCTTTAATTCAACCCTGAAGGAATGTTTGTGTAGACCTTCATCATTTTTAGTATCCAGATAGATGTGATAGTTGTAGAAGAGTACAAAAAAATACCATCCTTGCTCTTGAAACAACTGCTGAGCTTTTACTTGTTTTGTTCAGATAGTTCTGTAGTCCCCACATATAGGGAAAGTAGTTTGCCTGTTTGGAAAATGACTGTCACACAGATGTACTACAGAACAGTGAGTTATGCCAGGTTTTTGCACAGAATTCTAGGTATCATGCAAAGTTTTATGTGTTTCTGCTGTGGGTGTGGATGCAACACCTAATATAGCTCTCTAACCCTGAGTCCTGGCTGCTGCAGAATTTGATATAATTTCTTTTTTCAAGTACTCTCAGGTTCTCAGAAGAAAAATACCATAAGAATGTACTGTCTGTCCCTACACATCATGTTCTTAGCAGCTTGCTAGAGTTTAGGTGTTCAAGTGTGTTGAGGAGGAAGTGGTTTGGATGGACTCTATATTTTTCTGCTCAGCACCAAATACGGTGTTGATGGCATTACCCATGACTCTGAACTGGACTGTTGACATGGGCTCACCTAGCCGTGTAATTCAGTATTGCTGCTTTGGGATTGGTATTCAAAGGATTTTTGGGAATTCTCAGTGAAGGAGCAGTAGGTGCAGTTTGAAGAGTTAGCTTACTGGATTTGAGACAATGGTAAAAGGTTTAGGTGAAAATTATCAGCTACACTTTGTTAAATGAAATGTGTTTTACTGTGCTACCTGCATTCCTATTTGCTGCAGAGTGAAAATGTGTGTACCACTATTTCTTGGAAGAAGATGTAAACTTGAACTACTTAGGTGTGAAGAGAAAAAAAAAATAACAAAAACCCCTCAGTATTTCCAGTAGTAATTTCAAAGTGCCTTAAAATGTGGTGCCAGAAGTGTCTTAGAGCCTCATGAGCCTCATTTCATGCAAAGTCATTCCTGGTTTGGCCAGTCCTTTGCACACCTGCACAGCTCACAGATGCAGGAACTTGTGAGCCAACGCTGATCTGAGCCGGCATTCGCAGCCAGGACAGAGCTCAGCTGCATGGAGAAGTTGCTTCAGCTCTGGAGTCAGATCTGGGCTGCTTACATCACGCACAGCTCAGTGCCAATGTGGCCCAAACTCCTTTCAGTTCTGGATCAATTTGTAAATGAACTAAAAGTATCATGTCTTCAAAGGCCAATTTTTGCCTGCTTTGTAGCTTGCAAGACAGGGGAGGGAGTGTAGCTGAAATTTCCTGCTCAAAGCATCTGAAAAAAAGTGTGGGCAATGCTACAGCTCAGCAGACTGGATTCATACCAGGCAGTGGAATATTTGTCCATGTCCTGTGGGACAGCTGAGGACATGGGATGGGAGTAGACAGCTCAGAGCTTTCTGGGAAGTAGTGGACAAGTGCAGAGGATAGAGGGATCCGAACTAGGTTCAGCTTTGTCTCTCTGCTTTTGGGGAGATGCCCCTGATGTGCTACCACCCAACCCTGCCCAAACATTGCCTGGGAGGCGTCAAAGTGGCAAGTGCTGAAACCATGTCAAGGGTTGTACTCACAAGAGAAGGCTTTAGATGGTCGTGGGTCTGCACCAAAGCCTGTGCAGCCCTGTGTTATTTACTAGCACAGATGTAGGGTCCCTGTCCAGATCTCTCACAAAACTCTGCCCCCTGGTTTTTGCTTGAACTTCTCACCAGAGGCTGCACCACCCCTGACTTTGGGGTGTTGGTGGCGATGGAAAGCAGTCGGGAGGAAGGAGAAGGCTCTGTACTTCCTTAGCAAAATCACTTCTGTTTCCGTGCAGGTCTCGATCCGACTGGACGGAGAGAACAAAGCTCTGGAGTACAATGCTGTGGGGCTCACCAAGGATGCCGTCAGGGTGGTCTTCCGGAATGCACGAGTCAGCGACCTCTTTGACCGCAACTGGCACAAAATTGCCCTCAGCATCCAGTCAAAGGCTGTCTCGCTTTACATAGACTGCAAACTGGTGCAGGTGCTGCCTATTGAAGACAGGGAGAATATTGACATTCAGGGAAAGACTGTGATTGGCAAACGCTTGTATGACAGCGTCCCCATTGATGTAAGTGCAGCGCTTGCAGATGAGAGCTGGGGTAACGTTCAGCATTGGGTTTTGGGGATTATGTTGTAATTGACCCTTTTCCTGAGGCAGCATTGCTGAAATGTCACCAGTGCTACATAGCTAAAACAGATTGGCATCTTATCACATACAGGGCTTGCTGTGTTTTTATGTGAGACTGATGGTATCTCCATAATAGGGATTAAAAATGAGTAATTCCATCTTTCTTCTGCAAGTGAAATAGCTTGGGTGCAGTCTTGGAGAATTTTCCGAGCTCTCGAGAAATGTCCCCATCAGACAGAATGTGCTACAGTTAAAAGCAGAGGCAAAATCATACACAAATATCATCAAACTGGGTACTGAGTTCCAAACAGAGGTCTTTTGGTGTCTGATCTTGGCATTATGAATGTTTCCACCTATTACAGAAAAGGTGGAGAGAAAAAGGAGGCTTGTTAATTTAGGAGAGTCATGATTCTCAGTTCTTCAGATATTAAATGACTCTTGGTGCAATTGAACTGAAGTCAAGACCTGCAGTTTGTACCTGATTGCCCAGCAGCAGTGTTAAGCTGATATAATTTATGTGTGATTGTTTGGTGTTTGAGACTTGTATAATCTTTCTTAGCTATGAAAAACGGATGGCACATGTATATTCAGTGTGCTGGTAGCATTTCTCACACAGGGGTAAATGGTCAGCAGAGGGAAGGCACAACAGGAGGAAAACAAACCTTGTGTCTAGACAAAATTCTAGGAGGGATAGAGGTGCCAGGATATGTCTTCTCAGACAGAAATTT
>JAWWMO010000083.1:146390340-146435803 GCA_035047845.1 Dendrocincla fuliginosa | reverse complement strand
CAGAAATTTGGCCAGAACATGGGGATTAACATGAATCCTTTCACCAGAATTTTAAGAGGCCTATTCAGGGTCTCAATAGCTCAGCACTCTTGGACCATGCTGAAATATTGGTCCATTATTGATAGGAAGAGATAGCAATTGACTACAGGATCCATAGGATCCCTCTGAAATTAGCACTATCTGGTTTTTCATTGTATTTGCCTGCTCTGTCTGTATCCAAGCAAAAGGATGTGCAGTCTTTAATAATTCACTGTCTCTGAGACTATTGTCTTGCTTTGTCTTCCAGTTTGATCTTCAGCGGATGGTTATTTACTGTGATTCGCGGCATGCTGAACTGGAGACATGCTGTGACATTCCCTCTGGACCAGTAAACTCCTTTTTGTCATTTATTCATTTTCACATGACCCCTCTTGAGTGAAATCTCTTACATAAATTGGGGAATATATGGCAGTGTGGGCTTATAGTATTTTTAATGAGGGTGAGTGAAACCTAACTGTGTAGTTGGTAATGTAGCAGAGCCAGAGGAGGACCACTGCAGATGGATGAATGTGAGGAATTTGACGTTTCCAAGTTCCTCTTTCCTTGTCAAACTGTCAGGGGAAACAAAACCCTGAAGTGATGATGGAACAACAGAAATGCAGCATGAAATATTCAACATGTTTCCCACTGGTTTTATTCGGAACAGCTAAAAACAGTGCCAGTTGCTGCTTATTTTCCTGTGCCCAATTCTCACTAGAAACTTCCACCCTCCTTTCACTCTTCTCCCCTCAGTGTTGGTTAAAGGGATTCATTGTTCATTTTGCCACATTTTTCCCTCTTGCTTGGATGAATGGCTTTTGTGGGATTTCATTCCTCACAGGAACTCATTTAGCTCTGTGTTATACAGTAGTGACTATGGGGTTTCTCTAAAGAGCATGGAAGGGGACATTTTCCATCATCGAAGGCTTTACTGTGACCTTGGGTGTTTGTGTGCAGTGCCAGGTCACGGTCCTGACGGAAGCACCTCCTGTGGAAGTGAGACCCACTGTTGGCAGTGAGCAAGTTGGCCATCTCAAGACTTTCAACTGCTCCTGTCCTGCTGGACCAAAGGTGAGTGTTGAGACTAGAGTGTTTCATTTGGGATGTCTGTAGAGGTAATGGAAGTTTTCCCAGATGTCTTCTCCTTACCTAATTCAGTGATTTTGATCATGCTGGTAGTCCTGGTAACAATGCTGAAAACAAAGTGGTTATTCTTATCTAGCCCAGTTAGGTGCATCCTTTCTCACATAAAATAAAACAGATTCTGGAGATAAATATAGCAAAAAAAAAAAATCTCATAGCTTTTAAAGGCAGTGTGCTTACCTGTACTGGCTGTGACTGGGACCTCTGAGAAGCCAGCTCCATTGTCACTGCTCCTAAGGGCATGTCAGCTTTGTTCTCTTCTCCACTGAAACCTTTTTGCTGTCCTCAGTAGTTGTAGGATCAGGTCCCTTGCTTGGTTATATAATGAGGAGATCAGTCTGATTAATCGTGTCTTTTTTTGTCTTAGGGGGAGAGGGGTCTAATTGGCCCTGAAGGTCCTAAAGGTCAAAAAGTAAGTAATATGTGCTAGTTCATTTGTTTAATAAAAACAACAATGAAAGGATTTCAGAGTAAGCTAAGGAGTTAAAAATTTTGAGAAATGAGAGTCAATTTAGTATATGATTAAGTAGACACACTTTTGGATGAGCTTGGGACTGCAGGAGCCTTTGACCATCTTGTATCTTTGTTCTATGCTTGCATTTAGGCATCTCTGTTGCTGCTTTATGTCATTGTTAGAGTAAATGTGTTGCAAAATCCTTTTCTGTGGCTTCTAAACTGGCATTTTTGCAAGTTATTTTTACTGTTATTCACTGAGTCATGGACAGCTGCCATGTTAAGTCACCTGGAAAATGACATGCTGCAATACTATATATCCATAGGTTGTGGAGCAGCCTCCCAGTCACACTCTGCAAAATTTCCTGAAACTAACGGTAAAAGATTAGTCACAATCTGTTATCCTTAGCAAGATTGTCTGAGTCATGATGTTAAATGTAGGCCATTTCCCTCAGCACTCTTCTTCCTAGATAACAGGGTAGAAGAGTGGTTGATGTCTGACTCAACTTTCACAGTGCAGCCTTTATATTATCCTGCACGCTCTGCAAGCTTCTTTGATATGCATGTGTGCATTCAGAATAAACACATTTTCCTTCTGTGTTTGGGTACAAGTAGAGCTGTGAGGCAATAGACTCAAAGGGAGCACTCGTACTAGAAGAAAACAGAAATTCAAAACCCTGCTGAAGAGGTGAAAGTCTTTGTTGGTGGTGGTTCCCAGCTTTACCGTCTCTGTGATTGAAAAGATATTTGGGAATGAGTTATATTCAAAAGATATTTGCATCTGAATCACTTCTGCAAATTTGGTCACTGAATTTATACCTGTTTGGTGAATAACCAAATTGAACTTGCACCAAAAATCATTCAGTTATTATGAAACACTGTGGGAGGGGAAAGGAGAAATCTCTGAGTCTTGGAAGGTCAGACATCCTCAGAGATGCATTGTGTTTTGGCAAAGCTTGGTCTGGTGTTTGCAGGGAGAAGTTTTGGAGATAAGGAGATGCATTTTGGAGCATGTTTTCTGCTGGGATGAAAGAACATGGGCTCATTAGTGCTCAGATGTGCCTGGCTGGAAGTGCAGAAAACCATTCCTTATGCTTCCACGTATATAAATAGCAGCTTTCTATTTTAATCTGTGACAGCTTAAATAATGATGGGCTGTTTTGAAGAATGGCAGAGCCATGACTGTTGTGAGGAGGTTGCAGAAGGACGATGGTGATAATAATAAAGGGGCCCTGCAGCAGCATCCTTTTGTCTTTCACTGCTTTGACAAGGTCTGTGTGGTGGTGAGGTGTCTGCCCTGTGTAACATGGCACACTGCTGGAGTGCAGAGGTAGTAGTGAAGTACAAAAAGGTGTTTATACAAGCACAGCATCAGCAGGTTTTCTGTTACAGACCCAGAAAGGGCTGGCCCCCTCCTGCAGGTGTGTTGCTGGAGAGCTCTGCAGGTGGATGTGACTTTTCCCTGGCTGAAAGGATTCAAAACTAGTACACAGACATGGCAGGACTGTGCCACAGTCTCAAGGACCTGGGGCTGATGCCATTTAAATCCAGGATCTGAAAACAATTTGGTAGAAATGTGATGATTTCAGACAAATGACTTAGCTTCTCTATCTGCTAAATAAGGTAGCTAATAAATTTTGCACCTGACTTGCAAAGACAAGTGATTAAATAACATATACTACCCTTGACAGGAGTTCTTGCATCACTATTGCCAAGAACCAGCTTGCTACAGTCCTTGCTCTTTGTTCAAGAATGAATTTTGCTCTCCTCTCTCTCTGCAGCATTACTGAGCTACCCAGGCTAAAATACTGGTCATGGGGAAGAAATTCAATGCTCTTTGCAACTCCCCAACATTACCACCTGGCACTTACTAAGGAAAGATGAAAGGCTCACAAAAATATGAGTGGCTTCTACGTTATAGGGTTGTACATGTCCATAATATGTTTTAGGATCATTCAGCTTGGCTCCTCATTTCTATGGTGCAAGAGATGCATTTTAAAGCTTTGTTGTTGTGCAATGAGAGGGGCGTAAAGCTTTCTTAAGGTAACAAATATAAAAGATTTCCATTTTTCACCTGAATCCAAGAACTAGGGCTTCAAGAAACACTAAAAAATTTAAAATTATAAGATCTCTACTATTCTCTGAGCTTTGATTAAAGCAAGTAGCGAACATAGAATAAGAAAAAACCAAACATTAATTGATTGAACAGAGAGATTAGAGTAAGCAAATAAATAAGGAAAGAAATTATAAGGAAAAATGGAGAAAGAGCTACATCAGACCTCTGAATCAAAATTCCTAATTTTCTCTATAGACATCATCACTACTAAGCATCTCTTATTTGGGATGAGTTGCAGTGCTGAAATCTACCTTTAAATAAGTGGGGCCTAAGGGATATTTAGGTGGGTTGTAGGTACTTGATCATTATCCAAAAATATTTTGCAGGCTGATATTAAGAAATGCCCTGTGAGAGACCATATATGGCCATATAAGTATCAAACAAAGCAAAGCAGCTGGTTCAGCTGTATCAGGAAAAAGGCCCACAGCTTATGGGACTCACCTGAGAAATTAGTCCCAGAGGATACTAATAAGGAGAGGGATAAGTGTTAAAACAGCCCTTTGCCCCAAAACAGCAATCGATGGAGAGGCTTGCAAAGGTAGGAGGGCTGTGGGGCTCCCTCTTTAAACTGTGAGAGTTTTGAGGTTTGTTTTGGCTAGACCAGCAGTAGATGTGGATTTCTCACTCTGTATCCAAAAAAAGAAATAATGGTTGTGTGTTTCTTTCTGTTTTATTTTTTAAAAAAGGTCATTTTTAGGGTCTGTTAAGTAAAATGATTGTGGCTGCCATCTATCTGAGTTAAAGATGGAGAGACTTATATTCAGGCTCTGCTATCCTGAACTCCCATAACATAGTTCCTCCTTTTAGAGAAGGAAGATGTTTAGGCAGGCTTTTCTTACAGTATCATTTGTCCAGAGGAAATATTCAAAGTTTATAACCAAATAAGTGGGAAGACAGTGAGTTTCCAAAACTTCCTGAGCCTTCAAAGGCAGGACAAAACAGGAGAGCTTGCAGTTATTAAAAAAGGTGGTAACAATCCCTGGGAGTTGAGCACCTGTGTCTCAATTACTCATACTAATAATCTGAGGGTAACGTGTGATGTGTTTTGGTAAAGGATGGTATTGGGGAAGAATTAGGCAGGAAATAGCCGTAGAAGAATTGGTTAACATGCCTGAAGCTGAGTCCTGTTGGACTCCTGTTGAATTTTAGATGCTTATGGCAGCCCAGTCTAATTTATTTTCCTTCCACACTCTCTCTGCGTGCTGTGCTGTTTGCAGGCAGCCAGGATGGCTGCTTGGGGCACTGGGCTGATGGACAACAGGCTGCTTCTCTCTTCCAGAGCTGCTATTGATCCAAGTTTAGAAAAAAATCCCTTCCCTCTGAGATGTGTTTTTGTCTACATAGAAATTACAGTGCTTAGCTGCCATTGCAAAGTTTATGAATTCCAGTGTACTAGACATCCTCTGGCAGGTTGTATTTTTAACCTCCAGATTAGAAAGATTTTGTATTTTCAGTGACTTAAAAGAGATGGTTGTAAAAACTTTCATGAGTTTTACCACAGCCTTCTTAAGTGACTATGACATTGCTTTTGCATATATGCTACTTGGTCTTTGAGTTTTCTTCTTTTGGCAAAAAAGCAAAAGAGAAAAGATAAAGAGACTTTCCTGTGCTTTCAAGAATCTTTCCTGCACTTTCTTCACCTGGCGAAAAGAAAACATGATCCTGGCAAATGCTTCTGATGTCTTGTGTCTAGTTGTGAGACAGCAAGAGAAGCATGTGAAAATGATTTGCAGGTATTTTTCTGCACTTGCCAGTTTTGGCACCACTTTTAGCTCTGTATCTGATGAATATTTATAAAATCATGTGGGTTTTTTTTATTCTTTATCCCTTTCAGCCCTAACTTTTTAGGAAAAAATTAAGAAAAGTTTTGCTTGGTTTTTGATTGACCCTTTTTCCCTTTTTCCCCCCCATGTATTTCCTTCCCCAGTTATAATTTCTCCACCCGTCAGATTTTGTGTATTTTCAGCTGTCTCTTCTCTGTGTTCCCTTCCCTCTCTTCCATTAGAACAAGCAGCGAGAACAACTTTGCATGCTGCACACTTGTGGGAGAGAAGAGAGGAGTTAGCTGATCCTGAAAATTTAGTATGATTGAAAGCAAGGCATTTGAATTAAAAAAAAATGCCCCCAAATCGCGAAGATATTTGCAGGTTTATTTTTTCCATATTTTAGGTGTGTACCCTCTAGGTTTTATGCAAACTGCCTTTCCAAGTTCTTCCTGGCTTACTAGAAAATAGGGGCTTTTGAAGTATCTCACAAGAGAAAGCTCTCTGCCTTGCCAGTGCACTCTGAAGCTTCTACCAATATTTTCACATGAAAAATAGAACAGAAAATCAATTCTTGGACATTCGAGTCACATAAATGCAATGAGGTACACCTAATCCTTAGAGCAGGACCTGAAATCTTGGCTGTAGAGACTGGTGGAACCAAAAGCGTCCATAATCTCAGTCAAACCCTTGTATTTCTTTTCTTCTCTGTCTAAGAAATGAATTAACTAACTCTGTGCTAGTAACACATTTTCTTTCCCAAGGGAGAAAGAGGCATCCCAGGGTTTCCTGGACTCCGAGGAGAAAAAGGAGAGTCAGTAAGTAAGAAACACCCAATGCTTTCATGTAAGGAGATGAAAATGCAAGTAGTTGTTTTCTCCTTTGTGGTGAGAACTTGCTCACAATGTCATGTGCCCTAGTCTAGTATGTTCCCTCTACTAGACCTGAATCCAAGGGGGAAGCTGAACTTTCTGGCACCCACTGACATCTCTGGAAGGGAGGAAATGAATGTTTTCATCCCTAAATACAGCTGATAACTGACTTAGTATTGGCCTTCTAATTAAATGTATAACCTGGATGTACTTGATTATAACAGAGCTGCACGTTTGATGGGGACAGTATTAGGCAACTGAACACAAAGAGGATGCAAATCTCTCTCAACTCTTTTACATTCAGATGACCAAGATACAACTTTCCCCAGCTGCAATTTATGCAAATGCCAGACTGAGTTTTTAGGCAAGAAAATCTTTAACCCTATGTAAATTTCATTCTAATAAGCGTTGTTGGCATCTTTGATTTTGGGAATATAATATCAGACTCTTCCATGAATAAGAAATAAGATTTTTTTCCTGGCTGCACTAGGAGAATTGGGGATAGGTTTTCTAGTTTAATTTGTCACTGAATTATTACCAAGGACTTATGCCCAAAGAAAATTACTTTCCCTGTAGTACCTGTCATGTGATTTGTGTGTCTATACATAGAGATGGAGGGATAGATTTTTGGATTCATAACAAGGAAAACATAAAACATTTATAGTGTTGTTTGATATTCTTGTTTTCAAATGTACCTCTTCACCTCTTCTTTAATTTTTAGGGCAAAGCCTATGGCATAGGAGAAAAAGGAGAAAAGGTAAGATTTAATCCTTCATTGGTCTAATCACATGAGTTGCTTGCTGTTGCCTTCTGTACTTAGAGCTTTAGGAGTGCATAGGATGCAAAAGATGTGATACAGTTGGATCTTTGTGGGGAAATATTTTGCTGTGTTATGCCTCCTTCTGCAGACAGATTGAGTGTTCATTGCTTTTCCCCATTTGTGTTCTTTGAATTTCCTTTGTGCTTTGGCCGTGGAAAATGTTATCGAATTGAAATCATGATGTTTGCTTTGTGTAAGCAGCAATGAGTTCATGGAGGATAATGTGCTAAATAAATTGGCTGGAAGGATGAAAAACAAAGGGAAAGTATAATTTTGAGTTTATTGAATTTTCAGCAGGATTAAATTTGGGTCATGAGAAGTCTGTCATAGCCTTTCTTTCAGTTGCATTTTTTTCATTAATAAACTGAAGGGAAAAAAAGCTGTAGTGTTTTCTTACTGCAAATACTAGGCAGGACATAGCAGTAAGACTTGGAGGTTAAAACTGAGGATACAGAATAACCACTGAAAATTGCTGGGTTATCTGTCTTGAAAAACTATTTCAATAGCGATCAACAATGGGAAGTAAGTAGCATGACTGGATTACTTCCCTTGGGGGGAAAAAAAAACGAAACAAAACAAAAAAAAAACACCAAAAAAAGGATTGTGGTTTCCAGGCAATTTTGGCCCCAAACTTACCACACACACACAAAAAAACCCTTTGTGCCTAAATTTCAGAGGAGAATTAGCTCTTTCTGTCTGTAGCTCCATATCCCACCTTTGGACTGTGATTGAGGATGTTTTCCTTATCACCAAAATGAAATTTCAAGTTGTGGGGAACCATGGAGAAAGATTGACATGAGGGTCTAGGAGACAGATGGATTTATTAAGGAAGAAGTCATGGTTCATATTGAAAGCAGGATTAAGACTCTGTTGAGCTGTTTTCCAGGAAATCTGTGGCTACTTGGTTGCTCAGGGAATTTAAAATAATAGAGGATTTTGGTCTGAAAGGAAGACTGCTGCACCAGTGAGAGAGTGGGGTTTTTGCCATTGCATCTTCTCATTTGTTCTTTCTGTGATTATGATGTATTGATTGTATATAGTGGTAATGCATCATCTGAAATTACAATTGAAATGAGAGTTGCTCATGGCAGGAAATATTATTGAACCAGGCCAGAGACATGGGGGCTATAAAGCACACATTTCTGCATTCATCTTTTGCAGTCCTCCCACTGACAGCCACTATTTAGCCTTTGAGACTCAGGATGCAGCCTTTGGAAACCAGCTCTTGTTTGGCAGGTGGTGAGAGGCAGCAGTCTGATGGGAAACATGATGTTTATGATCTGAGTTGGGCTGTAGTTGAAGCAAGTTCTTGTTTTCTTACGGACTCTGCTGAAAAGCACTGGAAAATACAATTCCATCTGTATTACTGTCATGCATAGGAAAACAGGTCTGTGAGCCTGGGTTGGAGAAGAAAAATAGAGGAACCTCACACTATGTGCAAAACTTCTTTGGTTGGAGTAGCCAAATAGCATTGACTGCCCAAACAAATATGTAGGTTTGGAGAATCCTGAGTTTATGATCATCTTATTGTGTTTATTTGGAAATCCTGCCAGCTGAGGCAGCTTGTCCTCATCTGTGAAGGAAATGTTTGATGCCCAGTGCACTCAAAGGCTGAGTGTCAGTGCTGTTGCTGATGGAGAGCAAAAATATATCACCTCTATTTTGCTGGTTTGATTAAAAAGGGACCCTGGGGATATAAAATCATAGAATATCTCAAGTTGTGAGGAACTGATACAGATCCTCTAGTTCCAACTCCCTACTCCTTGCAGGAGCACCCAAAACTAACCCATATGACTAAGCACAATCTAGATGCTTCTTGAGCTCTGACAGGCTTGGTGCTGTGACCACTTCCCTGCAGAACCTGTTCCAGTGCCCAGTCATCTTCTCTGTGAAGAACCTTTTTCTAATGTCCCGTGTGAACTTCCCCAATAACTTTCCAATAACTTCCAGAATACACTTCTCCATAATTTTACCAGGCACTGAAGTGAATCTGACAGGGCTTTAATTACCACAATCTTTCTTCTTACTGTTTTTGAGAACTGGGATAACATTTGCAGTTTCTAGTTGTCTGAAACATCTCCAGACTTCCAAGACCTTGCTGCTGCACCGCTGCATGGCTGTTTGTCTGCTCTGGTGTGTGTACGAGGGGCCACCATTGAATGTAGGGACAGAGAACCATGTCTGTGTATTGGTGTCAGAAGTGACTATGGGAGGGAAGTAGCCGGAACTGCAGGGAGCAGGAATGCAAGTGCCTGCAGTGCCAGTTGCCATCTATACTCCTAAAAGAAAACAGAAGGATCTATGAAATTAAACCCTTTCCATATGGGCGAGGCTTCACTCGTCTTCTTTCTGTTTGCCTGATGCTCTGCAATGACTACATGAGCACGAGTTCTTGTTTTTCATTCTGGTTGTGACAGCTTTGTTTCCTTGATTTTGATGAGTGTGAGCCAGTGCTGGGAAGCTGGATCAGAGATGATGAACTTGTAAGAGCTGCAGTGTGATCATTACCGTGCATGTGCTGTGGCTCCTTTAAAAGGACGAGACTCACATCCTAACTGTTGGTGTAACAAAGTTGTCTCACCTTGGAAAAGACTGAGATGACAAGATTAAATTCATCCCCTTGTTATAGTCTTGCTCTCCAGCTGTGCCAGGCCCAAACACCTGTCAGACCGTGTTGTTGCCAAGTACTGTGTGTAGGGCATTTATGTGGGGTCTGAGGCATTTGTTGTCAGGAAAATCCTGTGTTTTTCCAGGACGGGAGCAGAGACACTGGCCTTGCTTCTACCAGCCATTACCTTGGTTGTATCATTAAGCTAAAGCCAAAATGACGCTTGTATTAGAATACATAATATGTCAAGAATATAATTAGTGGTAAACCAAAAGGTAACAGCAGCTTT
The DNA here is from genome assembly GCA_035047845.1 of Dendrocincla fuliginosa. Lineage (NCBI taxonomy): Eukaryota > Metazoa > Chordata > Aves > Passeriformes > Dendrocolaptidae > Dendrocincla > Dendrocincla fuliginosa. The sequence continues at coordinate 146,425,721 of JAWWMO010000083.1, read as the reverse complement.
GGCTAAAAACGGAATTCATGAGGGCTTGTGTGACTTTTAAAACCAGGAAATTCACTGTGATGGTTCAAGCAGCAACCTCGCATGTTCTGCCATGCCTAAAAAACTCAGGCGGATGGAGGATGTTTTTGTTATTGTGCCAAGTTATTGTACACAAATATTAAAAAAAAAGAAAATACCTTAATGCATCTACAGGTGTGTTTGTAAACTGCTCTCAAGTGGATTTCCTGGATAGGTGGGTTTCAGCCATCACTTTTTTGTATTGTGTCTTAAATTTCCACTGTTAACTGTCATCTTTAGCCCTTGGAGTGTTTAATCCTTTTAGCATTAGATGTATTCTGTCATATTTCTGCTCATAAATCTGTCCCTTTACTGTGTGTTCATTCACTTGTTTTGTGAATGTGTCTGTTATTGAGCTGGTTATTATACATGGGCAAATATCCAGTTCTGTAACATTATCACCATGAAAGGCAATGTTTTAGCTTTATTCCAGAGGTTATTCAAGTGGATATCTGCTAAACCAGATGGCTTGATCCTACAAGGGTTATAACTCAAATCTTCAAACCTCTATTGATCCAAGAGGAATAGGGGCAGTATAGGAGTGAGAGCAGCAGGAACAGCTCTAGAGTGTTTTTGAGGATGATTCAAGCAAGATGGGGTTTCAGTGACTCAACCAAAGTCAGGGAGACCACATCTGACAAGGGAGGTTCTGTAGAGCATGAGATCTGCATTCCTGGGGCACAGCCATCCACATCACGAGCCAGCTTGCCCTTTTAATGCCTCCATGCAAAGATTAACTTGGAGGCTTTAAAAAACTCATGCCTTTGTCTTGCAAAGTAACAGAGCATTGTGCAATGGTGCTGAGCAACCCTCCTACCATCCTAAAGGCCAACAGCAGTGAGAGGGCTCTGCAGGAAGAAAGGTGCTTGGAAGAGTGATGACTTTGGAGAAGATACGATGACAATCTGTCAAACTTTGAGTGGTATGGAGATACCAGTTGTAAATTATTTTTCACTGTTTCTTGTGTTGTAAAACCTAAGGGGAAGCAAATCAAAGTAGCTGATGGAAAGTTTAAAATTAACAAATTGAAGCTGCTTTTCATTCACCAGGTATTGGAGCTCCTCTTTGCAGTCTGCTCTGGAGGTTAAAATTTCACATGTTTAAAACAGTGCATATGAGTTAGAGAGTCATCTGTAAACCTCTAGTCAGCACAAAGACATTATCTCTGCTCCAGGATGTCAATGAGTCTCTGCAAACTGTGATTGGTGACAGCAGGACAGTAAGTTTGAGGATTTCCCCTGAGGCCACTGAGGCAGGTAGGACAGGATCTTGCCAGATCTTTTGTCTTTACTGCTGGTAGCTATTCTTAGACTTTTGTATGACTCTTGAATATTCCTAACACTTTCATTGTCCAGAAAGGGACAGAAGTTTCCCTAGTCTGCTCAAGGCTTGGGCCAACACTATCCATAGTTGTTGGAGAAGACTAGGAAACACAAGAAAAGTGTCATGAAACAATTGGATCAAGTGAACACTACTGTGATTTTACAACAAGAAACCAGTGTGTCAGAGATAAAAACTCTACCCAGGAGTACCAACCTTCTGCAGAGGTGATGGATGAAGGTTTTATTATGGTTTGCACTGGAACTGCCCTCATTATTGTTTTTCCAAGAGTATCCAAGCTTTCTCTTTGTGCTTTATCTGTTCCCTTCATGCTAATAATCACACAGGTAGCAATGAATATGAAAAGCAACTTTACTAGATTAAGTCTATATTTTAGCAGTTTTTTTTTCCTGGTAGTGACTCTGATAAAAATGCAGAAGGATTATTATAGGATTTCTAAGGAGAATAAAACCTCTGAAGTGGCTTGGCTTATTAGAGATGCAGTGACTGCAAGACCAAGCATAGAAAAGAAAAGCAGGAAGATAGTTAAGGCTCTGGGCTAAGCTGTAGGACATCCAGACTTGAAACTTGGCTCTAATGGATTTGATGACCTCGGGCAAAACAGCCAGTCTTTATTCCTCTAAAATGAAGTCAGAGTACCTCTTTCCCCCAAGCTTGTATATATTGCCTGCTGGATCCTTAAAACAAAGACTTTGCTTTCCCTTCCATTCTCTTCCAAATACGAGTTACTGCCATTTTTAGGGCTTCTGGAAAAGCTGTGGAAATCTACCTTGTTAGATACAGTCTGTTCACGCAGTGCCTTGTGCTCTGTCTTTGCCCCAAGGCAGCTGAATATAGGAAAGGCCTGACCTGAAAGCCATGTTGCTTTTTCACCCCAGTGCTGGTCTCTCAGCAGTGCTTACCAAATTAGCATGAGCACTGTGCCTTTGGATTGGGTCTGGCCAGCATCCAGCAGTTTAGGACACAAGAAATTGAGTGCAGTTCTGCCTGCAAAAACTGCTGCAGGCATAGCTGGAGTATGATGCTGCATGCTGCTTTGCTGGTGAAGAATAGCTTTCATTTGGGTATTTTTAAAGGCTGCATTTTGGGACCAGAAGGGCTGTGTGTGTGATTTGGTTGCAGGTAAGGCTCAGGCTGGCAGTGATGTTTTAGACCCAAGGGCCAGCTGTGCCCTAAAGGAGAAGCTGGGAGCAACACCTGGCAAGGCTGGGACCTCACCAGCCAGGTCTTATCCCATAACATCTCAGCACAGAAGCAGGATAGGTCATCCATGGTAGCTAGGTTCAGCTGAGAGTCCAGGCCATCAGCTTGGTCCACTGTTGATGTAGCAAGCTGAAGCCCAAGCCAGAAGAACAATTCTGCAAGCCACTGTCAGGATTAGCAGGATGCATTGCCAGGCTGCTGTAGTGCGGTTCAAGAAAGGGCTAAAGGTGAGAGCTTAAAAACAGCTTCAGTACAAATGAGGAGGAGCAACCAGCTGAACTTCTTGTAGTAGGATGTGTTCTCTGAGCACTTAAATAATGTGGAGCCTTGTGCCTGCACAAACCAAAATAGCCCTTATTCCTGCAACTTCCAAACAAAACAAATTATTGCTCCAGTAGATAATGTGTGTCCTTTTCATGGCTGAAACCATGAGCCCAGTGCAAGAAAGGCACTCCAGCGAGGTGGCACACCTTGTCTGAGCTGCCAGGGTGTTTAGATATTGTCTCCAAATCCCCAGACTCTTAAATGCCACCCAGTTTACCCAGGACTGGTGAGCTGAAGGATGATCCTGAGAGTCTAAGGCGGAAGCAGGCAGCAGGATCCTTTGTATATCAGCATCTGTCTTGGCAGGCAGGGCTTCTTCAGTGAGCACATCTTGACAGTAACAGAACAGGAAAACATCCCCAGCCTTAGAGATGTTATTGAGTTGAAATTTAAAGACCAAAAAACTACCCCATACTATCAAACTAGCCCATACTACCAAAAACTAGACCAACTACCCCATAACTGATGTTCCTTGGAGAGAATTGTCTCCTCAGGGTTACATTCTTTATGCTCAGTTCTTCTTATTTTATTGCAGAATAAAAAATTATGTGAGTGTAGCTGAAAGTGACCTAACAATGAAAGTGAAAGTGCAATATCTGGGTTTTTTTCCTTTTTATTTTTTTTATTGTGCTGGGAATCATCTCCCCCAGGATCTATTCTTAGCTACTGACTTCGTCTGGTTAAGGTTGCTCAGCACTTAACCTCTCAGTCCAGCACTTAAACATCTGTATAATAACACCTCATCGACTTCATAAGGCTGTGATGCAGTTCACTGGAGTCATTCATATCTGTGATTTCGTTTTGGAATCTTCTTGTTAAAAGGTAAGGTATAGTAATGTTACTATCTGCCTTACTACTTTGAGGATGTTCTGAATCCTCTTATGTATAGAGGCAATTTTGGTCTGCATGCTGTGTCTTTTTGTGTCCCCTTAACTGTAGTTAAAGCACATTCTGCATAGCTAAATAACTATGGTTTGATGGAGTTCTTTTTCTTAACAATAATTAGAGGGTTTTAGATAAATTCTGTGGTTTTCTGTGACCCAAAATAACAGCTGCAGGTTGTAATAAACAGCTCAAAGTCAGCTCACATACTAATTGTGCATCATGACAGCTTAATTCTCAGCAGTGTAAGAATACTATAACTTGAGTTTTCTTCCTTATATAAACTTAGAAAACATGTATTTCTTTTCAGCATTGGCCTCTTGTTGGCAGGTACATTGCTGGTATATAATGACATCTACCGGCAGACAGAATTTTGCAGTCTCTAGCACTTGTATCTTTAGAGGATCTCTCTGCCAAAATCCACTGGCGGTGGGGAAAGGAAGCAAGCGAGAGAGATTTGCCAACTTCTTATTTCTTCTGATAACAGATTTGGGAGTTTGTTTTGATTCTGTCATTGATAAATTGTGTTGGAATGCGGGATGCTCCTGAGAGCAATATTGCAGGGGATATAAGTATGGATTATCTGCCTGTTAGGTGGAAAATAAAAGCTTTCCTAGCAGTCTGGAGCACACCCTTTGAAGTGGAGCTTGTAGCCTAATGAATCACAGAGAGCTGAAGGATTAACAAAGTAAGTTGCTATCACTTGTCTATCAAAGGCATCTTAAGCATTCCCTGCCCCTCTCCCTGCTTGTTAATCTATTCAGTTAAGCAGATTTTCACCTTTCCACTGATCAAAGCTGTTGCTGGGCTCTTCTTGGCTTGGTAATGGCTGAGAAGGTGCAGTTAGCCTTGTTCATGGGCTCTCTGAAGGTGCAGGTGAGATGTTGCAGCACTCTATTTTATGCTGCTCTTAACTTGCCCAAGTACAACTCTGGATATGTTTAATTTCCCCTATTGGGTCTCTCACCCAATTTCTTAAGCACTACCTAGAGATTGTATCTTTCAGTCCACAAGGCCTTTTATCTTTTAAGAAAGATGTTGATTTGGGCCTCAGACCCTGCTGAGTAATGAATATACATCTAATACTAAGTGCAAAATAAGAAGAATATGGGGGTTTTTTTCATGGCAGATGTTTGTTTTCCTGGTGAAACAGTGTGTGGACCCTTACTGGTTGTTATTTCAAGAACATCTGATGCATTTGGTATTGTGAGTGGGTTTGGGTCCCTGGAGACAATTTTTATTTCTTATGTCACTGCATCCAGTGGATTTCTTGACAATAGATTTTCCCCTTCTTGTGCCTCAGTGTCCCAAGCAAAATGGGAAAAAGGATCATGACCTTTATCAGGATCTCTGAGATGAAAAAGGTGTAAGGAGCAGCACCACTTTATAAAAAAAGTCATAGAATCATAGAATCATAGAATGGTTTGGGTTGGAAGGGGCTTTAAAGATCATATAGTTCCAGCCCATATGTCTGGCTGGATCAAAGAGATTTATAGCTTTGGCAGAGACTTGACTGAGCAGCCTCAGGTGTGTTTGGCAGTGAACAGCAGTGTATCACTGCAAGTTATAAGCAGGTGGTGATAAGACTTAAGGCAGGGTGTTCTCTTCAGTTTGGGCATGACATTTAAAGAGAGGTGTGGAGAGATATTGCTCTTTGCAAACTACGGGAAGAATGATCAGTGATTTTGCAAATTTACCCAGCAGAGAGAGATCTAAAGAAAGGAGCTCTGTAAGGAGGGGAGGAATCACAGACTAGACAATTCAGTAAACCTTGAGGAAAAGCTTTGTATGTATTTCAGTGAGGTGCCAGAAGAAATGCTAAGGGGTGAATGTGGAATATCAGTAGCAGCAGATGGTTAAGAGAAGATTGACGCTGGAGTTTGGAGTGCTCTGACACAGTACTCCTCTGTCCTAATGTGCTCTTCTTAGAGCTACTGAGATTTTTGTAGGGGCATGTGGATATCTGAAGCATAAGAAACTTGCCAGAAACAGAGCAAACAGAATTTATAGGTTATCCTTGCAAGAAAAAATATCAACCAGTATGTGTCAAATCATCTGCAAGACCAGAACCATTTTCTATGTGCAGTTTATAGATGTAAGGACTTAAATTCATCAATGCCACAGTGCATGACTGGGTTATTTTTCTGTTTCAATGAATGCTTTCCCTCTGGCACTTTGCAAGCTGTTTGTCTGGTCCTGAGCAGTGTCAGATGTTGGCAAGAAGCATCATCTTGTGCTTCAGGACGAGGAAGTTTTCAGGGCAAAGTTATGTTTTTCAGATTTCAAATTTTCTAACAGATGTATATCTAATTGAAGACCCTCTTGCTCCAACCAGGCAAAAAATAAAATAAATGGAGTTTCTGGAACTACTAGTCTTGCTTCTGCAAATTCATCTCATTGTAGTCCAGTTTATCTTTCAGATTATTCCTCTGTGTAGTGGGATTATGGTACCAACTGTTTCCAGTTATCTTCTGTCTCTTGTTCCTTATGTTCAATCTTAAATAGGTTTGCAAACTCTTTGATTGTTTTTAATGTGAACATTTAATTGATCGGGCAACTCTAGCTGTTGGACAAAAGGATTTCCAACACAAGAGCTGCCCCTTGTCCTGTCCTGTGCTTTCTGCTGCAGAGGGAGATGCTTTCTTGAGATATGTTCTACTCTTGAGTTACTCTGGGTTATGGATTAAGCAGCAGTTCAGGAGTTGCCAAAGGTGTCTGACCACCCCAGTCTTTGAGCAATTACATATGTAAGGAGCAAAGGAGTGTTGTGGCAGGGAGGCAGCTAATATGAAGGTAATGGACAGGATCTTTGAAATCAATGGGATGTTTCCATGTTATTCTGAACTCTGCAATGACCTTGATTAGGGAGTAGCTGTTTGTCCCATTGCTTAGCTCTGATGTATCTGTTCTCCTGCACTACCAGGTTTATAGGTGACCATGTTTCAAATTAACTACAACCCAGCTGTTGTTTTACCTATTTTTATGCAAAGTTGGAGTATCAAGTTTCTTTAGAGGAAGATTTTTGTTGATATCCCTGAAAAATGACCCACCTTCTCTCCCCACAAGGACAGTGACCATGTGATGAGCGAACATGACCCTTCTGGTCTCATGGTGGGGTCCATGATATTCATGATTAGGTTCAAGACCTCACAGACCATTTGAAAATATGGTCTCCTGAATTTTTCCTGGGAAGCACCTTTTGGGGACAATTGACTTCTATGCAATGGGTTAAATAAAATCTTTCATATGTTTACAGTACAAAACATTCCACTAACTATCATTTAACCAGCTTTCTTCATACTGAGCTGGATTTCCTGATAGACCTGCCAAACTCATGAGTTCTGCTGACTTCTGTGCACCGTGTCCACATGACCTTCCTGTTTATTAAAATATAACACAGACCCAGAAGAGTTTTTCTTCTTTTCTTGGTATGAACAAAAGTAAAGTCCAAGTTGAGATGAAGGTTTTATTTCTTGTGGAAGCAGAAGATTATGCCAGCTCTGGTGTCAAATTTGCCAAGCTATTAATAGGGTTTTAGCATCATTAAGTTAATAGAATCCTGCATCTGTGCACTGGAGAATGGCAGTCATTTGTGCTGCCTGTCTGGTCAGCAGCTTTTGAAATGAAGCTAGGTGATATATATCCACTGCAGCTCTGCCTCTCAGTTGATCTGCAGATTATTCCTGGCATTTAATGAAATCTTAATCACCAAATTTACAATATTTTTCAATAAAATATTTATTTTGTCTGGCTCTTGTAGGCAAAGTTATGAAATTTTTCACTTCATCCTCTTCAAGTTGGCAGTTCCTGAATGTAGAAACCAAGAACAAAAAGATATTTTATCCTTCCAGACCAAGAGGTCTCGTGGAAGTGTTCTGAGACATTTGAACCTGAACACCACACTCAGCTTGTGGCATTCCTTCTGTCCTCCCACTTTGCTTGACTCATCAAACACTGAAACCAATTTAGTGAGTAACCATGGATCAGCAATAGGACAGTTACTCGTTGTCTTCTCCTTTATTCTTCATGAACATCAAGCTGCCAACTTAAATGCAGGCCAAAGAGCCAGGAGAAAGAATAAACTTATGGTTAAGGCACCAGCCTAGGGAACAGGGAATCTGGAGGGAGTTTCTATCTTTATCTCAGACTCTGGGACCTTCTGTATATGTTCTACTCAGATGTACCTCTGACTCACCACCCTCATGAGGTGACAGCAATATTACAGTTGCTATAACTTCCTTCTCATTTCACAGGGATGCTGTGAAGTTAATTAACAATGGCAAGAGGAGTGTGAAATGGTACCACTGTACAGTTCATTTTGCTTCTGTTTCCATTTCATCTTGCCCAATTATTCTGTTTCTTGTCAGCTTTTGCTATTTTGTCTCCTACCTTGGAGATAGATCCCCCAGTCTGTGCAGCTGTTAACATGCTGAGTGTGTGATTCTGCTGGGCAGATTTTTTGTGGGTCTCCAATGACACCTTTATTGACATTTTGTGACAGGGTTAGAAATTTTAATTTCATACTAGGATTAGAAAAGTGGCACTTTTGTTTGAGATGTAGACCAGTTTGGAAGATAAAATGTAAGGAGTTGACCATAGAATGATCTCTCTTCTGTTGTCTGCTCTGTATACTGAAGGAAAAGTCCAGTCGTTTACTTGAATTTGACAGGCAAGTCAGAATCTAGCCACTTGTTTTGGACTGATTTCCCCCCCCCCCCATTATTTTCTTGTTTAGTTTGCTCTCATTTCTATTAACATAGGCCTCAACCCAGAGGTTCAACTAAAATATGTGATTATAGGCCACAGCTGTTCTCAAGTTGGGAGAAATATTTGTAAACTTGGCAGCTTCTAGAGGAACTGCAAGTGGAGGAAAGAAAAGCAGTTAAACTTGAGTAGATTCCTTAAAAACATAAATGAAGAATTTTTCCTTTGTGTGCTTCTGATGACTCTCTAGGATCAGGTAGTACTAAATTGTTCTATCTGCATCTTTCCATATACCTGCAGATTGTTTCCTTCTCTGTTTAAGATCTCTCCTTAAAAATTCTTCTATGAGGCTGGATGCAGCAGAATCCCTGTATTAGTTATTCCTACTCTGATGAAATGTGTTATCTAGCAATTAAGGTTATTTTTTTTTTGTAATTTCATTGTTATTTCCACTCAGACATATCAAGATCTACATGGGATGTTCTGCTGGTTTTGGTTGCCGTAGAGTTAATTTTTTTTTAACAGTGGCTGGCATGGGGATATGTTTTAGATTTGTGCTGAACACAGGGTTGATAATATAGAGATGTTTTTGTTATTTCTGAGCAGGGCTTACGCAGAACCAAGGCCTTTTCTGCTTTTTGTGCTGCCACACTGGCAAGGATGTTGGGGGTGCATGGAAGGTTGGGAAGAGACACAATTCCTTCTTTTGCTTTGTTTGTGTGTGTCGCTTTCCCTTTCCCTAGTAAACTGTCTTTGTCTCAACCCATGAGTTTTCCAGCTTTTACCCTTCTGATTCTCTCCCCAGTCCTACTGGTGGGGGAGTGAGCGGCTGTGTGGGACTTGGTTGACAGCTGGGGTGAAACCATAAACATACACACCATAAACATAGTGTTCAGGTGAATCTGTGGAGTAGTGGGGCTTCCTGCAACCTGAGTGAGGTGAATCTTTGCACAATATACAGCAAGTTAGGCTACATGTGTTTATGGTGAGTATGGAGGGATCACTAACCAGCTGTCATGATCTGGTAAATCCACGTGATGCTGGTCTAGCAGGAAGACTCCTGGCTCAAAAATAGAAATGGAATAACTTTGCTGATGTACACATACTAACAAAAGAAACTCTGTGTCTGTCTTTACCCAGATCACCTATTTATTTTTAGTGGCTGAAGCCAAGGGAAGTGTCTTTATTCTTTACCACCCCAGTATTGTGTCTGCAGCAGCTGAGAGTTATCTGTACTCTGAATTTCCTCATGATATCCATTTGTCCTTTGGGTATGGACAAACTATGTGCCCGTGTGAGCTCTGCTCTGAGAGCCCTTTGGAAGAACAGAAGTAGTGGTTATCCCTTGCTTTGTATCCATTGTTTGGCTCTGAATTCTTCAATTTAAAAATAAATACAAGGAAATTCAAAATTCTATCCTTTTTACTGAACTCTGCTTATACTTTTTGGTGTAGTATGGCTCTGAAAACTTTCCTAATTTTCTTGTGGAATTGTTTTCAGTTTCTGGAGGAATAAAAGATGGAGTTTTCAGAGTGCCTTCTCTAGTCCTGCATTCTCAGAGCTTGCAATATTCAATTTTTTAAGAACTTCCTAAGCAAAGCTGCCATATAATGCAAAATATCTCTCACAACCAACACATTCAAATTTTCTTTGTTAAACTATTGACTGAGAAAGCAAAAGGTCACCCCAACTAAAGTGTAAAACTACACCAGAAAATGTAGGCTAAGCTGTAAGGAAGATGCTTTAGAAACTATAGGGTTTTCACGTATTTATCAGTAGCCTGTTCTGCTTTTGTTGCTTCTTTTAATTTCTCTGGTCCTTGTTGCCTTCTTGTTCTGGTCTGGATGTTTCTCCAGTAAAAGGACAGCCTTTGGATTTCAGATACTCATGAAATAGATGGGTGAGAGTAGGATTGCATGGCATAGACAGCTCAGTGTGGTTTACATGTCACCAACAGATTCCCATTGTGTTGAAGCTGGGCCTGCAGCCACTCTGTGGGAATACAGGATTATTTTAATCCCTCTTAGTGGCACAACTGGGTTTGGCCTTGGTGCAAGGAATGTGATGGAGTTTTGTTACCCAGGACTCAGTGCCAGCTGCCAGAGCCTACCTGCTTTCCCAGTGTGGTGCCTGGATCCTTCATCCCACGGCACTAGCTGCCTGTGTCTACTTGGCAGCTGTTTCACTGCCCTGTGCCCTCAGCTATTTCGTTCTTATATCTACACATTGTTTGCGATTTTAAATGGCGTTTTGAAGCATAATGGTTGTTACTTAATATTTATTCACACTGTGTCCGGCAGAGTGACCCAAGCAGGGAACAAATGAGATTTTGCTGTACTTCAAGTAAATAATCATAGAATAACTATTAAAAAGCAAAAGTTGGCATTTGTAGAAATATGTAGCTACTTCTGTGCTGCGTAACCTCTGTATACTCGCAGTCCATGTCGGTACGTGACTTCAGTGCTTGCAGTACCTGCCTGCTCCGCTTCCATCTCAGTGACTGCACTTCACAGCCACAGTGCAAGAAAGTCCTCTGGTTGCTTTGGATCTGATGGCAGCTTGCCAGATCTAGGCTCTTTTGACAAATATTTTGTCAACTGTGAGCTAATGAACGTATTTATTCCCCTGCTAACTTTGGTGGAAATGTTTGATTAAAGACCACTGGCTGTGCAGCTCAGAGGGTGAAACTCAGCACAAGTGGCTGGCTTTCCAGTGGGTCAGGAAAGGGCAGCAGGCTCATGAGCTGGGAAAGGGAAAGTTCTCAGGAAAATCTGCTGCCTTGGAGACTGATTGCTGAAGCTGTAACCTCCCCAGCAAGAACTCCTCTTGAACAACGTTATTTCAGCCCACTGTGATTGTTTCCCTGGCCAATTCTGTCATTCTTTAACTGCAACTTTCCCTGGAAAGTCATTCCTAGGACAGATGTGCCAGCAGAGCCGCCAGTCCAGAAGTGCTGAGGAGAGAGGTGAGCTCTTTTTCTAAATCAACTCACCTAATTGGAAGAGTTAAGGGGGAGGAACAGACACCTTCTGGGTATACCAACACTTCCCTAGGGCTTAGCAGCATGACAAGTGCAATGCTTGGGATTTTACCTGATTTAAAAAAAAATCTCGTAGACAAGTGAAAAGAAGAGGTGATTGTTCTGCAATGCAGTTCATGAAGTTGGCCAGTTAAAAAAAAAATACAAGAGTTGCTTAATGAAGTAAATTGCTGTGACAACATGACTCCATTTCAGTTAGCTGCATCCTCAGTGGGGTTTTGGCAGCTGGCTGGGAGTTAAGGGTGCGAGCTGTTGGTTGCTTTCCCATCCCAGCCTGTCACAGCTCTTTGGTACTGTGCAGCGTGCTAGCACTGATGCCTCTCTGCTTCCTACTCTCTACCCGTGCTCGCTCCTGTAGGCTTCTTTGTGAACATGAGTTTTTTGGATAGGCTACATGATCTCTTCATGTGCTTTTATTAAGGTTCAAACATCTTCAGGATCTACCCTTATCCTGACAGGTTTTCCTGCTTACTGAGGGATACAAAGCAGCTAGCCAGGGAACTAAGGCTCATGAAGGTCTTTTTGCTCTGTACAGCTACTTGAAAGGAGGTTGTAGCCAGGTGAGGGTCAGTCTTTTCTCTCAGGTAACAAGGGATAGGACGAGAGGAAAAAGGCCTCAAGCTGCAACCAGGGAGGTTTAGATTGGATATTAGGAAAAATTCCTTCACTGAAAGGATGGTCAGGCACTGGAACAGGCTGCCCAGGGATGTTATGGAGTCACTGTCCAGGGAAGTGTTCCAAAATAATGCAGATGAGGTGTTTAGGGACAGGGTTTAGTGGTGGACTTGGCAGTGCTGGGGTAATGGGTGGACTTCATGGTCTTAAAAGTCTTCCAAGTTTAATGATTCTATGGGGAGTCAGAGGAAGGAGAAGAAGGAGCCCTTCCCACTCTGTAGCCTTATCAGAGGTGGCTCCCTAGGGGATGGTAAACCTGTCTAAAATTTAGGTTGTTTCTGTGCTATTTTCTCCTTGGGGAGGGACTAGAAAAGCTGGTGAATACTCTTCCGCCCAGCATGAATATTTCTGTTGAGCACTGTACCTCAAACTTATTGACTGATGCTAGGATTAATTTGTTCAGCTGTGCCAAGGATTTGATACTTCATGGAGGAAAAAATAAATAAAAAGCAAGAGAAGAAGCTAATTAACTGTATTCCTTTGCTTTGCATAGAAAAGATGGAAATTGCTCTCCTACCTGTGTGACACGCTCTACCATGGAACAGCAGTTCCTTCAAGTTGCATTGACCTTTTAGAGCAAATGATTTCCTTAGAAATCACGTTTGTATTTGATGGGTTTTCTGTCTCATTAGGGAGCTGTTCAAATACAGCAGATCTGATTTTTATCACTACTGCATTGCAAATTCTAGACAGAGTGCTTCATGAAGGTTCAGTTAGTAAGGAATGTGATTATAAAGGTATCTAATGACTTCCATTTGCATATATAGCACAGATACTTTTCAGATACTATCTTTTATTAGCCTTTAAGAGGCTCTCACCTCTAAATGAGTCTGTATTTTGTTACTGTCTACTGTTGACTGGAACCTTACTTTAAGAATACATCCATCTAAGTCTGCTGGTCTAGTTATACAGAAAAAAAAAGGCACAAATAATACTGTATGTGGCAGAACTTGGCCTGAATTTATCTGCATATGTATGTAGTCCTCATGTATATACAGGCAACTATATGCATCTTCTTAGACACTTTCAAGCTTTTTCAAAAGGATTTCTCTATGCTGGTGAATTTTTACAAAAGCAAATGGGGAAAAAGCTCTCAGTCTCCCTCTACAATGGGAGCAAGTAAAGGAAGAAAAAAAAATTCCTACATTTGAATTTTTCCAGAGATTTCTATACCAATTTCCATGCCATTGGAAAATAAAAAACAAACATGCTGTTGGAATTTTGGCATTTTAAGAAGTTGACCACACTGAACTTCAAGTTTTTGTTCTTCAGAATGTGGTAACAGGAAAGTTTCTTACGGAAATGTTGCTATGCTTCGAATAATTTTATTTAACTAGGATATCTCTTTAATTTTGTTCTTGGAAAACTACTGGTTCTGGATGGTAATTACATAAAGGAGAGGTGGGAAGGATCAGTAAGAGGAATGAACTGGAATAGAAGACTGAAAGTGAACCTGTTCAAATATGGGCAAGTTACAGGTGACTGAGCACAGCATTGTTACAGCAAGGATGAGAAGTCAGTTCTCAAGAGATGATTATTGTGCTGTCTAAAATAATCATACCACAGAATGATACAGCATTTCATATGAGCTATGTTTTCCATTGGTGTTGTAGGGTGATGAAGGGCTCCCTGGCTTTCCTGGGCTGAAAGGTGATAAAGGAGAAAAAGTAAGTTCAAGTCTTTATTAATTACACTCTTTTAGTTTAGAAGTTTATAAAGCTGTTGTGGAAGACTAATGAAAACTGACCCTCCTCTAAGTCTCTTATTTTATGTCTGTATTGTGTTTTGGCTTGTTTTGTGTTAACAAGGTAGTAACAAAAGGAGATTATGCTGTTGTATTATTTTACATCAAAGTTAACCTTTAAATCTTTAAACCTATTGATGATGCTCAAATATGTGGAGAACTAAAAGGCATGAGCTTTGACTAAACTTTGTAAAAATCAAAAATATAAGAATGAAGAAGAAGAGGAACTCAGTGCTAATGCATCTATATACAGAAACACCAGTGTTTCTTCAATGTGAGCCATGGAAGGCCAAAGATTATTATGTCTTTTCTTGCACTGAGCACAAATAACTTTTGGAGTGTGGTGGTCTTTAGCTGCCTACCATGTCATCATCTTAAAAAAAAACCAAAAGATAAATCCTGTACTGAGCTTGCTCTGCTGACTAGTATTTACTTTGGAAACATTTGTCAGGAATACCTCAATCCTAATTTGCAGGAGGAATTTTATGAATTTAAACTTTTGCCACTAAAATTAAAATAACAAATGTTCTGGATTGCAAGGCAAGATGCCTCTCCAAGTAACACACAACAAACCAGCTCTGTACAATCACAGCTCACAGTGGCAGCTTTGCTGTGCCTCTATCTGATCTCATTTGAGCCTTTTTTTATGACACACTTAAAAAGAAATTGCTGTGGTGCCTAGAAAACACTGCGTGAAAACACTGAGCCAGTTCCTCACTGTGTATGTTGACTCGCCTTTTATTTGTCTGTTTTCTTTCCATTCTTGTTTTGTTCTTTAAATTGCCAACTGCAGGCAGCAAATATGCATTTTCACCACATTTGCTGCAGTCCCCATTAGTTGTGGAGCTGCCAATCTCAATATATTTGGTTACATTCATTCTGGTGCAGAGGTAAATTTTAAATAGTTAAAATTTTAAATTTAAATGGTGCCTGGCTTTCTGTTTCTTTGTTTTCTACACCTTTGCATATTCATAGTTCTGAGACTCACTTCCCAGTGGGCAGGGTCATTCCTGAGGACTACTAGAGTTTTTCAAAACTTCTTTTCTATTTGCATTTAGGTTTACTACCTATGTATATTGTAGATGTGCCTAGAGGAACTTTGGGATGGATGCTGTGGAAGTACGGGGTAAAAACAAAAGGCAATTTTTTGAGACAATGGAATGGTGAAGAGAGAGGCTGAGGGAAGATGATATGATAATATTAAGATGACTCAATGTTTATGTGTATAATTAGCTCTAGAACTTTAAATTAATTTATTCTTAAATGAGTTAAGTGGCCAAGAGTGCCTAGCTTTTCATTAGCAGCTCATCAATCGTCCCCAGTGCGTTAATGTCAGCAGCAGCTCCTCCAGAAACTGTAAATAATAAATGTTTGTGTTGAAATGATTCTCCTCATTCCTTATTCTTGTCTTGATGCAATGCTCGTGTCATAGCACTTGCAATGGATGTTAATGCTGTGCTGATGATAACTCTGTTGTTGTTACAGGGTTCCCTGGGCTCACCTGGACCCCCTGGGAGGGATGGAGCAAAAGGAGAAGCTGTAAGCCTTTTTTGTTCCTCCCATGTAATCTTGCCTTTCAGTGCAAGGCAGGCAGTGAAAATCAATCTGTATTGAGTGGAACATGTCTGGGAGATTTGTGTGGCCATTTTAGGAGCAACAGAAACAAATGGCAGGAGGTTAATGGCCCCAGCACTCTCCCTTACACGTTTGCAGCCAAGGCAGGTGTCGCACAGATTAACTATGCTGGGAGGCTCCTGGGGCAGCTCTGTTAGCATTCATTAAGGAGGGAATGGGAGCAGCCTTGGCAGCCTGTGGTTTGGGACCTGTCGGTTAACAGCTGCAGCTGCAAAGCCTGGCCATTCGGTTTGTCTGGCAAGGAGTCCTAGGCTACTGGAGATGGCAGGGGGTGCAGGGGACCATATTGTGCTTCCACAGCAGACAGAGCTTCGAGAAGTTAGTGTCTTGGTCACAGAAACAAGGACTTGAACTCCTGTTTTCCTAAAAACTAGGAGGAGAGGAAGAGGTGCAGTGTTAGCTCAAGGAAGGATGCAGCATGCCAAATACTGCCTGTAAGAGAACTACAGCTGAAACAAAATCACACATTTTCCAGCATCTTATTACATTCTCTTCCTTGCTTGATCACCATCCCTTGGAAATTATCTTCATCCTGATGGTGGACCTTCATTATCTCACTGTCCTTGTGTGGCAGTCACTTGGTGGCAACTGAAGGAACTTGGGGAAGGACTCCTTGGAAGGTCAGACATACACAAAAGTAGTGACAGGTAGCAGAAAAGCTCTTTTCCATATATACTTCTTTGTGCTACACTTGTTCTACTTTGGAAAAAGTGATAATTTTTGAATATTGCTTCCAGAACTGATACAACTTCATCACATCACAAGTGGCATGGTTTGGGATTGGACAGTGACATACTTGCAGAATTGCTTATGGGATGACTTTATACTCTGCAAGGTCACTATTCAAGAGCAAATGCACTATGTTGTCTCCAAGGAATCCATGTTTGTAGACTGTAATCGATGCAAACTGTTCACAAATTAGGGAACTCATTTCTTGTTGCTTGGTTGTGTTTAGAGAGCAGATGAAGAGATCCTTCCGCTTTCAATTTGTCGCTTTCTGCTTTTATCTTTGCGAAGAAAGCACACCAAAAACTTTCAGATCTCTGAAGAATGGTACTCAGTGCTGTACATACTAAATAGAGCTTCCATTTCTAACTGCATGTAATGACAGGTTTGAGCCATCCTAGCCTTTATATATAAAATATAAATATTTACCAGTGATATTGCTGTTACTTGCAGGGTGAACCAGGAAGACCAGGAGGATTTGGACTGCCTGGGCCAGCAGGTCCAAAGGTAAGCTTTCCATTTCTTCTTTACAAGGGCAGGCATATTTTTTCCACTGACTTTTTAGGATTACCTCTTGTTTATGACTTTTCATATTCTCAATGGTGAATGAAGAAACTCAAAATGCTCCTTTTCATCAAGGGTCTGCTAAGGTATCTGCAATTAGGCAAAGCATGTAAAAAGAAGAATTGCTTTTTGTTGAATAAACAGCATAGCTGAAGAAGGTGAAGCAAACTTGTCTGGGAGTACTTAAGCCTTGTTTTATGTCTTCAGTAGCCTTCCCAACTCTCACAAAGATGCAGATGAGAGTTATTATCTCTACTTTACAACTGGAAAAGAAAAATCATATAGAGATCCTAGCCTGGATGTTTATGCCTATTTTGGGACATTTAGTATTGCACCAATGAACAGTGACTAAGTGATACAGAACTTGAACCAATGCTTATATCATTGGGTTTGCTTCAAACAAGGTGCTTCTGAATGGAGAAAATTAGCTGAGCATCAGAAACATGCCTAAATTTTGAAGCCCTTCTCATGAGCAACTCTTTAAGCTCTTTTCAAAGTCTTAGCTCTCCTTGCTTTATTCCCTGGTTACTGAGGGGGTAAATAACTCTCAGGTGGTTTCAGTCTTGTTATAACACAAAAAGTAGATGGTGCACTGTGACAAGTGTGGGTTTTTTGGGGTATCATGCACAGCAAGTTCAGCTCATCCTGTGAAAGGTGCTGCAAGGACAACAGTTTAATTTCCTGAATTTACTTTACCCAGTTCTGTTCCTGTACAAGCAAAGACCTTTGAGTATCACATCTTTCTGGAAGAGCTGTATCTAGTCACCTAAACCTCCACTGAGCTGGATGCCTTTGCCCTCAAACAGGAGTTAAGTACTTCAACACCTTTCTGGATGTAGTCTTGATTGTCACTTGGCTCTGTCTGGGAGGACTTATGGAGTTTCTTTCTCCAAAATTTCTTTGTCTTTACATAGAGGGAAGTGTTGATCCTTTCCTGAAGTCCCATCAGGAGAGTACCAGAACTAATAGTGTGTTTGTGGATTAGCAAAAATATGTGGCAGGCATCCCACGGTTCTCTCCTAGAACCATATTGGCTTCAGCAGGGGATAAGTGACAGCTGCAAAGCAGGGCTGGACTGAGCTGAGTGGAGGCACTCTGAGTATTTTGTCCTTCAGTGGGATTTGGGGGTAGATGAAATTAACTGAATTCATCACTCTCAAATGCTTTTCAGCTGCATTTCTCCTATCATGTAAATAAACACATAGTTTCTCTCTGTCCTGCATATTTCATGTAGTGGAATTACAAACCAGCAGGCTATATGATGCTCTTTGTGGTATGAGGTCCTCACATTTGCTTTGCAAAGCATTTGCAAACTAAGCTAAACTGAGGCATCTACATCTTCCTCAAGCTGGACTTGATCCTGCTCCACATTTTCCACCAGTATCATCAGGCACATGTAGTTCAACCAAGTAACAAGGCAATGCTGAATAGAAGTTCATACCTATGGGCTGGACAGCGTAGGTGCTGGTGGGGCTGGACCTAAAGGCATCTGACTGGACAGTGCTCCCAGGGAAGAGGTGAGCTTGGCTAAATCCAGCCTCTCACAGTGACTAAATATAAAATGATTGTGTGCTTTCACAGTGACTTTCATTTACCTTTGTGGCTGCACTGGCTGTGTGCAGTGTCCTTCAGCTGGATTCTAGCCTGAGTTATTTTAAGAAACAGCCCTGACTTTGCTGACAGAACTTTACAATCTAAAATATAAATCCATACTCCTTTACTCCTTGGTGTAAAGCCTGAGCACCTTGCTGGTGTGGAACAAGGTTTATAAGGTTGGGTGGAATTTGTAACCAGAGAGGTCACATCTCCAGTTACTGGTGTAATCATTGGTTTTTTTTTTTTTTTTTACCAGAACACTTATTTTTATCAGCAGCATCAATACAGCAGCTCTGGGCTCTACCCCAGGCTCCATGGAGAGCTGCCTTGCAGTTTCTCTGGTTGGCTGTGTTGTGGTCCTTCCCAGCGTAATCCATCTTCATTTGCATTGAGCCAGGCAAGTGCAGTGTGTGCTCAGCAATGGTAGCTGTGCCACGAGAAATTCAGACCCTTGTTTATCTCCTTGGCTGAGGAGTCTTTTGCTTCAGTGGGAATTACCAGCACTTTCTTTTATGAAGTTGTCTTGTAGTTTTTACAGAACTCATTAGTTGCATGAAGGTTCCAGTAGGACATGTAAGGGTCCTGCAGACTTCTGGTAATAAGATTTCAGTCCACAGAAGTACAAAAATGGATGCTGAGCCCATGAAGGTACACCTATAGGTTACAGAAATAAAATGGCCTCAGTATGTCATCTTTGGTTTTACTGCTTTTGCTGCTCAGTGATGTCTCCAGGGGAGATTGTTCCTAGCTCAGTGTTCTTCAGCATAAAACTCTGGTTTTGGTGTGTGTTTTATTCTTGTTCATCAAACTTGGAGGGTAAACTTCACTGATCATCAAGCATGATCTCATTGGCTACAAGCTGGTGGATGCAAAGAGCTCTCAAAGGCACCCTTGTGCTGAGGTGTTGGAATTTTTGATTACAGAAGATGTCATAGTGCTCTTAAATGGCAAGAAATGGCCAGAAAATTGGTCAGAAAACTCCCAGGTAAATTTGTGGGCCCTGGCAAGTTAATTTATATGGAATAAGTGGGTCCAGAGAAAAAAGGCAATAGCTCAGGTCCCTCATTGTATGATGCTATAATAGTGAAACAAAGCCTGGATTTTTGAGATTAGCCCGTAATATCCTGCAGCAAATATTCAATCTTTTCCTGCCTTTTTTTTTTCTGTATCTTTTTTATAAAAGGATAAAGACTTTTTTTGTGGTTGTCATTGCTATGGCATGAACATAGATACAGCATTCCCATCTGAACTGACAGTTATCTGTACTTGATAGAAAAAGCAGAGGTGGAGAGGGGAAAAATATCAAGCCTCTGAAATATAAAGTACTAGGTAAGAGTTTCATTTTGACAAATTTCCTTCTTGCTTGCTTCAGCTGTCGGAGTCTCACGCTTCTCTGGTTTACCAGACATGATCTCAGCACAGACCTTGAGTGGGTTCAGCACATCATCTCAACCAGACAAACCCAGATTCTCTATCTATAACTTTTACTGAGTATTATAACCATGTTTTGTGTAGCAGTACTGAGTCAGACTCTAACAATTTGGACAGCTTGGAACAAGCTTCTGTTTCTCTTGGGGTTTTGCCTGGACTTTGGTAGAAGTGTTTTTGTGCAGGCTGAAGGGAGAGATTTAGGTGCATGCCTGCTGCTCTCCCTCTGCTAATACAGGACATGCAATGCTTCCTGAGCTGATAGAAGTTCTCGTGTGTCTGATGTTGTAGACATCCTAGAGCCACCTTTGCTTGGGCTTGAAATCCGCTGTTGTTAACCTGGGCAATTGCACAGGGGAAATAAAAAAGCTTCAGTTCTGCGAATAAATCATTGCAAACACATCTTACATTTTTAAATTCATTATTTTTAATATGAAACATCTTTCAATATGAAATGTAGAAATTATTTAAAAAGTATTTAAAAATAAAATATCTGTTTTGAAGCCTTACCCCATTACAACTACCCAATGCATGAGTTAGACAGATGAATTGAGTGGTGGGAAAAGTGAAGTGACATAAGTAAGAAAATAATCACTCAAATAGGCGATATAAGATGCCAAATCAGTTCTCTAGGTCAAATTTTGAGGCCCAGGATCCAAGGGCTGAGCCTATTCAGCTGAGAATCCCAGATCATTTTCAGGCCTTGTAAGACACATAAAAGCACCCAGTGAGTGCTCTCCATTTCTGTGTACCCTCTCCAGGGAGAGTCAGTGTGCAACCAGCTGAAGGACTGCTGAAGTGTACCCGATCCTCTTCCATTTCTTCCACTTAAGCTAAACATTGGAGAGTGTAGTTTTGTTCTGTTTCTTTTCATTTACTCATCAAAACATACAACATTTTGAAGTCTGTGGTTTGTTTATGCTGAGAAATGGCCTTAACTGCAGCATTTGTGGCAATGTGTACCTGTGCTTTGTTCCACCAACACCATGTTTAGGAGCCAAAACAGTTGTTGCATACAACTGACATTGCCAAACCCAAAAGAAGCTGTAGAGGAAATTGCATTGGAATGGTTTGCCTTTGTAAGGCAAGACTGAAAGCAGAAGGATAAAGCTTGCTAATGTGTATGAGTGACAGAGACAGAGAAAAATATTGGGATGTCACTTTGGGTAAGTATTTGAAAAGTCAGATGCTGCTCTTGTATTAGCACTGAGAGAATCAAGAAACCTCAACAGCCCAGTGTGAGCCTGGATAAACAACTTACATTTCTGAATAACTAGTTTTGTTCTTTGTCTTTTATGTGAAAGAGTTTCTGATGGTTTACTGTATCTCAATTCCTTACCAGGGATCCGAGGGAAAACAGGGTCCTCCAGGAATTAAAGGCTACGTAGGGGCACCGGTAAGTCAAGGCTCCTGTTAAGTTTTTAATACTCTAGGCAATTTCTGTACTTTTTCAGTGTGTTCTGCCCAGTTATATTTTTTTATTATTACTATGAAGCAGTATATGGTATGTCTGACCACTTACTGCCACTATGTCCAAATGGTGACATTTTCTTTATTTCACTGAGTTCCTTCCAGCTCCTTTAAAAGAGAACACACCTGTAGCCAGCAGGGAGATGTCAGCAGAAGTTAGTTGATTACTGAGATAACAGCTCCTGATTTTGTGATATCACCGTAATGCAATTACTTTGGTCTGTAATGATGCACCATTTATAGGGTGCTTGAAAACTTCATAGGAATGTCAAGAAAAAGTGCCACCTCTCAGCAAGTTTCCAGTCACATTTTCAAAACTCTCAGGGAATAGCCTTTGGGTTCAGGGGACAAACCTGCCTTAAACAAACAGACAGCCAGACCAAAATAAGCTAGATTCTATCCAGCTAGCATCTCTGTCTTGTGGTCTCACCTTGGAAATTATGGAGGCAGCCTTTAAGCTGGTGTTGTAAAGGCTGACTGGATTTTTCTGAGATTTGAGGACAGATGGGTTGGGGCCATCCCTGGTATCAGTGCAGGCTGGGGGAGGAAGGGATTGTGAACAGCCCTGCCAAGAAGGACTTGAGGGTGCTGGTGGATGAAAAGCTGGCTGTGAGCTGGCTATGTGCACTCACAGCCCAGAAAGCCAAGTGCATCCTGGGCTATATCCTAAGCAGTGTGGGTAGCAGAGCAAGGGAGGGGATTCTGTCCCTCTGCTCTTCTCTTACCCCACCTAAAGAACTGCATCCAGCTATGGGCTCCTCAGCACAAGAAAGACTCATTGACCTCTTAGAGCAGGTCCAGAGGAGGGCTATGGAAATGGAGCACTTCTCCTGCGACGAAAGGCTGAGAGAGTTGAGGTTCAGTCGGGAGAAGAGAAAGTTCCAAGGAGACCTTATTGTGGCCTTTCTATATTTAACTTTCCATATTTAATGAAGATGTATAAGAAAGATGGGGGCAAATTTTTTAGCCAGGATCAGTTGTGGTAGGACAAGGGATAATGGTTTTAAACTAAAAGGGAGTGTAGATTAAGATAATAAGGCTGAATGGTTTTACAGTGAAGGTGGTGAGACTCTGGAGCAGTTTGCCCAGAATGGTGGTAGATGCCCTATCCCTGGAAACACTCAAGGCCAGCTTGTACTGGATGCTGAGCAACCTGATCTAGTTGAAAATATCCCTACTCATTTAGATGATTATGTAAACCCTCTTAAGTCCTCCAAATATACCCATAAATACAGCTCTCATTAGCTGGGAGGTAAGCCTCCACTACAGTGTAAAGTATAAATACAAATATACTATGAAACTAAGCAGCATTTTAAGTTTTGGCAGTTTCAGAGAGGTCACTACTGACTGAGCTCTCTATAGATATTAGTCGGTTGCTCAGTTTCCCCAATAAAGGTAAAATACAAGGTGCTTGTTGTGCCAAGGGAAGGTGAAATATGTTCGTGCCCATGGAATTGATGGCCTGTGTTAGTGCCACATCAAACTAAGCTCCAGCAATGTTTCTGGCGTAGCTGGGAGGAGATGAATTATGCAGTCCAGAGGAACACTGGTGTTGGATTCACAGCACAAAAATGTGCTGGGCTCCTGGATCAGAGCACATCTAATATTTGCCAGTTCTCAGAGCTACCTGCTGTCTGCCTAGCTGTCATATCCAGACCCACAAGGAATGGGAATTCTTGCTTTTATGTATGATAGGTTTTCCCATCAGTATCATCCTCTACCAAAGTCCTCATTGTTTACAAGAACATGAAAAATGCAGAGCATTGGTTGTTTTCCAGACCGTCTGCAGCTGTGGTGTGTTCCCTGTCCCTCCACACTGCTGTTGGCAGGAGGGTCATGTGTCTGCAGGCAATATAATATTACAGATGTTCTTGGGCCCACAAGTAGTCCCTGCTCTATGAGTCTGCTTAGGCCATGCCTGCGGCCAACTTTGAGGACTGGGAACACAGAAAATGTCCTTGAGATTTCACTTGAATAGATTGTGCAGATGTGCACAGTGATTTGATGACTAATTAGAGGAGGTAACTATGCTTCTACTTGGATTGAGCTTTATAATATCTGTTTCTTTTTATTTTTAGGGTCTACAAGGAGAACGGGGAGAAAAGGGAACACGAGGAGACAAGGTATTCCTGGTTCATACTAGGAAATGACAGGCTGCTCTTTTTCCTCTGACCATTAGGTGACGTGGGCTGCCAGGCCAGCAGCTCTGGAGGAGGATAAATGATGGAATTTTCTCACTATGCTGTGCTTCCCAGTGCTCTTCCACCTCCCATGGATCTTTGCTGTCTACCAAACACACATTTAGGGACTTCTTGTCTGTGTATAGGTAGGAGAGAGAGAAGTGGAGTAAAGGTATGCTAGTGGGGAGATCTAGAGGAGTGTCCACCTTGTGTGCACCACCTGAGGGTTGTGAATGACCGCTGACTGCTGCTGACCATGTCTGCACCCAGCATTTCCCCATCTCACTCCAACTTCCTCTGTTTCTGTCTTTTCCCATCACCAGTAGCATTAAGAACCAGGTAGTTTCTGTGTTAAAGGATTCATCCAAATGGAGAGCATCCCAGTCCTATGTTCTCTCCCATCTGGGAATAGCTGTTTTACAGAGTACAGGACACTCTGGGATTCAAACTGTGTTTATGGCTGAAGGAAGGGACCAAGAGCCTATTAGGCCTGGAAAAAGCATTTAAAAGGAGAGATGGGAGAGATGTGCAGGCATAAAGTCTTAATTATATCCATTTGCTCACTCTGTTGAGAGATACACACCTAATTCTGCTGTGGACCTGTCTACCAGCGCTCAAGGCTCCCCAGAAATGCCCTCTCTTGCTTATGACACAAGCTGGTCCTGAGACAGAGCTGTCTTTGTGATGGTCTGGCAGCTTTGCCTGTGTTCAAACTCTCTTCAGTGATACCTGGTGATATGTGTTTCTGTAAAGGAGGCAGTCTTTAGTTTGCTAGCACAGGCTTGTTCCCATTTCTCAGTCTCCATTTTCTGAAGAGGAAATGCAGTGATTTACCCCAAACTTTTGCCTACTGGGAAAAATTATCAATGGACCCTTAGTGTGAGATATTGTATTTCTCTTTATCAGTGTTCTTTTTGCTGTTTATGATGAAGTAGGCACAATTATATTTTGTATTATCTTTCATTGTTGATGCAGCTAGAGCAAAAGGCTGGATCATATTTTATCTTCCTCCTACTTTTTCCTTAGCCCTTTGCAGAACTGGCTCAGTGTACTGAGTCTACCCAGTGCCTCTGCTGCTTTTCCAGAGGTGAGATTGTCTAATCTGCTGGAATATTTGGCTCCTGGAAGAAAATCCATCTTTCTGACATCACCATGATGGGAGAAGAAGCTGGAGCTGTATGTGGGCAGGGAGCTGACTAAGCTAGAGGAAGATTAAAGTGGGGAAGAAAGGAATTAGGTTTTGTTTCATTAGAAGGATATGCACTGTGCGCAACTAGAGGTTCCTTTTTTTTTTTTTTCCTGGAGCAGCCAAATCTCTGCTACAGCAATTGTACTTTGATTTTTTCCCACATTTTAATGATGGTCTCAGAGCACTCACTGCCATTACTTTAACTTCTACCAGTCAGTACTACTGTGAAAGCAGTAGGCGTAAATTTGACGGGCCAAATATTTCCTTGTCTGCAATTCAGTCTGTAACTTGAATACTGACACCTACACAACCTGTGTTTCTTTGTGCCTGAGGAGAAAAGAGTTTATAATACCAGATGAAAGCACTAGCCCATGCACTGAGCATTGTTCTGTCAAATCTGAGTCCTTACCATCAAAAAAAACCCCCTACATATCCCATAATACATCTTGCTGCTTTGTTCATATATCCCAGGACCTCAGATGTAAATATTGAGGTTTTAAAGAGAGGTTCCTAAATCTGGTAGTATTGCTTACACCTGCAATTTAGGAAGACCACTGCACCATATGAGGGCTATCCCATGTCCTTTTTCACCCAGTGGGCTCATTGTAGACCCCAGGGCAGACTCTGCAGAGATAAGCACAATGCACTTTCCCGTCAATATAAGCCCTGTGTGTCAGTGATACTTGACATGTTAATTTAAGCATGTGCAGCAGTTCAACATGATACGGGGTATTGCTTTTGCTGCATAAGCATGTGTTCATGCTGTAAATCCTTGTCTGTTTTATTAAGAAGAGCTTGTGTAAGGAGGCAGCAGGGCTAGTCTGCTCCTGACAGATCCCTCTGTAGTGGTTTTTTTTTCCTTCTTCAGTTTTTTCCAGGGCCCTGCAGACTCGTGGTGAATCCTTTTTCCAACAAATCATTATGTTTTCTAAGTGGTAGAGGTCAGAGAGCAGCACTGAAGTTTTGGTGGAATTGAAATTTCCCTTGGTTCCTTATGACTCCTCAGCATTTTCTTCCAGTGTTTAAAAGCAGGAAAACCAGTAGAGCACAGGAAAAATAAATGGAGGCTTAAAGTGAAAATTTGAGAATAAAACATTAATATGTTTGTTTTTAATGTTGGAAAAAAATACTTTTCACTAAGCACCTTTCTTTAAAAAATGGGAAAAAATGGTAAAAATGTTTATGACAGATTTTTCTGTAAAACAACAGAAAGCACAATTATTTGGAGTGTTTTCAAACAGCTTTATTTTATATGTTTGTATAAATAATACATTTGCCTTTCCCAACCCCCATTACTAGCAGTAAGAACATCGACACTCTTCTGTTTTGGCAGCTAAACCAGCATGTGTGAAGTACTCATTGCTGCAGTATATTGATGTTAAAAATTCTCCTGGGAATACACTGCACATTTTGTCAGCAATCTACCAGGCTGTTGCTTACTGAAAGTTTTAAATTCACAATACTCGTTGTTCAGTCAGTGCAAAGGAAACCATTAGTGTGCAAACTATCACCCTAAAAGCAAGTGGATCTGGCTGTCTGACACTGGTTTTCTGCTGCTTTCTGTAGGATATAGGTCTCTCTAATTTCATTCCTTGAATATATAATTTTAAATAGTATTTATGTTAGAAGACTGATTGACTTTCTAGGGATAAAAAATGAACAAAGTGATTTTGCAAATCCATTTCTGACTTGCCAAATCAATGTAGTTTACAAAAGGAGCTAATTAAATCCAATATCCTGACTGTGGATTTGTAGGTAATAACAGAGTTCTAACATGGATTAATATATCCAAAACATTTAAAAAATAGAATTAAACTGCCTGTTGTCACAGCTTGTACTTGCAGAATTTGTTTTTACATGCACATTCACCTTCACATTGGCACTGTGTGTGTGTTAGATAGTTTATTTTCAGCTGTGTGTGCAGGATCCAGGCAAAATCTGTGTTCCATTTTAGAGGTTTAAGGAATTTGCAGAGTGAAAAAAAGTCCCTGTTTCACAGAGTTTTTAAACTGAATAGCCTGTAATGGCTATTCAAGGGCCATAATCTCTAAGACAAAAGTGAAGCTCAGCAGAAGTATGTCATTGATCCACTCTTCTCTATCAAGAAACCTGGATCATAAAACATGGAATGTGTCAAGCTTGGACATGGAATTACAGTAGAGTTAGGGTCAGAATTAAAAATTATCTTAAAAACATAATTCCCCAAAGCACAAGATGATGTTGAGAAGGGGAAATTGCAGGATGATACATATGTGTAGGACAACAAATTGCACACTGCAAAAGATTGGTGACAACTGATCAAGGAGCTATCCTGTGAAAGGGTCTTTGGGGTAAAGGAAACATCATCCTGGGATTTAAACAGAAGAATAGTCTATAAAACATGAAATAATATTTCTGCCCAAAGCCTCAGCTAAGTGAGGGTTCCTGTGCTTAGCTACTGTGAAGTCATGGAAAAATCATATACTGCACAAAGGGGAGCAACAAAAATGATCAGAAGTCTGAAAAACACACTCATGATGAAAAGTTAGAAGTATTATGGTTGTTTAGAGAAGTTTGAAAGGGGAGTTTTGTAGGTCTGCAAATACATAAAAGGCTATTGTAAATATCAAGGAAACAGTCTATTCTCTGTGGGGGGGTTAGGGAAAGACACACTAGCCTGTAACTGGAGCAAGAAAAAGTTTAGGTACAGAGGCAAAAATCATATCTTCAGGTAATAAAAATAAAGTAGTGAAATTGATTGCCTGTGGACTTTATGGACTGTCTAGT
Organism: Dendrocincla fuliginosa; assembly: GCA_035047845.1. Lineage (NCBI taxonomy): Eukaryota > Metazoa > Chordata > Aves > Passeriformes > Dendrocolaptidae > Dendrocincla > Dendrocincla fuliginosa. The sequence continues at coordinate 146,398,197 of JAWWMO010000083.1, read as the reverse complement.
TCTGAGGACATATAGGAACAGATTAATTTTTCCCTCAGGTTACAGAAAGGGAAGTTGAAAAATGAAAGGTTTTTTAGTTTCCTGGGTAAAACTAAGCTATTGCTGCACTGTGGATTCATTATTTTTGTAAGAGCTGTTCTGGGCTGATGGTCTCCTAGTCTAAGTTGTCCAGTTTACATGAACCATCCCAGTAGGCAGAGGAAGGATGCCAACATAGAAAACTAGAGCACAGCTGCTCCTGGTCACAGTAACTTTTCATGGTACAGATGTAGGAACCTTAGCTGTTTTCTCTATGGGGCTGGATGGAATTTCTCTCCTTATTCCTTACTCTTGGAGCAAATAACATGAACGTGACTTGCAGAGCAGTGACCTAAGCCCCACAGATTTGAATTATAGTTGTTCTTTCTGCTTTTTTTTCCAGGGAGAGAGAGGCCTGGATGGGTTCCCTGGAAAGCCAGGTGTGGAGGGGAAACAGGTATGTCACAAATACTCAACAGCTGGAAGTGTTTGATTGGAAAGAGTGGAAGTTGACTCTAAAACTGAGACTTATCCAAGGTGGCTGCTGAGTCATGGCAGACCCCACTGCATCCTTGTTCTAAGGAACTTCGTTGGTACAGTTTTCTTTTCTGTTTGGTTGGTTTTAGAAACTATAGTGCAATCTACGTTTAAAGGAAATGCTGGTCCTTTCAACTTGATAGATTAAATGTTTATCTTAATTTTCATTAAATACGTAAGAAAACATACATAAAAATTCAACTGTTTAAGCCTGATTTTTATGACCTTTTCTTTTCCCTCCCACAACATGAATGGAAGAGGACTGGATTTAATATATTCAGCTTGTTTTCAGTCAGAAAGACTTGAAACTCTTTACATTTTTTAAGACAAGAAGAAAGCAGAAAATTGTCTAAAAGATCAGTACATTCCTGCTGATCAGATACATAATGCTTTGTCTAAAACCTGCTATCTGTAGATCCCACAAGACTGTTCTCATTACTCAGGGTATGATACCTAATGAGAGGCATCCTTTCCTCTCAAGGATCTTCTGGCCTAAATAACAAAGGACAGAGTAAGAAGCAGAGGCTGGAAGCGATTTCCAAAAATGCATCTAATCATTGCCACCCTTGAGCCTAAAGCCTCCAGGCTTCTGCATCTGCATCCTGCTCTGTTCTTCAGTTACAGTTTACCCTGGATGGAGAAGTGTGCGTCTAGTTAGCTTTTATCACTATCCTTATAAGATGGAAATGTTTTCTGGTGCTACAAACAACACTGGAATTCACAATGAGCTGTGTTCGCTATGCACATTACACTGCTTATAGAACTGGTTTCTACTTGCAGCAAGTGTAGATGGAGTGGGAAATTGCAAAGGGATGTGAAGATGGATCCTGATTGTCAACTACTTCAAAGGAACAATTTCCCAAGTGAAACCCTGTTACAGAAACTGGGTTTTCTAAAGCTTTTTTCCTTTTTCATGTCTAGACACCTAGGAGTGGACAAATCTTCATGCCTGAATTTTATGCTAAATTTTGTATTTGACACTGATATAGTCACTCAACTGCAATTATTTTGAACCAGGTGAAATTGGATTGGTGTTATTATGGCTATGCCATCTCCTTTGCTATTCTCTTTCCTTTCTATGCAGCAGAGCCAAAGCAGCCTCGTGTGTTCTGTCAGCTCCTATCCCAGTGCAATGGGACATCATTCTTTGTGCTGGCAATATCTGAAGCCTTATGTTTTTCCTGTACTTCAAAAACACAAAAAGTTTTCTCTCCGTTTTACCCATTTACAGGGCCCTGCTGGCAGCCCCGGCCCTCCAGGTGCTAGTGGGACCAAAGGAGAAAAGGTAAGTTGGCATGGGGTAACAGGAAGGGTTTGGAAACACATTTGTTAGTTCTTACTGGAAATATCTGGGCTGTTGGGTTAATATTTATCTCATTTGTGTGTTACTAAGTTCATATATCAGAAAAGTTAAATATTTAAATATATTACTTCTGAAACAGGAACAACCATATGTTAAAGAGAGTCTGGTTGTAGCTCCACTGGTCTGAGTTTAACCCTTACAGTGGGAGTAGAAGGAAATATAGTGTAGTTTGGGTCAGAAAATCTTCCTCAGCTAAGAAATGTGGGTGGCAGTGTCAATATGTTTGTATAGAAGCTGGTTTTATGACCCAGGAGATGTAGAATTGACTCAGAAAGTGCCAATAAAATGACTCTGAGCCTCTTAACCTGCAAAATAATTATTCACTGCTCTCAGCAGCAATTTTGACCTTGTTAATTTAGAGTTGTTAGAGCTTTCAGGGCAGCCTTATGTTTCCCTCTCTGTTAGAGATGATGTTGTGATTTTGATATTTCCAACACAGGCCTCTGGCATGAGTGAAAGGCATGACCAGTTCTGGATTTCTTTCTCTTTTTCTCCTCCAGATAAGGCAGTGAGCCTTATCCAAGAATGCAGAGAGATTGGGAGTAATTTTCTCTGTTCTCTCTGCAGTAGCAATCAGTCTTGAGTTCATAATACTTCATCCATATCTCTGAAGCAGCTGCATTTGGTACTTCCAAAACAAGTTTTGCTCCTTGGTCAAATACTTTCAGAGGGGTTGATGTGTGTCTCTTCAGCACTTCCTCAGTATGGTCTTTTTTTAGAATAGACCAGTTTGGATGGGACCCTGAGCAACCTGATCTAGTGGGTGGCATCCCTGCCCAAGGTGGGGGGGTTTGAACTAGATATTCTGGACAGGCTGGATTGACAGACCAAGGCATGAGGTTCAATAAAGGAAAGGGACAGGTCCTGCACTTGGGTCACAACATGCCCCTGCAGTACCACACACTGGGGCAGAGTGGCTGGAAAGATACCTGGTGGGAAAGGACCCCGGGGTATGCTGGTTGGGAGTGGCTGAATGTAAGACAGTATGTGCCCAGGTGGGCAAAAAGGCCAGTGGCATCCTGGCTTTTATCTGCAATAGTGTGGCCAGCAGGAGCAGAGCAGTGATTGTCCCTTTGTGCTGGCCAGTGGTGAGGCCACACCTCAAATCCTGTGTCCCACATGACAAGAAAGACAGAGGTGCTGGAGTGTGTCCAAAGGACAGCAGAGCTGGGAAGGGGTCTAGAGAGTAAGTCATATGAGGAGCATCTGAGGGAGCTGGGGTTGTGTAGTCTGGGGAAAAGGAGGCTCGGGGGGGACCTTGTCACTCTCTACAGTTACCTAGCAGGAGGTTGTACCCAGGTGGGGGGGCAGTCTCTTCTCCCATCAACAAGTAACAGGACAAGAAAAAATGGCTTCAAGCTGCACCAGGAGAGGTTCAGATTGGACATGGGGAAGAATTTGTTGAATGAAAGGGTAGATAAACATTGGAATTGGTGTGTTTCAATACAAGGAGGTGTTCAAGAAATGATGGGACGTTACACTTAGTGCTAAGGTTTAGGTGACATGGTGGTGTTCAGTCAAAGGTTGGACTTGATGACCTTTTCCAACCTTAATGATTTAGTGATTCTATCTTTAAGGTCCCTTCCAACTCAAACCGTTCTATGACTCTATGAATAAATAACAAATAGTAATTGAGCTTGTCTTAAGAGAAAATCTTAAAGACAGCTGGGTCATTCAGAGACCTACATGAGTAATGAATAAATAGAGTGTGGGAGGAAGCTAAGTGACAAATTTAGCAGCGGTCTGTACCTAAAGTAAAGAATATACGTTCTCAATGTATAGTCTTAAAGCATGATATATTGTGGACATCAGTGGAGAAAAATGGACTAGAACAAATTGGTATCTACATAACAATAAATAATGGGAAAAGGGTGTAGCATCGCAGTGTCCTGCAAACACTGTAGTATGATTTGCTCTGTAAAATGACTTGGGGAAAGTTCTCACTTTTCTTGCAAATTTATTTTAATCATTAACAAACTAAAGCATTTTAACTCCCTAAATATCCATCCTCTTGTGGATCTGGTGGGGGTCTAAGCATCAAACAGGCATATTTGTGTGGTATGTGAACATCAAATGTAAGATTTTTGAAGCACAGATCTAATGTTACAGTGTATCCAGTGCATCATTCATTCTAAGTGACTGTGTCATAAAATCAACATAAAACATCACAGTAATACAGATTAAAATCAGTTCTTGCATGTATTCTTCTGCAGAGCAGAGGAAACGGAGTTAATTGAGATTGGTATTGAAAATAAGAATGTGCAACAGCTGCTGGAAAATATGCTCAGAGGTTTGCTTTTGTTTTGCATTTTGTTATGTATTGTGCTATGTATTGTTCTGTTCTGTGTTATGTTTTTAATTTCTTTTTGTGTTATCCTGCAGGGTGAACCAGGACTTCCAGGATTGCCTGGCACTTCAGTAAGGATTTTTATTTTTTTTTTTTAGCTTTCTCAAACTTTATTGCACAAGAGGAGAAGGTGGAAGTGGGGAGAGGGGGGGATCTTATTGAGATATGTTCTTAAATATTTGTGGGTTTTTTCTCAAAAAAAGCTGCAGCTTTAGGCAGCGAAGATTTTTGAGGAAGGGAAGTGATAGGTTCCAACAAGGAGATGCACTGCCAAAATTTTGGAATATTGTGAAGTGGGGAGATCAGGACTTGAAGAGGCAATGAAAGCTTTCCTTAGCTGTGTTAGACAGAACAATATTGTGATGGGACTGTGTGGTTTCTGACAGTTTTTGAGCGGCCTTTAGTACACAGAGCCCATGATTGTTATAAAAGCAAATGAAATTTCAGAATTGAGTTGAATAACTGAGTGCCTTTGACATGGACCGAGTGTGAGAGTTGGGGCAAGAGAAGAAAAAGGCAATTTCTAATGAGAGTGAATAATCTTTCCTTGGCTTACATCTGAAAAAGTCCTGGTGGAATATAAGACAGCCAGGACCTGATGTGCTGAAATCACGGAAGTAGGGATGAAAAGAGAAAACTGAGAAAATAGGAGAATGAGATTCATCATTCCTGGGGCACTAGGTTAACATCCTTTGTGCATCCCTCCCTCTGCCTCCAGCAATGCCTTCACTGATGCCAAAGACATCACTGACAGGCAGGTAAGGATGTCCTGAGAAACAGTATTGTCCGTATGAAGAGGTCATCTCTAAGCTAATGGAAAAAGAACATTTACAACAAAGTATACAGAGGAGAGGTCTAGAACTGAGTTCTGCATGGGCTGGTAACAAAACAGTTAGGAAGTATTCCTCTTGCTTGCCAAAAAAGTAGGATTAAAATGAGGAAAAAGCAGTCTTGGACTATAGGTGCTAAAGAATGAGAAGCTCCCTGGTAATCATGGGAAAGGGAGCAGGCAATTACCTTACTCAGAATGTGGTAGAAAGTAAAAAAATGAATAAAACTGTGGAAAAAATAGTCCTGTTTGGGAAAGAACCTTTTACTGTTCTTGATTAAGTGTGATATTAATGATGTGACAGTAGTTGCCAATAAATTTTGAAAGATGTGCATAAAACCCCCAACTGAGCCTAAATCTCCAGAAGGTGGGTGTAAAAGAGGCAGGGCACATCTCAAGCCAGTCTGTTGGTTATGTGATGCCTTCTGCATTCACTTGATCTTCATAATTTAGGGTAAAACAAGTTCTAGGGAATTTACTAACTTGTTTAAATGATGAGATAATGAATTAAGTTCTTACTGCTTGTACAGCCATACAAATCACTTCATAGGTAAATGTGTCAGTAGGGAACTTTTGTCAGCCTGAGTTGTTTAAATAGAAAGCATCCCCAGCCTGCAGCAGGGTTTAAGGAGCTGTAGGAGGTATCGTGCAACTTGAAGGAATATAAAGGGGACAAAAATACCCCGTGGAGGACCATCATACCTCTGGAACCTTGTCTTTACTTTTTTTCATCCTTTATGACTCTGCATTTCTATTGCAGGTGCATATTGAAGGCCTAAAAGGAGAGGAAGTAAGAGAGATTCAATATCTATTCTTTTATTGCAGAGATATTTTAATGTAATACTGTTGCCTGTTAGGTTAGTTTTTTCTTTAAAATAATACTGCCAAAGGAAGGTGGATGGAAGCATTATCAGGTCATCAAGAAATTAGTGTTCCTATTTAGAGAAGAGAAAATAAACAAGAAATGAACAAGGGCAATGTCCTTTTCAGATGTAGCGAATCTAACATGAATGAGAAGTATAAATTATAGAGTCAGCTATGCCATTATTTAATAACAGGGAAGTGTTAACATTAAAGTTAAACTGTATTTGAGTTTTATGCCTAGTTTCTCTCTGAACCTCGGCACTCAAATAGGAGGGACATACCTGTTACTTCAGTCTGTTAGTGCTATGCAGTAAAGAAATAAATTTTGATTTTGCATTGGTGGTTCCATAACTTGCATTTAACTGTTACTCAATATAATGATATGCATAATATAATTGATAATTTAAAGCCCTTCAGAGCTGTGCTGGCTTGGGGGAAATGCTCATGGGAGCTGCTTATGCAAGAATTGCTCTTCTCCACCACCAAACCCCTGAATTCTTTACTGGAATATCCAGGATATCCCAGTGTCTTTGGTAGAGATATTGCCTTTGAAAAACAAAGAGCCCGTTATGGATAAATGCCTGATGAGTGTGGGTGGACCAGTCTGTGTGCAGTCTAATGAGTGCTGGTAAATCAAGTAGCCTGAGGATTAAGGAGAAAAACACCTGGTCTCTGCACTTGTTTTTCAGGACCTGTGGGGAAAGGGGTTATATAGTTCCTGTAAAGACAGACAACACGACTAATGTGCCTGTCACTTTTTCATAAAGATACTTTAACACTTGTGGTTTTTTTAAATCTCCAAACATTTCTGCAGGGAAAGCCTGGGCCACGAGGACCACAAGGCCAGCCTGGACCTCCTGGACCTCCAGTAAGCTGTTTCTCTCACTGTTTGCAACTCCAGAAGCTGAAACTCAGACTGCAAAATCTTATACATTATTCTGGCACCAAGATGTTTAAACAGTGCCCACAGCCTCCAATTTTCTTCATTGCTGAGAGAAGGTGTCCTGCTGTGAGTGAGCACTCTGAACACAGGGAGGTGGCACCCAGGACATAGACACACTGTGCCTCAAGGCTATTGTCATGCAGAACCTCATTGTTTTTCTATTCCTAATGTCCTGAGGAGCAGTGTGGGCATTCAGCACATCTCAGAGAGGCACTCACTGATAACTTGTGAGCTGTCATGTCATGAAGGTCAGGGAACAGTTGCTGTCAAAGGCATTGGTATTATGCCACAAGGTCCTGGCTGAAATACTGTGTGGATGAAAACTAAGAATTAGGTATGTGTATTTATGTTTCAACACGATTTTTGCAACAATTTACACATGCCAGCATTCTTAACTTCAACTTAAATTGCAGCTTATTCTTGTTTTATTTTAGGACCCAGCTCTGCAGGATATCTCATTTCAGATTGTCATTCTGCCCCATTTGCAAACACTTTGTTTCCTGTCTTTTGAATTGTTTGTTGTGTTTCACTGTTAATTGGCTTTTGTAAAATTGATGGCTTTGTGAAGTATTACTTAGGTAAATCTTGTTTGAATTATATAATTTAAATATAGTTATGTGCTCTGTATTTAATCAGAGCATTGTCACTTCTCTCTATCTTGTTTTCTCATTCTTTTCTGCTCAAAGGACCACATATGCATCAGGTAAGAGTTGTCTAACTAGCCACATAATAATGGTAGCAACAAAACAGCTGGGAAATTGATATATAGTTCATTAGTTTGTCTTTGTTAACTTTCTAAAACTTTTCACTTTTAAAGGGAGAGCCTGGTCTGGAAGGCAAGCCTGGAGTCCCTGGTTTACCAGGTCAGAGGGTGAGTTGTTTTTTGTTTGTTTGTTTTTTGGTTTGTTTTTTTTCCTTTTTTTTTTTTTTTTTTTGTTATTTAATCTGCGTCTCAA
>JAWWMO010000083.1:146375059-146386101 GCA_035047845.1 Dendrocincla fuliginosa | reverse complement strand
TGAAGACTGCAAAGGCTGATGCCTTCAGGGAGATCAAACATTGATTAACACTGCAGGGTTTCTTCTGGCTTCTCTGGTAAGGTAGAGGTGAAAAGACAGGACTGAAGTGGATAATCCTAGAATACATCTAGGTTACAGAGGAAACAGTTGGCATTTGTACTAGCAGTCGTATTTGTTCACAATTAATGATGTTTCCTATATATTTGATACCAAATCCACCTCTGTTCCTAGGACCAAACCCCAGAGATAAACATGCTAAGGAAATATATCTGGCTATTCTGGCTATTGGGACAGCAAGATGGGAAACAATTTTGGGCCATGAAACCTTTCATAATTTCCCCTGTAGCACAGTGGAGACAACATTTTTCTTTGGTTTCCTGTGTTCTGTATAGTAGATAGCTTTCTGATTTATGATTGTGTTCATATCTATTTGTGAGTGTTTGAAATGCTCAGGTGTCATTACCTGCCCTGACAAAGTTCAGCTATGCAGAAATCAAAATGTAAGAAAGTTAATAAAGTGAAGGAAAAAGGGATTGATGGTGTAGATTAAATCCAAAATGAAGCTGCAATTGCCAGTGAGGTAAATACATCCATTTCCAATAAACCACATTTTTAACTCTGCTGTTGTTCAAATTGCTGATGAAGGAAAATGGCATATATCATGTAGTTGAAGGATGCACATTCTTAAACACTTAGCTGATTCTAACTATAGGTAACAGAGTGTAATTGCTGGGTTTCTCTGTTGTATTATTAGGCAATGTGACATTTCACTGAGCTTTGCTCTCATAGGTATAATTTGTCCCAGCAAGTATTTCTGTCCTTCATAGACAGACTGTAATGTCATGGAGTAAATCTGCTCTAGTTTGATTTTGGCTAACCTCTAAGTGGCTCAAATGTCCCCTTCCCAATGGGAAACCACCCTGTCTCCTTGGCAGTATAATTATATATATAGCTGTAAGGGATTTCTCAGTGTTTAAAAAACCACCAAAGTTTCTCAGCATTATAACCAAGGAAAGGATAAAAGTCTCCCCTTGCATCTCCCATTGCTACCATGGATTGGAGTGCCCAGGTAACAGCATGGAAAGAGAACAGTTGGTTGGTGGGACGTGAAGGAACCAGTTACACTGTGTTGTGTATTGGCCTCAGTGCTGTAACTGTGGAACCAGCCACCTTGATGTGCAGCTCCCATGTTGCCAGGGAGCTGGAGGCAGCACACAGGGATGCTCATCTCCCAAGTGTGGCTTCACACACCACATCCTGTATGCTCTATTTGAAAGATTATTTATTTATTCATTTATTTAAATTAGTTTCCTAACAGTGTCCTTTGCATGGTCACCTTGGTAGTTGGCAAAATGAGCATCTTTAACTGGGAAATGTATGTTGAATCATGCAATGATGCAAGTTCTTCAAGTTAAAATGGGCTTTTTTTTTTTTTCTTTTTGGTTTCACAAGAAGAGAAATGATAGATACTGGAAAAGTAGAAGGAACATTCATGAATAGTGGATGTGCTTGAGTATATAATACAGTTTTTTTTTGGTATTAGAGTTCTGGAAATTATTACAATCTCCTGATACCCAAGAACCCTATAATCACTCCGTTAGTTTTCTTGTTAAATTCTGCATATGACTGCTGTTTTTTCTTGAAGTTTCTTGGGGTTTTCTTATGAGAAAAATAATTGAAAGATCAGATTTCGACACCCCAGCTAATGAATCTCAGTCAATACCAAGGAAAATATGGCAAAAACTTGTTCTGTTTATGGTGTTGTAGCTTTTTCATTCATTTAAGTCAGCAGGAAGCTGTTAAACAGGATTTCACAGATTATTCTTAGTTGGAAGGGACCCACATGGATTATTGAGTCCAACTCTGAAGAGAATGACCTGTACAGGGATTGAACCCGTAAACTTGGTGTTATTAGTAACATGCTCTAACCAACTGAGCTAATCTTGGGGGAGTTGTTGTTCAAAGATGTTGTTTCTAGACATATTTTCATTTAGGAAAATAAAGGAAAAATTATATGTATGACTCTTACACCTCTGTATGATCATTCATATCATCAGTGACGTGAAACTTGCTTAATTATATTTTCTTTGTAAAAAGAAAATCAGCCTGGACAAGAAGTAGAAATGAGGGAGAAAAAAGTCCTTTCTCTCTGAATCTCAGATAATTTACATGACTCCTCTTGTACCTGCCTAGAATATTACTGACAACCTCAGAAATATTTATGATTCTGTGTCTATTGCATATGAGGGAAGAATAGGTAATTTTTATAAAATCTGTAACTTATTTAAAGTAACACAACAATTCAACTGTTGGTTGAGAACAAAATCCTGGCTTACCCTTCTCATACACCAACAAAGTTCTCTGGTTCCTCTGGGGAGTTCTGTTTTGTTTGAAGAGGAGTCAGTGAGCTCTGTCCTTAGTGCTAATGCCAGCCTTACTTAGAAATACCTCATGGACTCCTGTTTCCCACATTAGAGATTGTGAATATTTTATATTCATCCATGCACCAGAGTTCTCAATTATTCTTAATGCATGAAGCAGTACAAGGGACAGAAGGGAAACTGCTTGGCTTTGTTGGGGATGGGTGAAGGGCTTGACTGCAGCAAGGAAAGTGCCTTTCACCATGTGGCTACACTTGGCACCTCCCTTGGCTGCATCTTATTCCCTGTTCTCTGTAGGAAGCACCCAGGTGGGATTGCAAGGTGTAGGAGATGCCATGGTGTGCATGAGAACAACCCTTAGCTTTAGGAGTATTGTCACAATCTGAGAGATACAGAACTGTCAAAGACAACTGGATTTTCCCTTCCAAATGGTGTCTGTTGCCTTCATTTTTAGCTGTTGTGTTTTGGGTACCTACATTGTGGTGATTTACCAGTTTGGAGGTGGAAGACTTTGGAAAGAAAAGTCAATATCAGTCTCTGATTTGCTGTCTAACATTTTCTCCTCTGTTGAACGTGCAGGGTAAAAAGGGAGAACCAGGATTCCCAGGAATCAATGGTCTGATAGGCCCTCAGGTAAGTGATGATTTCTTAATTTTCGTAATATGTGGGAAAACAGATTTTTTGTCAAGAGGTGACTTGGAACCACAGTGCAGGATGTGTCACCTTCTTCTCTTCTGCACTGTCTTTGGTGTTTTTCCTTTAGGAGGCAAATTAATTTACCTGTTGTTATTGTCAGGAGTCTGTCTGTCTGGCAGCAATTACTTTTACCCTCCACAGTTTTTCAGCATCTTTGAACAGGGGCGTAAGGAGGTCTCTTGTATGTGATTTCCCTGTTGCTTGTGTATAGAGCAGCATCATTCCAGAGGGAAAGCACTGATTTGTGTTTTGTAATATTTAGGATAGTGTCTTAGCTAATTGTTGGCTGTGTGAATTAGCAATTGCAGACAGACCTCCTGTGCTGCAGTCTTGAGGGAAGAAGCAGTTTGAATGTATTTACTATTCAGAAAGCACACTTTGAGCATGAGGCTAGTTTTGTGGCTTTTGACACATTTCTACTTGTTATAGAGGAGTAAGTGTTGGCTTATTGAAGAAGATAGAGACACGGGCTTAAAACTTAATGTTTATTCTCCCTGTGAGGAAGGGGGACATCTTAAGTTAATGACCACTCAGCTCCTTTGTTTTAAAGCTTTTGTCAAGTTAGTGCTTCAAATTGCACCATCTGTGCAACATCATAAGGGGAAAACAGTACTGTGTGTGTTAAGAACCATCAGAGAGGATTTGGCTCCACCTTAGATCTGCCCTATACTACAATAACACTGACACTTGCCTCTGGCTTGGTTTCTTAATCACTTTCTAGATGAATTCAGCTCACCTGAGTCACTTTGTAGGGTCAGCCCTGCAGCAAGAAAAATATCTGTGGGAATGTCCTCAAGCAGGAAAGACAACCTCACGTTGACTTGACCACTCAGGATAAGACTGAGCATTTAATTCCTTCCCTTTTCAGTGATAAATTAACAAACTGGGCTTTGGCTTTAGGATTCTGTTTCAATAATTGGTGAAGTTTTGGGCAAGAGTGACAAGCCTCCATTGCTGCAGCTGTTGGTGATACATTGCAACAAGCAGCTGGGGAGCAGATAGTGATTGTTCATCTCTTTCCTCTGGCAACCTCTGCCCATGTAACCAGGAGAAACGATCTAGAAATGTTTTTTGTGGCAGACGTTTTGTAATGAGCTGTTCACACGTCTGTGGAGAATATCAGAGAGGCAGTCTAAGGGCTTGTGACCCTGTGCAGTTGAAGTCCCTTGTGTCCAGGTGGGAACCTTGCCCTGCAAAACACGACTTGATACTGGTTTACATATTTTATTTTTTTTTCCCTTTGATACACTATTCAATTTGCTAGTGTTTCAGCAGTGGCCTTCAAGAGGAATGAAGACTGTTTCTAATGGTTATAAAAGATTTTAGAATCACAGATTGTTCTGAGTTGGAAGGAACACACAAACATCATTGAATCCAATTCTTAGCCCTGCACAGGACATCCCCAAAAATCACACCATATGCCTGAGAATGCTTCTTGAACTCTGTTAGGCTTGAACTCTTGGATCATTGAATCCAATCCCCTGCTTTTGCAGAGTTTGGTTTTGTTTTCTTTGGTTGATTGTTTTTTATGCCTTGCCCCCCCCCACATTGGATAACACTGAAAGGTCCCCTCAACTCTTCTGAAACATTGAAGGTGGATTTTCCTTCATTTTGGTGGAATATTTTTCTCCATGCGTTATTTCTACAATACCTGATAGTATCCATCCAAATAATGTCATGCTTTCTCAGCTCAAGCTCCCTGCAAATTAAATATATATATATGCATGTGTTAGCAATTTTATAAATGTATCTGAGAAAATTGCTGACATAGCATTAGGTAATTTTCCTTTCTGCACAAGCTAAATAAAGCTAGCAGATTTTAGGTTAATTAAAACTACATAGAATGCTATCCCCATTGAGAGATACTTAAATTGACTCTTCCTCCAAGCTAACTGCAAGAAAGGAAAAATATTGTTCATATTCCTGCAGTGCCACTCTGTTCTGGACATATTACTGCAGATTTTCATATTTCTCTTTAGAGAAAATGCTTGCATTCAATTTGTGACAAAACTACTTTTCAGCTTAATAGCACTTTTTGTGGCATTAGTTTTTTAAGGCATTCTATCTGCATTTTTTTTTCTTAATTAGACTATGCCCCAAAAATACCCAGGAAGAAAAGTGGTTTTCCTTATACTGTAGTTACATGGATATTTATTCAAGTTATGTTTGGAAGTCTATGTCTGCTGTTCCTGTGCAGTCTCCATGGCATTGAGGGACAAATGATTAGAGTTGCCCATACATGAACTAGTTTAGGACACAAAAATAGTCTCCATTTCCTCTGCTGTTTTAAGCATAAATATACTTTTGTTTTCTCACCTGATTACCCCCACTGATATCTGTATGGGCAAAAGGAAGGTGTGGATATAGGAGCTTTCGAAGGCATATTGTTGCTGATGGACATAGAAAAGGTCATCATTGAAGTCATTAATTTCAATAATGAAGTTATTATCAAGAAGTTATCAAGAAAAATAGTTGCAATCATGCTCAGTCCAACTGAGAAGCCCAAAGGTCTGGCAGCTGTGCAAGGGAACTGACCTGAGGGCTGCTCCTGTGGGTCCCTTCCAACTCAGGTTATTCTATGATTCTGTGATCCAGTGATGAACCAGAGTTAAGATGAGTCAGTCTGACTCTCAAGGACCATTTGAGAGCTAATTTAAATGTCAAACCCCGAAGAAGCATCTAAGAAGAAATTCCTCAGCGAGCCTTATGTTGGGGGATGTTTTGTGACAATAGGGTAGCCCTAGCTTTGTCTCTTTCCTTGCACACACCAACTCAAACTAAATCTTAATCAAAAATAATTTTAAATATTTTTCCTTCCAAATCAACTGTGATGAACCTGTCCACATTTTTATTTGCTCCATGTTATCTAGTCAGCACTCCCAAAAAGATGCATTTATTTTCCAGTGACCTTTAGAAATGGTGCATCTTCTAACATCATTAAGCCATGAAATAGACACCCTGGGTAGTTTTTCATCTCTGGATGTGAATGATTTTCTGGCAGCAAGGACACAGACATCTGAACTCATATTATGTTTATGTTTTTATCATTTTTTTGTACTATTTTAGTGTCCAGGAACCTTAATCATGGTCCAAACTCCATTGCAGTAGGCCGTTCAAATGCAGACTGGAAAATGCACATTTCTGTAAAGAGCTCTCAGCTGCAATAGATGGGTTGGTCCCAAGCACGGGAAAACAGGCTGTCCATTTCTGCAGGGTCACCTGAGACCTCGGCACACCTTGTCTCTCCCCTCATCTGGTGACAGGAAGAGGTCAGGGAAGGGCTGAAGGCAGTTGATGAGGTACCTTTGCAAATGATTTTCTAGGCATGAGGGGTATCCTGAGGAGGAAGACGACCTGCAGGGAGGCAGAGCATGGTCCTCATGTGAGAGCCATGAGGGCTGTGCTTGCAGGCTCAGCAGGGAGGAGAGATGATTCCTCAGTGCTTATTGAGGGTTCAGACACTCTGAGCTGTATCACAGAATTACCAGGGCTGGGGTTCAGCTCCAAATGCAAGCCCTTGTTAGGTTAAGAATGGCAATGCAGGTCTCTGCTCCTGTTGATGAAGATCTAGTCATCAGTGGATATTACCAGTGGAGCCTGAAGCTCTCCTAAAACAGGCACTTACAAATGGTCCACTGAGCCACTCTCGAGATTGCCTGAGCTGAGTGGGTACATTCTGGACCCCTGTGAGACAGCCGAACAAGTCAAAACTCTCTGAGATTTAAAGTGAAATGTCATACCTCACCCTTGCAGTGTTTCTGGGCTTTTACTGAGGTTTGCCTTATGCTAGATAACCTGATGGTGTAAGTATGATCTGAGAGGAAGACCAGTACAAGCTGTACCTATTGCAGTCATGGCTGGCAGTAATTTAATTAGTATAGACTTGTCTGTAGGGTGTGAGCTCAACCCCAGCTTTTCTTAAGTAATTCAGGAAATAAATGATCTCCTCTGAACTGCACAGTGTCCTTAATGTCCTTTTTATAATGCAAGTTAATACTGCAAAATGTAAGAAATGGATACGGGCCCCAGCTGCAAAGCTCAGATTGAATTCAAACTTTGCCAGTGCTGCTTGAAATTGGAAGATATTGCTCAGAGCTATCCTTAATAAGAACTGTATCTTTAAAATAAATAAATAGTCTTCACCTGTGCAGATTACGAATAATGTTGAAACAAAAGATATTAAAGGAGGGTTTTTTGTTGTTTTTCTCATTTGCTGCACTGATTCAGTAAACCAACTCCAAGCAAACACATAGGGAGATAAATCTTCCTCTGTAGACAAAAGAGATCATGTCCATATCTTACACTAAGTGACAAAATTAAACAAATGCTGCCTTTCACTGGAAGCAGGAAACTCTCCTGGATAGTCTGCTATGTACAAAGTCAACTTTATTCAGTACTTTTACAGAGCTGCAAAAACAATTTAGAGAATTTTTTGTTGACATAACTTTTATTTTAAATTTAGTGTTGGTACTTCCAATTCCTGTTGTTACTCTATCTGTTGAAATGACTCAAGAGCTCTTCCACTCATGAATGATGGCACTGTCACTGATCCTACTATAGGGCATGCAGTGATAAATACTCAGATCTGCCAGCTCTTCGGGCTTTTGGCTTCCAGTGTCATCAGCAACAGCTTTTTTCTGTATCCTCTGCCTTTGTCTTAATTTGTAGGGCAAGATTTAAGCAAAGACCAACATGGTGCTCTAATGCAGCATTACTGAAAATAATTCAGCAATAATTCCAATTTTAGATCGGATATTACAAAAAATACTGAAAGGGTGGACAAGCATTGGAGCAGGCTGCCCAGGGAAGTGGTAGAACCACTGTCCCTGGAGCTATTTAATAAGTTGTAGATGTGGTATTTAGAGACATTGTTTAGTGGTGGCCCAGACAGTGCTGGGTTACTGCTTTGACTCAATGATTTTAGAGGTCTTTTCCAACATAAACAATTCTCTGATTCTATCATTCTAATTCACAGTAGTTGTGCTGATGAATACTGCATTGTCTAGGGTGAAAAATGAAAAGGATATTTGAGGAGCTGATCCCAGAATCCACTCAGATGCAGCAGAGGAGAAGTGGAGAGCTGGAGTAGCAAGAGAAATAGTGAGTCACTTGGGCTGCTCCACAAAAATAGCTGCAACAGCTCCATTCCTGATGGCAAAGGAAGGGAAGTAAAGGGAAGATAGCATAGAACCAACAGGAAAGGTCTGTGGGGTCTTTCTGAGAGGTGAAGTCACAGGAAGTAATTGGTTTTGAAGTGGAGACAAGCACAGGCAATGGAGGGGAAAAGGCTGTCAGCTCCTTAGTTACTCATTTTGCTTTAATTCTGGCAGCAGACAGGGTGCTCCTGCATGTCCCTTCTTCTTGTTCATAACACTGGTACACTGCTTAAAAAGCCCAGACCACAGTCTGTTTTAATATGGGTTAAGTGCTTATCTAAGCCTTTCTCATGGTGTAAGAGAATTCAGTCATGAGCATGGAATAATATACAGAAAATATATCTTTGCAAACTTTGTCTCCAGAGACAGGTATCTGGAAAAGCAATCAGACTTCAGTTTTCATTGTGGAATGGCATTTGTTCACCTTCCTCTAAGACTTAGTCATCCCTTCTTTCATGGAAAAGATATTTAAGTCAAGCAACCTACTGATGAAGTCACAGGCAAAGGTTTCTGTTCCTTCCCAGAGTTTCCTTAGGGAGTTCAGAACCTGAATCCTAGTATTTCTGCCTTTCCCAGCTTGTCTTTCAGCAAGGTCCACAACGGAAGAGGAAACCATCCTTTAGTGGATCCTGGAGCACAGGCACAGCTGTTCCTCCAATATGAACAGTCTTAGATTTCTTTCCTGAGACTGTCCTTGCATTACATTGTCTAAGGAATGGAGCTGGATGAAACACAAGCCTGAAGAAATTCATCCCTCACAATGTCCTTAAAGATGTCCCACCCACTTCTATACAATAGTTGGATTTTAGATTATAGTGAATATTTGAAATACTTTTGTTTAAAAGCAACAGTTTTAAAATATTTTAGTTTAAATATTTTGATAAAACATCCACATTTTACATTTGTTTTCCAAACTGAGTTTGTGCAGTCCTGTTTTAGAATCCAGTTTTCATGTGTCAGTTTTTGCTTCAACATGTCCAAAGCACACATCAGTTACCAGCCAGAAAAAATGTAGTTTGTGGTTATTTCCTTCTAGATCAGGGTTTTAATGGGACAACACTGAGGTCTGGATTTAGGACCAGATTTTTTCTTATCCATATAATTCATCAAATTATCTCTAAAAGGTGATTGCATAAATCAGGTCCTTTAATCTGGATTCACTTATAAAGCAAAGCAAACTGGTATGAAAAATGATGATACAAGATTTATGGGGTAAACATTAAACACAGTCCTGCTGCTGTAGTTTTATAGTGGTGGAGTTTTTTAAATACAAATAAATGCTGTCAGTTTCATTCATTCTAGCACTTGAAAATATTTCTAGCTCTGAATTATACTCAGAAGTCAGGAGAAAGGCTACAATAACAGATATTTATATAGAAGTGAAACAGAGTTGCTCTGCACAGTAGCAAAAGGGAGGGCTCTATAAAAGACATTTATGATGTGTTTCTGCTATTTATGTCTCTTTGTACCATCACTTGCTGTAGCCCAGGTTGCAGACAGCAAGACACCCAGTAGTACTGTAGATGCAGTGGTGTGTGCAGTCAGCTGGAGCAGGCTGTCAGCACCCGGGGCATCTCCAAGGGATACCACTGATCATTGCACAAAACTATTCTTCCTATGTCCATCTCAGAGAAGTTTTTATGAGAAGAGCTTCCCATTAGTGAGTGTGGCATTTGTTGGTACAAGATGTGGTGAAGCCACCTGTAAACAAGTTTGGACTGAAATCCAGGTAATTATCTCTTGGAGACCAATGGAATGGAATTATTAATGTCAATTTAGTAAAAGGATCCATGGGCTTCCGTTGCAGGACTTAGGTTGCATAAGATTGCTGTAGTTTGGAATATGGAAAGTGTAAGAGAATAATTAGAAATTGTCTTGAATGGTGAGAATACAAAGAGTTACTGGCAGAAATAGTTGGGATGAGGAGGATGTAGCATTGCACAGTTTAGGGGTTACACTGGTTGTTGACAGATGCTTGAGTAAGACTTTGCTTTCACGTCAGATTGACCCCTGTCAGTCTGCCACTGTGTGGGGAACTTGTATCTTTTTGGAGTTCCTTGGGCAGAGGCTGGGTCCTGCCTGGGGTTTTTCACCTCTTGATAGAAGATCCCAGTTATAGGGCCATGAAGGATATGTGTTTCATGGTGGGAGATGGTTCATTCATTGGCAGAGCGAGCAAGAACAAAATTAATTTACCAGGAAGAAACCAATGGAATTGTCAAGGAAAGCCTGCAAAGGTAAGTTTTGCAGTTTCTTTCCTGCATATACAGAGAGTCCAATCTGAATCAGTTTGTTGTTTTTCTAGTTTTGACTTCTTTTCCAGTACTCCACTCACTCTTCGTGAAAACCCCTTCTTGGAACCTATGCCTTCTGTAGGGTCTCTCAGTAATACCATGTAGAGGTGGAGTCAAATTTCCATGTCCCTCATGTCTGAGTGTACTCCATCCAGTTGTGTCTGCATGTGGTATTTTGTGCTGGGCCAATTTGGACTGTTAAGTTTTTCTTTGAATGGTGAAGCCTTTTTTAAGTGATGGATAGTCCTGACCAAGTGTCTCCTAATGTGTCTAGCATCTCTAATTGCAGGACCCACTGGCAGGATTCCCCAGAAATTATCAGCATCAATGCATCCCAAGGCACTTCTTTCTGGGGGTGTTTTAGTGGGTTCACATTTGAGGCACTCTACAAATGATAATAATTTTGACACAATAACTCGATGTCTGCTCTGAGTTGCAATGAATGCAGATCATGAGAGGCAAGTGCATCTACAGGACCCTTTTTTGGTCACATTGCCCCATCTATTGGTGAGAGA
>JAWWMO010000083.1:146357462-146374959 GCA_035047845.1 Dendrocincla fuliginosa | reverse complement strand
TATTTTTACCCCCATGGCCCAAAAAACACCCAAGCTCAAACCACAAGCCTGTTCTATTCATTAGTTATTTTCAGCAGTCTTTTTGCAGAGGTAAATTGTTCACTTTGAAACAACATGAATCAAGGTTAAATTAGGCTGGATGCTTCAAGGAATTGCACTGGCCAAGCTTTGTGTTGTAGGTACCGTTGATGGCCTTCATCTCCCCTGTCTCTTGTCCTGGAGTGGAGGATGGAGCTCACCTTATAGCAATGGTCATAGTTGCTTAAGCAGAAGATCCTGTTCTGCTTGTGATCATGGATCCCTTGGAATTTAGCATCTTGCGTTTTTTGAGTAGAAGTTAATGAAATATAGCTCAGTGCTTTTGCCCATTTCCTACAGCGGCCTTACTACACATGGAAGGATCTGAGGCTTTCAGCCAGAATAGAGAGTTTGATACATTAGCTTTGCTTCTTCTCTTGCAGGGACCTCCAGGACCTCCAGGCATTGCTGGACCTCCTGGACCACCTGGAGCACCGGTAAGAAAACTTGGTGGGTTTTTGTTTCATATCAAGGAGAAGAAAAAACAGCTGGGGAGAATTTTAGGTCATGGTTTTGAGAGGGAACAGAGTTAGTTTCTATTATATTTTCTCACTGCAAAGCCACAGCTGGTCCTAGAGGACAGCTTCTCTGTGCTGAGCCTTGGAGCCACATCAGTACTCCCTGGGGATAAGTCAAGTGTCTACAGGACTCCCCATGGATAGACCTGACTGCCATGGGAGGGAAAACTGCTCTTCAGTTGAAAGCAGCCATCTCCAGTGAGATTCCTGGAAAGGACAGAAATACCGATTTATTTTTTCTTCTAATTTCACTTTTCAGGGACTGCCAGGAGAGATTGGAGTTTCTGGTAAAACTGGACCACCGGGACCAGCTGTAAGTGTTGAGGAACTGTTTCCCTCAGCTCCAAGCTCTTCATTACGTATTATTTAATTCTCAAGTCTGCTTCATTTCCCACATCTTGTCTGCACACCAGGTTTTAACAAGGGCTCCAACATTTTCACTTTTAATACAGGCATATTAGTCTCTGATGCCTTTTGTGAACCAGAATATTTTACCTGGTAAAGCCCTGCTGTTCCTACACAGTGGGACCATGATATTTTTCATATGACACCTTTCAAATGTCCTTTATGTATTTGACACAATAATGTTTTTCCAAACCTGGAATTTCTTGAATGAGGCCAAATAATTCACAATTAAAATCTTAGATTTATCAGAGCATAGAAATTTCTGTTGGGTCTTAAGTCAAGAAGGTGAATTATTTAATACTTTGTGCAGAACTTCTACCTAAAGCCTGCAGTGTTTGGGGATTGACTGACATTCAGAAAGGGAACAGAGCTTTTTCTCACCATTTTAAATGCATTACAGGAAGTAATTTTAATTCTTATCTTGCTGAACCATTCAGTCACTATGTGTTGTATAATTTAATTTCAGGAGTCTATAATTACCAATATTTAAAAAGGAGAAATAGGTGTAAAAAAATCCTTATGGCTACAGATAATAGAGACTTGTAGAGAATATGTTAAAATGTAAGTAAGATAAGTAAAAGTTTATTTAAAAATCCACAGTGCATAAAAATGCTATACAGGTGTTTCTCTGTAACAACACTGACATCCAGTGGTCATTCACAAAACTGGGATACCGGAAAAAGGACCAGGCAAATATGTGCAACCTGAGAATTTTTGTGGGTTTTGAGTCTCAGAAAAAAGGAAAAACGAAATGCATGATGTGGTTCTTTTCTTAAACTTAGGTGAGTGGCAAGAGGGATGAACTGAGCAAACTTATGCTGTTTGCTGATAAGAATTTGAAGAACTGGCACTTAGAGCTTATGATTTCCTTTTGTTTAGGGGTTGCCTGGCAAAGATGGACTCAGTGGACTTCCTGGGCTTCCAGGTCAAAAGGCAAGTGACACCACACACTGGGACTAAGCTGCTTACCTGGGTAGATCACTGGGGTGAGCTACCAAGAGTTAGCAGGAAGGTGGGCACATCTCCAGACATCCCACCCCACACGTCTGAGCCACCAGTGTAGATCCAGGGCCAAGTCAGCTGGCGTGGTTGCACTCCACTGAGTTGTGATGAAGATGGATCTGGTTGTAAATACAGCAGGAAAGAAAGATCATCTTTCGGTTTTCAACTACTATATCCTATTTGGCAAACACAGCTCAGCATCACAAACACAGAAACTTTTACTGTCATTCAGGAAATCCAGTGACTCTGGCAAGTCAAGATTCATATCCAAGGCACAAAGAAGAGCAAAGAACTGTGCCTGGCTCCAGAGATGTTCCTTTCTTTCCTCCCTGAAAGGCTGGGAAAAAGAGATGCCATTCCCATCAGCTATAGGTCTGTGTGGCAGAAAGATGATCATTTTCTATTTCTTATGGCCCAGTTGAAAGCTTCTCCAAATGACAGATTGGACAACTCCTGTTGTCTCTGCAGAAGTGAGATAGATTTAGAGATAGGAGACACTCTGATTGTCTTGCCAACCCTAGGCAAATTAATGTCAAAGAAATGTGCTATATTTTGACTACAAAGGCCAAACTAGGCTTTGGGGACGATGTTGCAATACTGGATTAAGGACAACAGCTCTTAACCATCTCTTGCCTTGGATTGCATTGGCAGTGGTGGTCTTGCTTCTGATACTTGAGCCCAGGTTTATCAGAGTCCCCAGTTTCCATTTATTGATGAGTAAAGGTGAGAAATTTGAAGCTCACAACATACTTCTGATGTTTAATAAACTTTGGATTTATCCACAGTCCTGTGTAATATTGCTTCCCAGTTATGCAGCACATTTCAACCACTGTAGCCTCTGCTGTCCATGTTGGCACCACTGGCACTGGAAAATAAGTTTAAAAGTATTTCCATAATGGACCCCACGACCAAGGTCCCAGTCCCAGAATTTTATGTTTTTTCGAAACACTCTCTAACTTCCTAACCAGGTATAGTTTGAAGAAACTGAGTGGAGGTGTTTTTCAGATAACTCACTATGGACGTCTTTAATGTAATAGTGGTTGACTTTGTGTTGTTCCAGAAATTTTCCAGTAGGGTGACAGGTGCTGGTGATGTGATTGCACTAGAATTGAAAAAAAACATTCCAGGAAGCATATTCTCACATAGCTTCATTTACTCCCTTAGGCTGATACTGAGGAGCTGAGTTAAAATATTCCTCACCATTGTCTGCAAACATGCTGCACTACCAGAGGAGTTTGTGTACTGACTTCTTGTGTTCCCTGCAGGGAGAACAAGGAGAAAAGGGTGAAGCAGGCTTTCCTGGAAGAGCTGGCCCTAAGGTAAGGGATTTTATTTCATAGCTCCTGAGTCAATCAAAGTGTGATTTTGGAATGTCTTATATTGACATTAGAGGATTCTTATTCTCCTGAAGTTGGAGACATAAATGGATGAGCAGATGAGGCTCATTGCCTTTCAGTGTTCATGGTGTTCCAAAATACCAAACCCTGTTTGATGCTCCTCTCTCAGGCCTAAGTGAGAGAAATCTGACCTGGACCTTTTGTTGGCTCCCTGTGTTCTGCATTCCCAAGCCACAAAGAAGGCAATTTCAGTGCCTTATGGGATGTTGGTAGAACAACGTGGGCAAGGACAGTAGGGGACATATTTTACTAATGAGAAAGTGAAGGGTCAGGTCCTTACAGTGTTAAAGTTTTGCATTTGTTTTTCCAGGGCGAACCAGGGAGCCGTGGCCAGCCTGGTGAGCAGGTGAGCAGAGAAAATAGTCTTAGGAGAAAGGCCTACCTGTCAAAGTAATATAAAGTGACCACATACAATAACAAAGCTATTTGCCAATGACAAGATCTGTGCATGTCATTTGCATCTGTGGTTGAAGATGCAACAGATGGGTGGATGAGACTCATGGCTGAACTGAGTAAAGCAAAAATTCCAGAATAAAAATGTGCAAAATCTAACTTTTCATTATATCCTGGAAAATTTAATAATCTTCTTCCTGGTGGTTAGGGGAGAACAAGAAGATGGAGTGGCTTAAGAGCTTATTTTTCATCACACCTCATGTTAATTAATGCAGGGTGCTGGTTCTGAAAGATGAGGACCTTATTTGCAACTATTTGATGCAAGGGCTGATGCTGTTGTTTCTAAGTTGTAAATACTTGCTAGGAAATAACAATCCTAGATGACTGTTGCACAGCTATCTCAGTCTTTTTGTATTGGAATTTGGGGTTCAGCACTTGACTGCTGAGCTCAGTGAAGAACCAGGACAACATCCTGCAATATCCTAAAGCACACAGCTGTCCAGGGCCCATTAACCATGGTTGTTGATATTGTCATCTGTGTGTCAACTTTTCAACTGCAGTATGAAATCGTGTCGAAAGAGAAGTCTATATAAGACAGAGTCTTGTATCTTACAGTTTAGGCATACAGACTATTATATACTAGCAGTGGAAAAGTCTTAGTGTCACAGTCTTCTTACTCCTACCAGTCTCAGTCCAGTCTTCTGTCATAAAGATAAAACAAGGGGATGGCCATGGGCTTTGCTCACATGTCGGCTTGTGCAATAAAGCAGAACATACAGCACCAACTGGACTTGGACGGAGTAAGGGAAGAAGCTGAGACTCCGTGAGGCATCTCAAGTAGCAACTTTCCTCAAGCTGCAGCAGTGTCCCCATGGCCATTACATTCTAGGAATTGCTGACCATTTTTCCTATTTGTCATGGTGTTGCAGTCAGACTCCCAGCTGCTATCTACCCCTTTTCTGTGAGGAGTGGATGAGGGAACTGCATTTGTTTAGCCTGGAGAAGAGGAGGCTCAGGGAAAACCTTATTTCTCTCTACAACTGCCTGAAAGGAGGTAGTAGCCAGGTGGAGGTCAGTCTCTTCTTCCGGGTACAAGTGACAGAGAAAGGGGAAATGGCCTTTAGCTGCACCCAGGGAGGTTTCAGTTGGATATTAGGAAAAAATTCTTCACTGGAAGCATTGTCAATCATTGGAACAGACTGTCCAGGGAACTGATGGAGTCACTATCCCTGGATGTGTTCAAAGATGTGTGGGTATGACACCAGAGAACATGGTTTAGTGGTGAATATAGTGGTGGTGCAGGGTGGATAGTTGGGCTTGATGATTTTGGAGGTCTTTATCAACCTTAATGATTCTATGATTCTATTATTAAGGAATAAGGCTCCAATTCTGAGGTACAAATTGAGGTTTATTGGGATAAGGCACTTATTAAGTGGATAACAATTAGACCACCTTATGAACAGGGACTGTTCTGCTTCTATTCTGAAATTCCCTATCAGTTACCTAATACGTATCACTCAATTTGCAGGGAAGTATCCTCACCTGGCATCCCAAGTAAGGGGAGATCACCACGGCATGGGCAAGTGATTTCTTAGGAGCTCTTGCTTCAGGCTCCAAGGGATGTGTGGTTTCTATACCCTTCCTTGGTGTCATTTTACTCTACCTGAACAAACAAACTACCAGGCTTGCGGTTTCCGGGCAGGTTTGGTCCCAGTGCAGTGAAGGGTCAGACCCTAACCAAAGCACTGCCCCTTGCTCTGAATCATCTCTCCAGACAGGGCTGTTCTGGAGAACACTTGCCCTTCTCTCCACAGCGTGGTGTTCTCCATACATTTCATAAATGTTTTCTTTACTGTCACCTCAGTCATAAATTAGATACTGGATAGAGCAGACCCTTAGAGGACTTTACTTCATATATCCTCTGAATTTTGACTGGAAACAACTAATAGCAGATGTGTGAATGTTGTTTCTTCAATCAGTTGTACGCCACCTTCCAGAAACCCTCCTACACTACATTTTTGTGGTTTACTAATGAGAACGTCATGTTGGCCTGTGTCAGATGTCTTACTAAAGTCAAGATACATCATAAAAATTCTTCCTTCTTATCTACTTGGTTATTGTAGGAAGGGAATTGGATAGGTTTGATATGATTAGTTTCTCACAAATCCATGTTGGCTGTTTTGTATCATCTGTCCTTGAACTTGTACAAACTCACTGTTGTTTTGCTTCAGGACCTTTCCAGAGGCCAAATTTACACCACATGTTTTTATTTTCCCTCCAAATTCTCCTTTTTTCTTCTTTAATGTTAGGCACTCTGTTTTCCTGATCTCTGGGATCTCGACATCATTCCAATCCCTGGAAGAGCTCAAGGCTGGGTTGGATGGGGTTCTGAGCAACCTGGTCTAGTGGAAGGTGTCCCTGCCCAAGGCAGAGGGGTTGGAAATGAGATGGTCTTTGCGGTCCCTTCCAACCCAAACCATTGTAGGATTCTGTGATTCCATGATCAGCCAGGATCACCACACCCTCTGTCAGCAGATGTCACTTTCTTTAAAGTTCTCCCAACATCACCCTGATGTTTCTGGTTATCCTCAGTCATCACAGCATGTTGTTCATCACCTGATTTTGTCTGCAGGCTCATTTCACCTGTATCATGATAATGTTTTTGGTCTTCCCATACCTGAGATAATTTTTTTAGAGCCTGGATTGCCTTTTCTTAGTTCAGTATTTGTACAAGATTTAGTGAATTTGGGTCCTGTCCATGACTGAGATCCTTTGTAATATTGCACTACAAATGCAGAGAACAGAATATTATAAATAAGAAACCACATGGCTGTTTTCAGATGACAAAGTGGGTCAACTAGGAGCTAAATTTGAGAATACCTGATATATTTAGGAGAAATCACATGACATGGAAATCGTAATTACTCCAACAGCAAGTACTACAAAGCAGAAAATCAAAGGTAAGGTTCAAACAGAAATAAATCTAAATGTGCAATAGTGCATTCAGAAAATTTTAGATCTCTTTGTCAGGTGACATCTATGTGGTTCAGATTAATACAGTGCAGTTTTTGTATTTCCAGACTACACCAGATCATTAAAGATGAAAATAAAAGTTTAATTTGTTTAGCTGCTTTTATTTTCTTGCTAGGTCCTGCTACATAGCAGCATGAAGAAAATATGTCATGAATTCCATGGCATCAATTAACAGGCAGAAAGGAGAAGTTTTCATTGATGTTTGAAGTAATTATTTTAAAAAAAAGGAAATTATATGATATTCAAACTAATCCTAGTATCTCTCAGCAAACTACATCTATAATCAATCCCTTGAGAAAGCTGGGGCATGATCTGTCCTACAGCATTCTAGATTTCACACACTTTGTCCTATTTCCAGGGCGAAGCAGGTTTTCCAGGTCGTCAAGGTTTACCTGGACTGAGAGGAGAAAAAGGAGACCGGGTGAGTGACTTTGAGCCACAGCTTGATCCTTTTTGGCCGTCTGGTGTTGGGATGACTTATCCTGAGTGCCCCTAGAAGATGTTCTCCCTTGGTGAGATTGCTGTGGTGAGCAGCATATTGGCATCCAGCAAGGTCACCAAGGACCCCTTCCAAAAAGGCATTTCCTGCCTCATGACTATTCCTCCTTGCAGCAGAGGTGTTAATGAACAGTGTTTATCCTAAATGCAGAAGGTTGTGACTGATGCCATGCTGAGTGTGAGGCAGTAGAAGAGAACTCGCTTTCAGAAATACCTGCCCTATGTAAGAACATTAACAATATTTGATAACAAAAAATCACAAATCCCCCTTGTCACTAAGCCCTGGAGAAGGCTCCAGATGTCTTGGTTATTTTCTGATAGTCTAACTTCCACCCACACCCTGGTGTATACTGCTTCCCCTAGCTAGCTCCAGACTTCTGGAGGCATCTTCATACCAGGAAATATTTGTATCAGGGGCCTGACAGTAAATTTAACCATGTAAATGAGGTCTGTCCTCCTGAGAGTTGATCACATGTTTGAATGTGATCAAGAAGGATCAAAAGTCAGCTGAGTTCTTTCCATTGAGTTTGCTCCATTACATGCATTGCAGAGCATAGAATATAGAATATATTCTGTTAGAAGTGTTCAAGAAGAGACAGGATGGAGTTTGGAGCAACCTTGTCTAGTGGAAGGTGTCCTGGCTCATGGCAGGGCTTGAAACTCTGTGATCTTTAAGGTCCCTTCCAACTCAGGTGATTCTATGATTATGTGATTCACTCTCTCTGTAATATTATAGAAATGTAGGTCAGGTAGCTCCAATTTGAATGCAGGATAAATACTCTTTGTATGTGCACTTTGAGGAGTATCACATCATCCTTGTTCATCTCATGTTCAGAAGGCCAGGTTACCTGGGCAAAATAGAGAGTTAGGCACCAGGAAATGGATGATTCAGAAATCTCTTATATAAATAAAACAGTAATATGAATATCCACTTTGGAACTTAACTCCTGTTCTGCTGCCTTTCTTGTCCAGCTGGGAAAAAAAGTCTGTATTTTTATAACTGTGTCAGGCAGTATGATCTTCTACAAGCAAGTTATTTTAGGATTGGTGCTTTCCTTTCCATAAACTCAATTGATATTCATTAGTTTTGAAAATAGTGTGGATTTTATGAAGCCATTTTCAAAGTTTTGCATTTTTAATTGCTTGCTTTACCTCTTAAAGATAGCTAAGATAACTGAAAGAGTAAAATATTTTGGTGGGGATGATGCCATCAAATCAAAATGTGCTTATTTCCTGCTTTTAGGGAGAAACAGGAAGAGATGGTCTCCCAGGAATGAAAGGTGAAAGAGGAGAAAAGGTAAGTCATGAAATGATCACAATATTGCTTAGACAGGAAGGAAAAGAGGTAATGGGGCAGAGACCTAAAGGAGAGTATCTGAGAAAGATCAGAAACGTTGGAAGACTTTTAGCTGAGCTTTACAGAGAAGAAGCAGAAACAGCTGTGTGTGGGATGGAGACAATCACTTATTGAGCAATGCAAGCTGATGAAATTAAGGTCAGTTTCTTTAATTCAAGGAAAATTTTCTCTGTTTTATAATTGGCTGATATGAATGAACCTGGAAATACCATCTAAAGAAGTTTTTGCCTGACTGAAGTGTGATAGAACAATAATTTAAGGAGCAGTCTGGGCTTCTGACATCACAAGACCATTAATTTTGGTGAAAATGAGAGAACTAGGCAAAGGTAATGTCCACCAAAATTTACATTCAACCCCTGTGAACATGAAGGTGAAGAAGAATCACTGACTTTGCAGATGCTTGTGGATGTATGGCAGAAAAATTGCCCTCATAATGTGATAACATTTAGGATGTGGGTACCTCTTTCTTTTTCTTCTTAGGATACATCAGTCCTCAGTTTATCGGTGACTTTCACCATTTCTGGAGGTGGTGATTCTTTCATGGGTCGTAAATTGGCAACAATGAAGCACCTGAATCTCCGTATCTGGGAGGTTAACTAGTATTGTTCATAGTTCTTGGCTGTGAAGTGTCAGGGGACTGATCTTGGTGGAGCACAGACCTCAGGAAAGTTAATGTCAGCCACAACACCCAGATAATGCTTGTGAGATATTCCAGCAACAGTACAATTTTAACTCAAAAATTAAGAGGACAACTGTATTTAGAAACTTAAAGATTTTATGAAAACCAGGATTTTTTTCCATCAGTGAAAAAAGTTCAGCTAAAATGGGGGTTTCAATCAAGGTTTTTAATCACATTTTATTTAACAGGCAAATTAAACTCTGTATCCTACACTGGATGGGGTAACTTTAGAAATTAACTGTGAATTCAGGTCAGTGATAAAATCATAAAGTGATAAAGACAATAAAGTGAGAATCCTGCATGCAATGAAGCAAGGACAGCAAAATTTCTGGCCAGAGCACTGGGGTACAGTCCACCCATCAGAGAAGTGCATTGGGATTTTCAGTGTCACTGAGCTGGTTTGTTAGCTCATCTGGTAATGCTCGTCTTCTAACAGGTAATATTGAGTTTTATTTGGGCATCTTTTCATATCATTAGTTACATTTTTCTCCTCTCTTCAGGGTGACAGGGGTTCCCCTGGACCACCAGGCTTACCTGGAACAGTAAGTAAGATTGTGTTCAGTTCTATAACAGTATTCAAGGCATCATCACACTTCCTCTGCATAAATTCTTCAGAAACAAATCTTTTTAAGTACCTATTTGCTCTGAGATTATCTCCCTTTTGCTAAAGAGAAGCAGTATCAAGGTACATTTGGTCTTTTTCTTTTTTGGGGAGGTTGCGCCTTCCTTTACCTCTTTGCAAACAGCATCTTTTTTATGCCCTTGCCTTGTGGTAGCACTTAAATTGATTTGTTTAGCAGCTGTGGGTGCTGTTTGAAGAAGGTCATGGCTGAAAACAGAGAGTGCATTCCTGCAGATTTTCCAGGGTAAACTAGATTTTGCCCACTGGGATCTCAGGGTAAGACTGGTTCACTCAATAAAACAGTGAAAAAAGGCTTGTCTTCCAGGGGAACAATTCACCTTTTTCCAGCAAGAGCAAAAGGTTCCACTTCTCATTGACATGAACTTTTGGGGTGGAGCATTGAGCTTCAGCAATGCTGCAGCCCCTCAGATCCTCCCTGGCATATGGTGCCATGCTGTGCTGCAAGCCCAGAAAGACCCTCTCATCCCAGATTATTCTTGGTTCAGCCCTGGACCCAACACACAAACCAGTCACACCTGGCTGCATGTACTCTTTTTGCTAATAAAAAAAGAAAAACAAAACAAACAAAAAAACCAAACAAACAAAAAACCCCAAACAAACAAAAAAAAAACCTCCCACCAAAAAAACCCAAACAAAAGAAACCCCAACAGACCATGAATACATCAATTTATTGTTTTAAGTATAAGCCTGAAAAATTACTTTTGGGAGCCCAAGTGTAATTACATTGATGTTCACTGGTGATTGAACCAGCATCCACTGAATGTAAACACACAAACCTCACAGTTTTCTCCAGCAAAATCTGAGTAAGCAGCTTGGAATAAGCCTATGATTGTAACCAGAGGACTGATCCCAGTCACAGATCCTCCAAGAACTGACAGATACCTGCTCATCAGCTCTGCTCACGAGTTCTTCTCACCACAGCTGGATACAGCTGCCACATTCACAGATTATGGAGAAAATTTGAATCAAGGTCTGTTGGTGAAAATCAAGTGTCTTGAGACTTTCATGCAATGAATGATATATTATAATTTATTCCCTGCCATTCATTGGACCTCATCAGTCTTTGCCAAAGGGTGCTTCATGTAGGAAAACTCCCTCTGTATCACAGAAAATGACCCAGTCACAACATCAAGAATAAATCTGTCTTAGTAAAGGTGGAGAAGGCAACTCAAACATATTACAACATGGCCAGACATAGAGAAGGACATGTCTGGCTGCTCAAGTTCCTGTGTTGTGGGGAGAAAAAACTTCTATGTCAGCTGTTAAAAATAGATGATGATTTTGACATACCTTCAGTTTTCCAAGAACTGGGTTTTTTCTTCCTAATTTTATCAGCTTTTATAAAACGTACTCTCCCTACAAAACTTCTCATTTTTTCATGGCCAGTCCTTCAGAATGACTGTATATTCCCTAAGAAAATGACATTGAGGTATCATGTACATGGTACAAAGCAGAGAGAGAGCACACCAAGCTCAACCTTGGTGTCAGGAAATTTAATAATATAGAAGATGACTGCAAGTGGAAAAGTGAGCTGGAGATTTCTAACAGTAAACTTGCTAGAAAGGGTAAAGACTCTGTTTTTTCATAGCAGTGGGACATGATTTTGAGTTTATGCTCATATTTCAAATACTCTAGGAAATATCTGATATTTGTGGTCTTCTTTCCAAACAGCCAGATGTTACAATGAGTTGTTCATTTATAAGCCTGTTGATGGATGTATGGAATGTATAATCTGTAATGGCCAGGAGAACACAAGTTATTGCATTTCAAGAAAACACAGACAATCCTTCTTGTAACTCTCTGCTTTCTGTTCCAGACAGCCTTCTTCACCCCACACCCCAGGATTCCTGTAAGTAACATCTCTAATAAACATGGCTTCTGGTTTATCACCTTGATGGACATACAGCACTTAATGTTTTCTGTGTTAATTAAATGCTTTCAGTAAAAAACTCACCTTGTGTCTGGTTCTGGGCATCTTCACCATTGTAACCAACCATGATGACAAGTCCAAAGCTGTTCTGGTAGAGGGACCATTCAAACCAGCTGTAGCTGGAACATAGCTGTGTGCTTGCCCAATCTCTTAAACCAAGTTTAAAATGAAGTTTTATTTCCCGCTTGCAGCACGCAGTGGGAGATAAATGACATAACATGGTCTGTGAATAAGTTTGTTGTAAATCAGAAGGTTTTATGAATGGCAGAGGTAGGCTCAAAGAGTGCCATTAGAAAGGAATGCATATGTGCTAGGTTCTTCAGAGGCTGAAGAAGGAAATAAGGGTGTGAGATTGCACTGGCAATAGAGAGAAGAATTTTTTTCTTGTTTGTTTTTTTTTTCCTCTTGGCTCATAGTTTACACTTATATATGTGTATATATATTCATGCTAAAGAAACATACAGAACAAAGTCTTATGGTGTTATAGTGCTGCAATCACATAAGAAGATTATTTGTTTCTTTTGCTTTGAGTGCATTGTTCTTGTAAATAAGCTGCAAGGCAGTAAAGTATAAAAGGCTTGAAGTGGGTCAGCTGGTCAGTGTGCTGGGATTTCTCTGTGTGCAAGACAAATGCGATGACACCTACGATAGCACAGGTCTGCATTTAGCACTGAGAGCTTTGGGAGGAGAGGGGAGGTAAGAATAATTACCTTTGATTTGCAGATCTAAAAATTCAAGTGTTAGAAGGTGGTGATAAGCCTTAGGAGAGTGTCATGGGTTATGTTATAGAGGTGGCAGGACCAGCAGGGTGCTGGATCTTGGCATGCGCTCTCCAGAAACCAATCCTTGCCAGTGGTTGCAATTGAGTGTATTGTGTATAATACTAGGGAACTTTTCCATATCTATTTAGGCTACTCAGAATCATGAAGTATTCTTGGAGATGGCGTGAGAGATGCCTGGAAAAAGGAAAAAGCAGTAAAAGAAGATGTGGCTCTCACTTTGCCCTCTGTCCCCCACTGCAGCTGGGCACAGCTGGGCCCCCACTGCATTTACTGTCCTTTAAGTGGCACAGAAATTATTAAGACCTAATTGAGACTACAGGGGACACTGCCAAGAGCAGGTCATGGAAGCTGAAAGCCCTACTCTGGCCCAGGTTGGTGACAGCTGTTACCTGTCAGTGTATCACTTCTGTGCACTGAGCTGTAGGTAAAACGTGGGTGGCAGTAGATTAAGACCAGCTGCCAGTGGGCAGCACTAACACACAGTGTTAACAGCCCCGGCAGGGAGTCATGGACTTGACAAACATGGAAAGATTCGCAGTCAGATTTGCCAGTGGGTTGAGTTAATGAAAGCAAATTGAGCCTTGGACTGTGTCAAAAGCAAGTGATTCTACCCCTCTGATCTGGTGAGACCCCTCCTGGAGTGCTGCTTCCAGCTCTGGGACCCCTGACATACGAAGGACATGGACCTTGTTGGTGCAAATCTAGAGGAGGTTACAAAGATGATGAGCAGGCTGGAGCACCTCTCCTGTGAGGAAAGGCTTAGACAATTGTGTCTGTTCAGCCTGAATCAGAGAAGGCTCCAGGGAGAGCTTACAGGATGTTCCAAAACCTAAAGGTATAAGAGAGCTCCAGAGGGACTTTTGACACAGGCACGTAGTGACAGAGCAAGGGGAAATGGCTTTAAACTGAAAGAGGGAAGGTTTAGGTTATGTATTTGGAAGTAATTTTTTACTGTGAGAGTGTTGAGGCACTGGAACAGGTTGCTCAGAGAAGCTGTGGATTCCCTATCCCTGGAAGTGTTCAAGGTCAGGTTGGATAGGACTTTGAGAAACCTGGTCTAGATGGTGGCATCTCTGCCCATGGCAGGGGATTGGAACTAGATGATCTTTAAATTCCCTTCCTATCCAAACCATTCTGTGATTCTACAACAAAATGCTTCCTCTACCCATGTCTGTGGCTGTTAGAGTTCGCACTACTGTGCAAGTCAAGTGTTAAGGAAAAAGTGGGAGACAGAAGAGTATTAAAAAAACTTCCTCCCTTTACCTGATGAATTACTTCCTCCCTTTGCAGTCTTGTTTTCTCTGGTAATATGTGTTCTTATTCTAACTCAGTAACACCACCACTGCCTACATTTGTACTGATGTAGGTCTTTTCTTTGTTGTTATGCTCTCTAAAAAGAATTTCAGGCACCACCGTACAGGTTTTCAGCTTTGGACCCTTTACTTGAGCCACTTTAGGTGGCCCTGATATCTTTCTGAAGGACACTAGATGGCGTCAGGGACTGCCTGGTTAAAAGTTGATCTAAGAGAATGCTACTTGTAGATTAAAATTCCTCCCATTTTTTATCAGGGATGATAATATTTATTCATAATGCATAATAAATACAAGCATAAGAAATATTTATGCAGATACATTTATTTTGTCTGTTAGAGAATCATTTGAAAATGGACTGTGAATTCCCAGGTGTTGTAGAAATGATTGGCAAATAGCTGACATGAATAAAATTCAAGCTGATTTGTCTGGCTTTGCATTTTGACTGATCACTATTCCTTGCATGTGTACGTAGCTAAAATCACTGATGTTCTTACTCTTCCTTGATTGCATAATTGAAACACTTTGTGTGATAAATAATGAATAAGTAATGATTGCTGTTGCCTGAATACATATGTTCATATCGATATACAAATGTGAATATTCCTGTAGTGCCTCATTTATTTGAGCTAGTTCCATAATTGTGTACTTTCCTTTTCATTTTATAAAAAGGAGAAATATGGATTTATTGATTATTGTTCCAGAGCTCAGGACAAAGCTGAGGAACTTCTGTCTGAAAGCATCTTCAATTTACTGTAAAGAGAAAGAACAGGAATAAATTAATCCTATTAGCCAGTGATGGTAGTGCATGAAATAATGTACTGACATTGCAGGAGGGAGCAGAAGCTGCATGAATGTATGGAGATGTTAATAGAACTAGAAATCAGGAATAGCTGCATAGTGCACGCTTCTGGAAGCTCAAGATGAGACCCCCGCCTCTCTCTTATAGGTGGGATCATTCCTCCAGATGTTTTCCATGGAGGAAAAATGTTCTCCTTTTAAACTTAAATTTTTTTTCAATTATTATTATAACAGACCAAGAAGTCTAGACAGGGATCTCCAAGTCTTAGTGTGGGATATCAGTTTTTATTCATTGACCTCAAAGTCCTTTGCAGAAGCTACTCTGTGATAAATGGATAACTGATTGAAAGAGTTATCTTACCACACAGGACTAGCGTAACTTCTAGACATGGAAACAGCCTTTATTTCTCTCTTTGTCTTATTGTTTTATATCAGGGTGAACCTGGACCAAAAGGGGAGAAAGGAGATCGAGGAACCAGTGGAGAACCTGTAAGCACAGATGAGTGGTTCTTGAACACAGTTCAAGAAACTGAACTGAAAACCAATTGAAAACAGTTGGTTTTGAATTTTAGCAATACAGGATGTGAGAGCTGCCTATTTTGGAGGGAGAGGGTGGGACATGCTTCTTCTGTGCTGGGATGTCTCTCTCATCAGAAATAGCCACAGTAGTGCTTGTCTTCGTACGGGCTGTAGAGAAAGCTACACGACTACATGTATTTAAACACCTAAGCTATAGTTCTGGGCCTTAGTAGCTGAAAAAAGGACCATGGGGTTTGCTAGACAGAGTTTGGCTGACAGTAAAGTTGTACAGGATTTACTCCGGGCTTTTAAGGTGGTGTGGCCCAGATAAATTGTGCATTTGGCTACTGCATTTGTATTTTGGACTGCTCTTCTTCTGGATCCCCAGGAAAGACAGAGTCCTGTGTAATCACAGCTTCTGTAAAAAGCACTCTTTCTTCTCTCAGTGGGAGAAGAGAGAATCATCATCTGCTCAGGAGAAGAAAGGAGCAATTCCCTTCATCCCCTTCATTTCTCCCTCTGTTTTTGTAGGGATTGCCCGGGGTCCCTGGTAAACAAGGTGCCCCAGGATCTGCAGGAGTACAGGTAAGAGGGGCCAAGCTTGAAGAAGATCTTTGACATGACCAGAGATGAGTGCCCTGAAGGTCTATATCACCATAAATAATTCTTCACCTATGGACCTGCAGCCCATTTTTATTTTCTCATTGTTGCAAGTTCAGAGGTATTTACTTGTGCTGGACATCAGGAAAACAGGAGGAAAATCAGTTCAGAAATACGATACCTCTGTAGAATGGTCACTATTTTCTGAATAACTTCCAACTTCATGATCCTTCAAGAGGGCATCTTTTACCGATGCCACAGGTCTCACAGCTAAGTCACTGCAAGTACATTGTCAAAACACTGTAGAGCAGTCAGATTCAACCCCAGTCCATTAGACCTTGAAGGAACTATGGCTCATGTGAAATGGTTTTATAGTCTCAATTATCTTGACAAATTTCTTGGCTGACACGTTTCCAGTCATCACTGAGGTGTTTTCATGTCAACATGGCTAGGTGTTCATTCTGCCATGATATGTGCTGTGCCCAAGCCATATAATCAGCAATATTTGGGCATCAACAGCTTAAACAGGTTAATAGCACACTTAGCATTCTGAAATAAGCCTAAACTGTAATTCCATGCAACTTTTAGCTAGTATCTACTAAATGGGGGACGGTTCAGTGAATAGACCTTGTCCTGCCAAAATTCTTCAGAAAGGGCTGTGGGATGGGAGGGACTAGGACAAACCCCCTGCACAGTGATCTGTTTTGTCCATTTCTAAGTGACTGATGTTTATGTTTGAGAACTACAGGCAAATCCTCCTGTGTGGAGGGAGACCATCAGATTTCATCTGGAAGTGAAGTAGCTGGTAGGCCTGAGGATAGGAAGGAGTTTCACCCAGATGAATACCTGCAAGTTTCAGCATCATGTGCTGAAAAACAGCCACTGAGCTGATCAGCCATTAGTAATTCTTCTTAAGTCTCTGGGTTTTATTTTTATATTTCCTTTCCTTGCTGCATAGAGAGCTGGGAGCTATTTCCTCAGCTGTTAACTCCTCTGTGCATTGGTTAACAAAAACTATTGCCTAGTGCACATTCAGACGTTTTGAAGTCTTTTTATCTGGCAGGCAATCCCCTCCCACATCTAATCAGCTGGTGTCTCTCTCTTTCTGCACAGGGTGCAAAAGGGGAGAAGGGAGCCCGAGGAGAAGCTGGAGCCCCTGGAGAGACTGTGAGTAACTGTTTCCCTTGCAGCATTTTTCCCTGGCAGTAACACTCTTGAAGGGACACTGAGTCCCCAATGCCTTGCTGCTTTGTAGTCCCAGGCTGCTTGGGCACAGGGCACATCCTAATCTGCAACTGGAAGAGTCGTTGCCTGGGGGCAAACATGACCATCTGCACCAAACAGAGAATACCCCAATGAGCCCAGCTTGAAACTATGCATCCTTTATTGCCCAAATCTCTCCCTACAAAACTCCATTTTGTGGGTGAGGTGCTGGCGGAGCTTGAGACTGCACTGTGATATGAGTCCAGCCCAGGCAGCCAGCTGGAGCAGGGAGCTGCTCAGCAGCAGCCTGATTAGCTTTTTGATCATAGTTGCTTTTAGGCTTCCTTA
>JAWWMO010000083.1:146335349-146357362 GCA_035047845.1 Dendrocincla fuliginosa | reverse complement strand
GCAGCCAGCTGGAGCAGGGAGCTGCTCAGCAGCAGCCTGATTAGCTTTTTGATCATAGTTGCTTTTAGGCTTCCTTATCGATTCTGCTTTTTTGAATGCTGGCTCATCTAGGGGACTCATCCCACACCTCTTTTTGAGGTGTGCGTTGTTGGGAGTGCTGCTGTTGTCCGTGCTAAGGAACAGTAAAGAATTCTGGTCCCCTTTTGTTGTGAGAGCACGTAAGGCCTTTGCAGCTGAGTAAGAGGCCACAGATTTTCTTTGCAAGCAGAGAAGGAAAAAAGACTGAAGAACTATTTGAAATAATGATTGAGAGAGAGGATGCTTGTGATCAGAAGGAGGAAATAGGAAATCCAAATTATGCATCTTAGTGCACTGTCATTTCTTCTTCCACCTTTGTGTTCATGGTTTGGACTGGTCCTTAGACATTGGAGCATGATGTGAATAACACCAAGGTCATAGGTTTGATCCCCATATGGGCCAGTCACTTAAGAGTTGAGCTCGATGATCCTTATGGGTCCCTTCCAACTGAGAATATTCTGTGGTATTGTCCCTAAGTGGTACTTTGACCCTAAACCCTGAACTAGCCATTCACTCTTGGCTAAAGAACCCCTTAGTATTTTTACGGAGGAGCAAAAAAAAAAAAGGGCAAAAAAAACATTCCCCTTCCATCAAACCTACCCATTGGTTTTACCTCTTTGTATAACCTCTTGACTATGTTAATGATATGGAAATGCAGGTATATACAGGCACCTTCTGGTTTTGCCATCCTTTCAGACTGGCACTGCTCCAAGTGTTTCTACTGGCTCACAGACCAGCAACTGTAAATAAAAGAAATGAGGAAACCTTTAAACCTCTGCTGTTGGGGAGACCGAGGGAATTGGGATTGCTCAAGCTGGTGAAGAGAAGGCTCCAGGGAGACATTAGAACCCCTTCCAGTACCTAAAGGGGAACGCAAGAGAGTTGGAGAGGGACTTTTTAAAGGGTATGGAGTGATAGGACAAGGGAGAATGGCTTTAAGATGAGAGTAGGTTTAGATTAGGTATTAGGAAGAAATTCTTTACAGTGAGAGTGGTGAGGCCCTGGCACAGGTTGCTCAGAGCAGTTGTGGATGCTCCATTCCTGGAAGTTCTGAAGGCCAGGTAGGATGAGGCTTTGATCAGCCTGGTCTAGTAGAAGGTGTCCCTGCCCATGGCAGGAGAGTTGGAACTGGATGATATTTAAGGTCCCTTCCAACCCAAATCTATGATTGTATGAAATGTCTAAATATAGCCTGGTAATCCCAAACACATATCTCTGTGAGGACATAAATAATCAAATGTATGTCCTCTAAAGTCTACCATGAATTTTTAGGGACACACATGGGCTTTTTCACCCTACAAAGTTTTCACTTGCAGATGGAAAAGACCTGCGATTCAGAACTATACAGACTCAATATTTTGGGTTGTTCATCTATTTAGTACCAATGAGTGTTTTCAGATTTTGTTGCTCAGAGCAGAGAAAGGTAAAATTGTCAACAAACCATATTTTGTTGACCTAGATTTTTTTTTTTTAAATGATAAATCAACATACTTTCCTCTGTTCTTTTGATGTTTCTGGCCCAGATATTTTGTCCTGTATCTCAGCTAGATTTAGGATTTATTTTGATGGAAGGTAACTTTAGGCTCCCAAACAGAACCTTCATCCACTGTGTATTGTTTCATTCTTCTTTACACTAAAAAGTTTCTCACAAACTTGCTATTTTTTGCTTTCTTCTTGTACAACACCTTGTTTGACATGAAATCCAGTCTCCCTTGGAACATCTTGTTCCTATGGTGATACAAGTTGTGACTTACATATGCACACACATACTTCATTTTCTCAAAACAGGGTGTGAGTGGACCAGCAGGGCCCCCAGGTCCAAGAGGCTTGCCAGGAAATGTGGTATGTATACACCAGTATATTTGTTTTCCCATCTGTGCCCTGATTTCTTTATTTAATGTGCTTAGTTTTCCCTTCCATAGGGTTTACTATCAGGTTCAAAAGGCTGTGTTTCATTACACTATTTTCTTATGGTTGAATTGAAAGATCTGGAGGCACGTGGGAATGATGTAGCCATGAAATATCTTCTCATATTCATTTTTAACAAGAGGGAAACATGGAGCTGCTTCATTCCTCACCAAAATGTCAAAAGCAGTTTTTGCTGCCACCTCTTCAAGCAGAAAATTTCACTGTTTATTGTCTCTTTAGTTTTGTTCTCTTTGCCTTGTTTTCATTTGTCCTTTTCTTTTGTAAAGATGACTTCTTGATATAAAAATAACAGTAAACTCCCCTTTTATTATGAAATCATGTAGGCATTTGATCCTACAATCAGAGCCTTGAAATCAATGTGGTGTCCCCTTACCTTGGTAGATGTTCATCACCGTCATTAAGTTGTACATGATAAAACCTTTCATGTGTGTTAAAGAGCTTTGGACTAACTCTACTCCCAGCTCCACTAGTGTAATTTTCTTTCTAGTTCCTGGAGGTTCTGTGGGTTTAGACTGGAGTAGGTGAAAAAGAAACATTTAGACCTCTTGATATAATATATTGAGGCACAGTGGTTTAGCACAGAGGACTCTTTGAGACAGACTCTATTACCTGAGCAATCCAAGAAAACCTAAATTGCTTTTCTACTAATTGTTAAGATACATTTAACTGTATTAATTTAGCAATTTAATTTCAAACTGAAAACTGATACTGAAAATCAAGACCTTTCTCAATTTCATATTCTGTTAATCAAAATTTTACACCAGCAATACCAATATATTACCTATAAAAGCTAATACAGTTGGAAATAATCTTTAGTGGTGCAGAAAGGAAAATAATTATCACATCCATTTTGAGGTCAATCCAATCTTAATTGTACCATGACATCATTTTACATCTTAAAATGGAGTACCACTCCAAAATGTGTTTTGGTGAGTTAGGAAGTTACAGTATTTAATTTAGAGCTCTAAATCATCTATATTTTAACATGGGATCCTTTGAGATCTGCCAAGACATGAAAAGGATTGAAAACTGAAGTAGAGGAGTAAAGAAACATAGGTGTGTTTCCCGATGTTTGGCTTTGGAGAGCAGTACCCATAAAAAAAAAATTAATACTGGGAGGCTTTTGGCTTCTCTGATACAGGGATGATGATTGAGGGGTAGTTGGCAATGGATTAAGAACTGTTGAGTGTTTCAGAAAAAGAAATAAAAAGTTACTAGTAGAAGCAGAATGGACAAATCTAGGATTAGCTCTATTTCTGCTATTGCTGTTCAACTTCCTTTCGTATTGAAAAGAAATCCTGCTTTAAGGACCTGGTACACAGCTCTTCTGTGGTGTTCTTGGGATTACAGGTTGGCTGTACTGGGAAATGTAGAGCTGATATTGATCCTTGAGATAGATTGTACTGAACCCACAGGTCTACTCCTTTGCTTTAGGATCAAATACTGGCTACAAAGAAACTTATAAGCTTTAAAATTCTTTTCTCTCCAGGGTGTGCCTGGAGGCCCTGGACTGCCAGGAAAGGCAGGAGAAAAGGGGGAAAGGGTGAGTTTGTTCTTTAATGGATTTGATTCTTTTTTTCTTGGGCATTTTAAGTAACTGGACAGAAGCAGTCTGAACTAGGAAATCATTTCATAGGTTCATGCACAGTTAAGACACACAGACTCATTAGATCATTGTGTCTGAACTCCTCTATTACATGTGCTATAAGGTTTTCGCCCTGTTGCAGCTTTATAATTCATCTAATGAACCAGTGAGATATGACTGGATATAGTGAAGTTACTGCTACACATTTTGAAATTATGACCTGCTGTCCTCATTGCCTGACAAGAACAAGCATTCGGTGTTTTAAGAAACTCATATTCATCACTGTAAATCCAAAGCTGGAAGAAAAAGTGGCTTTCCTGATTATAAAACAGATTTCTGCTTTCCTGAAGAGCTGTTATAACTGGACCTTTAGTTCAGCTTTCCAGTGCAGTTCTTGTTTACCATTTGCCTGCCATGCCTCATTCTATGTTTCATCTCACGGGCTTTCTGAGGTCAGGGATTGATTTGGTCGTACATTGAACTCTGCCCAGAATGCTGGAGTCCTGGTCTTTGTTTGCTGGAGTAGGAATGATTAATCAGAATTATGGCCTTATATATGCATATATTTGGGGCTTAAGAGGGAATGAATCCCATCCCCTTCAGTCAAATCTTACAAATTACTGAGCTCAACCTCAGGGTCATGTGAGTACCCAGGGCTCTCTCATGTACTGTCATGGACAGAGTGATGCACTTGCAAGAAAGAAGCAACAATATATTTTATTGATATAAGACACTGACTTAACAGAGTTCAATGGTAAATGCCACATTGGTTTAAGAAGATTCATTGCAAGGTAGTCGTGTTTATTTACTGCACAGACAACAGAGTCATACAAAACTGTCAGGGAGACTTTTCCGTTGAGTCATGAAGGATTGCATTCTAAAATCCTCAGAGAGGAGTTTAGGTGTGACTGGATCCAGTCCCAAACTTGGCCAACTTTTTGTGTAAAGGATTATATGTGCACTGCCAATGCTTTATATCACTTATCTAAAGTTTCAACACACTTATTCTCAATTCACTTACTTGAGTGTCTGATGTGCTAACGTGGTAATTCAATGTCTGTTTGAAGTTTGAAGTCTCCTTTTACTTTCCTTAATTGAAATTGCAAGTGCCTTGAGATTACTGAAGGAAAAGACTTTCCATAAAAGTGTTTCCTATGATACCACAAGGAATGCAGATGAAAAAACTGGAAAAGATGCATATCTTTCAGTCCCAATGAAAGACCTGAGACAGGAATGGTCTTTATTAGTCTACTAAAAGTTCTGATGGATTGTCTTCTACAGGGTGATCCTGGAAAAGAAGGAAAAGTGGGTTTACCAGGGCCACCTGGTGCACCAGGGCCTGCTGGAGAGCCAGGTTTGCCTGGGAAGGGTAAAGATGGAGCACAGGTAAGTAGTGCTGGCAAGCTTTGTGCTTGAGTAGTTCAATATGAGACAGACAAGCATGACTTCAGCAGGAGAACAGTGGATTTACCAGAATCCATGAAAGGCCTGGCTGCGCAAGAAGCCCCAGATCCCAGCACTGCATCCAAAAAGACAGACAGAACTGAAGCTGTATTTATGAACACTAAACCCTCTTTGGTGTGCTGTGATGGCCACTGGAAATGGAGAC
This sequence comes from Dendrocincla fuliginosa, assembly GCA_035047845.1. Taxonomy (NCBI): domain Eukaryota; kingdom Metazoa; phylum Chordata; class Aves; order Passeriformes; family Dendrocolaptidae; genus Dendrocincla; species Dendrocincla fuliginosa. The sequence goes on along the minus strand of JAWWMO010000083.1, from coordinate 146,352,161 downwards.
CTCCACAAGGAGTAGCCATTGACCTTGTAACCAATAAAAAAATTATTAGCTTGATGGAACATCCCTAAAATCATTTAATTCTAGCCAAGTTAGCAGATGATATAATTTTGCTTAACATGTTTTCAGTAAAATATTGTCAGGATGGTGTGAGGTTGAGAGGGTGGTGGGGACAGCACTTGCTGCAGGGACTATATCAAAGTCCAGGCTCCTGTTTGGCTGAATGGTGACTTGTTTTCTTGTTTTGCCTCTGTCACTTTAGGGGGAAAGAGGACCACCAGGCTTGCCAGGACCCTTTGGACATAAGGTGAGCATGGACTTAATTGTGGACTGCTACACTCAGTTGCTGGAACTGGTAAAAAATATGAGGAAAACATGGTCTTTTTTTCCCCTGGAAAATAGTTTGTGAAGCTTTCACTCAAAAATGCAGTGCTGGCCTATTCAGAGGTTACTTTCTCGATTATTCCAGTATGTCTGTAGATGTAGATACTAGCTCTGTACACTTGGTACATTGAAAATTTCTTTCAGCATTATGTGAATTCTGCACAGACTAAGGGCTAAATACACACTTTTTCAGGGAAACTGTGACTGGGGCTCTTTAATCGACACAGCTAGAGAGACATTACATGGCTCAAGGATGATCTACCCTTGAGACCAGTTGTCAGCCCCTCAAACAACACTCTTCCATAGCACTCCTTCCCTTCACCTCTCCAAGGAGGTGTGAATTATTTTCCAATGGGACAAAATAGTCCTGGTTTGCCCTCATACGTCATAGTTAAGGCAAAAGCTAGCTAGCTGACGAGGTTAGTGACACTAATTTCTTATGGTGAAAGTAATGTTTATTCTCTTATAAGTACAGAGCAAAGAGAAAAAGGAATACAACAGCAAAAGCCTTTACTTCTGGAAGATCTAGATTGTGTTTGAATTTCCAATAAAACATGTCAGAAATTCCCCTCTTCAAAATGACCATGTCCTGATCTGGACTGGAAGAAGAATAGGTTGTTGAAACAGATTCTGTAAATGATATAAGTAGGATTATAGCAGTATGAGACTCAATCTATGTCCCATATATTTTAAAAAACCAACTATGTCCCATATATTTTAAATAACCAAACTGCTATGAATATTTTTTTTTATTTTGCTGTCTTTCGTATAAATGCATTGTAGTCTGTTGTATATATCTTTGACAGTTCAGACCACACATTGCACCCACACAGATGCACACAAATAGACTGAAAATTAATATAAAAGTCAGAAAAAACCCACTAAAAGAAATCTGTTAAAATACTCTTTTCAATATCAACAGAAAAAGGTAAGAACCTTAATTGTGCACAGAAAATGCTGTTGAATTTTTTGTATGCAATTATCTTCTTGAATAAAATAACAAAGAGGGGATCTGCTGGAATGTTTGAACTCATCAAAATACATTTTTTTCTCACTGTCCTTGCAGTATTGTTTCTTTGTAGTATAAGATTAGTTTAAGAAGAAAGAAAGAAAGGGAAAAATATAGGAGATATTGCAGATTGAAATTTGGGTGAGCAGAATCCACAGGTAACAATTTTTCTATCATGCTTCTATATAGCTAGAAATAGTGTCATAATAAATAGCATAAATAAGACTTGTTATAAGTCTACTATATATCTACTATAAATCTACTACCAATGTTAGACAGCTGCAATGCAATCCGTAACAGTCTTATCGATTTCTCCCTATAACTAGAAAACAGATGTTAAATTGAAGTATCACAGCTGAATTTTTTTTTTAGCCCTCTGTCTGCAGTGTCAGTTGAACAGTCATTTTCTGTGCTATTCAGGTTTTACTTTGAAAATCCTGTTTTCTAGAGGGGAGAACTCTCCTTTTGCAGTACAGTGCTCAATAGAGAGTGGTAGAAGTGCTGACTTACTTTTTACCAGAAGAATTTAATACACTTCTGCAAGCAGGTCTATGTTGGAAAAGGAAAGAGTAAATTAAGATGCAATAAAACCATCCCAAATCCTGTCTTCCCCAGATAAGTAATCTGTATTTAGCAATTTTTGTGGCTTAGCCATCTACCATAGAAATACAGAGAAAGAAAAGTGTGTTGTGGTGCTTGGTGAGTCCCAAAGCCAAGGAGAGTGCCTGATACCCTGGGTGAGGTCACCATCACTGGAAGTGCTCAGGAGGATCCTGGGCACATGGTTTAGGGGTGATTAAGGTGGTACTGGGTTAGACTAGATGATCTTGACAGTCTCTTCCAACCTTGATGATTCTGTGCCTCTGTGAAATGCTAGGAGCTGGATTCCGTGAACTAAAATAAATGAAAATGGTTGCAGAGGTTGTGTTCCCACTCAGTTATATATGGCACACTCTGATGTTGTGTGAGTGCTTGCAGAGGTGAGCTGGGACTCCTGTGATGGAAGAGAACAGTTTTCTTGGCATGATGAGACATTAACTGTGTCATGTCCCCACGCTGCCACAGCCTGATACTGTTCCTCTGTGGGCAGAATCAGGTCAGGATAAGTGTGACAGTCTGCTGTACAACCTGATTGCATTTCAGCACATTTTCTCATCAGTACTCAAAGCTTTTAACTTCTCCCTTTGTTTCAGGGTGAGAGGGGAGCTCCTGGCCTCCCTGGACAGCCAGGAGACAGAGGTGTGCCAGGAATTGGCCTGGCTGGACCCCCTGTAAGTAGCAGATGCTGCTGAAACCTGTAACAAGGTGAAAAATTAGCCACTGCCACTTGGGGAATGTGTTGCTTGTGCTCAGCTGTGCTGAGCCTGTGGCATGGTTTACCTTCTGAAGATGGAAATTCCAGACTAGTCCAGAGGCTGCCATTCATGGCTCAGATGTCCCATATCTGCTGTGAAGGCTCATGATGAATTCAGTTTTAGTTGAAATAGAGGGGCAAAAAAAGTGCTGTAGGAGTGATTGGTAACACTGGCTGACACTCCTGAATTTTCTGCATCATCCTGACACCCTGGCTTATGGATTTGAATGGAGATTTGTGCTGAGCCAGCAGCCCTGGTCTGCTGGAGAGATAAAACCTTGCTGTTACCCTGTTTGAAGAGATGAGTGTGACACACATGCCCACATCAGTGACATAGTGACACTGATGGCAAAATACAAAATCAAATTGCTTAAATTGCTGTGCTCCAAGAGGCCATCATCCCCATCATTTCCCACAAATATTTAGTGAGTTGGACCTCATCTGGCTCTGCCCTCACCTCCTTCATATCAGTAGGTCACAAGGTGTAACAGGGAGTCTGCTATGAAAAATTTGGATTTTCCTATTGGTGGGGTTTGGTCACTCTAGTACTTGTCATGTACAACTCCTTTTGAGATGGGGATTTGGGAGTGTTCTGGCTGTAGCCCTCCTCAGAGACCTCCAGATATGCACAGAATTTGCTAGCAAAATACTTTTAGGAGGAAGCAAACTGTTCCTGGCTGTAATTACTAGAGGACACCTGAAACTTTGCATTCTTTTATTCATTTGCAATAGCTTGTACATGGCATAATCCTGTACCAGCCAATGTTTGATTACCAATGCTCTGTTTATCAGGATATAAATTTCCCAATTAGTGCAGGAAACTGCCTTGAAATGATAAGTCATATTGCTGGGTGATATTGACATGTAATATTTGCTTTTACTATGCTAAATTCTATCTAAGTTTAAGCAGATTGAGTCAGTCACGTTTCACACTGTGACTGTCATGGCCTTTGTGATCATCACTGGGTTACCAATAACTGAAGATTAGCTGGGTGTCATTTGTTAAAGTGTATCTAAGGAACAGTGGTGTTCTTGCATTTCTTAATGTTCAGTCATTAATATTAAAATTAAAATTAAATTAGCAAGTGAGTATCTGGCTTGTTTGAAAGTCACTAGCTTGTGGTTCTTAATTACAGATTTTTAGATTCAGTACAGGGTTAGATGAGTTCACCTCTGCATCCTGATGTACACAAGATGACAGAGTTATTCTTCACTGGAGCATTAGCATCCTCATATCCCTGAACACAAATGACTAACAACTTGACTTCAAATGCAGGCATCACTTGTCTCACACCAGAAAATTCCTTCTCTCTGTGTCATCATTATTTGCCCACTGTCAGGATGTGTAGCCACCTACACACCACACTATTCTCAATTGTTAAGTTTTATCTATTTAATCTGCTTCACTAAGTACTAAAAAAAAAAAAAAGGACAACAACAACAAAACTAACAAACCAAACCACTATTTGTGATGGGTTTTTTGCCCACTGTAGATTCATCATAACCTAAGCTCCAGTGCAAAGATAAAAACCACAGTACAACCCTGAATCTGTCAGGCTGTCAGAAAGACTTAGTCCCACAGAAAAAACACCCCACAACAAAAACAGAATAAAATCAGTGGAGCTGCTTCAGTGCATATTACACACTGAATTAAAAGTGTCAGCCTCTACTCTTGTTAGCAATGTGACAAAATTGTATTTATAATACTTCAGCTTCAGAGCTGAGAGCCAGCAACTCTTTTTAATTGAAGTCTTCAGCCTGTTTCCTCCTGTGCCCTTAACCTATCTCAGGCTTTGCTTCCTGCACAAAAAGTATATATAGATGAGGATTTTGTTTTTTAACCTTATCTGCTAAAGTATTGAGTTATGATTTACATAACAGTGAGCTATGAACTTGAGCATTAAAAGAGTGTGTTCTTCCTGGTAGAAGATGGAACTGCTTGGAGAATTGGGGTGAATTCACATGTTTATGCTGAAGTTGCCCAATGGATGCATACAATGAAATAAGTAGAAAGGTTTTCATCTTGCCCTGCTTTGCCTTGTTGATACTACCATGGGTTCAGGATTATGCATTTAGTCATTGCTTGAGCACAGCATTAAAGTGTCTCGCATGGACGACTGTATGAGGATCAGTGAGTTACTGTGCCTGAAATAGAAAGAAAAAGGAGAGGAGTTGTAGTGTGAGTCAATTTATTCAAACACAGCCCCAGGGATGTGAAGCCAAGCCTTGTTTTGTGTGTGTTTGGAATACTAGATTGATCCATCCATACTGTATAAAGGTGCTGTGCCACTTCTGTGATGTTCCTACAGAAGTGGGTACCTTCTAGTGCCCCACTCTACTCTTCTGCACTTTTTTAAAGTTGCATCTTCAAATGAATATCATAAACAAAGCCCACTAGGCTGCTTGCTTTGACCTAAATTAAAGAGCTCAGAGGTGCTGTGGGATGTCTTGCCCCAACAGATGCTGTGTTTCTACGTGATTCTGTGTCCACACGTCCAGCCAGGAGCAAGGCTGAGCACAGATTGTCAACGGGCGTATTCAGTTCACACACACACACATGCTCATGTGTGTAGACCAATGGAGAGAATAATCTCCTAATGCTTCAGGACTCTCCCTGATGAGCCAAAGGGGGATGTTCATTTCAAGTGTTTTGATTGTTCTGTCTTTTTTGTTTGCAGGGCCCTGCAGGACCCCCAGGAGACAAAGGGTCACTGGTACAGTATGTCTTTCTAGCTATACCCAAATTTTACTGGGGAGGGGGCAACCACATGAATTGTGTTTCTACCAGTGATTTCATGAAGGCACATGTATTTAGATTGGTTTTGCCCAAGGATTGGTCACAGGGTGGCTGATCCTCCAAAGGGAACTTCTCTTGTGCATTACTGGGTACTTGTCTGCTATATTGAGTTATGAGAAACAGTTGATTGAGAGTCTTGGCCTGGGGACAACTTTTCCCTATGTGCCTATAGTTCTATAAGAGAAAGAATGAGTTACTTGTTTCACCCTTAATTCAAAAAATTATTTCAAGGCACATAATTCAGGGCACACTACTATGCCTTATAGCCAAGGACTCAAAGGTTTAAATAAACCATTTTTAAGCGTTTTTCTTACTGAAATCTTACAGACTTCCATATTCATTAAACACACTTAGTTCCTCAACATTCAGTTTTGCAAGGATGGAATCCATTGATGTGAAACAAATCCACCATGTTTTCATAAACACTGGCATAAATTTCCAGCACAATAGTCAGTCCTACCCAGTGTGATAGCTTGGCACTGAGGAACTGGACCTTCTTTTCTCCTTACCATCCTGTGTTCAGTCATATTTTCTCCCTGTTCAAAAACTTGCCACCTATAGACAGCCATTATTACCTTTCCTGTCAAGGTATGTGAAGCTTGCCTTTAGTGATGCTCATGAAGTCCCTTGAGGCACAGAAATGACTGATCCTAGGATAGTGCGCTGTGAGATTTAATTATATTTTTCCTTAAACTCTCTCATGGTTGTTTAACTGCTAGTTAATTTTCCCCCTAATAACTACTAGGCTTAGGATTTCTTTTCTTCAGCTAAGAAGCACCTCATACATACTACTCACATTACAGGGTTTGTCTGCTCTCTCCCTACCAGGGTCCCCGTGGAGTACCTGGTATCCCTGGACCACAGGGGCCTCCTGGACAGGATGTAAGTAAAATAAAAGTGTAAGTGCTCAATACATTTGTCAGTGCTTGAATCTAATATCCCTAAGAAATTTGTGTTTATAGTCACTGAGTTTTGCTAACATTGTCTAAGGGAGATGATTCACAGAAGTGGAGAGCTTACAAGTTAGGATGTCAGAGAAGAAAGCATTTGTGATAAGAATTGTGTCAAGGAAAGCCATGGACTTCACCACTGAACCATTTTAAAATGACACTGGAGAACGGACATGGCAGCAAACACTGGGGAATGATCCCACGGTGGAAAAGGATGGTTGTTAAGCTGTCTAGGAACTTCTTAGAAGCCTCTGAGATAAGTACCCTGTAGTATTCCTATGAAAACAGGGCCAAAGCTGTTAGAAACATTCTTCATGAGTTCATTTTGCTGCTGCTATTGTGCATGTTTGATGACATTTTAACCTCTTGGTGCATTGTCCTCTCTCCTGCTGTCTCAGTGGGTGAGTCATGGAGCCAAGGAATAGAGAGGAATATGAAGAGTCCCAGCTGGAAAACTGGCCCCTCTCACTGCCTGGTTCTATTGCAGTGCTGAGTCAGAAAAATGAGCATTCTTTTTCTCTGTGCTGTGAAAATTAGTCCTCTAAAGGAGGCTCTGGAGATTTTGAAAGGCTTGATCTTAGGATTTATGCCTGTTGAGGGAACACTGTGGGGAGGGGGCAGTGACCTTCTGTAACTCTCCTTTTCAGTTCTGTTTCATGATGCTGTCGTGTCATTAACTCCACAACAAGTGATTTTCAGCCCAAGTGCGGCTTTTTGACATACACCAGGTGGCCTAAAAGGTGTGCAGTTTTCTTCCCACCTCCTTGTTGCCCAGAGAGTTATGGATGCCCCATCCTTGGAAGTGTTCAAGGCCAGGGTGGATGGGGCTTGGAGCAACCTGGTCTGGTGGAAGGTAACCCTGCCCATGGTGGGGGTTTGGAACTAGAGGATCTTTAAGGTCCCTTCCAACCCAAAACATTCTATGATTCTAATATTCATAACAAGACAAATGATAGTGCCCAGGGTATTCTTCCACAGCCCACAATTGCCTCCATCAACCTGTGTCCCTGAGCAGCTACAGATGTGGGACTGATTGTTTCCTGCTGAGTGTCCCTAGTGATCTCACCTCACCTCAGACGTCTGAGACTTTTAAGGTTTTAAATAGGAGATACAATGGAAGGGTTTATTACAACTGTATTGTGTGAGGAAAGTGCCAGAGGCAGCTTCTCAGAGTCTCTGGCTATTTTCAGGTCACCGTTGTCTGGTCAACTTCTGGAGAGGCAACACTACAGTTTTTGTATCTTTTCCCTGCAGGAGATTAAGCCAAACAGAACCATTCCTCATGGTACTTGTAAAACACATTATTACACTCACTGTTTTGATTGCACTCAGTATGCTGTTTAGAAACTTTCTGGCAGATCACCTGTTAAGCCATTCTACCTGTGTTTCAGGGAATGTAAATGGAACTACAGGGCACATTCCAACATTTCTTGGTGTTACAGCAGGGATAACCTATTTTGACAAGATTGTGCATTCACAGTTTCTTGATCTCCATTTTCATTTCAGTAGTACAGAGAATTTTTTGTTCTGTTTTTGCACTCTTGGATATCAATGCAGTGTTCCTGTATTCTCTGAAGCATGTCCATTTTTGTACTCTGCTGTGTTCAAACAGTATGTCATCAGTTAGGAAAGCTCCAATTTGAATTGCTAATCTGAATTTGCCATGCAACTCCCAAGCCATTCAGTGTCAATTGCCTTAATGACTTGCCTCAGTATCTTGTATTTTGCTGTGGCCTTTGCAAATGTAGTCCATTTTTTTTCTGAGACTGAAAAAATCTTTTAAATCACATTTATATACAATTAATTATTCTCTTCATTATTTTTTCCAGTGGCAAACTGATCAGATGCTTGTGAAAGTGTCTGTTATAAGTTGTTGTATTCCCTTATACTGCAAATCAGATTTAAAATTGTATTTGGAGGGGTAGAAGAGTCCATACTTCTTTTGCAATAGCTTTGGCCAGAATTATCTCACATATGTGAATAAATTTTAATATTTTTTTTCATTAATGCATTCTGGCTGTTTTCTAATGCCCTAAAAGCATATGCTACTTTTTTTTGTGAGAGCACTGCCCTGGGTCACCTTTCGAAATATGTTGGCAACTCAATCAAATACAGAGAGTTCTCAGGGCAGTGTCTCATTTCATTAAAATTCAGGTTTTGAAAATGCTTGTCTAGTTTTACAGTGCAGTTGTACTGGTTTGGCCTTGTTCTGTTCCTCTTAGCAAAAGGCTTGGTATTTATTTGTCCTCCTGAGTTCATTATGCCCATAAATCCCTATAAATTCTCTTCCTCTGGGACAAATCTGGGACATATTGTGTTCTCCCACATAGATTATTTTCTTGTCTTTAAGTTTCCTTTGTTTTTTTCTGATTATTTTTTTGAGGTCTTTGTTTTTCCCGATAATACAACAAATTTGTTCCGTAACAGAACTGCTGCATATTGTGCCTGCTTTAATGCCCTCAGTCACTTAAAAAATTACTTGCTTCTGGAAAAAGAAAAATCCAAATCACATTATAATCTGCAGTATTCCTGTAATGGGTATTAAAATAGTGTAGCCTTATGTACCTTCTGTTAGAGGAATAGGCCAAACTCCTAGTCTGAGAATTATAAAAGAATATTTCTCCTTGTTAAATGATGTTATATGCATGGCTGTCTCCTCCAGATGCTGCAGACTAAGTCCCTCCTGACTGATAGGTAGATTGAAATTAAATATTAGGAAGAAATTCTTTACTGTGCATATAGTAAGGAACTGGCATGGGATTCCCAGAGAAGCTGTGGATGCCCCATCCCTGAAATTGTTCAAGGCCAGATTGGATGGAGCAACCTGGGCTATTCTTGGTTGTATCCCTGGCCGTGGGAGGAGAGTTGGTACTAGATTGTCTTTAAGGTCACTTCTAACCCGAACCATTCTATGATTCTATGAAAAGGTTTATAAGAAGATATTAGGTTATTGGACAAACCATGGTCATGAGGTGCAGGACTCAGCCAAACAAATGCCCCAACCAGCCCTGTTTTATGCATGACCAGGCCCAGTTACACCCTTTTCTGTCTACCTCTGTCTTTTACTCTCTGCTGTCCATTCCCTTGCACAACCCGTCATGAATCTCCCAAGCTCTATCAATTCCTGCACCCCTCCCAGCTGAGGGTCACCCTGGTTTACAGGCTTATCACTTGGAAAGTCCAGATTGGCCTCCCTGGAAGTGCAGCCTGTGGTTCCTTGATAGCCCATCAATTACTGTGAGTGACAAAATTTATTTCTTGTTAGGTCTGTGTCTTGGCATATTTAGTTTCTGATTTCCTCCTTTTCCCTTAGTTTCCCAGATGACAAGGTCCTGGGTCAGATAATCTTGCTGGAATAAATCTCCTCACACTTCCATATGCCTTCATCAGTCAGTGCAAGTGTCCATGTTTGGTTCCAATCACTGCCATCCTTATTTGTTTGTGTCCTTGACATTCTAATTTATGGCTTTTCCCTTATTTTCCCTTGCTGCATTGATAAAAGTTCTCTGACCAGATACCCCCAAAGAAGCAGGCACTCTCTGGCCAAATACCCTTACACTACATGTTTTGGAAGTTATCCTCTGACTGTCTCCTGAGAGATGAAATGTTTCTGTTCAACACACCTACTTAGTGCCCTTAGATTAGGAAACAGTCTGAACGAGACATTCTCTTATCCTACTATTAGCAGTGAGGGCACTCATTTAGTAGGCTCTTTCTGTATTTTGATTATGGTTATTTTAATTAACATAAACATTGAATTAATAACTTTTTAATTAGGTTAATTATTCATGGTAACTAAGTTCCAGCATTACTGGGAAGCTAATCTTCCCCTGCATTTACTTTCATAATTACAGAACCTTTGTGTATGCATATATTACTGCTATTGGATTTGAAAAACAGCGTTTTCTTTTCTGGGGTTGATTGTCCTATGCAGTTAGAGGGACAGTTCCAAGGAGCCTTTGTGTTTATTTTAGGGTACTTACACCCCAAACCAGAGTGCACTTATTAAACCTTCTATTGTCTCTTTGTTGCTGTGACTTGCAACCTCTTTAGGCTATTACATTTCAAGTTTAGTTTTCAGTCTTGTAATAAACCAGTGTGACTTACACACTTTCCTTATACACTTATATTTCCTTGTGGATTTTCTTTAAAATGTGTATTTTCACATGCACCACTTACCTGAGCATCATTTTTCAGCATAACATCATCACAGTTGCCATCAGTTCCCAGTTAAAAATCATTCCTGTGTGTCAGATACTCTGGATCCTGTGCATCACACCTCCACAGTGCTGGCATCTTTTCCCTGTATTGGTGTGCTGCACCACTCATTGGAACTTCCACTTCATACCAGCCACTATTGGCTTCAAGTTCCTGAAAGTGTTCAAATTTTAGCTTTCCAACACTGGTTGTTATTTGGGTCTGACCATTTTCCCACATCCTGTTAACAGAATTTCTTTTCAGTGCCATGCAGTTTTTGGGTCAGACTAATTTTTTTCTAAATTTTTTATTTTCTGGCTTTCTTTTTCCTACTTTCCTCTCCTATTAGCTTGTCAGATGCAGTTATATCCTCCATGTCATCATTCTAGCATTTTCATTCTTCTCTGAGCAATCTGAAATTGTGTCAGGGGAGGTTTAGTTTGGATATTAGGAAAAGGTACTTAACCCAGCTGGTGGCCAGACAGTGGAACGTGGTGCCCAGGGTAGTGGTCACAGCACCAAGCCTGACAGAGCTAGCTCAAGAAGTGTTTAGGCAATGCTGTCAGACACATGGTGTGATTCTTGGGATTGTCCTGTGCAGGGCCAGGAGTTGAACTCAGTGATCTGTGTGGGTACTTTCCAACTCTGGATATTCTGATGCTGTGATTCTATGCTTGCATCTTGATCCTTTTTATGAGCCTTTTCTAACTCCAGGCCTCTATATACCAACAGTCTTTCCTTTACTTTGGACTCTGCTTCCATTTGCCTATTCTCTGATAATGCACCATGCTGAAGTGCCATCATCCTACATCTGGTTTGTTCTTTTTGGCTCAGAAAAACATTCTTCAAAAGAGCACTGTCTGTTTGCAGTCCTGTACCTTTCAATTGTTTGACTTCTCCTGGGGATTCAGTGGCTTTCAGGTTTGTCAGCCATGGCACGGAGCTTAATCTCTTTTCCTGTCTCATTTGCACCCTGTTAAAGACACCACCAGCTCTGCATCAATGTGCAAGAAAATAGGTCCATCCTTTTTTTTTTTTTTTCTCAAAGCAATCTGATACCATGTGTATACCATAGCTGTGCTTAAATCTTTCCAAGGTCTTCAGTTTTATTCACTCTCTTCTTGTGTGTCTTTTCACATAACTAAGAAGTCTTTTCCTGTATTCTTCTTTGAAAAAATCTTCTTCAAATACTCAAATGACACTGCTAGTGCCATGTTCATGTTTCAGATCCCAAAGTAAAAGGCTGTCAGTGAGCCCTATGGCAGAAAGAGTTTATTTATAACTATGGTACTACTCAGCATGAAAGACATTTCTGATCTGTCTTTTCTGTGTTGCCTTCTGATCCAGGATTATTCTCATGGCTCAAGTCTTTGTTTGCATTGCCTCATGCTTTCAAAAGCAAGTGCTGTGTGAGTCTTCCTGAGGAAAGTAGGTCTGGGAATATAAGATGTGTGTAATTGTTATTTAGTCAGCCCTCTTCCCACTTGCAGAAGTGGCTGAGAACCACAGTAGAGAAGATGTCAAAAGCATGACCTGACAATTAGCACTTGTGAAAGAGAGGGGGCTTTGGGAACATCCCACAGTCCTCAAGATTCACTTTGATGCTCCGTGGAAGAGACAAAACTATAAATGGCTATAATGTTTTCTTATATTTACTCAATTCCCCAGAAGGACGTTTGTCCTTCAGACCTTATCTTCTCTTTGTCCTCCCCTGCAGAAGATTTAGTTCCTGGGAAACAAGCACACATCCATGGACTTCAGTACTACTTCAGTTCCACTTCAAGTCCACTTCAGTTTCTGTTTAATACTCATCTCTTATAAATTCAAGGTAGCTGAAGAGTTGTTGCTCACCCAGAAGTGTTTAATGTGGATATAGAAGAAGGCAATCAATCTATTTTACCATTTTAGCCCTTCTCTAACAAGACATACAGGATTTAAGTACTGAGTGAGACATAAGGATGAAATTCAAGTTTGCCCTATAGCTATAGTTGTGTAGCACACACATAGTGCACTTCAGTCATTAATTCCCAGGTGGCCAAGTACCTCCCCATCTGCTTGTCTTCATAAATACTACAACAAACTGATTGGAGACAATGGAGTAACCTGAGACAAGGTGACTCACAGAAAACCTAGTCCCCTTCCCCTTAATCAATTTTTAATGGAGCTTTCCACGTGAAAATTTTGGATAGTCTCAGAGTCGCCTAGGTAGCCCCTGCTGAGCTAAGACTGATTGAGAGCCGCTACTTGTATCTTTGGTGTGTTGGTCAACATCCAGATTTTGATGCAGCCCAGAAAGCCAGTCAAGTCCTGGGCTGTATCCAGAGAAGTGTGGGCAACAGGTTGAGGTGGGTGATTCTGCCCCTCTGCTCTGCTCTGCTCTGGTGAGACCCCACCTGCAGAGCTGCATCCATCTCTGGGGTCCCCAGCACAGGATGGACAGGGCCCTGTTGGAACGAGTCCAGAGGAGGCCACCAAGATGATTAGAGGGATGGAGCACCTTTCCTTACAAGGAAAGGCTGAGAGAATTCATATCATTCAGCCTGAAAAAGAGAAGGCTTCAGGGTGACCTAACTGTGGCCTTCCAGTACCTGAAGGGAGCCTACAAGAAAGATGGTGAGGAAATTTTGACAAGGGCATGTAGTAACAAGAAAAGGGAGAATTATTTCAACCTGAAAATAAGTTTAAGTTAGCTATTAAGAAGTTTTTTTACTGTGAGGCTGGTGAGACACTGGAACAGGTTGCCCAGAGAAGCTGTGTTGTCCCTCCTTGTCAGTGTTCAAAACCAGGCTGGATAGGGCTTTGGATAGGGCTCTGGTCTAGTGGAAGGTGCCCCTGCCCATAGCAAGGGGTTGGAACTAGATGTTATTTAAGGTCCCTTCCAACCCAAATCTATGATCCTGTGAACATCCTGGTTGGCAAATCTGGAACCATCCCAGGGAGCACTCCAGGTGGGACCTGCTGCAGGATGAACAAAACAGAACATAGATAAGGTGCTTTTATTTGGTCAGTAGAAACTGTTCTTTTAGAAGTAAAAATGGTAGCACAGCTTTTGTATGTGATTAAGATAAGATAGATGGAAGCTGTTTTGTATGTTCTTTAAGGTTGTCAGTATGGACAGAACGTGCATATGCTTGAGTGATGACACAGAGCAATGGACCAGGTGGATACAGGTGTATTTAGCAAACTGGTTTGGGAGAATCTCACCAAGTCTATCTTAAAACTCCACTGCAAGGATCTTCACAATGCAGATTTCTGTGACCGTCTGGATAGTGACCAACTGTTCGAAAAACTCAATTTCCTATGTGAGAATTACTTTATGCAAAGATTTTACAATAATCCTTAGACATAGTTTTTGTTTTGTTTCTAACAAACTAATGACATGCTAATGAGAGGTAAGAGAAGCCCATCGAGAGATGGGGGTTGTCCCTTTTCCAAACCATGATTTTCTAGTAAAAAATTCTAGGGATGCTGTTAAATTCTATGCCTTCGTATAATGAAAACTGATACCACTACAGCTCGCCAGACAAACAAACAGGAAGGCTCAGTGCTGTTTGAGGTGCAAGGGACCTATTTGCAAGGTCTAGATTTTGCATGTTACAGAGATTTAAATCTTCATCCTTCACACTATTGCAGCTCACAGTGTTTCCTGTGACCAGAAGACAAGCTAAACCAATTTCAGTCTCTGTGTGGCTCAGATGAATTTAGCAAGGTCACATGTAGGTAAATGAGATTTAGGAGGGGTTCAGAGGACATTAAAGTTGCAGGTACTTGGGGGAGTTCAGTTTGTCAAATGCAAGGCGCTGTGCTGCTCAGTGGCAGAAAACAGAATGTGTGCTAGTCCAGAGCAGTCAGCAGAGTGTAGGAGCAACTAGGGGGTTATTGTATGATAATGTCGCAATTTTTTCTTTCTCTTGATCTGTAGGGTCTACCTGGAAATCCAGGGGAAAGAGGACCTCCTGGAAAACCTGTATGTAACTTTACTTTTACGTTACTTCTTCCTTTTAACTCAGTTTCCACCTGTATATTTCAACTCCGAAGAACACTCTGGTGCTTTTCCACTGCTGCTTTTCCCAGCAGAGCAAAGGCAAAAACACTAAGACTCACTAAGGGGTTATGATAAAAATATTTGTGATGGCTTTGGAATGGTATGAAAATAACTGGATATTTGTAAAAAGCCAAAATTTTAAAGGCACTTTCTTAGCACCACTGTTCAGTGCTCTTAGCAAGAACTCTTCTCAGATGTGAAGTGCATATTTGTCCCAGTGAGTCTTAGGCAAAGAAAGGGAAACCAACGAGCATGTTCAGGAAAAAAAATCTAATGTTTTGTTGCCTTTTTAAAATTGTCTGAGATAATGAATTTCTCATCCCACAGGGTTCCCCACCCCTGCTTTCTCCAGAGGACATAAATCTCCTCGTAAAGGTAATCAGCCTTTCATGAGGGTGAGAGTTTATCTCTGTGTTTGATTCAGACCTGACTATCACTCTGTGGAGGGAAAGTGTCTGAACTACAAGTGCAAAAGGTGTCTTTAAACACTCTGTCAAAGCTTGAAACTTATAAGGCTCCTACTTGCACTGGTATTGGAACATTAGAGCTCATACTGGAGACAAAATCCCATCACCAGCAGTGAAATGACCTACAAAGATCTCTATAAAAGCTTTGAGCCTTTCTCAGCTCTTTCTGAGCCATGCATTCCCAAGGAGAAATAAACATCATCAAGTTGTATTATCTAAACCAGAAAATAGAAACTATTTTCGTAAAATATATGATTTTTTTCATATATACCTTTGACAGTGACAGGAATAATTTTGAGCTGTGGCTGCAAAGTTAGTTTGCACTGTGCATCTAAAAGGATGCAGGCAATTAACCCCAGAAAGACCCATGTTTTAAAAGTGATGGCCTGTCTGCTTTTATTCTCCATGTAGACACTTCTCTGGGAAACAAGTCAGTCTTTGATAAATGTTGACTGCAAAATCTTTACAGATTTCAATGGGCTGAGTTAGGAGATTTTTAAGCTGTCTTGAAACACGGCAAGAAATCCTTTCTTATTGATTAAAACAAACTAAAAAATTACCTTCTTTTACCAACCACATTAACAAAAGGACCCTTTTAAGATTGCTACTGTGAAATAACTTATTTGAAGAGCTGTCTTTGTTTTGTGGAGCCCAATATGGTTCTAGAGATTTCACTGTGAGGTATTTTTTGGGATTTCTGATCTGGACAAGAGCAAGAGACTCATTCTTGAGTACAGGATGTCATTTAGGTGTTCTGTCATTTTCTTATTTTGCTTATGTTATGGCATATTCTTTCTGCTTGGTATTTTTTCACTTCATGCTTGGTACTGTGAGGATAATAATGGCTGAAACAGGATCTTGGTGCGATCCATCTCTGTGTAAAGAGGTAGGACTGACCTGTGGGGTGGGCAGAACTGCACAGGTCCCCACATGGACACTGTTACAATTCAGTAGTGCCTTCTGCGATCCCTTAGTTCACACACAGACATGCACATGCAAAGGTCATGATTCTTGATGTTGAATTTCTTTTCATTGCTGTTCTGATCTATATAAAACAGCGTCTTGAAATCCCAGATGAAAGTAGGGCTCTGCTGTTCTGGGTGTTTCTCAAGCACTGACAATGTAAGTAGATAAAGGTTGATGTAGGGACTCAGTCTCAGAAAGACAGTTTACCCCACAATTTCACATCATATCATTGACAGAGGTGGGTGTTTGAGCAAGGTCCCTGGTGCTCAGCCTGATGATCTATCTGTTGTACTACTCTGTCTGTTACGGGCAGGATTCCCTCCCCTTTTGCTGAAGGGATTCTGCCTTTGAAATGGAAACGTCATACACATTATTTTTAATTTCCTGAGGATAGTTGAAGTGTAAAGGCTATTGAGATAATGCTTCAAAGACTTTTGGAAGGAGGGAGTGATTCTCTGTGACAAAATCTGGCCAGGACACTGTGACATTCACTTGATGTTCGCAAATTCCATCAGATGAGTTCTCCTTGGCCATGCCAGCTTCTAAATGCAGTTTCACCTGCAGAAACTGACATTGTGCTGCACCTGTTTTTCCTTAGAAATCTGCCCCTGGGCAGTAACCCAGCTCTTTCAAACTGGTGTGCACG
>JAWWMO010000083.1:146311181-146335249 GCA_035047845.1 Dendrocincla fuliginosa | reverse complement strand
GACATTGTGCTGCACCTGTTTTTCCTTAGAAATCTGCCCCTGGGCAGTAACCCAGCTCTTTCAAACTGGTGTGCACGGAGTTTTCTAGAGGTCCTGTAGCTGCAAAACAATGTTGGTTCTGGTAGCCTTGCTTTGTGACTATTTGACCTCCCCATCAGGAGAAGGTTTTTCCTTGGTTTCTTGATAATCTGTTGGAATGTAGAACTGATAGGAAACTCCCCATGGGATCATGTGGGAGCTCAGCTGCTGACACACTCTGCTTCACACCACCCTCACTGCAGTCCCATAAGGCAAATTCACCCCAGTCCTACCCAGTGAGGTAAAACCTCAAAGGTTTGTTTATTATACCAGCACCACAGTTCTGTGTTCATAGTGGGTGTCTGTAGGGTCTAAGTGCCTGCAGCTTGTTGTGATGTGTTTCTCCATGTTCTCTGCTAGGATGTGTGCAGTGAATGCCCTCCTGGCCCACCAGGACTGCCAGGCATCCCAGGCTTCAAAGGTGATAAAGGTCTCCGAGGACCACCAGGTAGAGATGGCCAGGATGGGAAAATGGTAAGAGAGCTGGGGTAAGAGGTGCCTTGGATCTGGTGTAACCTTGGTTTTCTAATAATAGTATTGTTGATAGTTTGTTATAAAATGTTCTTTTTTTTTCTATCAACAACCTACTGAATCTTTTGTAGATGCCTGTGGAATCAATGGACTAAATTAGTCTTTACCTCCACCTCTTCTACATTACAGGGAATTGCTGGTCCCAGAGGTCCTGCAGGCCCACCTGGGCTTGATGGCCCAAAGGTTGGTTGGCTTTTTTTCCATTGTCTGAAAACTTGTGACTACTTAGTCATGCTAATTAGCCTGGGAACAGGTTGCCCAGGGCAGCTGGGGATGCCCTGTCTCTGAAAGAGTTCAGAACCAAGCTGGATGGGGTTATGAGCAACATGGTTTAGTGAAAGGTGTCCCTGCCCATGGCAGAAGAGTTGGAACTAGATGGTCTTTAAGGTCCTTTCCAACCCAGATCATTCTATGATACTGTGAGGATAATAATGGCTGAAACAGGATCTTGGTGCGATCCATCTCTGTGTAAAGAGGTAGGACTGACCTGTGGGGTGGGCAGAACTGCACAGGTCCCCACATGGACACTGTTACAATTCAGTAGTGCCTTCTGCGATCCCTTAGTTCATGCACGGACATGCACATGCAAAGGTCATGATTCTTGATGTTGAATTTCTTTTCATTGCTGTTCTGATGACAGATAAGCACTTGGGAGTAAGTTTCAACCTAAATCAAGTCAGGAAGAAATTAAAGCTTCAGCAGTAGCCACCATGTCTGTTCCTCTCCTCTTTGAACCTTAAATTCTGGAACCACTTGAACTGAGGCTGCTGTGACTGCTGGCCTTCATGAGCACCATCTACCATGGTGGTTTTATCCACAGACTGAATGTTTCCTGAAACAAGTTATAGGAAGAACTCCCTTGTTTCAGCTATATGCTTATGGTCTAGGAGCATAGGGCAACACAAAACTTCCATTGTCTGAAGTATTCCAATGGTGTCACATTTCAAGCATTGCACACGAAGAGGTCTGTCATCAGGCACTCACAGTGTCAGTGCCTGATCACAATTGAAACCTTTACAACTGCCTAATGTGAAATAAATCAAAACAAATCAGTGGAGGGAGAGAGAAGGTGATTTCATGATGGACCACAGTTTCCTCCCCGCATCCCTGCAATACTGGCCTGCTGTCTAAAATAACCTCTGCTATTTTAACATCTTTGTATTTGCTCTTACGAGAGTGTATGTGTAGGACAAGCTAATAGAGACTCATAAATTAGTTTTGTATCATTCAATTAAAAGTGGTGGGGAAAGCACTACAGCCTCAAAAATAAACATAGAATTGATAAAAATGAAAGTATGTTCCAGGATAAAATTTGCAAGAGAATTAGTACCCCCTAATAACTGGCAGAAATGCCAAGCTGTCTGACACATACCACATCTGCTTTTTTCTATGTTATGAAAAAGCAGAGATTTAGGCAGCAAAATTGAATGTTTAGGTGAAATAACAGCACAAATTTTAAACTGTACATGTGCATAAAATAAAACCAAGCAAATAGTCTAACTTAAATTCAGTAAAAAGCGTTTGCAAATGTTAAAAGAAAATATTGCAAGACCCCAGGGAAGATGCAAACACAAAAAGGGTCTTTGTAACTCCTTTCTAAATATGTTAGAAGGATACTTGCAGTAAAAGACCTAAATGACTCTGTGGCACATTGTCTTTATCAACACTATTCAAACTATTGGGTCCCATTCTGAAACAGAGCTGTAGAACTGCAGATCTTTGTTCATTAGCAGCTTCATTCCTTTTGTCTGGATGAATTAGACCTCTTTTAATTAATAGATAACAACCCTTCCTCTCACCCTTGTCTCCTAGCTCTCATATACTAAACCATAGTATTATTTCCACAGCCAGCAGTTCATTCTTGTTCTGCGCATTGTTCATAACTTGTTCACCATCACCTCAGTATTTTTCCCTGTGTGAGACTCATCCTACCTTACTTTAAGCACTGATAATACAGATATCTGTATTTGAGTTAGCTGTCTGTTCTGTGTCACTAGGACACAAAAAGAAAGAGAGAAAGATGTGAACACTTTCTGGGTATGGATCTTCAGACTGCACCTTGGAAATGCCATTTTTATTGCTGTTGTCCCTGAAGGGAGGGGAGATTACCAGCTCACACTGCGGGAGCCTTTGTGGGGCCAGAAGATTCCTTATCATGATGTGATTTAGTGAAATTCCTAACAGCTTGCCTTCTTTTTAAGGATGTATAATTCCCTTTTATGTCTATGAGACTACAACATTAAAAAACCAGCTGCGCCTGGTCTGCTCAAAGACCATTCTTCACATATATTCCTGGCTCCAGCATTGGTAGTGAAAGTCTGAGAACCCGAGAGAAGGGCAAGGAGGGCTTAGTCCTAATTCATGAGTTTTATGCTCTAATGTCCAAGTGCTTTATGAAATAGGTCAAAAAGCTGTCACAATACTGAATTGAAGTGACTTTTAATGGCGCTTTTTTTTTTTTCAATTATTATCAGGGTGCTAAAGGAGACCGTGGTATGACTGGGGATGTAGGAGAAAAAGGTGAACAGGTAAAAACAGACTGTGCTTTCCAGGAGTGCTATCACTGTTCTTGTCCCTTCATCAGTAACAACTATGATGGCTGTGGAACCCTTCTCAGAGGCAAAGCAGGCAGATGGGAATTCTTCATCACTGATAAACCACAAATGGGCTATGCTGAAGAGTAAAACTATAGCAATCCTCCACAGGTTTCCATCCTCATCTCCAGTAAAGACTTTCCTGTATCATCTGTTTCCTCAGCTCTGGATTGAATGCATTCAGTTCCCTACATTACCTAACCCCTAGTAATTTCCTCAGATAATCCCTAGATGAAATCCAGGAGATCAGGTGCCTTTGGATTGAAAATGTCAGTATTTCTATTTGTCTTAGATGATTGTAAAGATAACCCCTTTTAGGAGGGACTCAGTTGTCACAGGAAAGAGGAGACTGGTTTAAATTAGAGCAAATTTCATAGGTAATTTTTTCCAAGGACTAAGTCACTAGTTTAAGGTGAAAATCAGCATCTCTTCAATGAGATTTGTAGGGTATTTTAAACAGTTTGATACTTTGATTTCCTGCCTGAATTCCTGTATATGCAGTTCCACAATATCTGTTCTCATTTTGCATTAGTGTAGACTTAAGTACACATTGGAAAAAGAACATCTGAAATATAATTATGTTATTTCTGAAGCATGCACCTTGCAAACCAAGGTTTTCTTTAAAAAAACACAGTTCTTTATTTCCTTATGACCCTCTTGCTCTGTGTGTTGTCTCATTTTGATGCCACTTCACAATATTCAATTACCGGTTAACTCTTATACAACTAGAGCTGTGAATATTCCCTAAAGAACATCTCTCTTTTCATTCTACAGGGCCACCCTGGAATGCCTGGCTTCTCAGGGACTCCTGGAAACCCTGGTCCACCTGTAAGTTCCTTTGTTGAAAAGATGATCCTGTAATTTTCTCATTAATAATGGTTGTTGCAAGCTTCATGTGGAAGAAAGGACCGTTCCCATCTGTCTGTGCGTTGAATTTTCATTTTCCAGTGGGTTCCTAATGGTCCCCTGAGTGCCATAGAGTTCCCCACTCATGGTAATTGCTACTTAATACATTGGCCACTTTTCACTGATTGCTTCAACTCACTCTGTAAATTGATGCTAAGCTTCAGTTGCTCTCTTTATACAACACAATGATGACGAAAACTCTTCCACAGAGACTATTTAGTATGTGTATAGGTGTTTTCCTGTATGTGGAATGAGTTGTTAGTCTAGAACCAGCAGATCTAAGAGCATTTTAGTTCTCAATTTTACACAGTGGTATGAGACTGGATTTTCTCCAATTTTCATATCATGTGGATTACTTTTGAATTAAAAGGCCTTTTACATGTCCCTCTCCATCAGAGTCCTCATTTCTAGCTCTGGTCTCTCCATTAATGCAATTATGCTTCTTTGTATGTAAAAAAGAGGTGACAGTGCAGAATCAGAGCTGACATAACTTGGCTCTCCTGCTGGTGATGTCTCCACTTTCCATACTTCAAGTATTGTGAGTTTTCCTGAGAGAAGGACTTTTCTTTCCAAACTGTCTTTCTTTGTCCACAGTCATCACTGCTCATATTGCTGCTTACAGTGCAGTTTGACTCTGCCATGCTGAGGGGTTGCTACCTTCCTCTGTACTGGGGATCAGCACAGTCTGAATTTACATTGCACTGACTAAATGACAGGATATACCAGAAAATGGGATTAGTTTAAATTCTGTATTCAAATGGAAGCAATCCCTAAATGATGCTAGATGCTTTGCCATTGGGGCAACATGTCAACTTGCTTTGTGGGTCATTTGTGCTCCATTTGAGCATTATTTTAGGAGAAGTTAATAACAGACACATTTACTGTGTCTGTGTTAACCTGATACTGCCACAGCAACAGGGTTATTTCAGTAGGATTAAAACACTTCAAATTGTCCTATGAGACCCTCTGAATAGACTCACAGCCAAAGGAAAGGTGCAAAGTAAAACTGAGCCTGTCAAAGCAGAAAAAACTTGATGACCCCGAGATAATTTTGCTCTTTGGCTTTTGCTGACTTTTCCCTCTGCCTTCATTGCCTTGTGGTTCCAGGAGCTTGCCTGCCACAGAGTGTGCTTCATAATTTCTGCTCTCCCATGATTTCTGTTCTTCAGAGTTATTCTTGTCACAAGATTGGCTTTTTCCTATTTGTCTCCTATTTTCAGAAACAGAAATATCTGACTTTTTCTGGCTTTGGAGGCTGATTGAGTGCAGGGGTTGGCATTGCTTTTTGGTCATAAAAGAAGAAAGGCAATGAATGGTGAACTGAGTGACTGAAAAAAACTCCAGAGTTGCCAGCTGCAGTAGGGAGTATGTTGACAAATATGTTGATGCATGAATCATTCACATTTTTTCTGCTTTATTTTGATTAGGGATCAGATGGGGCACCAGGACCAATAGGACCCGCAGGAAACCCAGGAGACATAGTAAGCTCTAAGCTCTGTGATTCACTACTGGCCTTACCTGTGTTTAGCTCTGTGAAGTAAAGCTGAGCTGCAACCCATGTAATGTCTTCTGAAAACTCCCCAAAATATTCAGCCTGTATCAAATCTACACCTACAAATAGGACCTCCACAATAACCACAGATTACCCTGTTCTTGAACTACTTTTTTTACTCACTAAATGAATCTCCAAATTAACCAGAGCATAATGAAGTCCATGGGACCTTTGTGGAGGCTTTTGTACCTCTTGTCTGTCCTTTCTGTTAACATCTTTTAGCCTCTAGAATAGGATTGCTAAATCTGTTAGGATGCTTCATGACCTAGGTTAATACCTGAACTCTTTGTGAGGATTATCAAAATATAATCTGTTGAAGGGTCATGGCTCAGATGCCAGGGCCTAACACCCTTTCCTGGCACCTCTGAAAATACCAGTACAGGTAAAACTTTTGAGAAGCCCATGAAGAATTTTGCTACTTCTGTTTCATTTGAAGGGGGTTTTTTGATGCTACTTTATGGTAATGCATGAGAAAACCCTGGGAGAGACAGGTAATCTGATTGATTCTAACTTCAGTTTGAAAAGTTAAAAATGAACCTTCCCTGAGGAATGTAAGCTGTTGAGCTGGAACAGTTAAGACTATGCAATTCTGTGATTAATTTCTAGATCATTATTTCCTAAGGAGCAAGGTGCCTTTTTTCAGATCCGTTTCACATCCAGAATTTCATTATAAGTGAACAGTGATAGTCCTTCTGATGGCTGCTATGAAATCAGTGAGCACTCTCAGGAGAGAGGCCAGAGTCTAGAAGGACACACTGGCTGAAATTCCATTTCAAATGGATGATCAAGGTTGAGACACTGTGAAAGACCTGGGATGCTACAGTCCAGTTCTGTGAAAAAAGGGAATTTCCTTCTTCTCAGGAAGACACTTCTTGTAACTACTCATTTGATGGTTATAAATATAGATCTGTTTCTTGGCTGGACACCTAATTCAGAAAACTAAGGGCAAAATATCAAATATAATTAACTTCAGAAAAAAATTACCAGTGATTTCAGTGGTTTCTCAATTTGAAAGAACTCACAGCTAATACAGAAATTTTTAGGTGAAAAGAGAGCCTTCCAGTTTAAACTAGAAAGAATTCAAGAAAACCTCATAGAGACTGTGACATGGGCTAGAAGACCAGCTTCTCACAATTGTCCCTTGTCAAACTATATGTGATAAATCATCTGATAGAAACACCTGAGCAGCTTTTCTGTCCCCCAGTGTTTGTTCTTTCCTTCCAGGGCAAAGATGGTCTGCCAGGTCCCCAGGGCCCACCGGGGCTGCCTGGACCTCCAGTGAGTACAATTAAGCATCTTCCTATTCAATATGTTAAACTATCATACACATATAGGTATGTAAAACATTGAGGTGAGACTTGAGATTCTTTGAAAGCTATATATGGTCTGTGATGGTCTCTGTCATGCTGATGCAATGTTCTTGGTCCAGGACAGTATGAATGCTGTATTTGATCATTTAAAAGCAGCGTCAGTTACCAGTGTGAATCAAGTCTGTTCCTTGTTTATGTCCTAGTTGGAAGAAATAGCCTTAGGCAGAGCAAAAAAATCAACCAATAACTTCAATGTAAGAGCGCAAGAATTCAGAGAGTAAGATATTGACTTTATCTGAATCCACAATCAAAATTATTCCTTTGCACTATACCCAAGTGCATCTTGGGTATAGACTCCTCTCTTCTGGAAAAAGTAATAGTATAACATATTCGGAGTTTTTTAATCTGTCATACACATGGAGTCGGAGATATTTCTAGTATAAAGTAGCTTAACTGAATTAAGATAATGGCATTATAGTGATTTATAGCAGCTGTTTTTAGAATCATGTTTTAAGATTGTTGGAGTGCTCACCTTGCTGGAAAGGAGAAACCCCATAGATTTGCCATCTTGGAAAGGGAAACAGTTTATGCTGTTACAGTGGTGTGGCAAGGGGAGGTTTATGGCTGAGCTATAAATGCAGGGTGGTTTGGGCAAACATAAGCATGCCATAATGAGCAGAGTTGTCATTCTGACATAAAACCCACCAATCTTCCCTATCGATTCCTTATACCCTGTTTTGCATTTCATTTACAGGGCATTGCTGGGAATGATGGCAAAGATGGTAAACCAGGATCTCCTGGGGAACCGGTAATGTAATTTAAAACTCTTTTGCTCAGGCAATGAGAGCCAGCATCCAGTTGTTTTTGGAGCCTTCTATCTTTGAACTCCTTAGGGAGAACAAGGAGCCTGTTTGCACATCTGTTTTGAACACCAGAAGGACTATATTGTCTTGAGCAATTTATAAGCATCACACACGAGCAATTTTGAAAAGAAACTGGATTCTTTTACAACTACCATAAATACACTAAAACTTAGTGACTCCACTTTTACAGCTACTGTAAACACTGCAGAGAAGGAAGGTTGTCTTGTAATGTTAAAGCTAGTGATCCATCTTTTAGGTTGAAGTTTATGAGGCATAAAAACTTTAGAGGAGATGTCTTTAAAGAGACTTTTTGTGTATTACTCTGAGAGATCTGTTTTAGAGGTTAGAATTAGAGAGTTTATATTTGACTTTCTTTACTCAGTCTATACTTGCATTTGCTGAGGGGAAAAAAGCTGAGCCATGAAGTTGTCAACTAAAAGGAAATGTTAATAGATTTGGCATTGAATGTTGTTTTTTGCAACTGTATGTGTTATATGAAGAATGTGCTTCTAGTATCAGTCATTGCCAGCCTCTATCTGTGACTCACAAATTGGGGCTTAGTGATTCTGTGAAGGACCAAGTTCCCAGTCATTAGGACAACTGGTATGTAGAGGAGTGCTTGCCACAGCAGCTGCAGATTGTGTTTCCACCAAAATACCCAATTTCTCTGTGCAGATGCTGATTTTGCACATGCTGATTAGGTATTGTTGCTGCTTTGTGCATTACCCCTCTGACATTAAAACGCTGCAAAGGTGCACCAGCCCAGATGTGTAAACTGCCTCCAAACCTCAAAGTGCAGGTTGGGGTGTGGATGGGAACATCTGTCAATGCTCTCCTGTGTGCTCAGACATTGCTGGATAAACCTTGGGCAATCACAGTTCTCAGTGATGTTATGTCTAAAGGAGACAAGTGGTAAGTTTTCAGCAGCAGAGAGATGAACCAGAGACTCTCTCTAACATGAGCATTATTCTTTCCCATAGGGAAAGCCTGGAGAACCAGGGCTCCCAGGCCAGGAGGGTGCCAGAGGTTTACCGGTAGGTGCTGCTCTGAAGGATTCAAATCTCCTCCCTCCTCTGAACTGTAGTCAGGAAGCATTTGTTGGGCAGATGAGGTTCTTTACTGATGCAAACATCTAGCCAGTCATGGCATTGTGACTAAATGAACACATAAATAAGTAACAAAAATAGAACACAGACATTTCCAAATCCTTCACACTTATAGAAGAGTAAATCCCTTATCTAGGAGTTAAAGCACATAACCTCATGGAACTGCTCTACCAGAAGGCATAGTGACAGCTGTAGCCCTTGTGTTCTGTGTCCTCTGAAAGAGCAGGGAGCAGTGAAATTTAGGGCTGGTCACAGCAGGAATACACTCACCAGAGTCTTGGGTTTACAACGTAAGAAGTTATGGAAAGCTTTTCTTGTGATGTGGCCCTTCCTTATTACTCCCTGGGACTCCATGCAGACCAGTCCACAGCAACTTTAGGCAAAACTGTGAAGATTTCTGAGCAAACATTCAACCTAAAGCTTTCTTCACACTTCATGCATCAGAGTGATGGATAATTATTGATTTCCTTCTCTTGCGTAGGGTTTCAAAGGACAGAGAGGAGATACAGGTCCCCCAGGTCCCAGAGTAAGTAGCTTCTACCTCATGCATGATCCTTTGGATAAAGATGGTGCAAATTGAAGTTGTCCTTTCTGAGGCAATAGGTTAAAATGATGACATGGCTGTTTTCAACTACGATTCTATGGGCCACATCTATGGCATAAAATGACAGCAGGTGTCTTCATTCCTTCTGCTGAACTTCTGATTCTGGCTAAGGTGAAGTAGCTGGTAGAGCTGAGTTCTCTGATGCTGCCTTTGAGAAAGCCCTTTGAGAGGAAGCCTTGAGGATGCCTCCATGCCACATCCTGCTGGTACAAATCCTGACTTGCATGGTGAGGAACCCTACTAGTACTTGTTGGACAAGTACTAGATCTCCTCCTGAAGAAATGCAAAATAAGTGCAAGTAGAAAACTTACAGAAATGTGACTAGAAATGTTTTGTGTCACCTGTGGATCATAAAGCTCAAACCTTAAATCGTGCATGAGAAGTTCACTGTATTCTGAGCTTCTTGGTGTAAAAGATGGAATACAAAAATTAATGTTCTTCCACCTAATTTTTACAGAAAAATAAAATTCTCTGCTTGCAGAAGCTTGTCTGAAAAACCCAATGCTGAAATTCCTCATCTCTTCCTCATTATGATAGCTTCTGTATCATGAATATGTTGCTGGTTTTCAGTAAAAACTAATCTGCTGGAAAGCAGAGCACTGCCTTGTGCATCACTTACAGGAGATGCTTCTGAGTTATTTTTATAAGCTGCATGTCATATAAGATGAACAAGGCTCTTGTTGACTTTAAAAAAGTTTTCACTGAGCTCAGTCCAATATTGCAGAAACCCCATACCTCTTATAGTGGTGGTACTGGTATGAATTTGACCTTGAGCTGATCCCTATTTCCTTTTTGCTGAATTGCAGGGGGAGCCAGGTGTGACGGGTCCTGCTGGTCGTGAGGGGCCACCAGGGAAAGATGTAAGTTTACCATTTTGAGCAGAAATGAATCTCCTTCTCCCTGACAAATGAAAATTTTAATTCACAGTGACCCTGACCTAAAACAGCTGCAGAAACTGCAATAAAGGGTGAATTACTGCAGGGAATGATTTGTGCAATGATCATTAGGGGAAACAAAGAATTAGAGGGCCTTTGTCACTGCTCAGCTGCTGGCACTAAAATGTCAGCTACATCTTTGGAAAAGCAGAGAGAGCAGCACTGTGTGAAACCCAGGCTGTGCTGTGCAGTCATGGACCTGCCTTCTGCTGCCTGTCTTGGAGCAGAGCTTCATCCTGCAGGTCCCACCGTGCTGGGTTCTGTCACGCTTCCTCTGCCACAGCTGTATCTGACTGAGTGTGCCACTCCACTGAAATCTAGGAAATACCTATGGAATAAGTTGCTGCTGCTCAGAAGAAAAAGAGATGGTACAAACAGATCCCCTGGCTCAATTAGTGTCAAGTGCAGCTACATAACAACGTCCTGGGAGAGCTCAGCTGACGTGGGATCCTGCAGCAACTGCTGAGCAGTGTACCGAGCAGCTGATGTGCCACTGCCATGAGACATGGAGAAGTGGCTTCTCATTTGCACCCTCTTGTATCACTGGAAACTGTTGTTCTGTAAATGGTACCCTACAAAGCAAAATGTAAGACAGACCTAAAGGAACCTCTCAGAGAAGATAGAAGCAGCTCTGAAGCCTCCCTGAAGAGAGAATGGAGTAGTTAATTCCTGAGAAGTGTTAGAGAATCTCTGTCCCTGAGCAATACATCTTTAAGATTATCTCATAATAACCTGATAAAAATGGTTTCTGCTTGTAATCTGGCTTCATTTTGGTGATAGATGTTTAAAATTCAAAAGGTTGGTCTTCTTCATAAATAACTGAAAGGGGGGAGTGAGACTCCTTTAATAGTGTTTCTCCTAATATGTGAACAGTGTAATTTAATAGGAACGTTTTAAAATGTTTGTTCACTTTCCTTCATGTCAGATCTTTCTCACTCACCAGAAAACTTTTCCTCCCTCCAGGGTGATCCTGGTCCTGTAGGACCACAGGGCCCTCGAGGACTCCGAGGGCAGCCGGTGAGTTTTCTCTTTTGACAAGCCGTTTCTGGAGGCACATTATGGTTCATAGAGTGGTTTTGGTGGAAGGGACCTTAAATCTAATCTAGTTCCAACCCCTGCCATGCTAAGGAACATCTTCCACTAGACCAGGTTGTGCAGAACCCCATGGAGCCTGGCCTTAAACACTTCCAGGGATGGGGTGTCCCTTCATTGTGTGTTAAGGGGATGTGCTGCAGTCCAGAACTCTGGCTTTGGAAGAAGAGTCTTAAGGAAAATTCAGATGATGCTTAATTAAAACACTTACTTTGAGAAAGACAAATAAGAATGATATTGCTAGAAACTGGTGAAGACTTAGAATATTGCAATGGACTGATTGTTGCTGAATCGGGGAAGAACAGTTTAATAGATTCTGTCAGGACTACAGTGTCAGAAATGCTCATATTCCAGTCCTGCCTCTGGAATCTCACTCACTTCTCACATGTTCTCAGATTTCAAAGCTAGACACTAACTGCAGGTGCTCAGGTTGAGATATGTGGGGTCCAGCTGTGATCTAATCAGCTGCACAATTTTATTATGACTTCGGTGGAGAAATGGCAATTTAGTTGACATTTCAAAAAGCATCATTTGGGATGGCTCAGAAATTATTTTTATTAATTTTGTGAGGTTTAAAAATCTGTATTTAAAATGAACCTTTATCAAATTTGAATGGAGGTCTCTGTTGCTGAACCTTGGTACATCTTTAATGTGATGCAATGAATAAGTTCTTTTCCTCTTGCAAGACATGCTATTTAAACAGATTCTGCAGCATATTCCATAATCAGAGCAAAATGCTGATTCAGCCAGCAATGCCAGGAGCTGGAGTAGCTGGTCCCTCTGATCTGGGAGGGTAGGGGTTTAGATTAGAGTGCAGGAACATATGGAGAGCTCCTGTGTTTACCTTGTAATGCATCTCATTATTCCTGTACTGCTGGCATCACTCACTAATGTGTCGTGCCCCTGCACAATACTAGCAAAGAGTAAAAATATTTGAAGAGAGAAAAAGTATCATAACTTCAGGCCATATTGTTCTTTGGGGAAGAGATATTTGAGCATTTGTGTGTTGGAGGGCAAAGTATCAGTTTCTTTTATTCTTCCTCTGTTTTGTTTCTTCTCTAACAAAGTGTGTGATGATTTTGAATATTGCCAGTGCAAGGGCTGGTTTTTATGGTCAACTACAGTGCAAGGAAAAACACCCCTGCATGGTGAGTTGAGACGAGCAGGGTGTAGAACTTCGTCACCAAACTTTAGTCTATGTAGATGATCAGCTCAGCTACTTTGTTAAGGAGCAGTGAGAAACAATTTTTTAAAGGATGTTTTGGCTCATTCTGAGTTGTCTGGTGTCAGGTAAGTATCAAATGCCTCAAGGATTTAGAGTAAATATTTCTTTCTATTGCCCCCCAAAAAGAGGAAGCCTGAGTTGATTAAAAAGAGTCTTATCTGAACACGGGTGACTTGCAGCAGCCATAAGAGGCAGCTCCGTCGATTCAGGAGGATGTTACATATGATAGTGACAAGGGTGGAGGAAAGAAGGAGGAGGAGTACTGGTTTGGTCCTTCTCGGGCTAGAGGATTTGTGTTCACATGTCTCAGTTTTTCCTGAGGTGGAGTCAGACATAAAATCAGGGATGCAGAAGTTGTGGGTCAGTTGGAAACAAGATACTCCACAGTCTGTCAGGAGAGGAGGTAGAACAATGTTAAAGAAATCCCTGTTGGTGTAGGTGGATGCTTTTAATTGTAGTATATATTACATCACTAACCTTTTTCTTTTTGACACAGGGCAAGAATGGATTGCCTGGATCTGCAGGAGAACCTGGCCCAGCAGGTATCCCAGTAAGTACCACAAACAGAAATTTGTGCAGTGAGGAGAGATGACTGAAGGAGTGTAGGTGGAGTGGCTTGTGTGTAGCTGGTTACCATTCCTGAAGCTTCCATGTCTGAAGAATGGTGATCTAAAAAGAACTGGCTGGCCATGACTTTGGAGAGGGTTTGGCTATATTCTTGGAATTGAGATGGTAACTGGGTCATCACTTTTCCCAGTGAAAATTAAGCGTTCACAGCAAAAGGAAATGATTGATTATCTGGTATGGAAAAAAGATTGGCATGCCCCATCTTCACCAGTAGATTTAATTTTGCCGAGCAGAGTTGTCACAAGGAAGGAAAGGGCCTCAGGGAGCTGGCAGTCTGCCATCGAGGAACAGCAGCAGCAGAAAAATTCTCCCCAGGCACTTGGGGAAGAGCAGACAGCAGGCAGTAAACCAAGATCACGAAGCAGAATGAAACTCTCCTGAGGCCATCCTGTGGGGAAGAACAGCTTGGTAATGAAGAGCTGTAAGGACAGTGAGGAGCTAGTGCTTTGTTGCATTTTTTTTTTTTTTTCCACTCTGTTCTACTGCTGGAAACTATCCAGAATTCAACAAATCCATGCAAATATACCGTTGTGTCCAGAACCATCAAACGCAATGCAGGGCTCTTCCCTTTCCTTGCCCATGGAGACAGTACAGCTCACTGGGCTGCTGGATTCGGAGGGAAACAAAGGCAGAGCAGGAAGAATCTGAAAAATTGCAACAGGACTTCATTCTTTGTGGCCCTTGCAATGTTTTAAAGCCACTCCAGCCTCTGCACAGACTTGTGTCCTGATCAGTCATTGCTCTGCTGCAGGGATGTCTCAGAGAAGAAAATATAATCTTTCTGTGTGGGGAGGTGATAAGTCAGAGGTTACAGGTGGGACAGGTGTGGTGCAGTCTCACAACCTTTCTGCATCAAAAGATAAGTGCCACAGCTTTTTTCTCCTTGACATGAGTTCTTCTTACTTTCCTGGGACTGCTGCCATTGCTTCTTAGCCCAAGGTTCCTCACTGTTAGACTTCAAACTTCTTTTCTTCTTTTCATTACACCCACCCCTGTTCCCAAATCCTATCACTGCTTTTTTTTTACTTTCTGAATCTTAACCAGGTTGCTGTGGCTTTGGGATGCCTTGTGAATGCCAAATGGGGATTATTTTTTAATCATCATAGTGTTATCACATTACCTAGACCGTCAGCAAGTGACCCAGGGACTCACCAGACAGCTTCCTGCACAAACACGGCACCACAGCAGCCTCTGCTCCAGAGGATTTAGAGTCCAAAAATAACAGAGGAGATTGAAAAAGGATAAAGTCAGATGGATGAGGAAAGGGAAACAATGAGACAGTGTTGGTCAGCAGAACAGACAGTCATCTCATCAGTATCCTTCTCTGTCATTAAAATGAATCCTTTCTCTTTCATAAAGGTTATTTTTTTGTGCTGTACATGAATCCATTTATTTTGAAGTTCACTAATTTCCTTCACAATGTGGTGTGACAGGCCAATATTTTATATTTTTATTTAAAACAGAAGAAAAAATGTGAGAAAGGTTATTATGGCAATAAATGTGGGGTTTTTTTCCACCTTCACTATTGCTGACTTGTAATCACAAGGTAAAACTTGCCAGGAGCATTCTCCTTTTGCATCTGCTGTTTGACAGTGCCCATCCCAATTCACTATGCTCCTGTTTAAGCCTGCACACAGCAACACAGCCCAGCCCCTGAAGTCTCCAGGACTAGTTGCATACCCAAAATCCATATTCTTTGTGTCTGCCAGGCTCATTGATATTCACCCTACATAAATTTTACTCTAAGGAAAAAGGCTGTGTTTTGAATTAGAAGGTAGGGAACAAAGTTGTGAAAGAAAAGGTTAAAATAAGACTTAAAACTATATCAAAAGTGATTGTGAAATGTTTCTATATCATGAACTGTCATTTAAACTGCCCTGATCTGTAGGATGAAGGGATAGTTTGACAGAGTATCACAAGAGATAAGTGAAAAGAAGACATTTTATAAATTGAACCTGGAAATAAAGCTCTGTAGCTGTCTGTGGGTTGTTTTTGGATTTGAAGAGTGTGCCCACCTGCACTGTTTCCCTGTCGTCACCCATCACTGCATTTCCACTCTCAACCCCCTTATAAACCATGTGCCATCAGAACAACCATGGAACACACCTCCTGTCCCTGCCATAATTGTCCCTTCCTTTTCATCTTCTCCCAGGGATCCCACGATTATTAAGAATGCAACTATGGTATTTGCAACCTGCTTTTCTAAATTACTTTGTTCTGCCTTCCCTTGTCAGTATTAGGACTCCTGCTGCTGCAGTGAAATTTCCCAGTTGCAGTGTAAATGTAAACACATGCTCTAGAAAAGGGATGTTGGAGAAAGGGCTGCTAGTGTCTGTCTCGTTTCTGTCCTAAGGGTCCTAAAGGAAATAAAGGAGAAACCGGCAGCCCAGGACTCCCTGGCTTCATAGGACCCCGAGGACCACCTGTGAGTATGTCCAGGAATGGAATAGACCCTCTTGTTACCTGCTTTTAAATATTAGACTGACAAAGATTGGACATGATCATCTTCAGTTAGGTAAAAAAAACATAAGCAGCAGCTCTGACAAATCCAGAAGCCATATAAATTCAGTTCCAAAGGAAACTGGACTGTAATAATACCATTTTTCATATGAATGAACATCCATAATCTCATTTATGGAGCTGGTACATGTCTATCAGCCCTGATAATGTGTGCATCGTTCAATAGTCTTAATATAGACATGGGGTAAGTTCTCAAATTATATCTCTGCATGAACCCCAGATGGACTAAATAGGGAAATTATAAGTGATAATGATACAGGTATTTCTGATATTTTCTATTCTGATCAAAATTCCTTTGTTGCCAGCAACAGAAGTATATTGAAATTAAAGCATTCATTAATCTCCCAAAGTGATCTAGAATAATACCTATGCACATGCAAATATCACAGCCTCAAACCCCGGTATCTTTAGCTCTTCAAAGGTGAGAAAAACATGTTAAATTCCATTGGAAGGATGGAAAAGGTGGATGCTAGGTAAATATTTTGGTTTCTAGATTTATTCTGGCAAAAAATTAGTTTTAAAAGATGTGACTCTAGCAGAGCTGAATCTTCCAAAGAATGTTTCTTTTTTTCTATCTGTATCTTTTCTATATTTTATTTTATCTTATAATTTGAAAGGGAGTTTCATGATGAAATAGGAGAAAGAAATATTTCCCTATAAAATTTATTTAAAGCAGCAAACATAGTGGCAATTAAAAACTGAAGTGGCCCTAAGGAATACCCAAGTGAGTCTGATGCTGCCTGATTAGGAGCTTTTGTGATCAGGCATGTGGGGTTAGTTCCATTATTCATGGATATGTGTATAACTGCTAGCACTGCCCAACATGTTATGTTTCCAGGCTATGGGGAAAATACCACCTGCATGTACATGTTACAGATATGTACATATCTGTAACATACATGTTGGTTGAAAATGGGCTACAAAAATCACTCTTTTCATTCATGATGTGGGAAACTGGGCAGAATTTTAGATATAACTAGGTTGATATTTGCTTTGCTTTATCTGCACTTTAATACTGCAGTGACTTTTTTTTCACTATGTTAAAATGCAAACTGTATTGTTCAATTATCACACTATAAATGCAAAGAAAATAATTTGAAAAATATATAGAAAAAATCTAATAGGGTGCGTGTTCAAACTGAGACTATGTAATATAGTTTTAAAAGATAGGCAAGATTTCGGGCTTGAACTTGCTTTATTACTGGCTCTGTATGTGTTATTTCAGCTGATATAATAGAAGATGGTACTTCTACCTACAAAATTTGCGTGATTTCTATCTTTAGAATGTTACAAGAATGATACTGGTGCTGTTTAAGTCAAACCAGACCATATAAAGTGTATGAAGTTTTGTGCAGCATTGGTAAGAAAAAGGGAAAAAGTATTGGAAACAGGAACACACTTTTAGTGAAACATCTGTCCTTCTCTCAGCTGGTTTGTGAAAAATTATTTCCAGTTATTTATATTTTCATAGGATGCAACATTACTAAAATTTTTGTTATAGATAGGATGTGTTTTTCCAGGCATGACCAATGTTAAGGCTAAATCAATCCAAACCTGGTGCTGTGTAGAAGAGAAGTTGTAATCTTAACAGAAAGCAAGGCTTAAAGTTATTAGGTAGAGTCTTTCTTCCAACTCCTTACAGTGAGCTGTATTCACAGAAGTTCACTTTCTGTGTGTCTTAGGGAGAACCAGGAGAGAAAGGTCCTCCTGGAAAAGAGGTGAGTTAAATTCCTAGTTGTTTCCAAATAGGGCTGGTGTCTTGGGTAAAAACATCAAGGATGATATCTGGGTCTCAAAAAATTGATTTTTTCAGACAATGTTTTGGGTTGGAAAGGACCTTAAAGATCATGTTGTTCCAACCCCTCTGCCATGGCCAGGGACACCTTCCACTAGACCATGTTGCTCAGAACCCCATCCAACCTGGCCTTGGACACTTCCAGGGATAGGGCAGCCACAGCTTCTCCAAACAACCTGTTCCAGTGCCTCGCCACTCTTATAGTGAAGAATTTCTTTTTAATATCCTACCCTCTTTCATTGTGAAAGCATTACACCTTGTCCTGTTGCTACAGTCCCTGATAAAAGATTTGTTCCCACCTTTCTTATAACCCTCCCCCGGAGCCTTCCCTTCTCCAGGCTGAACACCCCCAGCTCTCCCAGCCTTTCTCCACAGCAGAGGTGCTTCAGCCTTGGAGCATCTTCATGGCCTCCTTTGGACTTGGTCCAACAGGTTCACATCCTTATGTAGATGGCACCAGAGCGGAGCACACTGCTGCTGGTGGGGTCTCACCAGTGTGGAGTATAGGGGGACCATCACCTCCCTTGACCTGCTTGCTATGCTTCTTTTTTTCTTGAATTGCTGATAATTGAGAGCAAGCGGGGAGCTCTGAGGAAATTGTGGGACCATTAGGAAAATAAATTTTCCTTGACTCACAAAAATCATTACAAAGGTATGTGTTTTATTATTTACTGTTATTATGAGTAGCTCTTTTATGTTTACCTTTATTTTGTTACAGGGTGCACCAGGGAAACAGGGTGAAATTGGCTCCAAAGGAGAGAGGGTATGCTGGAGAATATTATTAGTTATTTCATTATGTTGAAATAAAGAGAGCTATTTTGAGTTAGGGGCTGGGGCTAGGGGTCATTCAAGAGTGAAACATGGCCCGTGCTTCCCATTCTCCCAGCTCTCTCTTTAATCATTCTCCGTCAGTAATAATTTGCGGATCATTTGTAGTGCACCAGATGTTGTATTCAGTAACTTTGCCAACTCAGCTCTTCGTGTTTTGTTGTGTTTGGAAACCAGAATTTTTCCTCTTATTTTGTGGTGGTAATGTCTCTCTTTTCACTTAGGGAGAGCCTGGCATCAAAGGAGAAAAAGGGCCTCAAGGAGAAACGGGCCCTCCAGGCGATCCTGGGATACCTGGTCATAAGGGCCATCCAGGACTGATGGGTCCCCACGGACCCCCAGGTGACACTGGGCAAGTTGGACCTCCTGGTCCTCCAGGACAGCCAGGATTTCCAGGACCAAGGGTAAGATTGCCGGAGAAGGACCCTGTACAGTTATTTCACTGACACAGTGAAAGATCAGAGATGTCCCTCAGGTTACATTGGAGGTGACAGAAATGACAGCAAGAGTGTGTTATAATGTGGAGTGAGAGCCTTTATCTCTTGATGCACAATAAGGGGAGCTATAGCACATCTCAGGGAATCAGAATGCTTTGGATTGGAAAGGATGTCAAAGAGCATCAAGTTCCAACCCCCCTGCCATGGCCATGGACACCTTCCACTACACCAGGTTGCTCAAAACCCTATCCAACCTGGCCTTGAACGCTTCCAGGGACAGGGAACAGGGAAGCATTGTGGGGGTGTTAAATTGTACTCAGGGGAGCTGAGCAACCCCGACCCATAGCAAGGGCAGCCAATCACTGATGCCTCTTACCCCTAAATTTCTAAGTCAGGTCCTATGACTGTGGCCACAGCACTGGAGTCTGAAAAAAATTCTTTGTATAAAAGCAATAATGCAGAGAATTTCATATGAAGGACTAATGCCTTCCTCTGCTGCTGGTTGTTAGGAGAGACAAAATGCTGAGCCCTGGAAAGGTCACTGCTCTATTCCTGGAAATCCTGGAGCCAGCTCATCAGAATTCATGAAATACTGGTTTAGTTTAATATTCTGTCTTTTTTTTTTTTTATTCCCCTAATGGGAAACAATCTCACTTCTGAGAATGCCTGCGG
Source organism: Dendrocincla fuliginosa (assembly GCA_035047845.1). Classification (NCBI taxonomy): domain Eukaryota; kingdom Metazoa; phylum Chordata; class Aves; order Passeriformes; family Dendrocolaptidae; genus Dendrocincla; species Dendrocincla fuliginosa. Next base: position 146,315,574 of record JAWWMO010000083.1, on the reverse strand, counting down.
GTGGTGTGTGTTTCAGAATGAGAAAAACTACCAATATCGGTGAAACCACCATGCCCATCCTGAGGATGAATTTGGGTTCACCTCAGAATAGAATAAACAGTGAAATAATCTCTAATATAAAAGCTGAGTAAGTTTTAGACAAATCATTTCTTTGTGTTTCTCAACAATACAGAGAACTGATGAAATCAAGTGATGATTGTGGAGGCTGAATACAACTAATAGGGTTAAAACTTGAAAAGATAATTTGAAAAGCTTCAAAGTATGCTCCACAGTTGTGTTTCTTACTGGGATATTCACTAAGAGCCATCACAAATGGTTAGTACTTAATGACAAAATTGTTTCTTTTGTCACCAAGGAACACATCTTTTTCTCATGCAAAATCTGTCTTAGGAAGGAGGCAGCGAATAGACCAACTCTGTACTTATCAGCAGTGTTATTGATTAAAATTGAAGTGTCACTTGGCTATTTAATAAAACCTCAATTTTTTTAATGAAGAGTAAATTCTGATTCAGAAGAGCTCACTAAGTTGTCATAAACATAGAGGATGCAAACTACATCCTTGTATGTTAAAAGGATAGGTGTGTGGGAAAAGCAACACTTTAATGCAGGTATCTCAGAGACAAAAGAAATCAGTTTTCAGATTGACCAGAAGTATTTTCAAAACTGAGGGAAATTCAAATAATAATTTTAGCTAAAAATGGAAATTGTATTTCATGTGAAACATCTCACTTTCTGATTTGCTAAGGAAAACATTTGATCTTACAGCTTGAGAATGATTTATATTTTAAATGTAACTACATTTTTTCTTTTGAGTTCATGCAAAGACATGAAATTGGTTACCCTAAAACCCCACCTTTTTTTCTTTTTTTTTTTTTTAATTTACTTGGAAAGCCATAACCTAAAAAATTCTCCTTCCACTTACCGAAAATCTTTCATAATTTTTTCAGTTGCATCATCCGGAGTTGTTGTTCACATCACTTTGAGTTTTGACAGCTATTACAGCTGTACAACAGCAAATTCACACAAAAAACCTGGGAGGAGGGATGAAAGATACTGTGCCTTTGGGGCTGGGTAGGGGGCCAAGGCCAGGAAGCCACATCCCCTGTCTCCCTCCAACAGCCTGAAATCAGGCAGAACCTTGGACTGGTTTGGAAGAATAGCTATCATATGCATAAACTGGCTTCTGTTTCCTGAGATAAGGCCTGTTGGCAGGCGATGCATCCAGTTGGAGCGTTTTTAGTGAGTCCAGGTACCCACAATTACTACCCTGGGGTCACATGTGCATCTCTCTGCAAGGACACATGCCATGATGAAAAAGGAGGTGAGATCTCCACTGTGATCTAGTAGGGCAGAGGATGTCTCCTGATGCAATTTCTACTACTTATCCCATGAGTGTATAGGAAGGAGGAAGGAGATTTTCTCTAGGAAGGAGATGGGAACAGTGTTCCAACTGTGCCCTCAGACCAGCTTACGCTGTTGAGCCTATGGTTTGCCAGCAGGCTGGAAATTGTCAGTGCCTTTGACACCATGTCCCACAGCACACTCCTGGAAAAGCTGGCAGCCCCTGGCTTGGACATGTGAACTTTGCTGGGTTAGAAACTGGCTGGATGGATGAGCCTGGAGAATGATGCTACATCCAGTTGGTGTCCAGTCACTAGTGGTGTCCCCCAGGGATCAGAGTTGGGCAAAGTCCTGTCTAATATCTTTACTGATGAGTGGGATGAAGAGATTGAGCCTACCATTGGTAAAGTCTCAGGTGACACAGAGTTAGGTGGCAGTGTTGATCTGCTGGAGGGTAGGAAGCCTCTGCAGAGAGATCTGCACAGGCTCCGCGGATGGGCCAAGACCAATGAAAGGAGGTTCAACAAGACCAAGTGCCAAATCCTACACTTTGGCCACAACCCCCTGCAGCTGAAGGCAGAGTGGCTGCAAAGTGGTCTGGTGAAATAGAACCTGGGGAGCTGGAGTTGTTTAGCCTGGAGAAGAGGAGGCTCAGTGGGGACTTTATCTCTCTACAACTTCCTGGCAGGAGGGTGTAGCCAGGTGGGTATTGGGCTCTTCTCCCAGACAATAAGCAGTAGAACAAGAGGGCACAGTCTTAAGGTGCACCAGGGGAGGTTTAGGTTGGACTCTAGGAAGAATTTCTTCACAGAAGGGGTGATTAGATGTTGGAATGGGCTGACCAGGGAAGTGGTGAGGTCACCATCCCTGGAGGTTTTTAAGGACAGGCTAAACATGGCACTTAAAGGCATGGTCTAGTTGATATGGTAATGTTCACTTAAAGATTGGTTGATGATCTCAGAGTCTTTTCCAGCCTAATTGATTCTGTGATTCTGTTTTGAATTCCTTTATATTCTTCTTTCAGGTGGACCCTGCAGCCCTGTGTATGCTGTGGGTGATGAAATGCCACCTGCTAAACCCTTTGTGAAGGGTTTAGCATATCATAGAACCTCAGAATGTTTTGGGTTGGAAGGGACCTTAAAGATCATCTAATTCCAACACCCCCAACCATGGGCAGCAATGCCACCCACTAGATCAGGTTGCTCCAAACCTCACCCAACATGCCCTTGAACACTTCCAGGGACAAGGCATCCACAGCTTCTCTGGGCAACCTGTTCCAGTGCCTCACCACCCTCACAATAAAGAATTTCTTCCTAACATCCAATCTACATTTTTCCTCTTTTACTTTAAAACCATTCCACTTTGTCCTATCACTATCTGATCCCCTGGCTGTGATTATTGTCTCATAGCTGTGATTCTGACTCTTTAGGGGGAACCCCCATCTCTAGAGACTTTGAGAAGGCTCATCCAAGAGGAGCTAGCCAAGCAACTGGATGGTGAGTATTCATTTTCAGGAAGCCAGGAGATGTATCTGAGAGTACAAAAGGTGCTTTCCGTAGCTGTGCTGGCACCTGAACATCTCCTGCTTATGGAAGGTAATATTGCAACAAGCTTGCCTGGAAGGACAAATGTGTAAAATGAAATGTGCTTTACTGGTTCCCAAGCTTTGATGTTTCCAGCAAAAGCACAAAGTAATCAGAGTAGCCTGTAAATTTGCTTTTGAGGTCCTATCTGGAGAAGAAATGTTCCTGATGTCTTCTTGACATTTGATATTCATTGGTATGAGAAGAGAAGCTGGAGTGGATGTGGGCTGCTGTTTCTCTGAAATACATGAATTGCAGATGCTACTGACCCCATCAACAGTGAGATGTAGAGCTGTAATATTTCTCACACAGCTCTCGAAGCAGCTGGCACATAGCTGCAGGCATTTTCCTCCATGCTAAAGATCAAGGTTCAATGTAGTGATTTATTTCACAGATTTTATTTACACACTCTCAGTCCTCAATATCCATGCCAACTTAAAAGCATTTGAGATTTAGGATCAATGAAGAGAAGATAGAAAACTCTTTTCCTTCTATTCTGTAGGAAGTTTATGTGATACTGAGTATGTCTTAAGAGTTCTCTAGGTTGTTTCCATGGTGTAATCCCAGACAGCAGCAAAGCCCCATGCAACCTCACTCCCCCACCAGTGGGATAGGGGAGAAAATCAGAAAGTTAGAAGCTGGAAAACTCATGGGTTAAGATAAAGACAGTTTAATAAGGAAATCAAAAGTTGTACACACAAGCAAAACAAAACAAGGGATTCCTTCACCACTTCCCCATGGTTAGGCAGGTGTTCAGCCATCTCCTGGAGAGCAGGGCCCCATCACACATAGAGGTGACTTGGGAAGACAAATGCCATCACTCCAAACATCACCCCTCTTCCTCTTTCTTCCTCCCACTTTATAGACTGAGCATGATGTCATATGGTAGGAAACATCCCTTTGGGCACTATGGGTCACCTGTCCCGGCTGTGTCTTCTCCCAACCTCTGATGCACCCCCAGCTTCACTGCCAGTGTGGCACTACAAAAAGCAGAAAAGGCCTTGGCTCTGTATAAGCCCTGCTCAGCAATAACAAAAACATCTCTATATTATCAACCCTGTGTTCAGCACAAGTCAAAAACAGAGACCCATACCAGCTGCTGTTAAGAAAATTAACTCCACCCCAGGCAAAACCAGAACAGTTATTCAGAGTCTGAGTACTGAAGGGGCAAGAAATGTGCCTGCTTGGAAATTGAAGAACGTGCTGTTGCAGTGAGCTTAGTTACAGCTTCTGAATTCATAACCAGAGACTGGTAGATGTACCCCTGGGTGTAACTCCACCTGTGTAAGCCCTGAACAAGAAAAGTAAGCTTTCTCCCTACAGACCAGCCATGTAGCATCTCACTCTTTGTAACAGAAGCAGTAGAAAAAGGCTCTTCTTTTCAGAGCAGCAGTGATCCTAGTTTCACAGAAATCCACCAGCTGCACAGCTAAAGGAAGGGACGTTTCAGATCTTTGGAGGACAAGGAG
>JAWWMO010000083.1:146196096-146311081 GCA_035047845.1 Dendrocincla fuliginosa | reverse complement strand
GTGATCCTAGTTTCACAGAAATCCACCAGCTGCACAGCTAAAGGAAGGGACGTTTCAGATCTTTGGAGGACAAGGAGGAGAGGACGACAGAAAAAATTAGGATAAAATATGAAATTTAGGAGAAAGCTAAAGCTACTGAGAAATTAGATTTAAATTAGAGAGTATTAGGGAGTCACAGTCATGGGCTGTGGAAAGACCATGTGAGGAGAACAAATGAGCGGTCCTCCATCTCTTGGAGCAGAGCCCTTCTAGTCTAACAAACCCATTTCCCTCTCTTCACAGCAAAGTTAACCTATCTCCTGGCTCAGATACAGCCTGCACAGGTAAAAGCATCCCATGGCAGACCAGGACCTCCTGGTCCCCCTGGGAAGGAAGGGCTCCCGGGAAGAACTGGCCCTCCAGGAGAGCCTGGCCGGCCAGGACAAACTGGGTCTGAAGGGCCACCTGGACCTGTTGGTCCCAAAGGTGAGTGAAAAGTGGGTGTGTTTGGGCAGTCCAATAAAAGGATGTGTCCACTCAACTTTGGCATCTGCCTCTCCTTTTAGTAGCGTATAAGTAAGTCCTCAAAATGCAGGTGTTAAAAGTGACCTCAGTACGTTGAACCAGAGGTGTTGAATATGACCAGCAGTTGCTGGTATGTTCCACCTCTGGCCAGAACTGGAGTGGGGTGTGTCTTCATTCCCACTTAATGTCTCATCTCAGCAAATTGATCACATTTAGGAGCTATTTTTACCAAATATATTGGCTTCAGTGTGGATAAAAGACTTATAGTAGTATTTTTTAGTTCTGTAGATCGTGCTTATCAGTTCATTATTTTTCTTTCCCTCTCTGCAGGAGAAAGAGGAGCAAAGGGTGAGAAAGGAGACACTGGCATTGGCCAACGAGGGGAAGTAGGTCCTCCAGGAATTCCAGGTGTGTTATCCCAAACACCCCTCAAAAGACATCACTCAAAGCCACTAAAAGGACACAGGTCCCTGCCATATTAGATAGATGATCAGGATAACACAAATATAGCATATGTGATTTCTATAGAAAGTGGCTCAAAGGGAAGAAGTATGTCACTAGCATCATAGCTGGCCACCTTTATATGCTCAGACTGAGGGACAAGTATCACGATCCATCCCAGTTACAGATAAGTTAACCAACCTTTGGGTAAAAACCAAAGTGAAGCTTTATTTATTAGATACACTGTGAAGTGTCTTCTCTGCCCTTGGCAGTCTTGTGACCAGGCTGAACCCTGAGATTCAGGCAGCTTCAGGTGTTACAAAAGGTCATATTGAACACCTGTGCCTTGCACATGCAGCTTGTGCTTTACTGTTACTGACAAAGCAGCAGCAAATATAGTTTGTTTGCAATCTGAAATTAGGAGTCATTGTTCAGTTTTGCCTTTACTCTGCTTTCTGGGGGAGGAAACTATGGGAAGCCTTCATAACTCTATGGTCTGCATTTGGCATAATGGTCCTGCATTGCCTTCAAATAACAATGGATACACTATTCTTCAAAAAATTAGTTACCTCCCCCAGCTGGCTCTTGCCTCCTGCTTTTCCATCCCCACCTCCTTTGTGTGAGGACTATATGTCATTAGTTGTCTCCTGCAGCTTCACAACTTTATCATGGTGATAGAGGAAGAGCAACCATAACAGAGCTGTGCATCCCAAGAATGCCATAGGAAGTGGAAATCTTCAGAGGAAACACACTGGTCATATGCTTGAGATACATCCTAGCCAAACCCAAATCTGTGGGAGCTGATATTTGAATCCCAGTTTGGCAGCAAAGCTGCCTCCTGTGATGTTAAACTGCTGAGTACTGCACTCTGGGGATGTCACTCACCAAGGACATTTTGTTTCTATTTTAGGCCTCCCAGGGGAGCCTGGTTATGCCAAAGACGGGATGCCAGGACCCCCCGGCCCTCAAGGTGAAGCTGGTGTTCCTGGTCCCGCAGGTGCACAGGGACCTCCAGGAGCTAATGGACAGTGTGACCCCTCTCAGTGTGCTTACTATGCAAGCCTGGCTGCCCGACCCAGCAATGTCAAAGGGCCCTAGCGTGCAGGGAGCATCCCCAGACTTGTTTTTAAAACTTGAATTCATCACACCTGCCAAGAGCTCTCAGATGTCTTCAACTGTGTTTCTTTTGTGGGAGGCCTTCTAAAGCCAACAAATGCTGCCGGTCGGTCAGATTATTTTTATGAATTATAATTATTATTATCTTCGATGTGATATGTGAACTTATTTTTGTTTTCTCCAACATCAGGGCATATTAAAACATTACAAATAAGTATGTTCTTTTCCCCTCTTTTGAAGAGCATATAATATCAATTCATTGTGTAGCTGTTTATGCAAAACCATTCCAATGCCAATTTTTTTGTCTGTTATCTGATTAATCCTTTCCAAAGCATTATCCCTCACCCTTTAAACTGAAATCAAATCCTGCAGCCTGGGGCATTAACTGTGACACACAGGCTGATCACGGGATTGTTGGTGATATCTGCCTTCCACATGAAGGGGAGGAAGGTAAAGCCATGCCAAAGCTGGAAAAGAGGTCTCCAGTATATGCAACTCATAATGGACAGGCTGTTTTGAAAAGTCAGTGTGTGCTTTCCAGAAAATCCCTGTTAAATTTAACATTCTTTGGCTGATAAGTAAATCTATATCCTGCTTTTTATGGAGTCATGTGGGATCTCAGAGTAAAGGACTGAAGAGAGCACAGATATGATCTGAACCTCCCTGCTGCTCTCTGTGCAAGAACTTCTGTACTCTGAGAATTTAGTTCTAACAGATGCAGATTACTTCCCTCTCTCAGGGAAATGACTCTGCAAAAGTCTTTTGATACTGTCCTCTGTCAGCTCAGGGATATCAAATGCCATGTGCATTGTCAGTGAATGCACAGCTCCCTATCATTGCTTCACCCAAAAATCAGCCAGAGCAGCATAGAAAGTCCTCTCATATTAAAAACCCCATGGAGCTAAATCTGACCGAGCTGTTTTGGATGATCCACTATGACAATAACTTGGGCAAGCTGTGTTATTTAGAAGATAGGTGAGCAGTTGCAGGCTGGTCTAGGAGGATGTTGATTTCTGATAGAAGGATCAGAGCAAAGAGGTATTAAGAAACATGGAGGAAAGCATGTTTGAGGGCAAAAGCAACAAGTCAGACACTGGCGCTTCTACCCTATCAACTGATTGCCAAAATCAAGCTGAGAATACCAAGTCAGAGTAAAGAGGGCATGGAGTCTGAAAAGACCTTCACAACAGGTTGTTTGTGAGATAAACCCTCTGACCAAGACATGGCCACCCACAAAATGCGGATCTGAGAGGTGATCAGGCCTTGTATATGTGTGCCAGGCAGCAAAGCAGCTGCATTCTCAAACCCCTTCTGTACAAAGCAGTTTGTAGTGAGAGATCAGAGTAATGGACCTGACACAGGCACTAAGTGCTGAATGTGTTTGGGAATCTCATCTGCTCTTTTGGAGGCAGAAAAGAGGCACCCTGCCCTGCTGACACATCCACCATAAGGCACGGTGCTTCCAAACTGGCTAACCCAAGCAGAAGCCACAGCTGTCAATAACCAGGCCAGAATCAGACCCTGAGGCTAAAGCCCAGAGATAAGCAATTGACAGACTTGGAGCCTTTTTCTCACTAGGCAGATAAAATTTGTCTCTGCATTACTGAAAAATGAAATTAAATAACATGTTCAAATGCCAGGGTTTAAGTCTTTACTGTGTAGCTCTCAGTGGTGCTATTTTTACTATTTTCTATGCAAATAAACTCTTTGATTTGATTTTACTGTGTTTTTTGCTATGGAAAGACCAATCAAAGTGAAAATCTCATGAAGTAAAAAGCTTACCACTTTTAGGTAACTCTCAATGGTATATATTTATTACTGTACTACATCTTGGGTCAGCTTGATGTATTTTAGTATTAAGTAGACATGCTGATCACATATTTAACAAAAACATTTTTCCTAGTCTAGGCTGAGTGAGATTTCATCCCTCCACTGGTGAGGCAGAACAGGGTCCCTACTCAAGAGACAACACCCGACATTGGATGAGACACCATTTTGGGTAAATGTGGTGGCAGTGAGCAGGTGTTATGAAGGTCACACGTGTTAACTGGGCCATGATAATGTGACATTTAATTCCTGTCATGATGCTGGCTCCTTGGTCACTCTAGATTCTCTCTCATCATGTGTGTCTGCATGTGTCGTGCATGGCATAGATTTCAAAACATTCTAGTGCATCATAAGAAGGGAAGGTACATAATGGTGTTCTGTTAAAAAAAAACAAAACAGGGTTTTTAACTCTTGTAAGAAAAGAGAATAATTTGTGTTGAAAGGGATCTTTAGTACAATCCCCTGTAGGTGAGATGGTGCAGTTCATCCACCTGAAGGAGATCTAAGGGTTTTTTTCATAGCCCTTTTCATTTAAATGTCTGTTGGAGCCATTTCCAAGAGCACAAGGGGCAAACATCTGCATGGGTTAGGCACAGACTATGTCTCTGCAAATTTGCTACCCATAGGACAGCGCACAACCTAATTCCCTTTGCTCCAGTATATTCCCTAGATATAGCTGTCTGTTCATTGTGTTCCGGGAGACACCCCAGATTGCCTCTGTGCCCTGAATTCATTGGCTGCCATTTTTCTGCTCCTTTTTTTTTTTTTTTTTTTTTTTTTTTTTTTTTTTTTTTTTTTTTTTTTTTTCCTTTTTTTTTTTTTTTTTTTTTTGTTTTTTTTTTGTTGTTTTTTTTTTATTTCCCTTGTTTTCTTTTCAGCCAGTTAAATGACATTTACTAAGCAGAATCTGTCTCTAGTGAGCAGAAGACAAGATATGAGCTGCAGACCCAGATCAAGATTCCTCTTTATAGCTACCCAGTTTTCAGAGTATAGTCATCAAAGGGAGGTTTCTAGAGCTCCCACCGCTTAGAGAAGCAAGCACTATGTGAATGTGCCTAAAAAGTCACCTGCACTAACAGGTAAGAAAGGAAGGTGTATTTGAAGGATTTTGAAAACTGCCACAGTTTTTGCCTTGGTTATTTTGTGTGTGTTTGTGGTCTTTGGAATGGTGGCCCGAGATTATTTTCCAAATTAGGTCTGCCATCTGGGCAGCCTGTAAACCTTCAAGTACAGCCCTGGGCATGGTTGGAAGCTGCCCTACAGAAAAAACAGTTGCTTCTGTGCCTGAGCAGGTGATGGTGTGTGTATTGTCTGTCCAGAACTGTGCAAGGTGACCACACAGACAGGAGGTGGCAGGTGGGGCAGAGACAGTGCTGATGGCTCTCTCCTAACTGCTCCTGAATAAAGGAAAGCTGTGGCTTTGGCATCTCAGTGTTCCTGTCTCTGCAATCAAGTGGTTGGTAAATCACCATAACGTCTGCTTACTGAGTCTGAGGTTTAAACCCAGAAATAGACAGATTTTTTGTTGGATTTTGTTTTGGTCCTGTGTTAAGAAAGCATATACTATTAAATTTGCATTAGAGATCCAGTCAATTTATTATTCACATTTTTGAAATATACGCATGGCATTTATGGCACCATCCTCAGTTGTTTTGGTTTGGTTTACTTTTTGAGGGTTTGTTTGTTTGTTTTTAAATATATATATTATGTAAATTATTCCAATTATAGCAAACAGATCTTTATTTCATTCAAATTTTTCCCTGTAAAATAAATAAATTACAAAGACAGAACAAAACAACAGGATTGTTTGGGCAAATTTTTTTTTTTGGTGTTAAATTATTTAACAATTTCTACTCATTTTCTAAAGGGTTTTGAATTAGCTGCTTTTTGGAATATGTGTCAAAAGCCTGTGGGTTTTGATTTTTTTCCAGAGAGACAATAAAAAAGCTGTAGCAACTAGCCTAAACTCTGCACTCTGACCACAAAACTGGTTGGGAGACAAGCATGGATTTTACATTCTGAGCACTTCAGTGGGTCACCCCAGAGGAGATTATGTATCATGTCAAATGACATAAGATTTTTATGTCTGGGTACCTGGCTCCCATACTTGGTCTCTCACAGTAAGATTCAGAGTCATAGAACATGGAATCATACAATATCTTGAATTGGAAGGGACCCAAAAAGGATCATCAAAGTCCATCTCCTTCACTTCAAGGACTTCAAGGAGTCAAGCCATGGCACCTGCACTTTGGTGGCTCCAATGAGAACTACAGAGCCTAGAGAGCAATTCAGCTCATCCAAAAGTATTCAGCTGCAGCACTTTTTGCTGTGTTGCTTACATCAACTAGGTCTCCATGGAAAAATGGTCTTCTGGTAGTTGCTCTACTCTTCCACCATCACTGACTCACATTCCCACTAAGTTGGTGTGAGGATATACATGTTACAAACGCTGATATGTGAGTAACAGCCAGGTAGCTCCAGGGTAGAGGAACAAGGAGCTTATGGCATGAACTTGTACTATCTTTGTGCCATGCACATTTTCTTAAAATGACTGCACTAATTCAACAGTAACAACATAGACTGAAAATAGCTACTACCACCTCTTTCACCTTCTGTGAGCTGGAGTGCAGTGCTGGTCAGGGTTAAGGTGGTAACTCCATGGCATGTGAGGAAGAGCAGCACAGGGACAGAGCCAGCCAGGAGTTGAAGGCAAGCTCCTGCCCCAGTCTGTAGACCTTTACAGGTGCAAGCATCCACCAGAGACCATGAGGAGTCCTCCTTGCTGTTATTTCTGCAGAGCCAGAGCTCTAGCTGGGGGAACTCTCTTTATTAGCCACCCAATTGCCTCCTACATACTAATTTTGGTACCCGAGGTCCTTAGGGTAATAAGGGTCCATTAGGGTATATATTTTACTTTAAACACCTTTGTAAATGGTGAAGTTGAATTAGGAGAAAGCCTGCTTACTACCTTGGTTTAAACCTGGAATTCATAAATAGAGATTTTTGTCTTCTGAGTTGTAAAATGGAAACAACCAGTTAGAAAAGTGTGAAGACATGACAAAGAGAAAACATTTTTGTAGTTGCCTTACAAAGGAGATTTTTGTTGTAAAGGCTGACATCTGAATACCTTGCATGGTTTGACTCAACAATATTGATGCTGGCAAAATTGTTATTTGAGTTCATCTGAACTGAGAATGAGAATATCCTGCTGGGTCTGTAGGGGATTATGTGTTTAAAATATGGGCTCTTTCTTGCTACTTAACATTATGTATCATGAACTTTATGTAGAAAGCACAAGGGAACAACTTGACAGAGGGACATTAATCATACTCTGACATTCCTGATGAGCCAGCTATCAACATCAGGAAGAAGAATGTCCTGCAAGATGGACCAGAGAAGAACCTGCCACCTTGGTAAAAGAAAACCAGGGTCAAACTTCAGGTGTGAAAAAGTATAACAAGAGAACAGTGCCAAACATCACAAAAACTTCTTTTTGACCACAGCTTTGTCTCTGCATAACATGCTGCCTGAAAGACTCAGGCTTGGATTTGAAGAGAAAAACATGTTTAAGCAGAAGGCAGCACACACAGCAATTTGGTTTATTTCACAGGACAGATGTATTTGACAATGTGTTCTTAGAAACACATTTTCTCCCTTAGGAATGTGGGGGATGGTTTTCATCCAAGTCTGAAATTACTGTCACTGCAATAACTTCTTCAGAACTTTCTTGATGGGAGTTGAATTTAACACTGAGTCTTGTTTTTATGGTTATTTTGTGAGGTCTGTTAGTAGGCACACTTCCTCTGCAAGTGAAAAATCTCACCTTTTCTTGGCTGCTGTATTTATCTCTGGTGTACAGCTATTTCCAAGTTATTGTACCCATTCTTGCTTATGAAAAATTATTAGACTTTTTTGAGTTCTGCTGAATTTTTTCATGTAAAATCTACCCCTGGAAGTGTTCAAGGCCAGGTTGGATAGGACCCTGAGCAACCTGATCTAGTGGGTGTCATACTTGTCCATGGCAAAGAAGTAGATGATATTTAATATCCTTTTGACCCAAACCATTCTGCGATTCTAAGATTTCTGTCTATAGGCCTGTCAAGGGCCTATAATACTCAAGCAGCCTCACACACTGCTGAATACTAGGCAAGTGATACAGTTTTCTCTTAACAAACGCTGAAAATTTATCTGGAAGAAATTCTGGGCTTGATTTCAATATGGCTTTGGTATTTGCACTCTTAATCCAAGTCAAGGGTTACAGCTGGTGTGTACCAGGTGTGAATATCTGAGTTTCATGGTGAAACCCAATTAAAAAATATTACATCCTAGAATGTAAGTTCAGAGGGTTGAACAATAATCCCCAAATCTTCTTGCCAGCATTGTCTGAACAGAGAGTTACTAGCACTCACCACCCTTCGGTGCAGCCACACAATCCCCTGGTTCTGGGACACAGGTTCCAGCAAGCTCAGGACCATCCTGGGCTGAGGAGATGAAAACTGAGCAGGCTGGGAAAGGAAAGCTGGTATGCTCACCCCTTCACAAAGCCTGACCTGGTAGACCTGTGCAGACCATACCTCTAACACATTGTCTTCTACCTCTGATAGCCTTTGGGGTGCTGTGGAGCCATGTCTCCTTGAGAAGCATTTGAAATGGCTGTCCTAAGCATTTTTTAAGGGTCAGAGGATGAAGTAAAAGAGGTTGGCTTTCTCAGCCTGAGGCTTCAAACCCACAATTTTGTCCTTCCAGAAAAAAAGCCCTGCTGTCTACATCACATGCTGTGCTGAGCGGCTTGGGATAAACTTGGCATTTTACACATCTCCTATACAAGGTATGACAGCAGGAGTAAAAGGGGTAAAAATTTGTTTTTAAATATTCCAGAGCAAGTGGAGCACAAGAAAGATAATATCTCCATGGTACAAGAGTTCACACACTTAGCAGGAGAGAGCAGGACTTCATGATTTCAAAACTGATCCTTTACTGTGTTTGCTGAATGTTAAAGGCCCAAACTGACCTGAGAACAGGATATTTCATGGTTCTCACTTCCTAGGCCACCAGCTATGACTCTGTCTTCCTCTTGTTCTGTTTACTGTGTGCTCGTCCCATTTATGGTGTGCCTTATCCACTCTGCCTTGTTGCTTCCATTGCAAACCCTTGGGACCAACCAGTGTGAAACCTTCAGGAAATGGCAGCCTTGGTGCTCCCAGAAGGAGAGCGCTACACACAAGCAGAGATTTGAACCCATCTGTTGAAAAGCAGAGGGAGAGCCCTGCTGTTTCACTTTCTGAACACTGACGGACAAATGTCACCAGCTCACTGTCTGCAGCCGGGAGAGGCCATGTCAGAGCCCAGGAGCTGGGTTTTGTGTACACTGCAGAGCAGGAAGGGAAACACCTGATCATGTGAGAACACCAAGTGTTTACTCAGTGGAATGTACCTGAGCAACCCAAACACTCTGCATGTGTGTTGGTAACGTGCCCAGCAGAGCAGAAAGCTGACAGAGGACCTTGACCCACCAAAAACTTTGCAGGTTTCCTGTGGAACGTGCAAGTGGTTGTCTCCGACTGTCTTTGTTCAAGCAGCCACTGCTTTTGTGGGACATGGATGCAGTCACCTCTTCTGGGTGTGCCTGTCCAGGTCCTGGTCCACTGTGGAGGTACCTCACAGAGCATGATCCAAAGTACAAAGGGAAGAAGAAACTCAAGATCTCGGGCAGAGAGCTGGTGTCAGTTCCCACACAGGTCTTTGGCTTGGACAAGTTGCAGGTCCTGCAGATGAGCCCTGAACGAGAGAGCTGCCTGAGGTACCGGATGGAGCTGCTCCCCAAGGAGATCAGCCGCCTGAGGAACCTCACCTGCCTCTACGTGGACTCCAACAACTTGAAGAAAATCCCTGCTGAAATTGGCACTTTGAGTTGCTTGGAGAGGCTCACTCTGAGCAACAACAGCCTAAGATCCCTGCCAGCAGAAATAGGGGCACTCCAAAGGCTGCACAGCCTCCACCTGGCCAACAACAGCCTCACTGAGCTGCCTGCACCCCTCTGCCAGCTGAGGAGCCTCACCTTTCTGGATGTGAGTGACAACAAAATAAGTACAATCCCCCCCAGCATTCGGCATCTGGAGAAACTGGAAACATTGCTATTGCTCTTCAACTCACTGGAGAGGCTTCCTGAAGATGTCTGTCTTTTAAGGAATCTGCACACACTTTGGTTGGGAAACAACCATCTGCAATCCCTTCCAGCAGCCTTTGGGGAGCTGGTGAACCTGGACTGGGGATACAGCTACTGCTCATGCAATTTTGAGGGGAATCCACTGGAGAATCCTCCCCCTGAAGTCTGCAGCAGAGGCCCTGAAGCAATCAGAGATTATTTCTTGTCACTGCATAGGATTCAGAGAGACTAAACCATTGATATCAGTTCTCTTGAAGTGACTGAGAAGGATTTATTCTGCACAAGCAAAATGTGTTTCAGACAGAAAGGTCTGGTAAAATTATTCTGGGGAGCTCAGAATCTTCCTCTCTGCTGTAAGGTGATTTCTCTGGCAGTCTTTTTTTTTTCTTTTTCTTTTTTTTGACCCTAGTATTGAATGGTGCTGTATACCTTTCAAAAACTCATCCAGGGACAACTGTAATGTTTTTTGTTATTTATAATTCAAAAGATTTATCTCAGGAAATGTTGCAGCCAAATATCCAGTCTGATCAAATGAGCAAGTCTGAGAGGATAGAATCAGGTAAACAACTGGTAGTCTGCAAAGGGAAGTAATCTGTACTCTGCACACTGGGTTGGTGCTTGAGTCTGGACCTGAAGTAAGTGAAAGCTGAGATTTCTGGAAGCATTTAAGGTCATACTGACTTGTAGATTTGGCTTTGCTTCAGGTGGCCCAGAATCTCATCCTTTTCCCCGGCATTTTACATCAAACACATAGGTTGAATCAGCTCAGGATTTCATCTGACTCTGGATAAAAAAAACAACCTGTGTCCAGGTCCCACAAGTTATCGTGCAAGTGATGTCTCCATTCCTCTGGCAGGAGACAGTGTATTTCTTAGCCTGTTTCTCCTGAAGAGCAGTGTCAGCACAGGACTGTCACACTCCCTGGAGGCAGCATGGACCTGAAGTTGATGTGCCAGTCCAGCCAGAGCAGACCTCAGGGATGCAGCTCCTTGAAGCTTGGTGATGAACAGGGGTAGCCCAGTTTTAGAGAATGTAGCACTAACAGGAAAAGTTTCCACTTTTACTGAGTCTGGGAAAGTGTTCAGGGTTTTTAAAATATGAGTGTTCAAATTTCCTGCAAGGGAACATTCTGAGAATCCCTGTCTATAATCATAAAAGGCTTCATCAGTGTTACATTATGGAAATTTGCTGAGACTCCTTTCTGTTTCATTTTGCTCTCTCTTTCCCTTATCTACATTTTCCTCCTACCTCTCCTCAACTCCTCTCCAATTTGTGCGTGTTTTCTCTGTGGCTACTTCCTTTGACATTTGTGTTTCATTATTTTCTCATCAAAAGCTTCTCATTCCCTTATAAATGCTTTTCTTTGCCCTCTGTCTCCTTTGTTTCCTAGTTCTCCTTTGGCCAACATAAGAAAGCTGCAGTTTTGTGTCTTTCTTGGAAAGAAGAATGGCTGAGTCAGGCCTGGTGGGAGCTGAATGTGTTCTTCCAGGGTTCACAGAAAAAGGGAGAGAGAAAGGGTTTGAGACATTGATACATTGGCCATTAATTCTCTTGTTCAGTCATTTTCTTCTCCTTATAGCAAAGATCAGCACAAGGTCTGAATCAATGCTGAAATTTTTTCTGGGTGACAGAAGCACAACTCCAGATATGCTTAACACGAACTGACTTTCGTGTTGCTCTTGCCCCTGTGTCTGCCCCTGACCTCTGTGAATTTGTCAAACCAGCTGCAACTTCGTGGTGTCACAGTAACCAGATTCAGTATATCATTAGGATATCACAGAGATAAATCAGTGCAATGAATAATGAGCACACAATTACATCACACCAGTATATTCAGTTTTCCTGCAGCTGATAATTTCTAGGATATGTGATATAGGAAAGAAGAGTAAAAGAACAGTGGTGCCTCAGCAGGCTCTTTTTATGGCAGCATGGAGAACTGGAGATAAAGGAGCAGGTCAATGAACTGCAAGTCCTTTGCAGTTCTTTTTTTTTTTAGAAGAGATTTGGGACTGTGTGTGAAGTAGCTCCTGAAGCTGATGCCATGTCAGGCAGAGGCTGTATCAAGGTGGCAACAGTAAAGACATTGAATGACTGTGGCCTTGTTCCTATTCTTGTCATTGATCCATTCTCTGGGCTCAAACAGGTCTTATTTCCCCATTTCTCTCACCCCATTCAGTATGTACAATATGCCTTTCAATATGGCAATTCTGCCTTTCTAAAACTTGCCTAGTAAAAGACATGAGGTTAAAGGCAGTACTGGCAGTGGTGCATGAATAAAGACAAGGCAATCACACAGTTTTTGGACATGTGTAGGGATTAAATTCTAGTAACTATGGTCTTGTTTAGAAGCTTGTGTCTAACACACTGAATACTTCCAGGGCATTGTCTTAGACAAGTCGTAAGAAGGACAATTTCTTATGCCCCATGTCAGACTCTTCAGATTCCATCTTGCTGTTTTTCTTCTACACTGCACAGAGTTTGGGCTTGAAGTTCCATTTCCAATTTTGGCTGCCTTTCTCTTCTGCTTCTTGGCCAGTGATTCCTGAAAGGCAAGCTGACTTTAGCTTGTTTGGGGAGTTTATGTCATCTCAAATCTTTCACTTTTGGTTTTGATGGATCAGGTTTCACTTTGCTTAACTAATCCTCTCTCCAAAAACTAGAAACATAATTTCTGAAGTCTGATTGTGTATTTTAATAATCATTCCTGCGAGTGAATGGAGCTAAAAAGGGGGGTTAAAGAATGCAAGAAAATGCAATCTTTAATAAAGTGTCAATACCTCTGCTATAATTTCCCAGTCTGATGGGAATAAGAGAAATTCTATGAAATTAATGCAAGTGAGGGCACTTTGACCATACCATCAAACTGCTTGATCAGACTGAATATGTTACTCAGATAGAAGAAATTATATCCAGATACCATATCACATATTGCTTTCCCTTTGTCCCGATTGCTTCCAGAATCCCACTCCCCAAGGTGGAAACCCCAATAGTGCATATCCACTGCAGTATTCTGGCATCTGTGTTTGTGGCATAGTTACACAGAGCAATAAGTAGATTCTGGTGTTGTCATTAAGATGGCATTAAAATCTAATCTCAAACTGCTTATGCTGTATTTGTTGTACTGTCTGTATTGTTGCTAAGCATCCTCCTTTGCCTGTGCTCATTAAAGTGTTAATATCAGAGAATGGCAAACTGCTTGGATATGGGCCCCTGGTGAAAAGACACACATATAATCCGTACTTGGGAGTGAGGGGCAGGAAGGAGAAGAGGGAATTTTTTAAGCTGTCATTTAGTATTGATGGGAGTTGTGCCTGCATTTCCCTTTACCCTGTTCCACACTGCAAACAGCCTGGTGTAGGAGAGCATCATCCCCTGGAATCACACAGGACTTTGATTTGAAAACTTTGAACTTTTGCCACAGAGCAGTAATGAAATGTAAAAAAGCAGGGAACAAAAAAAGTTCCAGATTCTGGGAAATAATATATATAAGGGCAGAGAGCTCCTTAATTTAACATACAAATGCATAACACTTCACAGGCTGGTAGCTCAAGCTGGACAAGTTCTGACTACAGATAAGCTGCATATTTTTAGTGCTGGAGAGTTCACCTGAGGATATGGAAGATTCTCTACCACCCAAAGTCTGTAAAACCCACAGTCTCACTCTACTGAAGGTAGGACTGTAACGCTTCACCTTGTTTTATGCAAAGTCACACTTGCAAAGGCTCCTTCAGTCTTTAAAGTATGTCTACAATCTATGGCTATCATGAATCTAAATTATTAGATGCCACTTTTTACTTCTGCCTTGGTTTACCTTTATGTGAAATTCAGCTTTTCAGTTTTCAGTGGCTATGAGCAGTGCTTAAAAACTTGAAGGTCCCCAAGTTCCACTGATCAGAGGTCTCGTGGCCAGTGATGGAGCCTCTAAGTTGGCAAAACAAAAATGAAAAGACAGTTTCTGTTCTCCTCCCTGCTGGAGTCAGCAGCAGATTTCCAGGCTCACAAATGGCTGTGAATTTCCCTTGAGTGGACTCTAGGACCAACAAGTTTTCCAAGTCTTTGACAAGCCATGTGGTTGATCAGTCAAACATACTGCATATTAGAGGACATCAAAGGAAACACAGCTTTGCAGACCAGAAAACAAATGCACTGCAGATATTGTCCTACATAAATTACAAACATATTTGTTATCTGAAAGTAGAGTGGTAGCTTGTGAAAGTGCTGTTGGGGAAAAGACCATCACTATGGAGAGAAGCCACTGTTCCTGCCAGCTGCATGGACCCCAATGCCACCCGCCTTTCTGTCTTCCTCTGGGCTCTGTAGCATCTCAGAACTTGACTGAACTCCAGCTTCAGCAATGACAGTTTTCAGGTGGTGCAACACTGAGTTGGTGTATGAAGCTCAGGTCTGACTTGAATATTGTGACAGTTTTGGGCACCACAATACAAGAAAGCCATTAGAGAGTGTCCAAAGGAGGGCAATGAAGATGGTGAAGGGCCTTGAGGGGAAGTTGTATGAGGAGCAGCTGAGGGCACTTGGTCTGTTCAGCCTGGAGAGGAGGAGACTGAGGGGAGACCTCACTGCAGTTACAACTTCCTCATGTGGGGAAGAGAAGGGAAAGGCACTGATCTCTTCTCTATGGTGACCTGTGACAGGACACAAGGGAATGGCCTGAAGTTGTGTCAGAGGATGATTATGCTGGATATTAATAAAAAGTTCTTCCATCAGAGAGTGGTTGGAAACTGAAACAGTCTCTCCAGGGCAGTGATCACAGCACCAAGCCTGAGAGAGCTCAAAAAGCATTTCGATGATACTCTTGGGAACATGGTGAGACCCTTGGGGATGGTCCTGTGCAGGGCCAGGAGTTGGACTTGATGATCCTTGTGGGTCCCTTCCAACTCAACCTGTTCTGTGATTCTGTGAATCCATGGGATAAAGAGGTTTAATAATCATTGATTGCAGATGTTCAGTCACTATCAGAGGCACCCGATTCAATGGGACATGTTTCCCTATACTTGGGCAATGGTATCACAGGAGGAATAAAGCAATCTGTCATGGGCAAATGCCTCATCATTCAGCACATTAAACTGCAATGAAAGCCTAAGTAGTATATCTAATGAACATCACTAAGCCATACAAAGAAAAGGTTTTTAACTCCCCAGAGGGTTCTGCCTATGAATCAAGAGCCCAGGTAGTGAATGGTGCTTAAATAAATACTGCATCCAAGCCATGGATTTCTTATGTTTGTTAAAGATCTTAGCAATCATCGAGAAGCTTTTTATTTTTGTGCCACCCTAGGGAAACTACAAAATGTGTTGGCATTTTCACTGCCTTGCAAACAACTTTCTTTGATCAGTTCAGGCAGCAAGAGAATAGCAAGAGGGGTAAAGACTGATGCCACAAGCCAAGCCCACATAGAATAACCCACCCTGAGACTTTGTACTGGAACTCACTGAGTTTTGCCAGACTTCAGACAGAGCCAGTCTGGAGCTCACTGCTGCCAAGATCTCCACAATGATCCCACATCCAATCATTTGGTACGTGAAATTTATGAGGATTTGCATTTAGCAGGATGCAGTGACTCACATCAGAGGTATTGATTCAGGTGAAGTCAGGCCATTAGCACAGTTACATCTGAAAAGGAATCTTCCAAATGCTTTGCAAATCTTACTGTTGAAAAGTTCAAATAGAAGCTTTTTCTTGTCATTAAAGCTGCTTTTTTCGGTTTGTTTTTGTTTCTCATTTCCTGGAGACTAGAAAAACAGATTATTGTATTCCTGTTTGCAACAAGTCTACGTACCTGAAGCTTGTTGAAGAGTTTCTTATGAAACTTGCTAAACTTAAATAAACACTGAACTCACTGGTCTTTCTGCCCTGGCCATGTTTTCCACATCTCAAGTAGTTCTCCTCTGGACTTTTCCTGCACATGTTTACTGAGCAGTCACATTCAAAACAGAATACAACATGGCGTCTGAAGTCTTTCTAGTGACAAAGGAAGAACTGTTGCACATTTGAAGGTTATATACCTACTTTTTCTTGTATGGTGGTGGTTTCTCTTTTTTCACAAGTAATTCACCTCTGCATGTACTGTGATAGCACACTTTGCTACAGAGATACTATTAGCAAATTTTGGTGTTTTGTATAAGGCAAAGTTTCTGGCCTTGCACTTATCCCTGGTGAATTTCAGATTCACCTTTCCCACCCCAAGCACGTTATACAATTTCTCCAAATAATTCTGAATTCAAACCCTGTCCTGTGCTTACAATGAGCTTTATTCCATCTGAAAATTTAATAACCATACCCTCTTTTCTCTCATCTAATTCATTAATGGAAGCATATGCCAGTATTGAATCCAGAAGAGGCCTGGCTGAACTCCATTTCTACTTCCTTCCACTCTGACAAAGCACCACCAATAACCCTTCTGATAGGTTATCAAACCAGCTTTGCACCCAATCGATCACAGTCTCATCTAGACTGGGCTGCTGGGGCTCACTTATGAGAATGTCACATGAAACCATTTTGAAAACGTTAGTGAGGGTAAGATTTGTGACAGCTACTTCTCCTTTATTGTTAAAGCCTGTTACATTGCTAAAAGTGGAGATTAGATCAGGTCAACACAATTTATTCTTGACAAATCCACACGGGCTACTTGTCCTTGCTGCTACATGAAGCAGCTGCTTCATGTTTCAAGATGTGACTTGTTATCTTCCAAGTGCTTATGAAATGTGCATTTGTTCCAGAATTTGTGCAAGGCTGGAAGGCAGGTGAGGATCATTTCACATCCCTCGTTACCGATAAGATACTGTCTTTAATGCAACAGTCACTTGCTACTTCCGCCTTGGGGTAAAGATTCACGGCTGGTGGGCAACAAGGACTCCAACGAAGTTCTGTAGAACACAAGCACATCCAGGCTGGAAGGATTTGGTATGGTCTGCTCCATGTCATAGCCAGCCCTGATGTGCTCTGGGTGGCCCCATGGTGGGAGTGGAGGGCTATAGTTGCTCTTGAAGTTTAGGAAATGCAGCTCAGAAACATGGGATAACATTAATTTCCATTTCCTTACTTGGCGGCTGTGAAGAGAACTTCAGCCTGGTCCTGGCTCAGGGAAAAGGCAGGCACTGGGAGGGGGATGAGGCACAAGTCTTGAGGTACCTAACCTACTTTGGTCTTGTCATGTCAGCTGGGAGCTCTCCTTGACTTTTCTTTCTGCATTCTATTTTCAAATGGATGTCCTTAATCCTATTTCTCAGAATAAGAATGGGCCTGAGCAGCATGAAATTTCTAAGAAGACAGCAGGAGACTGAGAGTTTTGATCCTGCAGTAACAAGCTTCAGTAGCTCACAGCATGAGTGTGTGTGTATTCCCTGGGCAGCTGTGTCATCTGGAGGATATCTGCACCCTTCCACTGGTAAGAAGGGTGGATCAGATCAGTCCAGACATCTTCTTTTGATCTAGATGAAAGGAGGATTCCTTTTTGTTCTCAACACCAGTGCTGCCTGTTAGGAGAATGTCCCTTTGCATTGGTCCGTATGTTCACAGAAAGAATAGGCAAAAAAGAGTTAGCTCACATGGATTAAATATCTGCCAGGCGGATTGCTCCTGCATCATTTTTGCATATAAAATACTGTTGCACTTCAGCTGTTTCTAAACATCCACACGCTGATAACTGCATGGTTCTGTGTTTGGTCACTATTTGCAAAGTTTCCTTTTCAGGTGTAAAGCAGGCCTTACTCAGACTGAATGGCTGTGGTTTGTTCCTAGAGCACTAATGAACCTAAACTACCCCTTATTCCTAACCTTTTTTTTTCAGACTGTGAGGTTCAAGCACTTTGATTTCCTCATCTAGCGTTTGGTGGTGTCAGGGTTTGCACAACTAGGAAATTGGCAGAGCTTCTCTGTAGACTCTTTTTGAGCTGATGTCTATTAAAAGGCTGCCTGCCCTTCCAAGGAGTTAGACTTGATGACCCTGCTTGTTCCTTCCAGTCCTGTGCTCTTAGTTGTCTCTTTGCTTATTAGACTGTGTTGCTCATTGGGAACAAGCTAAACTGATGCTCTGTATATCAAGACTTTGTCTGTTTGAAATGTTATTTTTTTCTTTAACTTTTTGTTCTGTCATTTGTATTGTACAGGCTGACACCAGTTCTGCACAATTCTGACACAGTCTGCACTATCATATAAACTGGGATTTTTTTGTTTTGTTTTGTTTGTTTGCTTCCTAGAATTTGTTTTATAACTGAATGAAACTAGAAAAGAAAACAAAAGAAGTTATGCACTTCCATGGGTATGTGTATTATGGATTCTGCATCCTCATTCAGCAGAGCCATTAGGCAAATGCCCTGTACAGATCGCAGTTCCTTGTCCTGTTTTAATATTCAAAGCACTTTGCAGACTCTTCTGGATGTCATTGTGTCCGTGCCAGACCTTCAGAGAGAAAGGATAATAATGGTCTGACATTATACAGGAAAACTAACATTTGCTTTATTTGAATTAGGTAGATTGTCACTTGAAATGTCTTGCATTTCAGACTGGTAGAAAAAGCCTAAGTTAAAATGATCTTTCTGTCTAGAGAACAGCATATAGGATATTCTACAATTAATTTTCAAAATAAAATGTTCTTTTTAGTTGCAAAAGTCTTCCCTTTCTCCCTCCCAAATAAATTTAAATAAGAAGAGTACTTTATTTCATAATTATCAAAAGTTTGCCTGTAACTTTTTTCATTGCAAACAATAGCAACAAATCTGCATTTTTTTTTCTGTGAGCACTGCATGTATCATATGTTGGCAAAATATAGTTTGTTGTTGCAGAAAAAGATGCAGATTTTTTATCTAGTCCCCTAAATAAAAAAAGGCTGGCTGCAGACATGAATTTAAGTTTTCAGAGCTGGAGCTGTTGAGCTGCAGCTTCACTTGGGAATCTGCAAAGACTTATTTCCAGGATAGATTGCAGACATCAGTCTCTAGCACTGGTTGCAAAAATCTCCTTAGGCAAATGGTCTCAAGCCATTCCCAGTGAGGGCCCTTCCATGTGACAGTAGTGCTGCACATTGCCAGCCTTGGTGCTTCTTGGAGAAGAAACAAGGAGCAGAGGGACTCTAGAGCAAAGCTTTTCTCCAGAAGGATTCCTAGCAGGCCCAGTGATTTAGAGCTGATGGATGTTTCCTTGAAGAGGATGCTCTAAGATACAAATGGTACCCTGGGTAGGGTTTCTTATATATTTCATGAAAACACTTGTCACCAGCCTTCTACAGGCAGCTCCTAACAAAGAGGTCTTGGCCTAACCCCACAGCTGGGGAACTGTTACAGTGAGGGGCTGCAGTAAGCTGTATTTAAATTTCATCATATTTTTTATCTACCACAAAGAAATCAACCATCTCAGCTATGGATTCCTGCCCTTCACTTCAATCTGCAGGTCTAAAACAAGTATCAAACATTGAGGCCAATCTTTTGGAAGTGTTATCAGTGTATTAATTGCACTCTGTGCTGCTCACCAGCCACTTCTGTATATGATAGTCCATGCCTATGAGCCTCTGTTCAGTGAATATGGATGAACCTTTCTATACTAACATTGTCCAGAGAATTATTTCTTCAATTTTAGGCAACAAAATGGTTTTAAAAGAAAGAGAACAGGTTTAGATCAGATGTTAGGAAGAAATTCTTTACTCAGAAGGTGTTGAGGCACTGAAACAGGTTGCCCAGAGAAACTTTGGATGCCCCATTCCTGGAATAGTTCAAGATGAGGTTGGATGGGGCTTTGAGCAACCTGGTCTAGTGGACGGTGTCCCTGCCTATGGAAGAGGAGCTGGGACAAGACGATCTTTAAGGTCCCTTCCAATCCAAACCATTTTGCAGTTTTATGATTCTATATAGGCACCTTCTACCTCTTGCCCATGCTGCAGCCCCACTCCTGATCCTGGCCATGTTTCTTCTCTGTCCATTCCATGAGTCAGCTTGAAACAGGCATGTGTAGTTATTCTAAGGAAGGCCCAAGTTTCTCCTATTTTGATGCTTTTACCTGGACAGATTGTTGTATCCACAGCAAAAGGAAATCACATGAGCTGCCTTCTTACTCCTCAGCACATCCTTTGAAAGAAAAACACATGAACAACATATGAAACATACATGACTGGTCTTGCTGATTTTTTCTCAGTGAGGAATCCTGAATACCTTCTTCTTTTACAGATCCTCCACTCCAGCAGTTTTTCTTTGCTCTAAAATAGCATTTGTTTTTCAATTAAAATCAAATAATTTTTAGCTAATATGTTAATTAAAACTAAACACGTTTGGGGGTGAATTACAAGTCTCTGTAGGATAAAGGATGCTCCAGTAATACTAAAGAGGAGAGATGCAAACTCATCGAGTATGAAAGTGCAAACTAGATCTGTAGTGAAGTCTGCTTTAGTTCCACTTGATTCTGTACAACTGCAGCAATTTACTGCACTTGACCTTTATCATGAGATTTAGAAAGGAAATGTTTGATATTCTACTCTATTTTCAGAAAACCTAGGAGACAGATAAGTAATACTGCTGCCTTTTCCAGATTGTTCCCTGAATAATTTCCTTGATACATGGTCAGAATTCAGAGACCTTGATTTCTTGCTCAACAGTCTCTAAGGAAGTGAGAACCTGCCACTGAATACAGTAAATCCTGACATCACAAGCCCATTGACTCCTGTTTTCAAATTCTTCCTAAAAGTCCTTTAAGAGTTATTCTGAGAATCAGCACAATTTTTTTTTTTTTTTAAGGGAAAAATCTATGAAGCTTGTTAAAATAGGAAATCTGCCTACTCTGGAGGTTAACATTCTGGCTTTGTTTCCTCTCTAGTTTTTATGACTTGGGAATCAGCTCTAAATTTCACATGAAATTATGTCTCAGGAGTCCCATCAAAACCAACCACAGCATCTACAGTAAAGAAAGGGATCTTTTCTGTGCTGTTCACTGGTGGGCAGTGCTGACTATACAGGAAGTCATCACAGGTTATTCTGGCACCCAGAATTCTTTCAATAATGGATGAGAAGGACACTGATTTATTTTTTGCCATGTTCATTTTACTCTATAATTTCAATAAAAACCTCTAGATATCTGCACAGAGCCTTCCAGTATTCTTTCTGCCTTTTTAAAGGGAAAGTAGGAATTGTATTTCCAATTCCCATCAGAGCTTTAAGCCCTGAGCTTTGCAGGACCGTCACTATATGAGAACACTATAAAATATTTACACAGTATCTATCCATAAACCACTGGATGAGGCTCCTATACTGGACCCCTACTAGGAGAATGCTGCAAACCTGCACATATCATGTTTTAGGCAATGACTCAGAACTAGGGTATGATGATGAACACTGAGGGGAACAGATTGGGGTTTGGGAAGGAGCCTTTTGAAGGTAGCAGCTGAGTTGCATTCATGCAGTTAAGTATGAATTCCATAATCCACTCCATGGTATTGGCCATACTGATCTTTCCTGCAGAATAACATCTCTCATTATTAATGAAGAATGTATGCTTTCTCTTTAACACTCTCACTCACTTCCTGTTGAGTGGTATTTACTGAGTAAAGCTTTTTTCCATTATTATTTTGGGTCTTGTATTTCATTCTTTGTCTACTTTCCTACTACATGAATCCATGAGACAAAGTGAAATCAATCCTAACCCAGGCAGTGGAGTTTCAGACCTGAGTCTGTTACACCTATTGAAGGGTGCTAATTTTTGTACACAAATAGGTTTTCCAAAATGGTGTCCAAAATGAAAATGAGATTTCACAACACCAGGTGTCCTTGTGTCTCTGTATTACTGCCTTTTTTTGCTCCTGATGCAAGTGAATTTTATGCAGTGTTCAGTACATAAAATACTGTTGATGCATAAACTCACCACGGATAACAGTGCTAGAGATAGCAGCAGGGATCAGGAGCTACAGAGTTCTTGTGTGGAGAAATTCTATAAATGAAGAAGTGCCATGAAAATGCAAGCCATGAATACATTGCAGCCTCCTCAGCTTTCAGAGCTGTCAAAGGTCTCAGTAAAGGTTATTGCATCGGTCACATGCTTTTTTCATGCCACGTTGACAGAACAGAAAGAAGACATAGAGTGACTGATAAACTCCTTTGGTCCAGGGTTTGTTCAGTCATTCACATGTGGAAAATAAATTGCATACAGGAGTATTTTTTGCCACCTTTATAGTGAATTATTACAAAAGTAAGTATTCTGGGGCACTGTGTATCTGCATCAATAACTGAAGAGATAAACAAACACTTGCCTCCAGAAATTAAAATCAGCTTAGTACAAGACTGTGGTCAATGAGTATTCACATTCATGCTTGTCTGCCTGGGCTAATGCCAAAGGATTTGAAAAAAAAGTAAGTGGAGAGAAGACATCAGATTGCAGAGATGGGATTGTTGTTAAGTCTCTGTTTACTGGACCAAGGCTTGAAAAGTCATCAGGTAACCTGCTGAAGAACAAGTCCAGCACAGCAAGGGTCACAGGATGCTTGTCTTTACTAAGGGAGAGGAGTGATGTGCTTAATCAGATACAGAGGAAGACAGGGTATTGATATTATACAGGCTGCTTGATTTAGCTGCTGTTCACTCACCCATCAAAGGTGTCTCAGGCTAGACTAGATTCTGTATGCTGGCCCACAGTAGCATCTCATTCCCTATAGATTTTTCTGGCTGCTGACTGTTTTTATCCACATCTCTAGAACAACAACAAAAAGGAGCAAAGTCAATAAGATTGTGTGCAAGTTATAAGCTTAAATCCTTTGGGTTAGCAGCAGTAGTTTCTATCCCTTTCTAAATTTTTTTATATATAATGACTGTGGAAGTTGTCCGGAAGCACCAGAAAGTGTTTTCAGAAAAGATTGCTTTTATCTGGTTGGCAGTCTTCTATTTATAGTTAGCAAATATTTCCATGGTTCAGGTTTATGAGCACACTGTAGGCTTTGGTATCATGACTTAAGCTTAAGCCAGTTATAGCCATGCAGTGGGTTGTACGTGAGGCTTTTTTGCTGGGAAAAGCAATAGAGGGTGCAGCACTTACATTGATTTCAAAAATTCAGAGATGCTAGGCACAGAGTCCAATAATGAAGAAAAAATTGTGTAACACCTTAAAAAGTCGAGATTAATAACTTGATTTGTCAATGAGTAATAAAAAATACAGACATAAGGTAGCCAAAAGCTATGAGTCCTTTTGCTTCAATATATTCAATTATAATTATGAGGAAAGAGATCCCAATCAGAAAGTCAACAGTCTGCATCTCAAACTGTGAGTCCTTGCTGACTCTAATAACTGATGAAGATGCAGCTATCATTGTGCTCTCTCCCATGGGGTACTTTACCCAGAGTACCAAAATACTGTTGGACAGATCTGGAGCACAATTGACATTGTTATTTCTTGGATGCAAAGTGATACTATACTTGTGTAACAGTCAAACTTCTAGGGGGAGAAAAAATAGAACAGTGAAGTGCCCTAAAACTTAAGCAATGTGGAAGAGATCTTTTTCAAAGCTGAGGCAAGACTAATGTGAGCTTTCAATGTTTCTCATTCAGAATTGCAGGGGTTTGCACTCTAGCCTTAGTAATGCATTGAATATCTTTTCCCAGACAGGTTAAGCTCTGTCAGCATCTTCTGTCTTTCAGATCAGTCCATCATTTACTATGTGGGAACTGTCAGAATTATGCCTTGTACCCCAAGACACAGCACATACGGGAGGGAATTTGAACAATCAAATACAGAGAATGTCATTGACAATCCATAGGAGTCTGGATCTGAGATGGATTAAAAAATCCTTTCAGAGTAGGCAATAAGTGAAAATAAGGAGAATTATGCCAGTGTTTGAAATGTGTATTTTTCACATGCCTTGCACTCTCTCTAATGTGCCCACTTCTTTGGGAAACAGGGCTATTTATTGGAGTTGAAATAAACCCAAAATATAGAGGCATAGTAATAATTGCAGGAAACTTTTTTAGGGGCAGATACATAAAGCTCATGGGGGCTTGCAAAGGGCAAGACACTGTACCACAGCAATGTGGGGTTTATTTAAGAACCAAGGAGACGTGAGTTTTTAGCCTACTTGATTATCTCAGACTCATGCACATGTTTTGTCACACGGTGTTTGCATTCATCAAGATTCATTTCCCTTCCCTCTAGGGATGTTGCTGTTGACCTGGGATATTTGGGAAGAAACCTGTCAGTCTGCTCTGTGCTGGTGCTCACACATGCCACCCTTGGGTGTTACTGGTGATGTCCCTGGGTGTCCCCCTGGACTTGTTCTTGTGCATCTGTCCCATCTCCAAGACCTCCCTGCCCTTTCAGTGTCTTTTCTCCAGTCAGGATCTTCATCTTCTTTCCAGGACCCAAAATTCTTCTCAAAATCACTTATTCTTTTCAAGTGTAAGTCTTCCTTCCACACTGAGAGCCCTCAGTTGTCCCCATCTGAATGGTCTAAACACAGATCCACAGTAAGTGATCAGCCTCCTCTCTGATGTTCCTTTTTCATATTCCTTTACTGATAAGAGGATTAAGGTTGTGCCATTTCTGTTCAGGCCAGAACTTATACAAATTTACAGCCAACCTCTGCCATTGCAGTTAACAAATAACAGGCTACTGCTTGAGAGTTCCGTTTGATTTCGGACATTTCCTGCAAACACAGTATCATGGAATTGTTTGGATTGGAAGCAACCTTGTTATAGTTCATCTAGATCCAACCCCCCTGCTATGGCAGGGACACCTTACACTAGACCGGCTTGCTCAGAACCCCATCCAACCTGGCCTTGAATACTTTCAGGGATGGGACAAGCATTGGCTTTCACAATTTAATGTTTCTGTGGTTTTTTTGCTTAAAACCAGTTCATAATATGAAAAAAAAAACCAAACAACTATGAATCATTAGTTGAGAAGTGTGGTCACTTAGGATACTTAAGCAGTTGCCTCCAGAAAGCATCACTGGAGTCAGGTGTTACCATTTCTTAATTTTCTGTCTATGGCTTAATCATCACAGAATATTCTGAGTTGGAAGGGACCCACAAGAACCATCGAGCAGCCCTTAGCCCTGCACAGGACCATCCCCAAAGTCACACCACGTACCTGAAAAGTGCCTCCACTTCTATCCTCTCATCTCAAAAACTGCTTAAATTTGAAACTTTTGTAAGTCCACCAGAGATCTTTCCAGAGCAAACAGACCTTACTCTTCTTAATTCCATAGTATTTTTCTCCCTTGTTCTCATTTTAATTGTTGTAGACACAAATTATGATAGTTACTGTTTTGCCTGAAGCTCTGTTTTCAGCTGCAGACCTCAGCTTTCTGGCTGTAGCTCACTCACTTGTTGCTGGAAGGTTGAGCCCAGAGTAGGTCTTGTCCCACACTTGGAGGGTAAAAACCTGCGGCAAAATCAAAAGTCTTGCTGATTTTAACTATAAGCTCTTGCAAGCAGAACAGTGTAGCATCTCTTCAGTTTATTATTTCCATGTATAGAAGTCTTGAAAATGATTAATTAATAAGGATTTTCAAAGTATAGTGTAAAAAGTTTAGAATATCTTTAACTGTCAGGTTGTTGTGATGTTTGAGGGTGAGACCTTTCTGGCACAGAGTGGTTGGACTCCCTTCTTTGTCCTCACTCTTCATTAGTAAGAGGGGCCAAATTGTGTGGTGTGAAAGTAAACATTTCAAAGTTCATAGCTCAGCAGCTGGTGAGTCACTCCCGAGCCAAGGGGAATGTCAATAAGAAGAGATGCACTGTGAGAGGTGATTAGTTTCCACAGAGAGGTTCAGTGATTCATTATCAGGTCTTGCTGCATTTTAATTGCAAAGGTTAGAAAACTGTGTTTTGACCTAGGGATTAATAAGAAAAATAACACATTTTTGATGTCTGCAATGTCTTAGCTGAAAATTTTGCTAAGATCTGCTTGTAGCCATTAGCTGTACATATCTCTCATGTCTTGTATTCGTATCTGTGCACTGGTATTTAGAAGATGAGTCCTGTGCATTGAAAAGCCATGGAAACAGAATAGAACAGTGGTCTCTGACCTAAAAAGATACTATCAATGTAGAGTAAGAAAAATGTAGGTAGCTAAGCATGTACAGGTAATGGGGAAGCATAAGCAGAAAAGAAACCAATACAGATCACATGGAAATCTCTGAAAGAGTCAAGGCTTTGAGAAGCAGTCATGGGGGTCATACAAGGGTAACCTGAGAGGAGGTCAGATGAAATAAATGGAATTACACTGGCAGAGCTGAGAGAAGACTGACTATTTACTTATTTAGGTAAGAAAAGCAATTTTGTGCTTTTACCAATAAGGGATAAGAACAGAGAATGGCACTCTCTCTCCTTGAGAAGTCAGTGAAAACAGAGAGGAGGAGAAAGAACTGTGTATTGTCCATTGAAGGAAAGCTTTCATTTTTTTAACTGAGCTAGTAGAGACAGGGTTAAGATTATGCAAGATTTGCCCTCATTTCTGTTACTTGTAACTTTGCCAAACTTGAATTATCCTGGTTGATTTTTTTTCTTTCTGGGTGTGTGCCTAAAAGTGAAGGGTGTGTATGTGTCTCTCTGTGTTTTACTATTTCAGTCATTCTGAAAACTGAGAACCAAAGAAGGAAACTTTTCCATGTGAAAGAAGAGCCACCAGTTTTTTTTTTTCTCAAGAAGTTCTAATGCACAGAGTAGCTGAAAGTCCACTTGTTGATGATATTAATGCCAGAGATGTGTCTTTTGCCTGGCTGGCAACAGATATCCAAGTTTCCAAATCTTGGAAAACATGGCAGAAGCAAAAGCTCTCAGGATATGGGCACTCTTACAGATGCTCAGCATCTCACATCACCCCCTGCAGCTCCTGCAGCTCTGTTGAGGAGGACCATTGATCTATCACAGGACCTAAGGTCTTTCTGAGTGTCAAGAGCCACATTAATTATGTGAAGGTTCATCCAAATAAGTGTTAACATGCACAGTAGGCTCCAGACAGACCTAGGGGAGAGAAGAGCTGTCCAACAGTGAGGAGAGATGAACTGTTCTCTAGGCTTTATTGACTGATTGGCCAAAACTGCGTTTACTTCAGGGGAAGCTGGAAACCTGCATGCAGACATCTACACATAGGTACTTGAATTTGGAGTTGTACCCCATTTCTCTCACCTCTGGAGAACTGCAGATAAAGGGTGGTGATAGAAGAGGGTGTTGAGAAAAAGGAGTGCTAACAAGAGAAATCCTATTGTTTGTGTCCATGGCTGGTTTTGGTGCAGGCACAATGATGAAAGAGAAGAGATTCTGGCTAAAGTTGACAGTGAGGCAAGTGCAAGCTGAGAGTGAAAGCTAACAAACCTGAGCAAAGTCCAAAAAGCCCCAAATGACCTGGGGAAAGAGGGGTGGAAATGAAAGTCAGCTGGAGTGAATAGGGGCCAAAGCAGATTAAAACAGAACTAGTAAGAGAGGATTTCTTTTTTTAGTTGCAGGAAACTATTTCCTGGTTAGAAGGATATGAGCAGCTTTTTATCCACAAGGAATGCAAAATAAGGCTCAAACCATGCCCTTGTATAACATGTAGCAGAATCAAATTCCGAGGTTAGAGAATATCTATGTCATAACCTCATTTCTTCAGAAAATGAGGGGCAGATGGGAAGAGAGTAACTTTAAGAATTGTTGTGGTTTTTATTTAAAAACACCCAGAAAACACAATCAACAACAAAACAGTAAAAGAATTTACAAAACCTCTAGCACAGTCTCCATAGCCACCCACACATGGTGCTCCCAGCTGGCAATGGTCTTCTGCAGGGTTCTGGTATGGCTGAGGTTTGGGTCAGAGGCTGGGAAACAACACAGCACTGAGCAACTCATTCACTACCCCTCCATCATGTTTACACCCAGAGTAAGTCTTTGGCCCATCTACATTTGTTTCCAAACCTTTTGAAAAGAAATCAATCAATTTCATTACCTAGCTATTCCAATACAGTGAGGTATAAGCAATTATTTTGCTGAATTACAGCAAATCTCATCAAATATCTCTACAAGCTTTGTAGTGCTTTCCCAAAATTTGACTCCAGATAGCTTTGCAGAATCATTATATTTCAGGGTTGCAGACTGTCTGTGTTTCTTTCTAAATGTAAGAAAATTACTGAGAAGTGCTTCAGCTTATGTTTTTAGGCTTGTGTTGTCACATAGATGAATTTTATAATTAGAATTTCGTAATGCCTAGGAGCCCTGGTCATGGATCAGGAACACTTTTGCCTTAGCAGCTGTACAAACACAGGCACAATGAGCTCTCCATCCTTGTGGATAGCATCCTTCCCCTCTAATAGGATGCAGTTTTGTTGAAGTCAGGTCAAATTCTGTTGTCAGCTACCCTGGTGTATATCTAAAGCCACTTTGTTGTTATTTCAACAAAAACACAGAGTACAGAGCGAGGTTTTTTTTCCTTCAAACTAAATGCCCTTCACCGGTGTAAAACTGCCTCCTACAGCAGAAACATATCACTGAGCTCTGCTGCTTAATCCGTCAGGCGCTGACAGTTAATACACTAAATGCCAGCAGTGCCAACTGGCAGCCTAGTCCTTGGGTGGATTAAACCAATTATTACTGTTCCCTGTCTTTCTGCTTCGTGCTGTCCCCTGGTTTCCCA
This sequence comes from Dendrocincla fuliginosa, assembly GCA_035047845.1. Taxonomy (NCBI): domain Eukaryota; kingdom Metazoa; phylum Chordata; class Aves; order Passeriformes; family Dendrocolaptidae; genus Dendrocincla; species Dendrocincla fuliginosa. Next base: position 146,282,436 of record JAWWMO010000083.1, on the reverse strand, counting down.
GGTCTTTCTGTTTTCACACATGATTTTATATAAATGCTATAGAGTTATGTTGTCTCTTTTTAAGAGAGAGACATGGGGATGCTCAGCACTGTTAGTGTTGTGCAGACTGACCAGAGGTTCTGGTGCACAGGAGACATTTGGAAGATGCCCTGAATGTGGCTTTGTGCCTCCCTTCCTCTTTCAAAATCTGATTGTGATACTAGGTTGTTTTTCTGGTTCTGTAGGCTGAACCACCCACCAGTTGGGTGTCTATGCATGAGGAGAACACCCCAATATTTAAGATAATGTCTCTCAAGCAATCATATAGGCTCAGGAGATTATTCTCATTTGGATGCTCCTGCCTCTCTGTGTGTTCCCAGAGTCAAGTCCACCATGGTGCTGCTGAATGGGTACAGGGAAGCTTAAAGAGAGGTTGATTTCTTTGAAGGCCTTAGGTCTTCTTTCCTCCTGTGGAGTAGAAAAAGGGGTTTGTTTCCCAGTGAGAGACTGGAGAAGGCAATGCAGTCTGCCATGGTATGTGCACAGCACTGGACAGCCTCACTCTCTCCTCCTTATGATCCGTTCTCTGTAGATCTTCAGTGGGCAGAAGGATCTTCCTGGTTACACTTATAGATGGTTTAAATATTTTAATATCTGAACAAAACCAAAGCTGACAGAAGTATTCTGAGCCCTGAAAAACTATGGGTTTTATGGTAACTTCCACTGAATGGTACTGGGGCCCTGTTCCTTTCGCAAATAAAAGAACAATAGCAACACCAGAACTGTGCTTTGCTTTTACTGGGCAGACGAGCATTTTTTCACTGGATTGTACACAACCAGTTTATACAACATAAGATCCAGTATTCCACTATATCTTCATTTCCTATCTTCAAGGCATGTATTCTGTAAGCACTCAGTTACAGAACATGTGGCTGAACTAGGGAGTATTAATGCCTTTATCAGAGATCTGATGTCTTTAGGCCTCAAGTAAATAGGTCCAGTCGGTGTTTGTAGGTACGTTTATCTGGAAAGACCAGGAAGGTTGCTCCTCCAGCTCTCCAACATGATGAACATCCAGAGGTTCCTGGGTACTGCCAAACTGAGTGTTTTTAACATTGATGAATCCCTGTGATTTAACATGAGTCATGCCAGGTCTTCCAGAAGCAGTAGCAAAGACATTTTCCTGAAAAACCAGAACATGCATGAATACTCCACCTACACATGTGTTATGACTCTTTGCCATGCAAATAGGAAACTAAGAGCTCATGCCATACACAGATCTCACAGAAGCATGAGAACTAATATTTGAGACTTCTGTAAACTTAGTACTTTTTTTTACAGCCAAATAGTTTTATCAAATATTATCCAGTGGTTAGATCAAGGATTGGAGTCTTGTTTTAGAGCTGGTTCTAAGTACCATCAGCACTACAGCATGACCTCAGGATACGTCATCTTAGCCCCTCCTTTTCCTAAATAAATACTATAATATATACTTCACTGATGCAATAAGCCCTGTTGTGATTTCATCTCTTTCATATACCTGGCAGCAAAATGAGTTAGGAACTGCCTGATTCAGGATTTTTCATCAAACATTAAGACTTCTCAAGAGAATGTACTACTTGGAACGGATATGTGCTTCACATATGTAGTATCTTACAGTCTTGTTATTGGGAGTAAAAACTGAACAACAAAGCTCATATGACAGAGAATCAGAGGACTCAGAAATCATGATGAACACTCTAAATTTCCAGTTTCTACTTGTCTGCTTTTCGTCTTAACCCATCTGTGGAAAAGGTGGCAGAGCAGTCAATGTCCTAGCTAAGCCCGCTAAATTGAGCTGTCATCCTTTTAAGTTTATGCTGCAGTATATCATCACAGAATCATAGAATGGTTTGAGTTGGGAGGGACCTTAAAGAGCACCCAGTTCCAACTCTCCTGCCATGGGCAGGGACACCTTCTGGTAGATCAGGCTGCTCCAAGCCCTATCTAACCTGGCCCTGAACAGTTCCAAGGGTTGGGCATCCACAGCTTCTCTGGACAGTCTGTCGCAGCGCTTCACCACCCTCACCTGACTTGCAGAGCCCTGTATGAAGCCCTGTGTGCCACGACCTCTCCTCTCAGGGTGAGGTGATGATGTAATCCTGTGTCTGGGTTGCACATAAGCTGCAGAACAAAGAAAAGTTAAGGAAGAAAACCGAGGGGGTGTTAAGTTTTGGTATTGAGCTGGCTGGTGACCTTCTCATCAGTAGTGTAATGACTCTGACAAGTGATTTGCAGCTGTTCATCAACATTTAAAGGTGAGACTTCAGTACAGAGCATCTGAAGGATTTCCTCCAGGTACAGTAATTAGAACATAATTACAACAATTTACAGAGGAAGCATTTACTGTTTTCTACCTGGGAACATAGAGATCTCTCCTCCCTGTGCTACACAACTTACCTGCATCCATCAATGCAGGGACCAGGCTTCACATTGTTATTTCTTTCCTATTTCTGACTAATTGTTTAAGACCTCTGCTGTGCAGAGCAATTTGGGGAAAATAGAAACAAAATAAACCTGGTAACAGGAGATTGGAATCTCTCAGACACTCCCATTGCCAGGTGCTGAGCATTTCCCTTTGATCTGTTTCAGTGGGCAAGAAGCGGCAAGTTTTCCACCTGTGCCAGTTTCAGGCCTCATTAAATCATTTGAGTTTACTGTTTCCTGTAAATATATATGAGTTTCCAAAGAAAATCCTATCAACAGTGTTAACAGCTAAAACTGGAGGAGCACTTCCTTCTTGTCAAGTATAGCTTCCTAAAACTTATTTTTTCTCCTCTGAAGTTGGATTTTTGCCCTAACTTCCTTCTCACGTGGCTCATCATGTCTGCAGGTCACATCTGGTATGTCTCATGTATTGCTTTGGTCTTCATAATGCAGGTCATGGGTGTGTTACTAGTCCCTTATCTACCTTTTCACTTGAAAAAGTAGTCACAGGTTTTCATTTTCCCTTCACCTCTCTTTCCTTTCACTTAAACTGTGTGAGCTAAGTCTCTTTATGATTCTTCCACATTTCATCCCTTGAAGGCCTTTCACCACCTGTGCTATGGATTCTGCTTTGTTTCAAGCTATTTTAAAAATTCACTACTTCAATTTCAATGAGTCTGAGCAAAACACTGGCACAGCAGACATCATTAGCAAGATTAGATCAAAACTATCCTTTCATAAGGGGGTGTTGCAGACAGAAATATTCAGCTCCCTGTATTCTTTACAACAGGTACTACTTCAACATCATAAGAAAAAGTAATATATAATGGTTTCTTTCTCCAGCATGTTGCTTTTTCAAATGTATAGCCCTGCCAGGCATTCTAAACAACATGCACAGAACATTATTGATTAGCATGTCATTAATTTTACAAGAAGAGCCTGGGACTATGAGCGTGCTGTGGAGATGTTAATGACAGCTGTGAGCAGAATTAAGATGAAGATGGCCCATACTCAAACATCATGCTCAGCAGCAGGGGAACAATTCAGGTGTACATCTGGTTATAAATGAGAGACTGTACTCAATAGGACACAGGATGGCAACCTGATTAAAATCTCTGTGTCTGGAGTAGCTCTACTGAATTTAATGTACAGAGAAACAGGGAATCATTTAGGTTGGGAAGAACCTTTAAGATCATTGAGTCCAACCGTTGATCCAGCACTGCCAAGTTCAACACTAAACTATGTCCCTAAGCACCACATCCACAGGTCTTTTAAATATGCCAAGGGCTGGTGATACCACCATTTCTCAGGCAGGTTGTTCCAAAGCTTGACAACCTCCTTGGTGAAGAAATTTCCCCTAATACCCAATCTAAACTTCCCCTGGTGCAACTTGAGGTCATTTCCTCTTGTTCTATTGATTGTTACTTGGAAGAAGAGGCTGACCCCCACCTGGCTAAAACCTCTTTTCAAGTAGTTGTAGAGAGCAAGAAAGTCCCCCCTGAGCCTCCTTTTCTCAAGGTTAAACACCCTCAGCTACTCCTCATCAGACTTGTGCTTTAGACCCATCCCCAGCTCTGTTGCCCTTCTTTGGTATCAGCAAAGATTGTCTTTTGGTTGAAGGAACGTTTTCCCAGTTCTGCTGCCTTCTGTCTCCTCACCCTTCCCTGTGCTTGTCTCTTCTAGGGCACACCTTCTCCTAACCAGATTATCTGCACTTCCTTTCACTTCTCCTGCTTTGAAATATTCTGTAACACGGAAAACCAGAATGGTGGGGTATGGAGGATGCAGTAGAGAACACTACCCAGGCCAGGGAATAAGGCTGTATCAAAGAAAGAGAGTGCACCTGAGGGAACAGAAGTCCATTTATTCTCCCCTTGGCCCCAACCCTACTCTCAAAAGCTACACACAGATCAAGGAGGTTAACAGGGAGGAAAAAGCAGGAAAAAGAAAGTAGCAGTCCAAGGAAGTAATATTTTTTGCTTTTTCCAGGATGGCAATGGACTAAAATATTTCAGGGGTATCTAGAATGGAAAAGATGGTGTTATTTCAGACGTAGTCAAAGATGACAACTACATTTTGTGGTCTTTTGCATTAGTTTTGTAGTGATTTTATGTTCCTGAGAAGTGATGACAAGCACTAGATGTGGTGCTGCTCTGCTATAGGGCAGTTAGAGCATGTCAGCTGTCACAACTGAGGGAATTTATGCTGAGAAGCAGCAGCCCTTCTTGCTACCTAACAGTTAACAAAAAAAAACAAACAAAAAAAAATCAAGGAAGAGGATAAGTAGGCCTATTTAGAAGTCTGAGTGAACAGTGTGTATCTTTTACACAGGCCACTGAGAAGTTCTTATTAGGAACAGATTTAGTTCATGACTAATCTGAATCATGTTTAAACCACGACCTCACTTATTCATTAACTTCTACCTCAGTCGGATGCACTGGAATGAGGGAAATAATCTGTGTGCTTTTTCTTCACATCAGTTGTTTATATCTGCCATCATCTTTTTCTATGAGAAATATCAAACCTACAAACAAAAGCTAGTAGACCTAGAAAGAAACCCCAGCTGTAAATCTGAGTCTTGTGGGGCCACAGTACATTGCTTTCTCTGGCAGCATTTCTTTCCCTTTTAGGTGTAATCGTGCAAGAAGTTTAGCATGAAAAACAACAAAGGAAATTCTTATTGATTTATACAACATTGTAAAGGCGTAACAGCAAAGCCAGAAGATATCCCTGAAGTGCCTTTTAAAGGATGTGCACTGCATAGCAACTGGATTTTAAAGTAAAGGTGTGGAAAAATAATTAATTCAAAGTTTGATTGTGATACCATGAAATAGAAATGCACAAAGAAAGAAAAAGTGGAAGAAAAAAGGTTATGCAGGCATTCCAGTGTAAAAGCTTACTGCTGTGGTGAAAAGGAAGAAATCAGAAAGGTCATATCCACAAAAAGAGGGTTTTATTATTGTTCAGGAATTTACAGAAGTTTATATCCTTAAATCTCAACTGTGGAAATTATTGACTTGCATAAAAATCCAAATTCATACTGCTAGATTTCAGATACTTACCTGAAACCACTGAATGTGTCTGTTTGGCAAACATTTTTTTTATAAAAAGACAGAACCTTCTCCAGAGTAATTTATCTCTGTCTGGAGGACTCTGGCTCTTCTCACTGGCTGCACAATCTGTTTAGAGAGAGGATTTTTTTTTCCCCCATGTTTTTCTACTTGTTGGATAGAGTCTGGTCCTCAGTATTACTCTGAATAATGGTTTTTCAGAGTTCACATAGTAATCCCAAATATAAGGACATTGTCTATGAACAGAAAATATTCATTGATAAACAAGGTGAAGTTGATTCATTTCAAGCCTTGATATAAAAATTGCTGAAATATAATGCATACATATTGTCAGATCCTTAAAATCATGTATTTTCTAATGCAAATCATGCCACTGGAGTAAGTTAAAAAAGAAAAAATAATTTTGATAATGTGATTGTCAGTCTTTCAGATAAAACATTTAGCTTTATCAATTTGGCTTGATTCATGGTAATAACAGGTGAGTTAGAGAAGTACCAATTAAGAACCCTTGTGTTATTACAACTCTGCAGATGTCTGTGGGTCAAGAGCCAATGTTTGAATGGGACATTGTAGAGGAATGTGATGAAACCTGGGCATAGCACCAGTGAGGAGCAGCAGAGTCACACTGTGTTCCCAGGAGGCACTTTGTAGAGCTGGATCCCTGCTCTGGCAGCATCCTGATTATCATGTAAGAGCAAAAGGTGGATATCATCACTTGGAGAAAAGCTGGGAACAACTCTGTGTTTCACTTAATCCCTTATTGTTAAGTTTGGTCAAAGGGCAGCAGAAACTGATTTTGTTTTAAGATACTAATGAGACAGCTAATAGGATGGAGCATAAATTATAAGTCTGCTTAAAGGAACTTGTTTCTAGTGTGTAGAGGAAAATTAAATGATCAAAGGGAGATCACTGAGAACAATGTGCTCAGCTTAGCTGCAGACAGGTGAATGTGCAAAAGGAAACCTGTGGTAGCCAAAAAGCAGCAATGAAATGAAGAGCAGTTGAAGATGGAAATACCATTTGAGAAGGTTTTCTTAAAGAAAGAGCGTATATAGAAGAAAAAAAATTCTATCCTGGCTGAAATTAAAAGGCAACAACCCTAAGTAGCAACCAGCTGAGTGCAGTTCTGCGTCAGAGGCAGGATGGAAGGAATGATCTGATCAGCATAAGATCTTAAGTTTAGCTGGGATCATTCTGAAAAATGAATGATAATCAGCCTTGTGCGATAAAACCTCTGTAAAGCATGCTTCTTAACACCATATCCAGCTTTTCTGGTGCACAGCTGAGAAGCTGCTTTCATTCCCACTTTCACAGGATAGTCACATGTTAAAACTAGCCAGTAAACACCACATCAAATGGGGAGCAGCACAAGACGCTCTTAATAATAGAACAGTATTTTCACTCTCCTCAGTTATAAGTCAGCTAGTACAGAGACCTTTTTCTGATGGCAGCATATGGCTGCTTGAAATAAATCACAAAGGCAGAGAGACCAGCTCAGGAAAACCAGTGATGAATAAAGGCAAGTGAACAGAAGGACTTCAGTAAGTAAACCTTGCTAACTGTTTGCTTGGGTGGGATTGCTGAGTAAATCTCTCATCTGCCTTACTCTGGAAGTATCAAGGTTGCAGACACTGAGTTTTGCGAAATAAATTTAAAGTTCTCTTGAATGTGTTTAGAAGTGCCTCAGTTTTGTAAATCCTAATTTACTTATGTGTTTAACCAAATCAACAGTCTCTCCTTGTGATCATCTACCTGTATCTCTGTTTGGTAGAAAGGTTTGGAGCACCCCTTACAGATCTGGCCTGGAGCAGGATCTTTAATCAAACAGATCAGTAGTTAAAGCACTCACGGAGGTTTGGGAGATCTAACTCCTTCTTCTGCCTAAGGGAAACACAGAACCAGAACTCCAAATCTAAGGAGAAAGCCTTAGGCTCTTGGTATGAGGATGTTCACAAAAGCATTGTGGAGTAGCTCCCCTCCTCTAATTTACTGAAGCAGTTTCACTTTGATTTAAATAGTGATAAATTCATTAGAGAGTGTGATTGTTTCACTTAATGGTAAATCTGCCCTTGGGATGAAGAAGGGAAAACCTTTCCAGCCTTTGTTTCACTGAGCACCTAAGGGAGGAAACAGAAACTAATGAAATGTTGGAGACAGGCAGTGTGAAGTTCTGTGTAGTCACTGGGTTCACATAATATTTTTTAGACTCTCAATCCCCAAATAGTCCAACTTCAATGTGAGATGCACACTGGTTCCAAAACGGCTTGTAGTATTTCATGGAACAAAACCCTTTGGGCAGATTGAGGGGAGGAGATGTGGATTAAATCAACACAAGCAGGGCAAGAGAACTGATCTTGAGAGTCTACCATGTGATTGTGAATAGTTTATTAATTGAATTTTTCAATGAAAAACATCACTGTGGCTGCTGTAACTGTACTTTATGAGGAACTAGGATTCAGAAAATACAGTTATAGAGTGCTTATGTTTCTTATGCTTTCCCCATGAAAGCCTCTTTGGTAACACTGGAAGAGGAATTGCTTATTTCTGGGTCCTCCCTGTGTTAGGTATGATCTAGACACTCAGCTGCTCTGCTCTGACGCTTCAAAGCAAATAGCTGTACACAGGATACACTGTTTGTAGTGAATTAAGTGCCTGGAGGAACTACTGTTTTTGTCTGGGGCATCATGGATAAAATAGGAGTAAAAGAAGGATTTTGCAGCTTCTGATTTTGAGGGCAGTTAATCTGAAATCTCGTTGACTCACAGTAGAGTATATGCAAGCACAGAGCATATTGCTGGGAGTTACATGCATCTAATGTCCAACTAAATACAGGAATGTGTAGGTAGTTTGAAGGAAACGCCTGGTCCATTCCGTCCATCCCAGCACTCTGTGAACACCAGGAAAGATAAATCAATGCTGCCTTTAGATGAGATTGCAGAAGGATTGTTGTACAGATGTAGTTAGTCTGATACCTGTGTATGTAAATACATATGGCTACATCTGCAATACAAAGGTACCAGTACCTGAAGGTTTTGTGTGCAAAAGAAGGACTCAGATGTTTTTGTTATCTTGAGCTCCTGCAGAAGGAAGGAATTACCTATTGGTAATATACAACTGGATGAGCCTGACAAAAGCTTCTAGTTAGTTATGGGTCTGGTGAGGCACACCTGAGCCAGCAAAGAGATGATCACAGATTAGTATCTCTGATCTACAGCCATGAGGTCTCAAACCCAGATCCACAAAGCAGTCAATAGATGTGCATTAAGGGTCTGCTCTCCTCTGTCTTCTCTGGGAACCATAGACCACAACGGCAGGATACCTGAAGGCATGCTGGCCTGCTGGAGACTTGAAATATTTATTTCCCCTAAAAACAAAGTCAAAAGATTTTTGATTCCCACCTTTCAAAGCAGACGCTAAGATGGATCCTATCTAACTAATGGTGGGAGAATCAGCTATAGGGGGCAACTTCAATGAGGAAAAGAAAGGAAAAGGTAAACAAAAGGAAGCCATGTGTGGCCCAAAAGTCATTCTGGAGTAATTTCTGCCGCTGCAGTGTAACCTTCTGCACTCTCTTACAATACAATGTCAGTGCTAAATGTGCTTTTAGTGCTCTCTTGTTTCTGCTGCAGGCTCAAACCCACTAGATATGCAGGAGGAAATCTGACAAAACCAGACCTAGTAACAAAACATGCAACTTTATTATAATAAAGTTTGATCTTTATAGAGTTTAATCTAATAGCAGCTAGAAAATGAATCTACTTAAAGTTCAAGAACTAAAGTCAGCTGCATTCAAGTTTGTGTGTTCCACTGGGGTTTCTAATTTTTGCAATAACACAGTTGCATGAATTTTTTTGTCCTAACAAGAAATGAGTTCTTAGCCCTACCTTTGGGCATACAATTGATTTCTCACCATACTGAAGTTCCTATCAACCTGTGCTAATTGGCACCCTAAAGAGTCAAATTAAAGAGGGAGGAGGTTTATTCTGTCATGCCTGGAAGCAGTTTCCCCAGAATAAGACCAGACCATGCTGGCAGAGTAGTGTGGTAGAGACAGGCTTTACAATGCCTGTGCTGTACTTGTTCTGAAGAGCTACAAGGTGGGTCCACAGGGATTTGGTATATTACAATTTGCCCTGCCCTAAATCAGTTTCAAGGGATTATTGATCAGAATGTTAAAGTCATTAGCTTCAGCATTTAACTGAGGGTATGAAGTACATTGAAATTAACATCATCAGGTCAAAGATGCGTGTCAGACAGAAACCATTTCAGGAGCTCCCATGAGTTGATCCAAAAAAAGATAATATCTCTGCGTTGAGTGCTTGGTTCCCACACGTCACACTATTTCTATATACAGTCATGTCTCCATGGCAAGCGGCTCTGAAATATTTTTTTAATTCTTTTTTTTTTTACCAAGTCAGTAGCAAACTAATGGGAAGCCAGGAAGGTGAGAAGTTTTAAAGAAAAGTTATTTTAAAGAGAAGCTAGAAATTCTTATCTCAGAGAGGCCAACAGGAGATAATTGGACGTAATTTTTCTTCTGCTCTTGACTTTGGGCTGACAAATAGTCATATACGATTGCTCCTGAAGATATATTTTAAAGTAATGAGTAGCTATGTGTCCTTCTGCACCTGCAGTTTTCTGATACTCCAGGCACAAGGACAGTGTGGTTTAGGGCTTAGAAATTCCAATTAGCCCAAGAGAAGCAGAGGCCCAGCCCTATCCATTTGAAACCAAGGGGTAGGATTGAAATGTCAGAATTAATGATGGAAAGATGTGAATAATCGGCTCTGTGAGCTGGGACTCATCCAGATCCCTTAATATTTGGAGATTCTTTTAAGCCCTACAGCATGAGATTTAGCATCCTTTCTTAATATTTTGACAGGGTGAATTATTTTAATTAAAAATTTTAATCATCAATAAAAATAACTGTGGATGCTCTTGATATCTATGGAGATGTTCTGTCCCATTTAGAATTCTGCTATTTTTTGGTCTCATCTCCATCTTATGGCAATTAATTACAGTTTAATCACATGGTGAGTTAGAAATGACATTCCTTTGATCTGCCTTTCATTGCTCACCTATTAATTTCTTTGAGTAACTGTCTGGACTTATGAGAAAGGAAGAATCTTCTCCAGAGCATTCATTATCCTATATTCTTTTACCACATCCCGTCCTAGCCATCTGCTTTCTTAAATACATAATTGCAGCCTTTCTGAGATTAGAATTTAGAGTAGTCTGCAATGTCCTTTGAAAAAATGGATCACTCATACTTGGAATCTTTTTCCCATAAACAGCAACTCCTGTTATGCTACATTTAGAAGTGAGCTACTACACATATTTGAATGCTACTTTACTTTAATCTTCATGGTTCTCACTCATCTGGGTCATTTAATTGGAAGGCATATAGGCATGCTGACTTATAGCAACGCTCAGGCTGAGATTCTCTTTGATTTGGACATCAGCTCTCATTGCCTGGTTCATCCTGCCTAATCTGATTGCTACAATTTTTTTTCACCTCAGGCTTCTCCAAGATCAGAAATATGAGTATCCTAATTATTTATTTATATGTGTAGTGATCTTCTTTGACACAGACCTCTATTCCACAGCAGTGCCCCACCAAAATCCACTGAAAAAAACCAAATGCTAAACAGATCAAATGATTTGTTTCCCTCCTTCCTGACTCTGCTCCCATATGACAGAGAAAACCTTAAGTAAACCCAGGAATTACTTTTAAAGCAAATGTAAGGTCCATCACCTCATTTACACACATTTACAAGTGTTCAAGGCCAGTTTGGATGGGGCTCTGAGCAACCTGGTCTAGTGGGAGGTGTCCCGACCCACAGCAGGGGAACCTTCAAACCCAAACTATTCTATGATTCAAGTTCTGCTAGGTAGGGGAAAGTTGAAAACTAGGTAGGTGTATTCCCAATAAAAAGCTGCTGGTCTGTGCTGGCGTGGTGAGCTGTCACCAGCTAATTTGGGACTGTTAGTGGAATGACCGTGGTCCTGCAGCTATGGGATACTGAGCATCAGTGATCCGCTTTCCTTTGAAAGCAGATATTTGTGGGTCTGGGCTGTGCCTGCTCAGGGATCAAAAACATGAAAAGGAGATATTCATGGCTGCTCTCTCTTAAAAAGGGAGAGCTCTTCCACAGCCCTCCCAGGGCTCCTGTTAGAAGAAGAGCCATACTTCAGTCCTCAATTATGTAGCTATGAAGAACAGGATGTGCAGATACACTAAGACAATTGGGAGTCTGAGACCTTGCTTAGTGAAATTAGGGTAGAGATAACTACCTATAAATATACTTGGAAAAAAAGAAAGGTAGCACCACAAAGGGAACAGAGGTATTTAAGCTAAGTAGTAACAGACATTAGTAAATAAATTTTGAGGGTTATAAGGATTGGGTTTTTTAACCAGTGAAAGTCCATACAAGTAACTTCCCCTGAAATGACCCAGAAGAGGATAGTAAGGAAGAAATTAAATCCTGCAGGGAGATAAAAATTGACAGACTCATCTTCTCTGTCCTTCTTCTTCTAAAAAAAAACCAAAAAAAAACCCAAAAACCCCCCCCCAAAAAAAACCAAAAAAAAAACCAAACCAAACCCACTCTACTTCTATGTGACTGAAACTTGGAAAGCTAGAACATGGATAATGAGGAGGGGACAGAAATGCTTGGAAGCTGTTTCAGTGGTAAAAATAGAAAGAAGAGCTAAAGGTTAAAAAAAAAAAATAGTTTGAAATGCGTTTCTTTGGAAATATGACCTGCCCTCACAGCAGGGAGCAGAAAGGAAAAGCTCAGCACCTGAGGTCGGAAAATGCAGAAGAAACACAACAAATGGCAAGTCCTTACATGTGGCACTTGCGTGGTTCTGTGCAGAGAGGGCAAGAGGAAAAGTCACATTGCACAGGAGCAGAGAGCAACTGATAGAAGCGGTGTTTGCACATCACCCCATTAACACCCGTGGGTTCTTGCCAGGTGCTGTCTTGTTTCAGGGCTGGGGAGAAGGGCTGGGCACAGCCCTGTCGCCACGGTGCTATTTTTATACATACACAGATTTCTGACTTAGAAAGGACATCAGCTGGCAAAAAGTAATACATCCCTCTGATCTCAGGAAAGACCCACAGCAGCTCTCCAGATTCAGGTGCAACAAGCAGCCCTTATACCTGTTTTATTCCCCCAAACAGCTGCACAGTGGTGAAAATGCACAAAACATTAAAGACACCAAAAGCCCACTGTGTTGGGTTTTTTAGGGGTTTTTGTTGCTTTTTGCTTTTTCAGAGGAATTAATCACTTATAACTCCAACTTCAGATGTTAGAGTCTTGGTTTCTCAAACATACGTCTGAAATGTAAACAGAAAACAGACCAGTTCTGTTCTACATAAAGGAAAGAAGAAAAAAAAAAGCCCATTTGAATGCCATTTTTCCAGGTCTAACTCGGGCTGACAGTCACCACAGTCAATTATATGTTATACCAGAATCTCATTATTGCAAAATGTAGTTATCTCAAATAAAATTTTATTCAGCTACTATCCCCATAATTCTGCTCCCAGAAGAAGAAGCAAAACAAAACCATGCTTCAATATTATACACATAAACTAAATGCTTTGACATGAACCAGCACCTGCAGCAAGACGAGCTCACCTAATGCTGTCAGTGAAGCTGTGGGTGTAGATGAATATGTATGCACATGTTTGGGATCTTAGTCCTTCCCACCATTTAACATAATCTAGATTGTGGTGAGCTTCTCCTATAAACACTGCCTCCTAAGGCACGTATCTTTATTTTTAAAAGACACCACCCAGAAGAGCAAGCTGGCTGAAACTGGTAAGTCATTTGAGCTAAGAACGGATGAAGATAGAGAAAAACTGATTTAGAAAGAAAGAAAATGTTATTTTGCATTAAAATAGGATAAAGGGATAAAGTAAGCATTGGAAATAGATGTTACAGATCAATATTGTTCTCTGTGCAAGGAGACATCTCAAATCTCCTAGCTGTCTGTCAGCCTTGACATGAGCTCATTATTGTGCAAAATTTTGGTTATTGTCTTCCTGTAATTGAAATGCATTGAAGACTCCTGTTTGAACGAGGTGTCAAGATCAGCTGTCAAAAACTGATAAAAAGGAGGTGAAATATCAGATAATCTGTGACTTCATTAATGTATGGTCTTCTTCAGGATGATGGCATTCTGTTCTTACCATCATATGGCTTTAGTTATCTGGTTGAGACAAAGGAAACAGTTAAAATATTTACTGATAAATAAGGGAAATCCATGTTGTATGTAGCTTCCAGAATACTATTTCTTTAGTACTGCACGTGGAAATTGGATGTTAGTTTCTGAGCTTTCCTTGAGGATCTTGGCATATTAGTATCCATAAAGAGGCATGATGTAATAAAACCTTGTTGAAACAAATTATTCAAACAAAATGAAAAGAATAGTCTGTTTGTTTATTTGCTGATCCCCTGCTTGACTTTCCAGCTCAGTGGCTTGAGTAAAGTTGTCCTGTAAGTTATGGGCTTGTACCTGGTTGTATTATGCTAATCACAGAAATGGAATTAGACTTTCTAATATGAGAGTATCCTGACTTGTTTTGTTGGTTTGTTTTTCCTCTCTTCCTGGCTATGTCTGCTGCTTCTGAAGCAGCAGGAGTTATTCCAGACAGTAGGTGGGAAAGGATTGCTATAGTGCTAGATTGTTGTAGTGACACTGCTCTTAAGATATGGTGCAGTCTTATCCATTTAGATTGATTGGTTTGAGTCAGTTAATAGATTCAGCTGCTCAGGTGGGTTTGACTGTTGAGGATGAGGAAATCCAGAAAAGTGATTTTCTTTTAAAAATGAGGAAAAAAATAAAAATTGAGAGCAAGATAGAAGTAAAAGATCCACGATAAACTCACTGTTGAGCTCCAGGCTTTTGGGAAGAGATGGTCAACAGGGAATAAGTCTACTTGGAAAGTTGTGAGTAGTACAGGACATTGTATCTTTCCTGCAGGATGCAACTCCAATGCATGGTCCAACTGCAGAAACTTTTAGGAACAGAATAGCAGAGCAAGTAAAATAAAATTAAATTTGCTGTTAACCAGCTCTCTGTTGGATGTGACCAAGGACGGCTGAAGGAAAGGAAATTCTCCAAGCAGAGTGCTGGCTTTAAACATGCTGAGGAGAGCTACTGAAGAACCGACAGGGGGAAAGAGATCCAGGCATGGGTATCTGTGGAAGTGTGGGTTGTTTGTTTTGGTGGTTGGCTTTGGTTTGTTGTTTGTGGGGGTTTTTGTGGCTCATTTGAATTTCCGGGAGTGATGATGGGACAACCACGGCAGAATGATTTTCAGAAGGAACAGAAGTTGTGGGCAGGTACTTGGATGGTTGTACAGCCTGGTTGTGTCAGGAATGCTCATACAGTAACGGGGCAGAGCGATGGGTGGCATCCATAACAGACCATTCAAATGTTTTTATTGTGTAGGCGTGTCCCACAAGAGGAAGATGACCAACCCTGCTCCCACGGAAAGCATCTGCTTACTTTTCCCTGGAGCAGAATGACTAAATTTTACATCCTGCTTGACTCACCTGAAGTCTTGACCTCTATGGAGTTTTTGTATACCCTTTATCTGGCTTGGCTGGTCCTGGGTGACCTCCTTGCTGTTGTGAACTCAGGTAACCTTTTCCACGGACCTTTCTATAGTTGTTGTTTCTTGGATTTGGCACACATCCTTCTAATCAAGGGCAATGTCAGTAGAACTTGCTGGAATGTCTGCAGTGGTTTAGACACAGTGAAATGTAGTGTGTGAAAAGAGAGACTTCAAAGGATGTTTGAACTGATTAGTGTTTTGAATGTTTAGTGATGTTACACTCCACAGAAATTACCAGAGATGAAGATGCATGGTAAGAGCTAGTGAAGGAAGGTAGAAGGTTTTGGGTGTCCTCCTGTGTGTTTGGGATGTCCATTAGTGAGCTGGGATGCTCTAGCAGTTCTAATCTTGCCTTGCACATTTCAACTATCCTCAGGAGATCAGGCCTTTCCAGATAAGGTGTTCTTTAGCCCTGCCATCTCTCCTACCAGTATTTATTTACAGATTCATTAAGTACTATTTTCTATAGTTAGTTTAATTAGGGACTCCTCAGGTCTGATAAAAGATTGTATTAGAGTTTATATAATCCCTTCTTGGCTTATTTGTTTGCAGACTAATTCTCCAGTCAGGTTAATTTAATAAGACATATTTTAGTATTCTGCTCCACCTGTGTTTCTGTGATCCTAGTGGAAAGCTTTGCTGGGAAAATTGGCCAACCTGCAGGCAAAGGGACTGCCTCGACTCCCAGTTTTTCACACTTGTTTCAGACCTTCTGCAATTTCCTAATAAAACCAATCACTGGAATGGACTCCAAAATTGGAAAGGTCTAGGCGATTCATAGGTATGGGGTCTAAGCTAAGCACTTGATTACTTTTTTATTACTTTTTTTTTTTTACTGTGGATATACACTAGATTAGATTTGTGGGGTGAAATCCTGACATCTGAATGCTATTTATTTACTGTGGTAGTGGCAGATACCACTAGCTGTAGGGTCCCTAACTTGTTCTGGTATCTGAGTTATTCACAGACCTGAATGTGACACAAGACCTGCAGGAGCCCTGGTCTCCTCTGGGGTAACAGCTGGAGGCCAGCAGGGAAACCTCGGGCATCTCCAGTGCCATCAGACACCTTCATGTAGGCAGCTGTATTCTGCCATGGGCAAGAATCTGAGTGATGTAAAAGTGCCCCACAGAAGAATCTAGTATTACAGCATATTTTAATTAAATTTGATAGTTTTTATTTAAGGCAGCATACACTGTGGAGAACAGTGCTTCTGATGTTTGGCACTGCTATGGTGACTAACAATCAAGACAGCTCTTCTGGAAACACTAAAATGTGTTAAACGATGAGGTTTAAGTACTTTGACATAAGTAAAATGTTCCAGTACTTAAAGGGGGCTTACAGAAAGGAGGGAGAACAACCTTTTATATGGAGAGATAGTGATAGGACAAGGGAAAATGATTTTAAACTAAAAGAGGAAAGATTTAGATTAGGTATTAGGAAGAAGTTCTTTGCTGTGAGGGTGGTGAGGCACTGGACCAAGTTGCCCAGAGAAGTTGTGGGTGTCCCATCCCTGGAAGTGTTGGATGGGGTTCTGAGCAACTTGATCTAGTGAGCAGCATCCCTGCCCATGGCAGAGGTTTGAAACTAGATATTTAAGGTTCTTTCCAACCAAGTCATTCTATGATGATTCTGTGATTTTATGTTAGTCGACATTTCTGTGTATGCCTCTAATTTAAAATAACAAGCAGCCACATAATCAGAAGACTACATAAAATTCCTTTTTTTATCTGAACTTTCAGAAAAGAAAAAAAACAAACATGTGGAAATGATATTAATAAGGTAGGGGAAGGAGCTGAAACCCTGTGAGGTTTGGTTTTTGGAAGGCTTTCCCCAGGCACTGTACTTTTAAATGCATTCTTGCATAAGCATCTTGTAACACAAGGTTGGGTTGCGTTGTCATGGAGACTTTCAGGTTACCTCATCATTTTGCTAGAAAAGACAAATTTCAGAGTGGATGTCATTGTACTAATTTAGTCACGAGACCAGACTTCCCCCTGGTGCTCTCCCTTCAGTCTCACCCTTGTTTACGCTAAATCTTGTTTATGCCATTGCAGGCATAAGAGTGGTTGCATGTTCTTTTATGAAGCTGTCTTCACATGAATCCACAGGGCACAGAGCAATAAATTAGTGTGAAGAGAGATTTATGGCCAAGCTGAGAAAAGCCTGAAGAAAGGCTTCAGTTTGAGGAGGGAAGAAATCTGCTCTGCCATCGTCAGAACCTGGTTGACTGTTTGTTCTGTCATGTGGCACTGACTGCCCAGAGCCTGGGGAAGTAACATCTAGACACTGTATATGTGATGTCTAAGAGAAAACCTGAATAGCACTGTTGTTTCTCCCTGTGGTGATTCCACATTCAGAACTCTGTCCAAAGGATCCTCAGCTGACATTGGAAAAGATGAATTTGAATGCATTTCGTTGCAAAATGATTTGTGTGCATTGTACTTTCTCTGATCTCTGCTTATACCTCTTCTTCAAATGGGATTTGCCCTGCAGTTACGTGGCAAAATGGGTATTATTCCTGGTGTCTGCATGGTTGGCCTCAGGCAGCTGCCCACCCAGAATGGTTTAAATGAAAATCAATATCTCACTGTTGCAAGCAGCTTCCAAACAAGGTTTTTGCTCTGTCTTGCCTCTCCACTTTCCAACACCCCTCAGCTCAAGGCTGCCCTGACATCCACCACAACCTTCATTTTTGGGAAGACATTAATCCTTCCTCACTTCATCTCTTGCTTTCCCTCCTCCAGCCTCATACACTCTCAGACCTTCATGATGATCTTGCGCCTCTCTCTTTGTTTTGCCTGCCATCCCCCTTCTGCATGAAACCAGAGAGGTTATCAGATGCTGCTGGTATGTTAGACAGTTATGAAGAATTTGCAGGGATGCAAATGTGCCCCTCCCCAGGAGGTATGAGTAGGTGGAGGTGACAAATGACATGAAGCCCTCTCAAGGCTATTTCAGACAGACAATGTGGGAAGAAAATGGACCTCTGGTTGTCTGGGTTGCTGTGTCCTGTCTGATGTCCCTCAGATTTATTTCACCTTTGTAGGACATAAAGATTACATGAAACCTATTTCAGGCTGCTGTCCTGAAAGGACTGTTCGTCCCTATGACTGCGCCTTTTTTTTTTCCCTTTTTTTTTTGTGTGCCTTTTTTATTTTTATTTTGTTTCTTTTTTTCCTGTCCTCACCCAGAGACAAATCAAAATGTTTCTGTGTTGTTGTAAATTGCCAGTGTTCATCCTCCTCATCCTGTCTTTCCAAGTCAATTATCTCAGGACTCTGAGCTAAGACACCCCCCCCTCCCTGTTTTATGGAGCAAGGGGTTTACACATTGGATTTTATCTACTTGGTGAAAAATATCTTTGCTTTCCCCTTCTGAATGATGCTTCCTTTCATGTTAAAAGATTGGAGGGGAACCAATAAAACCCCAGCTGATTGTAGGGAGATTAAAGGCTACAAAATGGTCAAAGGCTCCTCCCTTCCTTTTTTGCCTTCTAGTCTTCTCTTTCAAACATCTCCCCAAATGCTTCAGTCCTTCTTTTGATTGCTCCAGCCTGTCAGACACACCATGATGTAGAGGGAGGTTGGTACTGGCTGGGTTGGTTGTGATTGCTGCAGTTGGAGCAACACCCAAATCTTCACTAGCCAGAGCTGCTGTTGGAAATAAGGGAAAATTTGCTTGCTAAAGGGATGATCCATTTTGTAAGTCTCCCTGTGATTCCTTCTGAGCTTCATCAGGGTGCTAGATGCATTGGAAACTCTGAGGGAAACATAATTCTTAACATAAGAAGACCTTGTCATTCTTGAATCTTGAGTTGAGAATCTGACAGGAATTGACAAATTAAGTCTTTCAGGATCTCCTGCTGGTGTTCCCACACACAGTTTTCAACAGGTTTGAAATGGCAGCATATTCCTAGAGAAGCTCACATCCATAGGAAGGAGAGTCAGGTCTAAACTGTCACAATGATGTTTTTGTAGATCTTCTTGGCTTCTTCCAGCTTAGGTCAGTGGATACCTGTCAATTTACATTACCTGGGAATAGTTTCCAGAGAATGTTTTGTTCTGCTGAACAGCCCTATCCTATTTATCTTTACATCAGTGTTCAGCTTCAAGAAATACAGTGAGGTAGGAAGGGAAGTATTTAATATCTGTCCTGACCTGCAAGTGTGTTGTGCTGTGCAGTAGTAAGAGCTCATAGAGAGGATGGATCCCTGCATTTCTTCTCAAGAGTAACCCAGGAGTAACAAAAATACAGTGTTCTCTCAGTAGTATGATGCAAAACCTTTTTTTTTTTTTTGGTGGTATATGCAGGGATTTTTCAGCAGAAAGTGTTTCAGTTGCTGCTTTGCTGTGACATGTCTAAGGCAATGGTTTACCCAAAGCCAAAGAACCAGGTATACATAAACAAAAAAGGACTGGTTATGGTCTCAGTCAAAATTCTAGGCAGGTTATTTAAGGCCTTTTGATATAATACAGCTGAAAAAGGTATCCTGATTTCAAATGTTTTGACTTTCAAATGTGTTGCAGGTGCTTAGTCCTGCTAAGATGCTGCTCAGTCTCAGGAAAGCTAGGCTAGGCTAAGTGCTTGATGGTTATTTTAAGCAATCCTCTGTGTTTAGCAAGCTACCATAAATCTTACTTAGAAATGCCGGCATACACATTTGTAAAATATGGACACAATGGAGCAGACGGCAGCTTTTAAGAAGTGACAGAAAAGCTACCCCTTATGGCTCTTTACCTGGCCTTGTTGGTCTTCAAATGCAGTGCATTAGCCAAATTATCCTACTAATGCAAAGGGTGCTTGTGGAATAAGCAGAGGTATTTCATAGCCCCTAACAACATTCCGCTACAAGCAGAGATAAAACCCCCTTAAAATGTATGAAATCCTGCAGTAATCTATTTCTTCAAGAGATCATTAAATCTCTTGTATGTAGTAATTGACTAGAATGTCCCAATTGCTTTTGCCTGCAAAAAGCTTAGAAGGGGTGGCTAAAATGATTTCGGTAATTGCCCACCCTGCTTGGCTCAGATGCGTGCGTATGTACCAGTTATATTTATCTGGCAGGTGTTCCTTTCCTCTCTGTCCTTTGGACTTGTTGTTCCCTGTGCTGTTACTCAATCAAGGCTTATGGAGAAAAGGAATAAATAAAAGAAATGAGTAAGACACTTAAGCAGTCTGTACCAGCACAGCAGCGTGGAAGGTACACAAGGCTCCCTGAAAATCTGACCCCTTCTTCAGATGGTTCTGCATGCCTTGTTGCTTTGGAAAGCTGAGGTGGAGGAATTAAGACCATGGCAATTAAAGTATTATCTCAGACTCGGAGTTCTTATCTAAATGTAGAATTTAGGTAACATTTAGTTCATCAGTACCTATGCAAAACCTCACTAATTTGATGTATGATCTACTTCAGAACATGTCTACAAAACAGGGAAGATCTGTTACCTCGTTTTTAAAGGTATGGGTGCCATAGTATGTGACAGAGAAGTGGCTTGGCTCATATGAGCGAAATCTGGCCTGGGCTGGGATTCAGAGCTGTCTTTTGAGCACTGAACAGGAAACTGCCACCTACCAGGTTGCCAGCTCTGACTTCATGTCACTGGAATATGGCAAACAAAGCCAAAGATACCAGCCAAAGATGCTTAGAAACCCACTGTGAGCAGACAAAAGTCTTGTGGCTCTCTTAATTCACCTCTGCAAGCCAGTGAGTTACCAGAAATCTGGAAGAGAAAAAAAGAGACAGATTCAGGCAGGATTTTAAGAGTTACAAATATTAGAGACACAAATATTATGATGAAGGGGATGTGTTGATAAAACCCTAAATGAATTTTGATTGTATTAGCCAGTGGGCAGAGACTTCACTATGGAGCATATGTAAGATTTCAGCGTTGACTTCCATCCTTTTCTTTCCTTCTTTCTGTTGTATGAAGATGCACATGTCTCTGTAATTTAGTGAGACAGGTGCTGTGCTGACACAGATTCTGACAGCCCAGGGAATGTTTTTGAATTGCGTGTAATACACCAGCTTATAGCTCCACAGCCAGCTCTGCCAGCTCGTGTGGGCGAGGGTTTGACCTTCTGTTTCGGGATGCCATTCTGGATTCCAGAATAGAACACATTTCACTTGGATGCTGTGGTCGTTCACAGCCTCTTCTGAGATGGAGAATAATCTTATACCCTTCTGTCCTTTGGCGAAGGAAGCCAAAGGCTAGACACTCTGACTTCTGTCACCTGAAATCCTGGGAAGATTGCCATAACACACTTTCAACTTCCTTTCTACCTGTCAGCTTTACTGCTGCC
This sequence comes from Dendrocincla fuliginosa, assembly GCA_035047845.1. Lineage (NCBI taxonomy): Eukaryota > Metazoa > Chordata > Aves > Passeriformes > Dendrocolaptidae > Dendrocincla > Dendrocincla fuliginosa. The sequence goes on along the minus strand of JAWWMO010000083.1, from coordinate 146,260,992 downwards.
TGACATAGCACACAAGACACTTCAAAGTCAGACAGTGCCCAGGCAGTCACGCTAGAGAGGTGGCGGTGACATTTCTGCAGTCCCACTGATGCCCCTACCCTAATGATCAGTTTTTGTCTGTCTGTATGTGTAAGTCATTTTAAACACCTGATGCTGTTATGAAACACCTACTTCCCAACCTCAATGGGACATCATAAGGCTTAATTAAATGCTTGCAGTGTATTCTGCCACGCTGAGGTGCAAGGTGCTGCAGAAGGCACAATATTGTTACAAATAAAAAGTCTATCACAATTTGGGTGAGTGGGTGTCTATGTTAAAAAAAATAATAGTGTCTAGTACAGTCCCTTTCTGTTGCACTCTGCAAGCACAGTGTAACTCATGATCTCTAAGAGATTCTCCTCAAAGACAGGTTCCTCGTTGACGCAAGAAGCTGTCTCACACAAAGCACGTGAATTGTGAGTGTTAGACACTGAGCCAGAAACTGAGAATAATTCTGCTTGATTTTTTTGTTTGTTTGTGTTTTTTTCCTGTTTTGTTTTGAATGCTTAGGTTCTGCTCAAGATCTGAGCAACCCACTTAACCTCTCTCTTTAGCTAGGGGAGATAAATGAGTTCTTTTGCCACAATCCCCCTGGGTGGTTTTGTGTCTTTTTTTTAGAGCAATATGAGTTTTGATGTAGATTGTAACTCAGAAAGTTTATGCTTTTAATTGTATTTGTATATCTACATTGTGTATATCTAAAACTATTTAGATAGTTCTTAAATGTGGATCCAGTCAGCCAACATGCTGTAGAAGGATTTTTGTGGAATGTACGTAATCATGATGGGCATATCATTCTGTAGCTGAAGTGTTTCAGTATGTCAAACTATTTTCAACAAAGGGGAAATCTGGCTCATGCTGAGACCATGAAGTTACCCTTATCTCAGCCACTAAATCTGAAAATGACTTTCACAGAACCCAGAACATGAGATGGACATCAGTATGCTACTCAGATAGTATAGGTTTTTTTCTGCTGCTGGAGGTCTGTGGTTGTTGTGTTTCATATCAGCAAACGGCTCAGCTTGCTAAGGATGAAACCCATGGATTCTTCTTGTTACTCACTTTCTGTGCTGTGACTGGTTTTACATTTGATATCCTTCTCTGGTAAAGCAACTAGCACTTATGTGTCACTAAGAGGTAGCCGTAAAAAAAATCAGCCTTACTTATCTCTGCTATCACCAGAGGGGAACAATCCTAAAGGTAAAAGAAGATAGTGTGAATCATAAGAGAAAATAAAATTCCAATCTCCTTTTGCACAATCTCCAGGCATCACTTGTACTCCAGCACAATCACAGCCAGTGGGAAAACTCTAGATATTATTACCACTCCTGTTTTTATTAGCACCAATCTGGAATTAGCGCTGTGTGTAGCGCTATTTGTCACAGTGCTGCCTCAGAAGAGATTACAAACATCACGATGGGACACTGGGGCAGATAAACAGGATCATTTGAGGCATATCTCATGCTCTCATGCTGGGACAGTAAAGCTTGTTTTGATCTTTAATAACTTTAAGGTATAGGAACCAACAGGTTCAGGTCACAGAAGGCATTAAATGAAACACTAGTGTGTAAAATATCTTACTGGAAAAATGCTCCCTTTTTCCTGTCCAGGGGAGGCTATATAGTGTATATTTTTGGGAAGTTATTGTAGAGCTAGCAGATGGCAGTGGAGAAGGTGAAAGTGGTGCTGGAAGACTGGAGTTTTTAAAGCAGTGGTGGGAAGAAATAATGGCTAAATGGTGGGGTCTGCTAGAGGGAAGTAGACTTGGACTAGTTGGTAGAGGCAGAAAAGCATTAAGATCTGATGTGTGATTATTGATTTTGCAGCTCCTCTTTGTTCAACATGACCTTCTTGAAGGAGATTTGATTTTAATGGGGAAGCTTCCTGATGTTTACTGAAAATTGAGTTTATTAAATTAATTCTGATTTTGTTTTATTAGAACTTCAAAACCAGCAGCTCTATCAGTACTGAATGCTTTTATAGGACAGTAAAGTTACCAGAGCAGTTAATATATGCACTAATGCAGAAGCTGTAAATATTTTTAGTGCAGTCAAAGTATCTTAAATAGCACTTACAGCATTGCTCTTGCTGTTACTCCAAGAAGATGTTTATAATTTATCTCAATAGGTGTTAAAAGCATCTGTGCTTTTGGAAGTATTTGGTATTACAATGATTTGCTCTTCTACTCTGGCCTTAAATTTTCCTCTTTCTTCACGAATGTGTGTGGTCTAATCCAGAGTACCCAACCATTAAAGCAAGAAATCTTGCAGGTAGAATGCAGGTATTGTTTGGCTCAATAGCTCTGCTTGCTTCCTGCTTCCTCTTCCTGTTTTACCACCACTGTTGCCTTCATTTCTCCAGGAAGGAGGTGGGACTGGGAATGATCTTGAAATGGTAGCTGTGCCATGTGTCCTCACACAGCCTCCCACCTCTACTTAGCCAATTACTCAGTCCACAGTGTGAGTCAGCCCAAATTGATCTGAAGTTACTCATCACCCAGTCAATCAAGTGAGTTGGTGGCACCTCCAGTTCTGTGCTTTCTGTTCCTCTCCCTGACCTCCACTGATTCTCAGTATCACCTTCGCATTTTGGAGGTGAGAAGAGAGCAAAGTGTGGGAAGATTGGGTGTTTTGGGAGATGATACAGATCAGAAGATGAACCTGCTGAGGCAGAAATGATGGGAGGAATTGGGATGGATGGACCTTACTGAGGGGAATAATGGACTATCAGGAAGGTTTGCTTGGGAACCATTTGACTAAGAGTTTCTTTTTCCCATCTGGGTTGTAGAACTATTCCAGTGGTATGCACCATGTGTGGTTACCAAACATAGGTGAATCTTTTTGAGAGATATGACTAAGTAGACTTATTTTTCTTCTGGTCCAAGTGTTTGTAGAAAGTAACCTTTTTTTGACAGGTGAAGTAAACCAAATTTTTAAGCTCTTTTACTCCTTTACTTCAAACATTTATTTCTAAATCTCTTTTCTCTTTGTGTTCAGTTCAGCCTGCTTACGTACTAACTGAAGAATGTTTTGTACAGAGACGGATTTTATAAAAATGCTTTCCACTGTGTGCCGTACATCCTGAATTTGGGACTGAACTCAAACCATTGTAGGAATAACTTGACAATTTTCTTAAGAATTTATTAGTAACAGAGATCAGCTAGTAAAGATGTATACACATTGAAGAGGAACAGAAATCAGTGAATGCAGAGATACCTGTGTTTGTCTGGGGAGATTTTAGAAGCAGCTACAATCAAATGCTCTAATTTCAGAGTTGTCAATCCAAAGTGTTAAAAATTAACAGAGATAAATTAGCTGTGTTCTTTTTCTATCTTGACTCTAATTTTTTAGGGATTACATTTGAAAGATTTTTCTCTAACGATAAGTATTAAATATGCTACATGAAAACTGAATTTTCACTTGGGATTTCTTTTTTTGCAGTGGGATAGTTTAAGAAAAATGGTAAATATTGTCAGGTTGAAAACGAATATGGTGAGTGCATAACCATATCACTGGAATGTTTGTATGAATATTGAGAAAACAATTGCTAAATAAAGCTAAAGTATAAGTTTCATCCATGCTCACTCTTAGTGATGTAGAGGAATAGCTCTCAAAGGGAGTATGTTCATTTAGAGCCACACGCCTTCAAGACCAGCTGTTTCATAGTAATGACCAACGCACAGGTTGTGCCTGTGGTGAGCTCAGTCTGCATTTAAATAGCCATAATTACTGCCGATTTATCATGGTAGAAAAGCAAGTCAAAAGCTTAGAGCTTGGTTCTACATATGGCTATGTGAACAACTGTGTGAATGAGGTAGACAGACTTCTACAAGAAAGTTGTCATTGTGATAAAGGCACCAGTACATAATTTAAGAAAAATGAAAATAAAAAATCATCTTAAACAAAAGTGTTTTTTTATTAGCTACACCTCTGTAGTAGTTTGACATGGTTATCTAATCTGTTCCAAGCATCCTTTTATATTAAACATCTCAATAATGGATTTGTTTTCCACATTCCCGTTACTGCTATGAAGATCTAATATATAATCAATATGATGTCCAATAAAAGAAAACCAATTATTAATGAATATGTTAATGAAAAAAATCAGCTAAAAAGATGGAGACTGCATTTTGTCATTTATTTTGTGTGATCAAATTCCAATGTGTCCTGTCGAGCATCATTGAGAGTTCTCTAGAGAAAAATTAATAGGATAAAGAAAGAAGTGCTTGTGAGACTTGAATAAAACTTGGGAGTCTTAGTAGTCAATAGTCTGTCATTCATAATTCAAACCCAGTCTCATTTTTGAGTGAGCAAAAGATTTTATTGTCTTATATCTGTGAGGAAAAAGGATATGGATCAATGTTCTGTTTCAGGACATAGAGCCCCAAAATCTGGAACCCTGTGTCTTTGTCTGTTGGGCAGAAGTCATTAGTACACCCACAACATTCCTCTTGGTTTGGGTTGGAAGGGACCTCAAAGATCCTCTTGTTCCAACCCCACTGCCATAAGAAGGGAAACCTTCTACTAGACCATGTGATCCAAGCCCCATCCAGTCTGGCCTTGAACACTTCCAAGGAAGGGGTGTCCACAGCTTCCCTGGACAACAGCCTGCAATCTTCTGATTCATTACATTGTATCTGAAGGTTTGTTTCTATATTCATCAGAACTGAAAATGGGCTTTCTGCAATTTTGGGGCCTAATGAAATCATTCAGCTGTAGGATGTATCCTTATTAAAAAAACAGTGGGTTTAACCTCATCCTCAGACTCATAGCTTGCATGAGATACATACTCTTTCACTCTAAAGAAAAATCTTTGCAGGGGGAAATCTTTCAAAAGAATTCATATCTTATTTCACAATTCTTTTATTGCATTTTTCCATCAGGAGTTCTTTTTCTGCTGTATCTCAAAGATCTTGAGAAAGTCAGTTCTGGCTGTATCATGTTCAGTGCCTTGCCACAAGCGATAATCCTGTGATAGCCTGAAAGTCATAAATCTGTCATGCACCAGCCTAACATATCCCAATATCATGGGAGTTCCCAGTCTGTGTGTGGGATAAAGAGCTGATCCATCCTGGGATTGTATCATTATACATTTGTGTTGCAAGAATTCTCATTATAATCTACAAGTATCTTAGCACAAGGCTATATGCAAGGCAAAACCCATTAATGACAAACTTAATTAAAAAAAAAATAAAAAAAATCCCCTCCTTTCACAAACTTACAGAACATATTAGTCATCTTGCTGTACAGCCTATTAATCCTTTCTATTGTGAATTGCAAAATCAGTTTCCTCCTTGAACCAAACCAAAGATCTTTGTTGCAGGTGAAAAGCATAAGCTTTAACAATATGAGAAAATTCATTTCTTCTTGCCATCTGCTTCTGGGATGTGAAAAGGAAGGGGGTTGGTGCTGTATGGGCTCTGCCTTTGTGATTTAGTTAACCCTGCTGTGATAAAGTCCCACATCTGAAGTAGTGACTGTCAGCAGTTCCTCTGCAATAATGCACATGAAAAAGCAGGTGAACAAAAGACATACAAAGCCAGAAGGAAAATGAAAATGCAGAAATTTCAGTTGTAATACTGCATGCCAGGTTCATGATCAAACTAAACCTTCTCTGCTCCTGTGTCCACTGCTGATTTTCTACCTTCTGGAGAGTTTCATAGGAAAGGCAATCTGGTGCTGTGTGGAAAAACAGGATTCTGAGTCATTTCTGTGTCATGGGCTTCTGTCATGACCTCTGTCTTATTACTCAGGCCCTCTTGCTGAGGACATTGACTTAATTACCTTCAACCATAGAACGAGATTTTAAGAGCAGATTTGTGTTACAGGCTTCTTTATTCAGCAAACAACAAGCCTGTGTATCCATTAACCAGGACACTGTGAAATGCAACTGTCCAGCGGCTGCCAGGTGAGTCAGGTACCGCAGGTCGCTGTTATGTGCATTTAAGCACATCCCTGTACCGTATATATGTGTATGTGTGTGTGTGTACATATATATATATATCTGGAAAGTTCTTAGAAAGCAAAAATAAAACCAAAGGATTGCAAAAATACATTTTCCTCTGCCATAAAATGTAATTTCTGAGACTGTACCCCTTTGTTTCAGTCATTCCAGACTCTGTACACTATGGAAGGAAAGACACACCACAGGTATCAAGAATTGTTCTGAGTATTGTGAGAGATGCTTAGTACTGAGATCTGAAAAATCAGAAGCCTCATCCTTCTCTAGTATAGCAGATGGCATTTTGGTCAAAGACAGGGCAAGACCTTGTGACAACAAAGCTGTGTTCTTATACCATTTCCTTAAGATGCTGATCTTTACTGTTCCTGAAAACTGTCACACAAACTGAGAAGAAAGGATCATGAACATTTATTTTAGGAAGCTCTTTGTCTGAAAAACCAGACTCAGCTGGCCCAGATGTAATCTTAAACAGGGTCAGTACAATATCTCTTAGAAAATATTTGACCTAGTTCAATGACAGTTTAAAGAATTCAAAGATAGGAACACACTAAAGGAAAAGGGTTTTCCCTGCTGCACCGAGTGAAAGGGTCTAACGTCATGGAGTAGCTAAGAATAGATGATTGCATTGTTCCCTATGGTCTTATCTTGGAAACCACAAATGCATACAGCAGGAGATCTGTGACCTTTGCTAAACTTTGCAGTCCTCTCTCAGATTTAGCCTGAGAGTAGCTACACTGTCATATTTGTTAATACTGCACTCAATTCCCATCAAAAAACTAAGTCTGTGTCAATGGAAAATATATTTTTAGCAGAAGAGATTGCAGGATCCCTGTGTTTACTGATGTAAAGGTTAAAAACTAAGTCTCTGATAATCCAAGGACACTTAATTTTGAAAGTAGATGTGAATGTTTGGATGGTGGTTCGTTTTGGACTGTCTGTCAGGTTTGTGTGCCCAGCACTGAAGGCACATGGGAGATGGTACCTGCAGCAGGAGACACTTCTGCCTAAACTGGAAAATATCTGAGCTTCCTGGGAGTGCAAGGGTCTCCTATGGGAAGAGCAGGAGCTGGGAGTTATCCCAAGGTGCTGCTTGATCCCATTGCTTTCAGCTCATGGCAGAAAAAACTTCCCTGCTTTATGGTTTTTAGTGGTCATGGTGACTGTGGGATTATTCTGAAGTTCCTCTCACAGGAGCCCAGACAGAGCTGGGCGCTCTGTGCCTGGGAAAGGGGGATTACAAGATGACTGCCCCTTTTAAATTTTATAGTGTGTTTCCTGAATAAAATGAAATATGAAATGAAATAAAAATGAAATAGCAATACATATGGTTAAATTGACACTAGAATTTACTGAGAGTAGAATTCAGGGCTGAGGGCTGTGACTTAAACACATCTCTGTGCTCTGCTCCCGCTCCTCAAGAGTCTGTTTATACCTTAACCAGAGAGAAAATTCTGAACAACATTTTCTGTTTCTTTTGCTGGAAGTACCTTTCTTAATTTTCTTTAAACAGTTGGTGCCAGATATTGTCCTTCTATAAGGACTGTGAGAGGCAATAAATATCTACCATGCAGACAGCCAACTTGGCCAAGGCTGTTGATTTATTTTAAACAACTGCTTTGATTTTTTCCTTCAAGATTTACTCTGTAGTAGGAGATGACACTGTTGTCGTGTGCCATTAATGTTCTTTTCTTCCAGTGACACAGCCTGTTAATTAGGGAAAGGAGATAAATTCAAAGCCAGGTGGAAATCAATAGATCTTGATTTTAAAAGATTATTTCCTTTGTATCAGGCTTAAGCATATTTATTTCAGTACAAAAATAAAAAGAAATATGGGTGGTGGGTTTTATAATTTTTGGCAGCCAAATTTCAATGCTACTAATGTTACAGTAATGTTTCAACTATCTGACATCTCAATGCCTCTCATTTAATTATGTTATTTTTTTAGAATATTTTTTTTTTGCTGGCTTTGGGATTTCTGAATGTTACTATATATTCTTTTAGTTTTAATCACAGTGATAAGTTTTGTGAAACTGCCTGATTTGTGGTTTTTTTTCCTTTTTCCTCAGATTTTTGAGAGATACAGCAGCGAATTAATAGATTTGATCCCAATAGAGAATATGCAATCCTTCTGCAAGGTGCTTGAGGGGGTCTAGTTGTGTCAGAGCTGAGGAATATTATTCACTGCTCAGTTATCCATTGGGCCAAGGAGACATCTGCCCCTTTTAATCTATAACTGAATATGAGAGCTGTGATGGGAGGAGGAAAGACAGCAGCAGTGATCCAGAAATCATTTCTGCCTTTGGCTTGCTTCAGACCCAGAATTTTGCCTAGCTGACCTCTTGGTCAGAGCACAGAAAAGGGTGATTGCAAGTGGGAGAAGGCAAAGAGAAGGATTCTTCACCTACTGCAAAGACTTGATTGTGTGGATGATTTTCTGGGTAGACTGTAACTCTTTTATCAGCACATTTGATCCTGGTAAGTTTAGTGTGCACACAGAGACTCTCCAAGCAGGCTGTAGGCATCTTAAGGGTGCACAGAAATTCTTTGTTGGCTAACATACATGGTAGACACCTAAGTTTAATGAGCTAGAAGGATGAGCATTAATATGCTCACCACAGTTCTTCTGTTGTTCTCATCAATCAGACAGGGAAGGGCTCATCTCTATTGCTCCCTGGAACAGACTGAGCCCTGACACTGCCATCTTCTGATTGCCTGTTTTTTTAATTAGGGTCTCCTACCTTTTCCATGTTCAATACATTTTCCCTGTTGAAATCTAGCACTGCTCACAAATACAGCTCTGCTATTATATTTCTGTCTTTGTTTTCACCTTTCTGGTCTTGCACAGTTTTTACTCTTGGGTATTCTCACCATGAGGATGGACATATTCACTACCATCTCCCAGCAACAGTTTATTTAGAAAACAGAACCAGGGTTATGCAGCTGTTCTTCCCCAAGCTGGGTTTTGGTTCACAAACAGCTGACTTCTTCAGCCAAGGGCCATCAGAGCCATCAGGAAATAAGTTAAGACTGGACACATAAATTGTAATGGGTAGGTGTCTACAAAATCTTTTTCTAGCCCTCCAGGCTGCAGCAGAGCTTGGATGGCTGAAAGAGAATAAGTTTAGAATAGATATTACTGCAAGGGTGGTGAGGCACTCAAATAGGTTGCCCAGAGAAGTTGTGGATGCCCCATCCCTGGATCTGTTCAAGGCCAGGTTAGACAGGGCTTGGAGCAGCCTGATCTAGTGAAAGGTGTCCCTGCTTACAGCAGGGGGTTGGAACTGGGTGCTCTTTAACAACCCTTCCAACCCAAACTATTCTATTGTTCTGTGATTCTATGATTTTACATTACAATGCTTAAGAATAGATTATGGACAAATTTATAACCTACTACTACTGGAGGTGGAGAAAACAATATTTGGTCAGTGAAGTTTGTTATTTTAACCTCCTGTGTGTGTAGACTGCTTTATGGTCCGTTCTTACCACGATCAATTTGCTGATTTGGTAGCAGACTGCTTTTAGGGTTGTATCTGTAATACTCTGTGATCCATTTGAGCTGCTTCTCTTCTTCCAGTACTCTTTGAAACTGGATAGGGCTTAGGACTGGTTTCCAGCTGAGAAGGTAATTTTCAACTTGCTCCTTTCTCCTATACTGTCTACACTCGACAGCAAGCTAAAATGCTCTTTGTGTTACACTTGGAGTAAATGCAATGGATCTGATGGCTGTGTGCATAAATCGCTGCTGCTTTGCTGACTTGGATTCATGCTCAGAGTTACTGTATTGATTGTCTAGGATGACACCTTATTGGTTCTCTGAAATGATACTGTACAAACCCAAACAGAACCTGTCTCCAGCCAAAGGCTGATCTCTGAATCGGTGTCTCCCTCCTCTTCCTCCTTGTGTTTTCAGTTCAAAATGCATTAGGTAGGAATGAGCTCACACTGTAATCTCTTAAGCAACCCTGCAGATGTGATGCCTGGCAAAACAGCAGGTCAAATTACACCCTGATCGCCTTCTTTTTTTTCTTCATTTACCTTCACTTCTGAGCCCTGGTCCCTCACAGGAACAGCAACTTCCTGCCTGATTCTTGACTGTTCCTATGGCTATTTTAGTCTAGAAATCTATGCCCAGTGTAGTGTGTTAGAAGGGGAGCAGAGTCCTCAGAAAAATGGTGTCATATAATAGTTTGGACTGGAAGGGACTACAAAGATTCAACCCCGTTGTCGTGGGCAGGAACACCTTTCACTACACATGGCATGGAACTAAGATTGCTACAGCACTGTAACAGTGGGACCCTTGGCTTCCAGAGAGCATTTTGTATCAGCTCCAAAGCTGGAATTACAGAGCCAAGGAACACCATTTGCACAGTGGGAAACAGGTGTTTCAATACCTATAATTGTATTTCTGGATGTGAGAATTGAAAACCAAATTCTATGGCTTTGCATGAGTCTGGTTAGTTGGCTTAGAGGTTTAGAGCTACCAAGTTGGGCTAAAAATCAAATCTTTTTCATCACTACCATGAGCCAACAATGTCTTAACTGGAGTGGAGGACCCAGAACTATGAAATAGGAAAGAAAGTTTCTACATAACAGAGTAGGGAGATGGCAATTTAAAATAAACCCAGACTGCACTGTTTTTTCAAAGGGAATGAGGAGGATCCACTTTATCACCGAAGCTCTTACTGACTTTCCTGTTTGTGCCCTAGTCTGACACTACACACATCTGAGACCATGTCAGGAGCTTCCTGAGAGAAAGCAGAAGTTTCTCTACAGATAGAGACCTTCTGTGAAACTAATCAAGATGAGATAATTCAACTTTTGGGTAACTCAGGGGCTACCTTGTGGGTCCTGCTAGGGTGAAAAGGTAGCCAGACTAGTACCTTTAGATGTGTCAAGGTAATTTGACCTGCCATTAATTAAATCCCTTCATACTCCTAGAGGCAGAAGGAAGGCATGAGCAAGGGCCTGGTGGAGCTGCCCTAACACTGATGAACAGAGTTTATGATCTCTGTATTGGATTTTGGTAAACTGAGATTTTTTTTATTTCCTATGGACTGGACACAAGATGCTCAAACACTGGACAAATACAGATTAAACTGGACTTTTCTAACACGAAAGATAGATTTTAAAAGGGGTGAAAAAGGCTATTACTATGTAGTGTGCCCTGTAAAATCATTCACAGATGGGATATTTTGATGAAGCAGCTGTCCCATCCAAATGTAGCTGAAGCAGTTGGTTGGTTCCCACTGAGACCAGAGACACACTTGGCAGGATTCTAACGAAACGTTAATGTATTGTGAATGTATCTGCCAGCCAGCCATTTGAACTGTCACCGTTCTCTGCTACACACTGCAGCACAGCAAGGGCAGGGCCACGGGCACAGAATTTCAAGGTATTTGTCAGAGCTGTCCTCTTGGTACTGCCTCAAAAACAGAATGCAGGCCAGGAGCCACGTCTTGTTGAAAGGGAACATCCAACTGCATTACGGTCAGCCTCTTTGCAGCATTGCAGGCTGGCTTGTCCGTGGGTCATTCCGAAGCCATTGCCTGAGAGGAAGGCTTACTCACTGGAGAGCAGGGGCACCTGGTGATTTATATTTATGTATTTATTTATTTAAAGATTTAAGCAACCTTTAAATCAAGATGATGTACTTACTGAACAGCAGTGATTTGGAGGAGAGGAGCAGCACAGTTTCAGACAGACTTCAGTGGCTTGTGCTGTATAGCTATTAAAAGTCTGGATCACAGCAGGAACTTGGGCATGGTGAACGGATGCATCTAGGAGGGGTAGAGCGGTGGAGGGGACTGTGCATCCCTAAAATAGGTACAGCATTTGATGCAGCTCTTCATGACACCCAAATTAGAATGGTTGTGGGTGTGTGCCTGACAGGTTGTCCCTGCTGAAGATGTTACTGCACCACTGTCATCCACAAAGACTGAAAATAGGTAGAAAACCTGGAGAATAATTGTATTTTTAAGAGGTAGCTAGAATGTCTTAAAGGCTAGGAGAAGGCCACCCTGGTCAGGTGTATCATGTGCTATAGGCATACAAATTGTCTGGACAGAATTTTGGTTAGCTGATCTCTTGGTCAGAGCACAGAAGAGGGTGATTGCAAGTGAGAGGGTGATTTCAAAGAGTGACTCCTCTGTTGAAATTTTATGGAAGTCCCTCTAGATATGTTTCCAGTTGAAGTCCATTGTATGCTCTAATCCATGCTCTATCCTCCAGTGTCCTACAAGGTATTTTAACATTTAGTTTTGGTCTGAGCAGTTCCTACAGTTCCCAGAAATGAAACTACCCTTGATGAACAGACCCATGCTCATTTAGCTGAGCTCTCTAAAGCAGCATTGCTGCATAGTGCCATAGCATTTTTTAAAGTACATACCAAGAATGATTGTCATAATGAAGCTGATTTCTGCTTAAAGAGGTAAAGAAGGCACATTTTGTTGCCATTATTGTGGATATTGCTTCAAAGGCAAGATGTCTGCAGTGAAGTAAATGTGGACAGAAGAGCAGAGGCTTTGCAAAGATTGAGCAGTTGAATTTTGATAGAATAATTGCTTACCTTTTCTAAAAATGAGACTTATACATATGTAATAGGATTGAAGAATCCCTTTGTGTGAAGTGTACTCAGGAAAATGAAATTACTGCAATACTAAGACTAACACACCTTCAGCAGTTACCAGTGCCAATATAACTTACCTCTTCTTTAATTAATGTTTGAATATAATTAAGCAACAGCACAGTGTAAATGTAATGGTGAATTTATCCTTGAAGAAACTTTCATTTCCATGAAGAACAAGAGAAGTGTTAGGAAGAATATAAAATATATGAGTCCTCTGAGGTGATGGGAGTGTATTAATCTGTATGTTGCCTACCTTGCCTGCTTCTCTGAAACAACAGCACCAGAAAGTGGTCCTCCTTTCTGTCCCTTAATACTTTGGGCATCATTAAATAGTTCAATGCAATTAAGAAAGGAAGTAGCTTTATCTTAATCACTTCATATCTTCACAAACAATCCTTGTAGTGTCTTTTGAATTGCCACTATATTATACAATGAAAACCAACAGACACAAACCATGAAAAGTTAGGGTGGGCAGTTTGAGAATTATACATAGCAAAATAGGAAAAATAAAAGCCTGCATTTTCGTTTTTAAAAGAGCCTAGAAAATGCTTCTATGTGAGTTTGTTGACAATGCAGAGAAGATACCTCTCTAAAGGTCAAAATACTGTGAGTTTCAGGCTGTTTATTTAGAAATATAAACATGTATTTAGTTTAAAACATGCTCTTTCTTTGACACAAAGTCATCAAGTCTGCTGTGTGGATTTGATTTTCAATCAAATCAGGTTCAGTTTACAATATAACAATGCTTATCAAATGTGTGTTTTCATGAAATGTCTTGTATTTTTAATGAGGAAGATAGATGGGTATACACTGCCAGGAAGTGCCCTGTGGGAAAACATGATGTGAATGATTCAGGAAAGAACAGGGAAGAAAGAAAGGCCTGCTCAGTTCTGAGGGAGCAAAAGTTTGTGGAAGAAGATATAAAGGTGATGCAGGCAAAAGGAAGACATTAAAAGTCATTAAAGAGTTTGGATGACAAATATTAAGGTTTGGGCAGGAGAAATGTTTCTTCCCTAAATGATCATTCCAGAGCTAATGAGCTAAGAATGAAGAGCTCAGAAAAAAGCTAAGACTGCAGTAGCTGCAGTGATGGAGAACAGTGATCACCAAAAGTTTGAGGTGGATGGTCCATGTTGCTAGATGCTGCAAAAGAAGAAATCAGAGAATTTAGATGTGCCTCAGATCCTTCAAAAGCGACACAGAGGATATGCCACTGTGGCTGCGGAAGAAAAAGGATCATGAATTAACAGATATTTTTAAGGGAGGAAAAGGCCATTAAGGTACCAATGTATATTTCATGCATAGAAATGCCCTTGATCCTAATCAGCAACTGCTGCACCCACTTCCTGTATGAGCCGCAGACATATCTGAGATGGAGATGTCAACCAGTGATGAAAGAAGATTGGAGAAAACAGTTACGAGGCATGATTTTTTTTTAATTTATTTTTTTATGCAATCTTGTTGGAAAATCCTACTGAAAATTGGATTTGATTTCTCTGATCTTGCATGGTTGCTACACATGGTTGCAAATGAATCTGCCAGACATGAAGGAAAAGTGCACCCCTTGTTAGATTTTGCTTTTAGATGGCCACATGGAGATGTGACAGGAAAATTGGGCAGAGGTCAGTTCAGCTTTTGGGAACTGCCACGACTGGGAGACAGAAATGACTGCTAAGTTATTGCTTGTCATCAAAGGAAAGCCCAGACATGTCAAAGGAGTGAAATGAGGTGCTGGAGGGACATGACCAGTGGTGATGTGTTCAAGAAGACACAGCAATTACAACACAAAACAACTGAATGAGGGCTCAGTGTCACAGCTGAAGGAAGAGAGGACACTTTGTCATGGCAGATAAATAAGACCCATCCACCATCAAATGGATCCATCAAGGTGGTGTTCAATGGCAGCAGAAGAAATTAGACTGCAAGAATGCTGCTCCATTGCTAAATAAAGCAGGGTAAGCATTGATCTCCAGCCCAGAGGTCAAAGGGCAAGGGATTGCTTGTATCAACACAACTAAACTCCTTCTCCTCCCCTTCCCTCAGCAGCCACTGCCTTTAGAGAACGTCTCCCAGCAAGTACTCTTCTTAAACATGCCTGAAATGCTGCTGATTGGCATTCTAAATACACCAGAGCAAGTTTGTGTTAACAATTAAAAACTGAGAATGATTGCAGTTAATATCATGGCCCTGTTTTTATGTTCTAACACATCTCATCCAAAGACAGAGAGTTTTGAGGACATTAAACAGGCAAAACAGATTGTGTCATCAATATTTGAATGCAAGATGAGGGGCTCACATGTCCAAACATGGGAGATGAAGACTATGTCCCTGTTGTATTTGGGAGACAGGCATGTATATGACAGGCATTGAGTAAGGAGGAGAGAATGAGGCTGAAAATGAGCCAGTCAGAAATCCTGGACTGATGGGGTCAAGAGGGCAAACCATAGAGATAGAGATCAAGGGCAGGGGAGACAGCTCTGAGTCAGTAGCACTGGAAGGAAATCAAGTGAATTTCTCTCTAATGGCCTGGGGTCCTTTAATATCATCTCTCTGCAGTGCTTGCAGCAGGAATATTTGCTGTAGCAGATGTGGATTTAATTAATGTGCAGCTTATTTCTTTCTCTGGGTCACTCTGAAACCTCAAATGGAGGATCAGAGTGTGTATGGGGAATTGCTTGCAAATCCAAGTGGGGTAACAGGAGACAGTAAGGTCAGTCCTGGAGGTCGTGGGGTGAAGGAAGCAGCAATTGCTGCCTCTCACCCTCATCTCTCAGCTGAAGTTGAGGTCAAGGGTAAAAGGGAGACATGGTTGTTTATTTCCGAAATTGCAGCTCTGGACACTGTGGCCAGAACAGTCTTTGAGGGACTTTTACGTCAGTTTGTTAAGCTCCAGACTGTCACGTTTGCATAGCTGTGTAGGTCACTGCAAAATTTGTTTTCTGCTCATCTACACTTTCCTAAACCCGCTGAAGTCCACTTCCTTAAGGGGTATTTCCCTTGAGAGTGCTCTGTGATAGCAAAGAAATCTCCCAGAAATGGATTGAAAGGATGGTGTCGGCAGGAAAGGTCTACTTTTTTCCTATATATATCCCCTTTACTTCTGGCAGACATTTTGACAAAGCTGACACAATTGGGTTCTATAAATGTGATTTTAAAAAAGTACTGAAAAGTTAAGACCCTGGAGGGAAATACTAAGATCCAGCTTTGGCAAATTTTGTGGGAGTAAGAGGTAAATTTTTAGAAAGATATGAAGATTCTTATTTTGACAGGTAGACATATGTCTGTTGAATGGGATTGCAAGAGATTTTAATGGAAAAATTCACTCTATAGGAAGGGTTGGATTGGAAGTGAGACTGGAATAAACATTCTTATTTAAATGCTATTCTTACAGGGTCAGTATCTGATACCCATAGGAAAGAAACTCTGGCCATTTCCGTATCAGTAAGGCTGAAGCAGAGGTAGCTGGGCTTTCTCAAAAAGGGGGTGAACGTTTCAAACATCTTTTTGGCTGATGCAAGATTGATGGAGGGTGGTTGCAGCTGGAACATGCCACTGAGTGGAAAATGGCAGCAGCACTGCAGAATGGCTAAATAGGTGGCTGAGAATAGATTGGTCAAGTAATACCAGTAGTTGGGAACACTGGTAAAAAGAATAGATAGTTCAGGATGAAGGCTTGAGTGAGTCTGCACAGGTAGTATCAGCAGATTCTTCTGACTCCTCTGCTTGTTACTGCCTGCATTCTCAACATTATTTTCTAGCTCACATTCCCTATTGAACCTACTCCTGCTTCATAACCCTTTCGTGATGACACCAGTTTGGCCAGGACCTATAGATCTGCCTGCTAGTCAGATCTATAGGTTCATAATCTGACATGGTTGAAAGGATGCTTTGCAAAGTTCATTTCCAAGCTCCACTGTGAGGCTTCAAAGAGTGACTGATTAGCTTCCATGGCCAGTAATTTCATAAGGCACTTTCTGCTGTAGGTTGTTGGCACAATAATTAGTTGGACTGAATTTGGTTTGGCTGATTTATAGTAGGAGAAGACAATAAAGTATTTTGGCTCCAGCTATGGGGTCATTAGTTTTTTAATTGCCAAGGCAATGCAGAGCTGTCTCTGATAACTTATTTCTTGTTCCCTCTCTCTTTCTCTTCAGAAATATCTCATTTGCTAAGTGGCTGCCCCACTCTTGAAGCTCAGCCAGGTAACAATGGAAAGAGATTATATTTAAGTGTTCATACTAAAAGAAAGTACTCAGAGCTAAAACCACTGTGAAAGGCTTGTTCAAACTCAGCTTCAGGAGCTTGATTTCATGGAAGATAGCTTTGTTTCCCTTCCAGAAACAAAATATGAAGCAACATTTATGAAACCAAAAAATTTCTAGAGTCATAACAGAGAATGGCAGTCCTACTTCATAGCTAGAAATGCGCTGCGTTTATTTGTGAAGACATTAGGGACATGGTTTAGTGGTGGACATGGTAGCTCTGGGATAACACTTGGACTCGATCTTAAAAGTCTTTTTCAACTTAAATCATTCTGTGGTTCTAAGAGTGCTCTTTATAATAAGGTTATTAATTTATATTATAATTCTGCTATTGAAACTCCTCTCTTAGGTTGAAAAATATATAAAGAGAGAGAGATGAATTAGTATTAGTATTGCATTCTGTGGGCCTAAGGTGTGTAAGGCAAGGTAGAGGCAGTGTCTCTTAATAGACTTACCAAGCCAGACAGCCCTTCAGGCACAGAAATCCTTTTAAAAAGTGACTAAACATATATTTGACATATTATGTCAAGGAGTTTCCTGCCAAGCTGTGAGGATACAAGTGGGTAGGTGGAGTGGAATGAGCCAATGGACTCAACATCAAGTTGAGGCTATTTTATGGCTAAGCAAGGACTCTGAGGAATGTCTTCAGGGCATCACCCACTCCATGGGAAAGAGATCCATGCCTTTCTGTCACTTGTAATGACACTTACAGCTCTGGTCTCATTTTGAATTTAACATTCCTGGCATGATGAGGATGGTCGAGAACTGTGGTGTCCTGCCTTCCTGCACTTGTTCTTCCCGCCCACAGGGCTCCCACTTTACCTCACGGCTGACTAGTTTTTAGTCTCCTGTGAAGGAACTGGAAGTGAAAGCTCCACCAGTGAAGTGCTGGAAGGAAAATGAGGGATGCAGGAAATAGGGAGCTGTGCTACTTTTGAGCAATTCAGCTGCCTCTCATATAAACACTGTGTTATTGCCCTGCTGGAGGTCAGTATATTGTGTGTACTTGCCTTCAGTCTGGACTTGATTGTTTAGGACCAGGCTGCCTGAACAAGTTCTTGTAGCATCCCACCCTTTTATCACTCTGTAAAAAAAAACCCCTCCCCCTCATCATCTTAGGTCTCTCTCTATCAGAGACTGTTCTGAGTCCTGAAAGGCATTTATCTTCTCTGAGTTCCATTTTCCATTCACAGCAGTGAGACCTTTCTGCCATGTCAATGTGAGAGGCCTGAGGTTAATAACCTTGGATGCTCATGTTTCTTTTTTGAGTTTTGATGTGGTCAATCTGACGCCCATTTTCCTTCTGGAATAATTGTTCAAACTACTTACTTTTTTTTCTTCCTACCACATTTTTAGACTATTCCTATCCGTGCTTTTTGCAATTTATTTGCCTTTCTCCAGCTACTCTAATTCTCCTGCTCTGATTTTCGTCTGCTTCTGGACACTGCAGTTAGTTCATAGGTCTGACACACCCACGTAGTCAATGAATAACTTATAAGTTTTCCTGGACACTGAATTCCTCTTAATCATTCATTTTACAAAGTAAGTTTTAGCATCTCATTGTTGCGTTCAAGCACTTGTTGAAGCCCAAGGTTTAATTCTTGTGAGTTTGATGTTAATTTGCATTTACATAGCTTTTTCTGCTCAGTAGAAGGTAGCCAAAATCAAATCCAAATGAAATTACTTTCATGGCTCTTTCTAAACTGGATTTTCATAAGCCTGCTCCAACTCCAAGCCCTGTAAAGCATTCCATGCCCCTCTCCCCCTACACATTTAAACACGTTTAAATTTTCCAGTTACTATTGTAGGAAAAGCACCCCTGCTAGAAAGTGCTGCAGTCCTACATAGACTGAGTTAAGGCAAATTCCCTCTCCCTAGCCATCATCCTATCATGGATTGCACTCTGTTACACTTATTTTTGAGCTGTCATCTTCAGTCTTTATTGTCATCGGTGATAAAATAGAATAGTTCCAGTTGGAAGGGATCTGCAGTCAGCTACTCCAACTTAATTACTCCAACTGCATTTCCCTAATGCAGAAAACATAGTGTATCTATGTCTAGCCCAACTTACTTTAATTTATAATCTTAGCTATCCAGAGCCTGGATTTAATTCTGCTCTAGTAGGAAGCTCATCTTATAAAGGATCTTTGCTTGACTGTTTCTGAAATGAAATGTCAGCAGCTGCTGGAAGATGCCAGGACTTGTGTTTTCCTGAGCACACAAAGTTTTCTTTTGGAGTTACTACAAAGACTGTTGTTTCACAGGGGGAACTTCAGCTTGCTGGAGTGTGTACTCTGTCAGTGACCCAACAACACACTGTACAATCTTCTCACCTTTGAAAATGCAAAGGTGGGAACTCATCCTTGGCAAAAGGCCTGTAAGTCCCAGAGGGTCAGATCTGTGAGGACTGACACAGAGCAAAAAGGGCAGTGTCCTTTAATTCCAAATGGCCTTCTTACATTACCAGATAGCTCAAGAGAAAGCAGATATGCCTTCAGTGTTCAACCCTCTGTTGTGAATGGTTCATTCAGAACCATTTTTTTTCCAGTGGGTGCCGGATGACATCCAGCAGCCCTAGTTTTTCATTCCACGTGTTGAAGTATCAACCATTCTCTAGACCCTCATAGCCCACAGTGCAAAACCAAAAGTCCTGCTCGCCTTTAGTTTGAAGTGGGTACCCAAGAGGGAGTAAAAAGGAGTGAGTATTCTTGTGATGTTTTCTCCTGAGGTATCTCACTCAGCCTTCTACTATTGTCACCTTCAGAGACTTCCTGACTCACAGCATTGCTGTACCTCCCCAGTGCATTTCTCTTCAGTAAACTTGTCTCACTTTGACACTATGCAGACTTTGTGTGCTCAGAATTACTCATTCTTTCTTTGCCATGCCCAATGACCCTGTTCAGTCCTAATTCAACACTATCCCACAGAAAAAAAGAAAAAAAAGAAAAAAAAGAAAGAAAAGAAAACAAACCAAATCCACAAACAAACTGCCCCCAGAAAACAAGAAACCAAAAACCCAAACCCCAAGCCCACAATTCTTGGCACAGACTGAAATCTATAAAGGCCTGAACTGTTTTAACCCAGGAGGGTTTTTCATGGAAAAAGAAATCTTTACAGCTGTAGGTGTTTTAAATCAACACCCTGGCAACTTCCATGAGCTGTGTATTGAAGAGGTAGGAAGTAATATATTACAAAAGGTCTGCTAACTGTTGCCCCCCTGTCTTGTTTCTTGGAACCAAAGGGTAGTTGGTGGCCACGCTGATGGTGACAAAGAAGGGATACATTCATTTCAGTCTCCCAACTGGGTTGTTTTTGAAAATAGCAAAGAGTAAGAAGAAACGAGAGCACATAAGAGTCTCCAACACCACTCAGATCCATGCCAAAACAGCAAGGATTGGTGAAGCTTTGTCTTTTCCCTTCCTATATATGTCTTACGTGGCCAAAGTTACCAAGGAAGATGGGATAAAATGTCTTCATTGATATGGAACTGTGGCAGTAGCAGATTACTTTTTGTGGGATCAGATGGAATTGTACCTTTCTGTCAAGTTTTACTAATTTGACAGTTCCTTAGCAAAGTTGTAGGTCTGTGCTAACTTCCCACATACATTTAACTGGGAACGTACTAACTATTCTGACACATATAGAGCATTTAAAAAAAGGCAAAACAACAACTATTATGACTGAGAAGGAGGTATTGCTGAGATCTAATCAGCCCCATGACCTTTTTGGCTGAAGAACTTGATTCCAGTGGGAGAAATTATTATCTCAGTGAGCCCTCAAAGAAAGAATCAAGCAATCAAATGAGCTGAAACAAAATCAGCATCTCCAAAGTCCCTTTCCATTTTATTTAAAAGATTTTTGAATACTATAGCAATTCTCAGGAATTTTTAAATAGTTGCTTCACTTTTTCTTTCTTGAGAGCTCCACTATTGCTTCCCACTAGCTTCCTACGGTCAAGCTTCTGGCACTTGGGATCCCAGGTTCCAAAACTTCCAAAAGCATCCACAAAGCTGGTTTCACTCCACTGGCATGGAGATGTTTTCTGCCTACTTTGGACCTTTTCCAGCTCGACTATCTCTTCCATACTGTGTTGTTAGCTTGTGTTCTTCTGTGGTTGGTTTTTTTGTTTGTTTGTTTGTTTTGGTTTCTTTGAGAGGTTCTTTTTTTTTTTTCTGTTGAAATTGATGAAACTGCCTGAATTTTTGTTGTCAAATCACAGGATGATCATGAAATGCAATATGCTTAAGAGACCAGCAAAGGCAGAATGAAACCTTAGCATACCTTTAGGTCACTGTTCCTTACTGAGCTGCCTGGTCCCCTGAGTCGGAGGACCACAAGTATGGAATGGGGATTTTCATTTGTGGACACTGAAGTTGTAAGAGACCAGCTGTATCAGCTGAATGTTCACAAGTCCATGGCACCTGGTGGGATTCATCCCAGAGTCCAGAAGGAGCTAACAGAGGTTATGACAGGACCCATCTCTTTCATCTGTGAAAGTTCTTGGGAGTCTGGAGAGGTCCATGCTGACTGAACCTTATCCAGTGTTATTCCGATCCACAAAAAGAACATGAAAGAAGGCCCAGGGAATTACAGATCTTTTTGTCTACAGATCATTTTTGATTGAACCTCAGTTCCTGAAAAGAATTACGGCGACAATTATACTAGGTACTGTTGAAAGACATTTAAAGAATAATACAGTCATCAAGCACAGTCAGTGTGGGTTCACAAAAGGAAAGTCCTGTTTAAAAAATTTGATTTCCTTCTATGTTAGTCACCCTCCAAGTGAGTGAGGTGAAGGTGGTGGATGAAGATTTTCTGGATTTTAGCAAGGCTTTTGTTACTGTCACTCACAGAATCTTCTGGACAAGTTGTCAAGCTGTGGGGATGAGTGGGTACACAGTGGGTGAAGAACTGGGTGAAGGGCAGAGCTCAAAGGGTTGTACTGCATCTGGCTGGTTACTGGTCACCAGAGATGCTCCTCTGATTTAAATCCTAGGGCTACTCCTGTTCAATATATTTATCAACAATCTGGATGCAGAAGCTGAATGCATCATCAGCAACTTTGTCTGCTCCTCTCAATTACATCTAAAGAAAGAAAGTACATTGATAGTTAAGTGGTTAAGATCAGCGATACTGATGATACAGTGAATCTATGGGAAGCTACTGAATCATATGTTCTCTTCTGACCTCAGAGGTGTTTACTCTATTGAGTGAACCAATACATCAAGTGTGCCACCACCTACACGTGCGATCACATAGTAAATCTGAATTGCTCTCTTTCCTACCTACTTTGCTTCACTGAATTGATAACAATGACATAGATGTTTGTAAAAAGTATCTGGTGGAGGTGTTGCTTGATTTTTTACAGATTTCAAACTAGTGTTGTATGTACCACAGCTTTATATCCAGTACACATTCAGGAACAGGCTCTGAAATATTTTGTCAGCCTTTACAGTGAGCCAAAGGTACTGAGATGAATTCAATGGGAGCTGATAAGATCAGTGCATATCTGAAGGTTAGGTTACAACTATGGGTCTGGGTTTCTTGGAGATCTGGTTCTTGGACATTTTTAAGAGTAATGCACCATCAGGAAGCCAAATAGTTTGGAAGGTGCCTTAGCTCTATGAAAGCACAATGAAGAGTCTTTGCACAAAAAAAGCTGTAGTCTTTCAAAAAACTGAATATGGCTTCTCGCCTTCTCTGGCAAAGACATCAAAGCAACCTTCTATTTCTAACATCTGTATTTACTGAGGAAGAATGAAGCTGTCATTCCTGAAGTGAGATCTTTCTGTTTTTTCTTTTTCTGTATTTTTCTTTTCCTTGATTTTCTAGAAGACACCAAATACTCTCTTACTTTGCTAAGCCTATCTGGCAGGAACTAATTTGCCTATCAGTCACTCAGCCAGCTCTATATTTGTGTTTTCAATGGAGACTTGATTACATAGACTCAGTGTGGGGTAGATGGCGTCTGGCTCACAGTGATATACTTGGAAGGATTCTGTATGTGAAAGTATATTCAGTGGGTGAAGAAGTGAAAATGCATGATTTAATTCCATCCTTGTTTGATTCAATGTTTGAGTAAAATGGTAGGAAGTGTTGACTGCAGATCAACACAAGCTTCGCTACCCTAGAAAATTCCATGGGGAGAACATCCATTCATTTGTCCTACTCTGCTCCATTGGACATAGAAGGACTTTTTTACAACAGTAACTGTGTTTTTATACTAAAACCCCCCGCTGCTTATTTTCCTTGTCCAGCAATCAATGCTCAAAATTATTTTAGAGGGGAAAATGTGGCATTAGGACTCTGTATCCAGGGTTTATTGCCTCACCAGAAACAACAGACCTTCTTAGCCTTTTCCAATGTGATGGAAACCTGATCTCCTAATGCATGATTACTAAAGTTTAGACTGAACCAATGGGCTTGGAAATGGCAGGGTTTGGTTATACTTGGTACTAAAACAAGGTGGTGTGTTATACTACTGCACATTTCTTTGCTTTGAACATCATTCAGGACATTTTTGACTATTTTTTTTCTCTTTAGTTTCCCTCATTTGTTTTCAAAATGGCTAAAAGAGAATTCTCTAAGAGTCAACCTCACTTACTCTTTCTGTCCCCTATTTATCCAGAAATTCAGATATTTTCCAATGTCCTGCAAAACAGAAATTTTCCTCAGAGGGAAAGACTTCAAAGGTAGCTGGAAAAGTATGCAAGTGTGACTGTAGCCTGTGTAGCATAGACTTGGGGTAAAGACTGCCATGAGGACAAAGTGGGTTACTCATGTTTTCTTTGGCTCAGGTTAGGAAGGAAGAAAGTTGGGAAGATGTGAATCCTCTATCTGTGAGAAAAGGATCACCATTCCTTTTTAACCCAGCCCTTCCCAAAGGGCAGATGGCAGAATTTTGTACCATATTTGTATTAGAGCCTGGCCTCCTGGCCTCTCACTTTTAGGATCTGGGTGTCAGTAAACCCTATGCCTTATCTTATAAACCATGCAATGTTTGTGAAGTGCATGATAGCAAAGGAAGTATTTGAAGAAAAATTATGAGGCAGCATGTTTCTGGAAGATTCCTTGAAAGCAGAAACACCAGGGCATGTTGAGAAAACAACATCTGAAAACTTTAGTGATTCTTGCTAGTACTGAACGAGGGATGAAATGAGAGAAGTACACAAAGTGAGCTGAAAAGTTAGTGGTTTTGGCAATGGAGGACAGGTAAAGAGTGACTGAAACAGAAAATAGCCCCATAGCAGGCTGGAGAATAGCCTTTGAAATACCATGCCAAGCAGACAATAAGCATGGCAAGGCTGCGTTCATCAAGGGACCAGACTGTTCCTAGTCAGAGCGAGATAAAGGGAGGCAGGGGATGAGTTTTAAGTATGTGCAGAGATAGCAAAGTTTCTGTGAAATGAACTTGCCAAAATATAGACTAAATGTAAGGACCTAAATGTTTGCATTTACGTTTAAGATTTTGCAAGATTAAACCATGTGTTGTAGGCAGAGAAATTGTTAAATCCATAGTGATAAAGAAAGCAAAGGTGGTCAGACTTTTAGGGGGAGTTTGGCCTTAATTCAGCAGAAGCTTTAGAGCTGTTGATTTGTGTTGTCATGCTGTTAATTTTATAGTGGTACGTACAGAAAAGCATTTTCTCAATGTATTTTATTATTTTCAATTAAAAAAAAAATCTTTGTGAGGGAGTCTGAGCCCAAAAATTTTCATTAAATGTTTCCAAACATGATATTTGTAATTAAAACCAGTAAAAACCAAACAGCCCCCTAATTCCCATATAATAAAACACAGCCTTTTAACTGTTTTTCCTACCAGTTTAATTCAACAGTTATTTGATTTGCAGGAAGAATGCAACAGGAAAAGAAAAATGTTAGCTTTCACAAAAAATTGCCTAGAAGTCATGAAGAGCACTAGGATCAGGGCAAGGATCTTCTAATCCATCAACAGAAGTGCTCTATATGTCAGGAAAATAAAAATGTCTTGATACTTCTTTTTCTTTCAAAGCAATTGTAACCAGACAATAACCAGACATGCTATGGAATAACAAACTAAAATTTAAAGTGATGGTGGTTCAGTTGTAAAGAATTCCATGTAAAGATCTCATCTACAGAGAGAAAGTCAAGATGACCTTCCCAAATAACATTCCTCTGCTAGCTGAAATACCTATGTGAAAGATCCATAATGACTCTTTGAATGTATTTTCAGGCAAGACATTATTGCTGTATTAAGTCCCCTAAGAGGGAGCCAAGGGTTGAGACTGCAACTCAAGAAGTGTTTAATAGCTTTTTCATTACAGGCCATGCGCACTGGCTGGCACAGCTCTCTCAGATGGATTGTGTTCAAAGCTGCCACAGGCGCATTTTGCAATTTAGCAGTGGCCTGAGCTGTACTGAACAGTTTCCTCTGCAGTTGGCAGTGTTAAATGCTCTGCCATTACTCTGGAAAAGCAGCTTTTGTCTCTCAGATGATCAGGATAATCACGTTTTTTGTAATGGGAATATGTTTACAATCATTTTGTTTGTCTTATCTCTGGCTAGTGTTGTACTGATAGTGGTGTTAGTGCAGACTTGGGAAGAATGCAGAAAGATGCTGGGGACAAAAGCTGTCTATGCACTGTAAATTTGCTCAGAAAAGATAAGTCAAGGCAAAGATTCTAGTCCTGGCTCTGCAGAAAGCTCTCATCATGATTCATATTTGAAAAAAATCAATCCTCTGTGTTGCAAACTTTTTCAGGAAAGCATTTAGAGGCTTCCATGAGGCTGAGTGCTTATGAACCAGCTGCTGGAGATCTTTTCTCTTGATAACTGAAGCAGGTGGATTTTAGCAGTTATGTCCTCTTCCCCTCCTTCTTTCCCTTTGCTACTCCAGAAAGATTTGCTTCAGGAAGACTAAGCAGTCTCCCTCTTATCAAGTCAGAGGTGTATCAATATTGGTGTATTTGGGAGGCTGGCCGTACCAAGACACTCTACTGCAGATTTTCTTTGTCTAGACAGCTCTCAATGACCTTTTGTGCTCTCAGTGCATGGCCCCAGAAATTGCAAGTGCTTATCTACTGTAAGAAAGATTAAAATCCTTGTGATTCTTCACACTGAACTCTTAACACAATTTCAGGATATTTCTGAAAAGACTAGCAAGCAGAAATAGTGATAAATACTTTTGCAGCCAAAATGGGGAAAAAATAGGATGGGGAAAATATGGTGGTGGTGTGAAAATTATATTTTTTAATGGGAAATTTAAAATTAAGATGATATTGATATCCTCTACCAAATCTATTTGGAACTTTTGAAACTTCTATTTAAAAATATCTTAGAATATCTTTGATGTTTCTCTGACCTTGTTCTCTGCCACGCACCTCTGAAAACCAACAGTGTAGGTTTGCATTATCTCAAACATTCGTGTGCATTTTCTCTCTAGAAAATAATTGTAAAATATATATAGGGATTAAATATACTTACACAAGCAGAGGTGCAAATGAATTACCCAGATAATCCGAGAGGTTAGTAAGATTAGAATCATAGAAATGCTTGGGTTGGAAAGGATCTTATAGATCATCTATCTCTGCCATGGGCAGGGACACCTTCCATTAGACCAGGTTGCTCAGAACCCTATCCAACCTGGCCTTGAACACTGGCAGGGATGGGGCATCCACAGCTTCTCTGGGCAACGTTAGGGGAAGGGATCCTGGTCTTTACTGATGGTGGAACTGAAAACATGAAGTATGGTTCTTGTTGCTTCAGACTCTCCTGTGATAAAAACAGAGAAGCAACCACATGAGATGCTGGTAAAAAGAGACAGTTGGACTTCTCTCCTGTTTATCACTCCAGGGCTGGAAGGTGGCTCAATCCTTGCCTACTTCAGAATATTCTGGCACCTCCTTCTCCATTTTCTCCTAAATCCTTTGCTAGTATCTGTCCATAGATGGAAAATTATTGCTTTAATTTCTGTGGTATATCGTTCCTCTGGTTTGCTTCAGACAATATCCTGTGGCTTTTGCTAGCTTCCACTTGGGATACCTCCTTTTGTTCACTTTGGCATCTTTATTTTCACATCTGTTGATGAAACATGTTGTCTTGAAGGTTCCTTAGGGAGTTTTCCATGCCCTCCTGTTCATCTCACATTTTTTTTTCATGTTTTCTATTCCCAAAGAGATTTGATACCCAAGGACATCTAGTTGTCTGTGTTAATTTATTGTCTCTCAGCCCTGAACATCCTAACAGCACCACACACCATATCAGGAATTTTCAAACACCTTGGCTTTAAACATGAATTCTGTAAATTTGCACGAGTGTTTGATCATGTTCCTATCTAACACATGGCTAAGAAAATATTTTACTTTTTAGCAAGACTGTACTGCTGATCAGTTTTGTTTTCCTGCAGTGCCTGAAGGCTTAGAGGAGTTGTGGCAGCATGGCTTTCTAAGGGCAGCATGGCTTTCTGAGGACAGCATGGCTTGCAGTCTGTACTTTTAATAGGGATGTATTTGTCATTTAAGTGGACTGATGAAAAAAAAGAAGAGCCAGGAAAAAAGATTAAGTTGATTAAATTTTCATTTTATTTCATATGAATATTAATTTCTCTTGGTAGTTTTTGGTGATGAGAAGGGCATTTTTCTGTCTACTTATATAGCAGGACTTTCATAATTACAATTTACGTCTTCTGGCTTACATCAAAAACTATCCAAGTCTCTCATGGCATTTAACATTGCTTCTAATGGGCTTACAACCATGTTGAAACGTTTATCTTCTCCCAGTTGGACGAATTCTGCTGAGCATGGGGGAAGACTTTAGTGCCCTGCTGCAGAGATATTTGGCATATCCCAAAAGTCCAGTACATTTAGGAGTCTTCCATCAATTTGCAGTTGACATAAGCAAAGGAACAAAAACATAACCAACACAACAAAAAATTTGTTGTTGATGGAGATCTTTTGCTTTACCCTTGAGCAGATCACGTCTGGGTTAAAGCTTCTGTCGTTAAACTAATTGATGTGGAGTGTTTGGTATCTCTGAAGGATTTCTGAGGCAGACTTAGCTGTAAGTGCCATTCAAGATATTCCAATATCAGTATCACCCAGCAGGAGATGCACCAAATGTTGCTACACCATTGCAATATAGATGCTCTCAATAATTGAAATATATTGCATTTTGATTTTTAAATCTGAGCAATTCCTATTTCCTTTCACTTTCATAAATTAACCTGCTCACAACTCTAAAAGAATCTCTATTGCCTCCATTATAGATATTGCTACTTTATACTTGAAAACAAACAAACAAACAAGAAAACAAAACAAAAAATTAAAACTATGCAAAGAGGAAAGGAAAACAGAAATCAAGACTAATTTTGTGCTCTGTTCCTGACAGCTGGCCTTTGCTTCCCTCTCAGCGCTGTCTAAAGGCACTGCTCAAAATACAATCCTGAGAGAGATGAGAAAAAACAACATGGGGGAGGGGGCAAATGACTCCTTTTCTTCCATTGGGTTCCATTATTCCCATTCAGCAGTACGCTGATGAGCAGGAGATTCATGGATTCTTTTGCAATAGCTCAGGCTTTCATACAGAAAGGGGAAGATAATTCAAAAAGCCAGATAATGTGATTATGAAAGCATAAAGAGTATCAGAAAGAATGTATAAAGACAGAAGTAGAACTCAGTGTGGTAGATTTTTTTTTTTCCAAGAAGTCTGAATTTTAAGTACTCTTTATGTCCACTGCAACTGGAATTACAGTTGGTGTTGGGAGCATTGAAAGTCAACTTTTATATATATATAAATGTATAGACAGTATCTTTTACTTACTTGAAAAATAACTCAAAGAATTACTTGGTCCAAAGTGGAATGGTCATCTTTATTTGGAGAGAAAAATGGGATTACTCTTACAGTTTAAACTGCTTCAGAATAAACTTAATTGAACCACCCACTTCCAATTAGTTCTGGTTTGGTCATCTGCAGTGTTAAGCAGCAAAGCAGAAAATACATTGTGATATAGACACAGTGTGCCAGAGACTTCTGTAAAAAATAAGGACAGGGAGAGGTCTCTCACCAGTTACTGTCATTGGCAAAACAGACTTGACTTGGTGAAATTAGTTTGTTATCATTCAACAGAGTAAGGCAATGAAAAATAAACCCAAATCACAAACACATCTCCCCACTCCTCCCTTCTTCCTGGGCTTATCTTGGCTCACAGTTTTCTGTATTTCCTCTCCTCCAGTGGCACAGGTGGACAGGGAATAGGGGTTACAGTCAGTTCATCACGTGCTGTCAGTGCTGTTCCTTCCTTCTTCCCACACTCCAGCCTGGGCTTGATGAACTTCTCTATCACAAGTCCCTCCTACAGGCTTCAGTTCCTCATGAACTGCTCTAGTGTGGGTCTGTTCCATAGGGTACAGTCCTTCTGGAATTGGCTGCTCCAGTGTGGGTCCTCCATGGAGTGACAGGTCCTGTCAGGAGCCTGCTCCAATATTGGCATCCCATAGAGTCACCACCCTCTTTCAGGCATCCATCCACCTGCTCTGGTGTGGGGTTCTCCACAGGCTGCAGGTGGATCTCTTCCCCACAGTGGACCTCCATGCTCTGCAGGGGCACAGCTGCCCTACCATGGTCTGCACCACAGGCTGCAGGGGAATATTTACTCCAGAGTCTGTGGCACCTCCTCCCTCTCTCCCTCACTGTCCCTGGTGTCTGCAGGGCTGTTTCATGCTCGTATTTTCACACTCTCTCTCTGTATACAGTTGCTGTTGAACAGTTTTGTTCCTTTTCTTAAATTCATTAATCCAAGGTCTCTTCCACCATCACTGATGGACTCAGCCTTCACCATCAGAGGGTCTGTCTTGGAGCCAGCTGGCTTTGGTTCTGTTGGACACAGGGGAAGCTTCTGGCAGCTTCCCACAGAAGCCCCCACCCTCTATTCCTCCCTCCTGCCCCAAACCTGCCCACACAAAGCCAATACAGTACCTTTGTCTTTCAGCTGAGTTTGCATATGATTCAGAAAACCACGGGAAATAAGTATATACCTGAATTTAAACACTCATTGAAATGTGTTGTTCTATAGGAATGTTTATGAACAAGAAAATCTACCTCTTCATAAAATACTATAGGAAGAATATGTAAAGGAATGAAGCCATCATGAAGTTGAAGTTTTCTACTGAGTGTTTTAAAGTACATATTCAGCCCTAATACTTTTAGAGAATGTTTCAGGCAGGCCTCAAGATTTAGCAAAATATTTTCACTGCTGCATACAGCCTCTCCATCACAACTGGCTGACTATTCTAAATTCTTTCTTATCAGAATGGTGTTCAAATTCAGGAGCTGCATTCTAAATAGATCTGCCCAAGCTGGGCATATGTCTGTACTGAAACAAAAACCTCAAACAACTTGTGAATACCTCTTGCTCTTTTGGTTCAAATTAAAACCTTAATTAAAAACTTAATCGGGAGGGGGGGGAATTTTGTGACTAATTAGCTCTACTTAGTCATGCTGACACACCTCTATTTCTATGTACATTGTCTTTATGAAAATACCAATGATCAGTGAGAAAGCTCAGCTATTCAATTAATCAAGCACCTGGAGTTTGGTACTGTGTGGGTTCTGTAGGACAGTAAAGAATAGTTTAAACTGCACTTGCTTGATATGTGCATTTTGAGAGACAGAGGGTTTCTTTTCCTGTTCATATAGCATTTAATCAAACATTTTACAGGCTGAGAATGTACAAGTACATCTATATTCTTTCTCTAGAAAAGTACAAGGATGAGACAACACATAAGAGGTGTTGTGTGTTGAAAGTGTATTTCTGGATGCAGAAATAATTTCTTTGGTATTTTATTGTTTAATTTCAACTTCAGGTAAATATTGTGGACAAGAAAAAAAATCCTTGATGTCATTTTGCTAAAGAACAAGGTGAATGCTTCCTTTTAATGGATTCATAAAGGGAAGGTAGCAGTGTTGTTTCAGCCTTTCCCAGCATCTAAATCTTGATTAATAATTCAGTAAAAGTCACTGCTATGGTGAATAGTAATTAGGTTTATGAAAGAAAGAACGGTTGCTTCAGATAAAAGAGTGAGGGCCCTATTTCTCACATTGCCCAGACAAACATCCATCATTGTTCACTCTCAGCGTAACAGCAGGTCACACTTTTAATGCAAAGTAAGCAGGGCAATTTCCATTTGAGAAAATTAAGGCTGAAATATATCTTTGTATGTTTTAGTATAGCTGCCAAGTGTCACCCAGTTAACCTATGCTTGGTCCTAAAGCTGGCTGAAATTCCAACTGCAATTACACAAGAACATGAGACTTACCATGACCAGCTCTTAGAAAAATGAATCTCTGCCTTGTCTCCAGGTATTAGCCAACCTTTTCCAGTTTAGGTGGCCACAGTATTCAGAGTAACTACTTGTATTTGTCCAACTAGACCACACCAGGTACACTGTGCACTGTTAAGAATTTAACACCGATCAAAAATCTTTCAAGGTACAAACTGTATAAGAAGTTTCAAAACGTCTCATTTATAGCCCTGGTATGGTTATTTTGTTCAATCAGCTACCACTTTTAGTGATTCACTTCAATAAGATGTCCCTGCTTTGTAGTATGTCATAGACCACCCAGTTTCTTTGACTGTTTTGAGTAGTTCACCAATTTTCAAAGTTCACTGTGTTCTTGACTGCCTTCTACTGCTGTGGCTCTTTGTTTAGGGGTCAGAGGAGGGCAACATAGTCAAATAAATTTTTGTTCTAAAATAATTGCATCAATTCTATTTAGTTTGTCTTATCAAAATCCTTTGAACTTTGTGAAGTTCTGTATTTCAAGGGATAATAGTCCATAAAAAGAACTTTTTCCCCATTGAAAACATTAAATAAATAATGACAAGAATGAGAAATGCTGCACTACTCTCTAACATTATGCAAAGAGCATGACTGGTGTGATTTATCTGTCTTTTACAACACCTTTTGCTGCCAAAGGAACTGTTCCATGAAAAATATTCTGTAGAGTGGGAGAGATGTGGGGAGATTTAGTTGTGTCTTATTTTTATGACACACATCAGTGCAGATTCATTAAATTTGCAGAAAAAAGCCCGCCAGTCACAGAGATCTTCCCTTTGCCTCCTTCCATCCTTATTTTCCACCAGGGGTCCCCACATGGGAACTATGTCCTCCTGTTTCCCTCTGAACCACTAAGCCCAGAGTTCTCTGCCTGCAAGGAACTTAACTGTTTTCTTTGCTATACACTTAATATTTAATATGTAACATTCAGTTCTGTGTTCTAACTCGAATCGTTCAATAGACGATGTATTATTCAACAGGAGGAACTTAGAATGTTAAATAAGCAGGAATTTCGGATCCATTTGTATGAATGGGCCTGATTACATAACATTTACTTGCTTTCTTGTAGGTTCATTATTGCTTTTAATTCTTTCAATTATTTGACGAAGTTTTGAGTGAAGCAGTTTGCCATCCAGGACAATTCTAGCATTGACCTCCTTTTTTCTAGATAAGTACAAATGTGCAGTTAGTACCTAGCCCAAGTGCATAATGCATGCAAAATTAATAGATGGGCAAGATCTGCTTGAGTGTTACAAAACCAGGACAAATGAATGTGCTGGGATTTTTTTCCCCCTTCCATATAGTGTCTTACAGAGGTTTAGAATTACTTTTGCAGAGTATTCTTTTATTAAATAGGGTGGAGCATTCATACTTGCTGGAACATGTGAATTACTTTTGCATTCCCACCTCCTGTTGTTATTTGTCTCACAGTAACAACAGGAGTCCCCACCAATCTGAATTGCTGTGCAAGCACATACTCTGACTAAAGTATCTTCAGTGACTCTTCACTAAGTCTAGAGAAAAACCAAAGAACTGCAGCACAGATTTTCTATGTTTTATTTATTGACCAGGAATTTAAGTATGAAAAAAATGTGCGGCCAGTTTTACTGAGGTGTTTAGTTGCCTCAGTTCCATTTAAATGAATGTGAATGAAGTGTCACATTGCTGGTTAAAAGACCTGCTGACAATAGCATCTAAAAAAATTATACCAGCTTTTGGCTAGAGGCATAAAATGCTCTTAAATTTGCTAGTAACCATTCCAAAACAAACCCCCTTTTTAGCACAATCACGGGGATAATTTGATGCTTGATAAACAGTGCTAACTTTTCCATCTCCCTGTGTGAAACCTAGAGCTGCTATGATATGATTCCTCAAGACATAGCACTTACCCTCCCTTCTTGAAGCACTAGAAATTCAATCTATCAAATCCTCTCAGAGATCTGAGGAAGAAGATGATGTCTAGTAGTAGCAGGAGAAGCAATTTTTTTCTCTCTTCAGTCCTTGAAAAACCTTATCAATCTTGCTTGTGCAAAACCACCATTCCTGGATTGTTAGAAATCATCTTGTAAATTTCCAACCTAAGTCTATTTCTGAATATTATGTATCTCGTTGATCTTTTGCCAGTATCATATTTAAGTTAGCTAACTCTTCCCTATCTTGACATTCAGCATTTACAAGCATAAGTTACTGTATCCTCTCTCAACCTTCCTATTCCTATGCCAAGTTGAGTTTTTTGTGTATCCTTGTCCCCAGTGATCTTAGTCCATTTTCCTTCTCTTCAAAACAGGTGCTTAGAAATGGTAAAAACAATTCCATCTGAGGCCACACCAGGCTTTTTTAGAACTGGATGGGTAATTCCTTACCTCTACTAAACAAAGTTCAGAATGCTGTGCCATTTGTACCTGTACTGTGTCCATAGATTCATGGAATATCCTGAGTTGGAAGGTACCCACAAGGACCACCAAGTCCAACTCCTGGCCCTGCATGAGACCACCCTAAAAATTGCACCATGCATCCGAGAGTGTTGCCCAAACACTTAAACTCTGTCAGGCTTGATTCTGTGACCACAACCCTGGGGAGCCTGTTCCAGTGCCCAACCACCCTCTGGATGAGGAATTTTTTTTCTGATATCCAACCTAAACCTCCCCTGACAGAACTTCAGGCCATTCCCTCAGGTCCTGTCACTGGAGAAGAGATCAGCATCTGCCCTTTCTCTTCCCCTCACAAGGAAGTTGTTACTGCAGTGAGGTCTCCGCTCAGTCTCCTCTTCTCCAGGTTGAACAAGCCGAGTGATCTCAGCCCCTCCTCATACAGCTTCCCCTCTAGATGCTTCACCATATCCACAGCCCTTCTTTGTATGCTCTCTAATAGCTTTATATCTTTTATATATTGTGCTCTGAGAAACTCACTCATGGGCTGAACTCTCACCAGCACACAAATGCTTTTTGGGGATGAGCAAAGGTGAGGCACAGTCCATTGGACACGTCATAACAAGAGAGACCAGTAAGAATATAAGTTGACTTTGAAGACACAAATTGTCATTTATTTCATCTCTGGAGGATACAGCTTTGTCCTTATCAGCATATGATTCGGTATCCCTTTGCATTTAGGTCATTTGATGGAGTTCTTGTTTTCCAGCCAGACATGTTGCAATAACATCCCTGCTGACTTCACAGCAAATTCACAGCCTTGGACAGCTCAGGTGGGAGCAGCTGTCTCTGAAGGGGCTGTGGAAGAGCCTGGCCTGGGGCAAGGGGGCAGGGGATGAAGGAGAAGCATCTTGGAGAGGCTGTGAGGGACTGACCACAGCCCCATCCCCACCCTGTCGTGGGAGCAAAGTCAGGAGTGAAGTGGGGAAAAGGGGATTGGGGAAAAGCTAAATGGAAGGTGGGTTTTTTGCTGTTTCTCTTTCTTTCTTTCTCAATACCAGAATATATCCTAATTGCAAACAAATTAAATTAATTTTCTCCATATAATCCTGCTTATCCCATGAGAGTAAGTGGTAAATTATCTCCCTGTCTTTACCTCAACCCTTGAGCTCTCCCATCTTGCTTTCTCTCCTTGGATCTCTGAGGAGCAGGAGTGAGTGCATGGCTGGGAGGGTGTTTGGCCTTTATCCAAGGTTAACCCAGCCCAAAGAACTGCAGGAATGACTATATTGTCTGGTTCTCTTAAGGCTTCTCAAAGTGATTTTGAAGGCTCTGAATGTCCATTTCAGATGTCTGAGAGAAGTGGCTTGGCTCTCAAGAAGAGACTGGATGTGTGAAGGTTGTGGTCTGCATTTTTGCATGTTTGTGACAGCCCACTCTGAGTGAGAGATATAACATGGATATATGTGTCTACATCCAAGTTAGTAAATCCTGAGAGCACTTGATGTGTATCAGTTCAGGTTTTGAGCCACACATGTATCTGCATGTCTGTATATACACTCAGGCAGCAGAGTCTGACTATTTTTGTTTCCCCTGCCTGCATAAATCCATCAGATATATTCTGGGTGACCCTAGACTGAGGTTTGCCAGGAAAACAATGGCTTGAAGAATAGCAGATTTATTTTTTATTTCAGCATTTAGAAGAAAGCAGCTTCCCAAAAGATCTTGGCATGATCTGCATAGCAGTAAGCGTTGTGTGTGTGAGGTACTGCAGTGGCTGTATTTGCATTTATGCTGAGAGAGCAATGCTGCACAGGGAGGTGTGTTTGTAAATAGTCCTGAAGCATCCCTCTGAACTACAGCAGTCTGCCAGGCTCCTGGTGGTGAGAAGAGACATGCTAAGGATCTGCAAAGGAGTTAAGCACAATTGCTTCACCCCAGGTGTGATTCAGAGGTTTATTTGAGGCTGTGACTGACTTTATAAAAAAAGTATTCACTCAAGCTGTCCTGAGATATGCGGTGAATTATCTCAAATGTTTAGAGACTGGCTGTTTCTGCAAGCATGAGGGATGATGATCAGAGGGCTGCAGTCATAAAAAAGAAAGTTTTTTTTTACATGGGCCGATAGGGACAGGACAAAGGGGAATGATTTTAAACCAGAAGAGGACAGATTTAGATTAAGTGTTAGGAAGAAATTCTTTACTGTGAAGGTGGCACTGGACCAGGCTGCCCAGAGAAGCTGTGGATGCCCCACCCCTGGAAGTGTTCAAGGCCAGGTTGAATGGAGCTCTGTGCAGCCTGGTCTAGTGAAAGGCGTCCATGTCCATGGCAGGGGAGTTGGCAGGTGGTCTTGAAGCTTCCAACTCAAGCTCTTCTATTACTTTATTATTCTATGATTCCTCACTGGAGTGAGGAAGCACACAGTGAAATGAGAGCCAAGAAATGAACCTCATTTCTAATGTGCAAACGTAGCCCTGGCTGTTGGTCACTGCAACTCAGATACGCTTACACTACCTGTGTATGTACTAGTTTAGTTTGCACTGGAGATCACTCTGTGTATAGTGAATATATTATTGCTATGGGTCATTTCCTGTTGACTGCAGTAACAGTCCTTCAACATTGAAGGCTCAATGTTTTTAGTTTTTTCTTATGAAGTTTCGTCTTTGCTTCTCAAGGAATATTCAAGATAATAAAATAAAATTCTATGCAGTTATGACCATTGGCATAGATACTTAAAGTGAAAATAATCACTGTTGCTTGTGGAATAAAAAAAGGAAGAGTAAAAATTACTAGAGGAAAATTTTTATTTCAGGGGCTTAAATACTGAGAAATAAACTTGATGGTTTGTTTCTTATCTGCCCTCTAGTGTTCAGGACTCCTTTTCCTCTGAAGCGTGCTCAGGTCCAAGGATTTGTTTGAGAATGGAAAGTGAAGAAAAAAGGAAATGGAGTAGTGAAAAAAGCTTTCTAATATTCTTCCTAATATAAGTTCAAAGTATTACTTTTATTTAATTGATTTTTTTTTCATATTAGAAAAACGGGAGGGATAAAATGCATCACAAAAGTAACCAAAAACTCTAATATCATCTCAGATTTCTTACTATTTTAAAAGATTAAGCTGACAAAGTCTTCATACGTCTGTGAAATTGTGGAAAGGTTGATATAATCAGAGATCATTTTCCTTGTGTTTGAAACAGATTTGTTGAACTTCCACTGAAATGCTTTTTGGGTAATTGAAAATGTAAATTTATGGTAATTTAGGACTTGAAAAATACAAATATAAGCATATTTTAGAAAACAACTTCTTTTTTGAAACTGAGCTTATCCTTTAGAGCCAGCATTATATTAGTCATCTTCCCAAAATATTTTTTAAATCTCAAATTCAAGAGGAAAAGAGGTTTTGCTTAAAAAAAGTATTAACTCATTCAAGGAATGTGGATCAAAACAGTATTTATGCTAAAGATACACTAAGACTATGTGTAACTGGCTTAGTTCTGTAAAACCAAAATTTATTTTTGCACCTCTATATGCAAAAACACACACACACACACACACACAATTTCTAGTCAACAGGTGATTATGGGCTAAATCATATTGTGTGTGTATTCATATATGTAATATATTTGTGCATTTGTATAAATTCATATATATATCTAGAGAGTGAATTTTTGGATACATGTATGAATGTGAGTGTATATTTATATTCATGTGTATGCATACATATAAATGTGTGATTCTAGGACATTAAAGCAGGAAAATTAGAAAACTGGGACTTCTGCATTGTTTCTGTAGATATCGAAGAATCTGGAATGAGGTGCTCAGCCACATGCTTCAAACCACCTGGTTGAGTTTCCCACTGTGGTACCTAAGTAATATTTAAGCTAATTTACTTTTATACCCTTCTGGAAGCAGAGATGTGCAATGCTACTCATGTTGTTTTATGGGAGACTCCTAGAAGCCTGCAGTGCCTGATCCCTCTTGCCTGGCTCACCCTTACTGAACAGAGAGAGATCACTGGCTTTGGTAAACACTAGAAAATCTCCTGGAAATTGGGACCCCTCCCAGGCCTCTGAGGGGACTCAGTCTACGGGCTCCCTATGATGAAGTAGCTCAAAATGATTCTTAGCTCAGTTCTAATCTCTCTCCTAACTACTGCTGGGGGTAGGCTGGAGGTGAACTCAAACGGGTGTCCTTTGAATGGCATTTTGGAGAACCTGATCTCTCCCATCTGAGCAGACTGAATTCCCCTCTGGGTTTTATTTTCTCCAGAGCTTCAGTGAAGACCCTACAGAGGACTAGCCACAGCACACAGACCTGTTGCTCTAGGCTGATATTGGTAGTCTCCCATTTTAATCTCTTTGTGCCTGTGCAGAGTCACCTGCAACTGTTTGTGGGTGACACATCATTATTCTGCACCCACTCTGACCCTGTTTGTTCCTTATGTCACAGCTATAGCTCAGAAATTCTATGCTGTTCACCCTGAAAGTTCACCCTGAAGTGAGTAATGATGGTATTTGGTGACAGAACAGAGCAGAACAAAATGGGTCCCACCTTTTTTGCTTCATTTCAAACAAAAATACAGGGGTGTGATAACAAAAGAGCCTCCTTTTTGCCTGGAAAGGAAAGGAACAGTTATTATCTGAGGAACTAGGATCCTGAAGGAGCCCATGGACTTCTTCTAAAAGGTAGCCAGGTTTGGAATGGGCTAATTCAAGGTTTTTCCCACCTTATGTCCAGTGATATGCAACACTCAGTATGTTATGATTTCTGTTAGGAGACAGGGCTTGTCATGGGTCCGTGCTGTGACCTCTAAAGTGTAAAGACCCCATTAAAATCCAAACACTATGTGCTGGTTTGGGCTGTTTGTAGATTGCAGAAGATGGGGCTAACACCTAATTAACATAGAGGGGCTGTTACCATCCCCGATCCCATGCAAGAAGGGTAAACAAGGGCATGCTCTGTAATGGGAACTGGACAAAATGACCATCAAGGCTATGAGAAGAGCTTCTGCTGCTTTTCACCTCCTTTCTCTTTCATATCTCTCATATCTGGGTGTTGGCGGGGAACTGGGTCATGCAGACTCTCAAGGCAGAGGGAAATGTTTACTTTTCCCTTGGTGTCAGAGATCAAATCTCTCCCTTGCCCCATTTAATTTCAGAGCTGGGTAATGAAGTCAATGCTATTGCTGTGTTTATTACTGGAGAAGAAAGGAAAATAAAAAGAATGTGATGTAATGCTCTGATAAATTCCATGATTATCTTTAGCCTTCTTCAGTTTTCCTTTTTATTGGTTTGACGTGTACCTGCTGTGCCAATCTGTTAGCCAGGATGTCATCACTGAGAAGTACACAAGCATATCATCTATGCTTTTCCTTTCACAGCCTGTGTGCAAGGCAGGCTACTAAGGGAAGGAAAACTGGGAAAATAACTTCTATAATGAGACAAGTCACAGGTATCATAGAATAATTCAGAGGATCATTAGCTCAGTTCTCTGCTCCAAGCAGATTCAGCTGTGCGTTCAGTTAAGATTGTTCAGGGATTTATCCAGTCCAGTCTTGAGAATTTCCAAGGATGGACACCATGTAACTTCTGTAGATATTGTGCTCCACTGCGTGACTGTCCTCATGGGGAAAAAGTTTGAATCCCTCTTATTTAAACTTATGCCTGTTGTCTCTGGTTCTCCTGCCATGCAGTGCCATGAAGTAATTTTTTCCATCCTCTGGGTGACCTCAGCCCGTAGGTAGTGAGGGGCTGATGACCCCTTAACAGTCCATCCATAGAAGTGTCTTATCCAACCTGAACAAGCCATGGTCCCTCACTCTCTCCTTACTGGCAAGTGCTCCACATCCTACACTCTCAATAGTCCTCCGTGGAACTTGCTCTGATTTACCCAGATTCTTCTTGCGCAGGCAGGACCAAAACTGGATTCAGTATTAAGGCATGGCCTGAAGAGAACTGAGGCAGGAAGGGATAATGTATTCCCTATATCTACAGGCTGCAGCTTCGTTGGTACAGCCCAGGAGGCTGTTGGTGAGCCTTGACTGCCCTTCATCAGTACTAGTTGTTTCCAGTGTTTCTTCCTTTCCAATCTCCTACACAGAATCAGCGATTCTAAGGATACAGCAGTGTTTGTAAGAGCCATGTTTTGCAGTTCTCCTCACTTGTTGCTGGATCTATATATAACAGTACTCTGGATGTTGTGCCATGATGTTGCTGTGGGCAGAGTAGTGCCAGGTGCCTCACTCTCCCATCTGCACCATCTGTGTGGGCTGTGGTGTTTGCACATGGAGTTTTCTATTTGCACTTAGGTGGCAGGGAAGACCATAAAATAAAGTCTGATGATGGAGCTGTGCCCAGGGCTTTGGCAATATTCAACATGAGTTGCTGATTGTGCAGGGAGAAATTTTTCCTGCTAGGGTGGAATGAGAGAAGAGAATGAAAGGAGGCTGAGAAGGAAAAGGAAAGTGTCTTTCCTTCTGTCACATATAGATCCAGCCTTTGCAGTTGTTCCTGGACTCTGACCATGCTAAATTATACAAGGTGCTCTGCAGCTGTTCTTCAAGAATAACAGGGGCACCCTACAAGGAAAATCCTCAACAGTGTTATTTTTATTTCCTTTGTAGTTGGATAACAAGTTTCCTTAATATTTTTGGTAATAGCATGTTAAAAAGATATTCTCCTTTGACTGAACACTGAATGTGAGTTTTGCTGGGGAGGTCAGTTTACTGGGAAATCAAATCCCTATCTGTTCCTGTCAAGCCTCCTGCTGAGAAGTTGGTAAACACAAGGGCCCAAATCATTCTATCTCTAGTCATTCAGATACGTTTAGCTGTCAATATCCTGGCTGAATGGTGTCAGTGTGGCAGACATGGCTACATGTCTGGGACATGCAGTGAGAGGGTGGTATGTTGTGATCCTCCCAGATTAGCTCTTAACTCCACATCTACTCAGTCTATGTCCTCCCCATTGAGATAAACCATTTGGTGGCTTGTATTATCACTGACTTCTGTTAACATGTGCTCAATCGAGGAATTAAAGGGATGAAATGTTTCTGAATTATTTACCTGTGGACTTCAAGATAAATCCTGTTCTATGGCATATCCCTGAAGACCTGCAGTTTCTCTCTGCACCTGTGGTTTACCTCTTTAGATGTGTAGTAGTTCTCATTGTCTCTTCAATAAATAATAAGCTTTAGGAAGAACAGCAGATGTCTACACAGATACTAAAACAGGGCTCCATGATTTCTCATGCAAGACAATATCTTTCAACTTTCTTTGAACTACCACAGACCAAAAAGAATTGTATACCTGGCATAGTCCCCTTTATGAAAACCATTAACGTTCAGTTTATTTTAAAGTTACAACATGTGTATTTCATAAACATGTTTGGCCTTTCATGCAAAGAGAGGACTCTTTTTAGCAGTAGATTTAGAAAGAAGGTTGGTTCAATTTCTTCTGATTATCTACCCAGTGAAAAATGGTCCTTTAGGACTATATAGCCATGATCTGTGGGATTTCAGAGGTTAGTAAGATTGCAAGTCTTTCCAAAACAATATAGACCTACCTCAACAGTTTCTACTCTAAGCTCCTTGCTTCTCATGATGCCATAAATGTCCTATTTGCTGAAAGCAAATATGAATATGAGATAAGAAAATGTCCACTAGCAATTCCTATCATTAACAGGGGTGGTGGGAATGCTGAAAAATGTCCTATTCTGATTTTGTTTTAATGGAGGCTATAGAGCTGGGGTAAAAGGTGGGACTCATCCATCTGGATAATCACATCTTAATTAGCTTTGCCCAGACTTATCAAAACTGTTTAGAGTTTGACTTTTCCCTGGTCCTACTCCTTCATACCATTGCACTTCAATCTTGAGTCAGGGAAGACAATAATGCCTCTAGCAATTTCCATCTTACCCACTTAAATGGGCTTTGGAGTGTCATTGACCTAGAAGGTGATATGGTGGTCAGAAGTTGCACATCAGAACTTAAAGAAACTTAAACTAAGTGTTAAAATCTCAAATACGAAACTTCCCTCACTGCTGAAAGTGCTGGTTTGCCACTGGCTTGTACAACAGATTGTCATCTGGTGCCTGAATACCCTGTTGCATCCAAGCATATCTTGGAATAAGCTGCCTGCTACTCCATCCTTTTCCCACCTGTAATACACACTTCCTCAAGCACATTTAGCTTCTCTGTACCATGGTTTACCTAGACATACAGCAGGATGATGTTTCTCCTCTCCTTGCAAGGCTGAAATATGATGCTTATTGTGAGTGATGTTAGACATGTGTTTGGTTCTGATATTTTAAAATAATCTTTGGTTCTGATATTTTAAAATAATCTTAATGTGCAAACTCCACTTAATAGCAAGGCACTACTAGTACTGCCTGCCAGCTGGTATTTTGCATTATAAAAAACATATATAAAAAAAAAGGAAGCTGAAAACCTCTAGGGAAGAGTCTTAAACAAACAAGCCCATCTGGCTGTTTAGTGAATTAATATGTATTTTAGGTGGGAGTGATACCAATGAGTGTTGTTAAGGTTGTCCAGCATTTCTTATAGTAACACTAGGTTTTATTCCTTATCATTTTGCTGTATCTTAATTGCTTGGGCTGAAACTCTTTATGCAGGGGCATCTGCCTTGCACTAAATTAATTTTGGATAACTGCAGACAAAATAGTTTAGCTCTTTTCATAAAGAAATCTAGGAGAAATAATCAGTTTTGACTACATTAGAAATGAATCATATGTTCTTCTTTGGAAAACTTGCACTTATGTGCTTAGGAACAAATATTCCAAAGGGAAAAGAGAAGAAATGGTCTTTCAGTTGGGTCCATGTCCCAGAACTTGCATCATAAGACAGCCCATAAACCTTTGAATAAACACAGGCTTTGGGTGCTCGGCAGTAGCTAGACATAAACAGCTAAGTTCCTCTGACATTCCTCATGACTGAATTTTCCAGTCTGGAACCATGGATGTTTGTCAATCTGTGTCAAAACAGAGTTGCCAAGTTTCTCTGAAACTTTCCTTCCTTTTTCTGGGATGCTGTAGCTTAGGCCAGATCTAAGGTGAGACACAAGGTGGGAGATGCAATACTCAAGGTGAGGAAAGTTCCTTGCATTGTGCCCAAGCTAAATAAGGGGAAAAGTTGCCCTTATGATTTACAGCAAAAAATCGGCAGAGGGAGGTCTAGGAGGTAACAAGGGGCCTAGGAGGAGACCAAGGGATTTGGGTTTAGGATATTGTAGGTTGACTGGAATGGATGTGTGTAAGGTGGGATCGCATGTGTATTGCAGTATGTGTGTGTGTGTGGAGGAAAAAGAAGGCTGTATGTAAAACCAAGGAAGAGTCAGTGAACTAAGGGGGCAGAGATCAGGACTCTGTGGAATGCATGCTGGGAGCAGTGGGGTATGGGACTTGTTCATGATTCATAGAATGGTTGGTATCAGAAGTCACCTCTTGAGATCAGCTAGAGCCGGTTGCAGAGGACAATGTTCAACCAAATTTTTAATATTTCCGATGATGGAGGCTCCACAGCTTGTCTGGGCAAACTGTTCCAGTGTTCAGGGAGTTCAACATTGACCTCAAGAAAGTCTCAGCTGCTTGTGTGGGTGCTTCTGGAAAAGTCCAGGACTTGTTTTCCAGGCACAAAATAAATGGCAATGGCAGTCCTTTTTCCATAGGGTGTTCAGAAAAGTATTGATTGTGATTCTGTGAGGTACTGCAGTGGTGAGCAGAGCTCTGCAGCTCCTAGGGCTGTCTGCAAGATGGTATTTTGGGCCTGGGCTGTGTATTCACAAAATCCTTTTTTTTTTCTTTTTCTTTCTTTTCTTTTTTTTTTTTTTTTTTTTGTCAAACATTTGAAATGTGCTCAGTTTATTTACTCTCTGTTTTACAGTATTCAATATTCTGGAGCCCTGAATGAGAGGACTGTGACCTGAGATTTCCCACTGCCTTCCAGGTAAGAGAAGCACCAGTGGGTAAAGTAGCTTTTTCTTACTTAAAGCAAGGCTGTTTACTTGGCAGGTTGGCTGTAACAAGATGCTGGACTAAAAATTGAATGCTGGAATGAATGAAATATTAAATGGATAGCAGCTGAATAAGGACTCTGTGGCTCGAGGACAGGATAAGTGTAAGGACTTGCAAAGAGAGTATAAGCTTTTCTTGGATATAACTATTACAGCAATCCAACTATTTGTGATCCTTGTTATATTATACTATGTGGTTCTTGTGTGAAATGCATGTTTAGTAAAATGATAAATTATACTTTTTCTAGTATTGCAGTCTTTGCCTTTAATTCTCTATGATACATGAAACTACTGCATGATTTTAAATGCTGCATGACTTAAAAAACCCCTGCATTATTCAAAAAATAATTTTACACTGTGGTAGTCCCCAACAGTGTTATATTTACTATAATCATAGAATGGTTTGGGTTGGAAGGGATCTTAGAGATCATCTAGTTCCAAACCTTTGCTATAAGAAGCAACAGTTTTCACTAGATCACGTTGCCACAAGCCCCGTCCAATCTGACTTTCAGTGTGTCCAATGATGAGGCATGAATGATGGAGTTCTGACTGTCACCAGCTACATCAAAATATAGACATATTTTAGTTAGCATTTCTGCATATACTTTTTATCAAATAGCTGCAGGAAAGGCACCTTTTGATTCTCCTCTCCTGTTTTTCTTCTCCTTTTGCTTAACTGCTTCTCTGTTGCATAGCATGAAACTGGATTATGTGAGACTGTGTAATTTGAATCAGAGGGTGTTTCAAATCCTGCTATAGCAATATGGTGCATTGCTTCCCAAAAGGGTCTTGCCATCTGAATGCTCCTAGAGCATACATAGGATCCTGAAGAAATCAATGACCCAAGACTGAGAGTTCTGTTTGGTTTTCGGTGTCAGACTTTGCTTTTGGACCTTATCTTTTCCTGAAATTATAAAGTAGAAAGAAATAGTCCCAGGAAACTGCATCACAATCAAAAGGTAAACTTAGCTTCTCAGTTTATTAAAAAGAAGCTTAATTTTCTCTGTCCATTAACTACAGAGCTTTCATGTTTCCTGCTTCTAGCCCAGAGCACACATTTGGCCCTACCTTCTGCTCCCCAGCCATGGTGGGACATGTTACATGAGCTCTCACAGTGGTTTCATGCTGCACACTGTGCTCCAGAGCTTGAAGAATGCTGTTGCATCCAGGATGTGGATTCTGCCTGTGACCACTCTTTGGATGCTCCATATTGGAAGCTGAGGGTTGTAGTCTTTCCCTGCCACATGAGACAGTCTGCCTGAGACACACTCATTTCCTTGCCCTGTACGTGTTAAACTCACAAGCTTGTGCCTCACCATGTAAGGTTTTATGTGCTGGCATTGAGGTATCTGAGGAATCATAGAATGTTAAGGGG
The DNA here is from genome assembly GCA_035047845.1 of Dendrocincla fuliginosa. NCBI lineage: Eukaryota > Metazoa > Chordata > Aves > Passeriformes > Dendrocolaptidae > Dendrocincla > Dendrocincla fuliginosa. Next base: position 146,216,023 of record JAWWMO010000083.1, on the reverse strand, counting down.
TTGGAGAGAACCTTAAAAATCATCTAATCCCAATCCCCTCTGCCATGGGCAGGGACAACTTCCACTAGGATAGGTTACTCAAGACCTTATCCAACTTGACTTTGAACACTGCCAGGGTTGGAGCATCCATAACCTGGACAACCTGTTCTAGTGTCTCACCACCCTCACAGTAAAAAATTTCTTCCTAATATCTAACCTAAATGTCTCCTCTTTCAGTTTGTACCCATTAGTCCTTGTCCTATCACTATAGTTCCTGATAAAGAGTCTGTCTCTGGCTTTCCTGGAGGGACCTTTAGATATGGGAAGGTTGCTACAGGTCTCCATGCAATCTTTTCCTCAGGCTGATCAGCCCCAACTTCCTCAGCCTGTCTTCATAGAGGAGGTGGTCCAGTCCTCCTATCAACTTTGTGGCCTCCTCTGGACTTGTTCCAATAGTTCCATGTCCTTCTTATGGTGGAGGCACTAAAACTGTATTCCAGGTGGGGTCTCACAAGAGCAGAGTAGAGGGGTAGAATCAACTCCTTTGACCTGCTGCCTTTGACCTGCACACTCCTTTGGATGAAGCCCAGGATTCATGTGGCTTTCTGAGTTGCAAGCACACACTGCTGAATCATGGTGAGTTTTCCATCAGCCATCACCCCCAAGTCCTTCCCTGCAGGGCTGCTTTCAATTTCTCTGTCCAACCTGTAGGTGTGTCTGGGATTGCCATGACCCAGGTGTGGGACCATGCACTTTGCTTTGTTGGACGTCATGGCATTTGCATGGGCCCATGTGTCCAGCCTGTCCAGGTCCCTCTGGATGGCATCACTTCCCTTCAGCATGTGACTGCACCTCACAGCTTGGTTTCATCAGCAGATTTGCTGAGGGAGTCTTGATCCCACTGTCCGTATTGCTGACTTAAGCCATTGAACAGGATTGGCCCCAGCAGCGACCCCTGAAGGACCCAACTCATCAGTGGTCTCCACATGGACAACGAGCCCTTGACCACAACTCTGTGTGCAGCCTTCCAGTGATTCTTTATCCACTGAGTGGTCCATCCATCAAATCCATGTCTGTCCAAGTTGGAGACAAGGATGTGGTGCAGGACAGTGTCCAGTGCTTTGTGTAAGTCCAGGTAGATGATGTCAGTTGCTCTGCCCCCATCCACCAATGCTATAGACCCTGTCATAGAAGGTCACAAAATTTGTCAGGCATGAACAGGCAGTAGGAATTTTGTAATTCTAATCTTATTTCAGTTATTTTAAGACTTTTTATTTAACCCTGCTCGTAGCAGAATTGGAAGAATTACTATTACACTACAGCTTGAGTAGTGTACAGTGGCAGACTGAAGCTGAGCCTAGAATCTGCAGAAATGTTTACCAGCCCAATGTGGGCCCTGTAGTGTTGAATGTTCCACTGAACATCTATTAGGTATCCTGAATATCTGCTTCAGGTTATTATTAAGTAACTCAGAGGCTGTATACAAAAAATCTAGAATATAAAATTTTATGCCCATGCTGGGATATGGGATACCAATTTGTCCACGGATGTCTGTGCTGTTGAGATCACAGCCAGGCTGGGAACACTGAGCAGGTAAACACTCACTCAGATGTCCTCACTGCTGAAACCTCAGGCTGCTGTGGGGCTGTGTCAGTTAAGTCATTTCCAGAAGGTGCATTTTGGTTTTAATCTTTGTTAACGGGCATCAGAGCTCAGGTGGCTGATTTGGTGGGATAGCTCTTCCAAGCAAGACTTAGGGATGGGATTTGCCTTTACTTCAGGATGCCAATGAAGTAAATAAATACAGCTAAGTTAGTCAGCCCTGGTGTTTTCCTAACAACAGGGGAGAGAAAAACAGGCACAAAGGAGAATTTTACTGATTTTAGAAATCTGTGTTAGGCTAAGTTGATTTGCCTGTCTTTAGTATTTAAAGCAAGAAAATAACCTAGATATGCCTGAAGTGCATAAACATAGGTGGCTAGTACCATCTGAGATGCCCTAAGTGGTCTGTAACTTCTAAGCAGGGCTGAAAAGTTATGACATAGGTTCTATCCTTAAAAACCAATGCTGTGGTTGAAAATGCAGTCTCTCCTCTAGGCTCTGTCAAATACATCTGTGATGTGTCCTTTCTTTATCGAATCATATCTTCTTATGAAATCAGCATGCTTTACATACTGTAACACAGCTTATCTCCCTAGTGAACTGATGTAAGTCACCAATCCCACCATGCAGGGCCTCCTCGTATGACTGAGGGCAGATAAAACTACTTCACCTTTTATTTTGTTTGGTTGTTTTTTGGTTTTGTTTTGGTTATTTTGTTGGTTTGGTTTGGTTTGTGGGTTTTTTTTACTATTTTTTTTTGTGCTTTGTTGGAGCTTTATATCCACTTTGTACTCACTTGGCACAGTTGGAGATGTATGTTCTGCAGGGTAAAGATGGGGAGGTATCACAGCCATTGGTTTTAGTGGGCTCTGCACATCCTCAGGGGTGGATTTTTCCTCAGTGTTACAGATTAGCACCAACAGGAGAATTAAGGTGGGCAATTCCTCAGTGGTGTAACACAGCCACACTGAGCCAAGCATCTGAAGCCAGAGGCCAATTCTCTTCTGCTATTCTTATGTGTGTTCTTGAAATCAGAGATGCAGCTTTCAAAAAATAGCCCAAATAAGCAAAGTTGGAAAATATAAGCTTGCAAGCTTATACACATACCTCAGCAGATACATTTTGTAGTACACATCCTGATTTAGCAGAAATAAGATCTCTCTGTGGTCTCAGTGATCTGTTCATAATAACAATGGGTTTTGCTGTCAGCTAGTTAGTTATAGAGTGGATGATTTAGATGTGCTCACAATCATTACTGCAATGAGATCTTCTTGCCCTGCATTCAGAATTGCATCAGGGATCCCCATGGCCATACATGAACCAAATATTTTTTAGCTCTTGAGAAGGGTTTCAGAGTACAGTCAAATTTTACATGCATGGCATTTTTAAAGACTAAAATAGATAACATATATCTTATTTCTTTTTAGAGTGATAGAAAGTCCCTTTGAGTTTATGTTCTATTTAAACTCTGAGTGGACATCAAAATGGTTGCCTGAAAGGAGTTTAATTAAAAAATCTATAGGGAGGATGGTGACTAGTTTTATAAGATACATGGCAGCTGTGAAAAGCTACTCCAAGGAGTTCTGACAATGTGTGCTGGCTGGCACATTTTTCCTCTACAGTTAGGTAGCTCCAGGTTCCCCCAGAGTAATGACATATATACAAAATGCTTTTATATGAACTATGTTATGACTACAAATGAACACGGTGTTCTTCTAGAATGTCTTGAAAGGTGGTGCCACCAGCACATCACAGAATCACAGAATCACAGAATTGCCTGGTTTAAAGAACATCCTGTTCTGAAGACCTTGCCATGGGCAGGGACACCTTCCACTATACCAGATTGCTCCAAGCTCCATCCAACCTGGCCTTAAACACTTCCAGGGATGGGACATCCACAGCTTCTCTGGGCAACCTGCTCCAGGGCCTCACCACCCTCACAGTAAAGAATTTCTTTCTAATCTAAACCTACTCTCTTTCAATTTGAAGCCATTCCCCCTTGCCTTGTCATTACATTCTCTTTTAAAAATTCCCTCTCCATGTTTCTTGTAGGCCCCCATCTTCTATAACCATTTCTCCAGATCTGATACTTTAATAGAAGTAGGAAAAATAGGAAAAAGTAGGAAGATACACCCAGAGAATTTTGTTGGTGCCTCAAGCCCAGATTCATATTGTCTGCAGCATGCAGGTTGCATGCAGAGATCTGGCAGTAGGAAGCAAATCCCTTTAGAAAGTTTCCACCAGTGATTTTTCTTTTTTTCAATAGGTTACAGACAGGGTTTGACAATGTCCTGCAAACAGTACCAGCTCCTGAAAAAACTGCCATGGCTTATGAGTGTTACGCAGCTTTGCAATGACATTTTTGGATGGAAGTGACATTTGATTGTTGTGACCTTGCTGTGTCTTGTGACGTTCCAGTGCAAAATGAGAGCCTCATGACATGCATATTTGATGGATAAATGGCAACTGAATGCCTTGATTTCACATGTCTCTCTTGGTTAATACTCCATGTTTTGATCCTGGTGCAGCCCATTCACCTGAGGTCTTTTTCCTTTCTTATTTTCAGATCACTAGGCAAAGGTAAAGTTCAGCTTGTTTGCTTCATGCATGAAAGAATTAGTGCCCAGTGCCGTATAAGAGGGTTCCTTTCTGAAAGGTTTTTTTATCAGTGGTTGGTGGTAAGAGGCAGTTCTCTCACACAAGGAGCTTAATTATAAGGGGATTTTTCTATGCAAAAAGTCCTTTACACAAGAAGACAGTAAAATCCCACTTTTAAGTCCTGTTTTAAAGTGAGAAGCTTGGCCTTTAGTTAAACAGAGAAAAAGTTTAAAATTATATCACAACAGGAACTTTGAAAATTATTCCCTTCCTCAGCTTTGCTGTTTTGTTCAGTTCTTTATAAAAATTCAAGAACCCCCTGAAAAAGGAAACTTTACCCTCCTGGAAGCTGGTGTTTGACCTTTGCAGGGCAGTGAGCTCTTTACCGACTAGTGCAGAATGCAAACAATTTTGGATGCATCACTCCATCTGTTTTCCCAGAGCCCCAACACTGTGCCAAGGAGTGACCTCCATCCTCCCAGCTGTCACTGTCCCTGCGGAGGTGGGCTTTGGGGTGACATCCCTGTGCTTGTACATCGAGGGCTACTTGGCAGCGATGGGTTCCAGCCGATCTGGGTGCTGGGGCAGCTGTTGCTCTGAGCGGTGCCGCCGCCGAGTTGGGTAACCATGGCAACAGCATCACCGCCAGCATCCTCCTCCTCCTCACTCGGCTCTCCTCCTCCTCGGCATCATCAGGAGCAGGAGCAGGAGCAGCAGCAGCAGCAGCCCTGGCAGGAGCCAGAGCCCGGCAGCCGAGGCTGCAGCCAGCTGCTGCCATCCCCTACCCGCACCGGCACCCAGTGACAGCCCTGGCCCCGCTGCTCCCTGGCGGAATAGGGCAGAGGGAGCTGAGGCAGCTGCACTGCAGAGGGATCCCAGACAACCCAGGTAAGAGCTGTGGGGCTGCTTGCAAACTCCCCGGGATCGATGTGGTGTGTGGCTGGCGTGTGTTTGTGCGAGTGTTGGCTGCGAGTTTTCCGGCTCACTCCTTCCAACAGCAGTGTGATGACAATTTCAGGCAAGCATGTTTTCCAGCTCATGTTTCCTATCTCTGCCATACTGTCCCTCTTCCTCTCCACCCAGATACATAAGGAATAATAAATAATATTCTAAAAGCTTCATAGAAAATGGGATGATGGGGGAGCCCAACGTGGTCAGAGTGGGGAACAGCTGCACTTCCAAAATAAAAGTGGGCAGCAGCAGCGGAGCAAAGGTTGACATGGTAATTAATAACCCCTAAAGAAAAAAAAATTATGCGACAACACCGTTCTGTCTCTGCCCACTCTACAAATAAATCTCTCTCATCATATTCAGCAGAGAGCCATAAAGCGGAGAGGTGTGTGAATAGTCAAGACTAGAAACCTCACTCTAGACCACAACTGTCAGATTTACCGTAAGTGCTTTAAAATTAGACTAAATCATTGCAATAACAATGCAATCATATCTGAGAATATATGCACATATGCAATTGTAAAAATATTGCTCTTAAACCTTTACACCTCCTTAGAAGTAAAAAAAAAAAAAAAAAAAGAAATATCTTAAAGATGTGGGTCTGACAGCCAGTCAAAGATGCTCACTTCATCTGTTGTGAGAAAGCATGCTCTGGGTAGGTTTCAAAAGGTAGGAATAGTTTTAGTGCAAAGACACGAGGACAGTCCTTGTCATTTTATAAACAGAAGAGATACAAAGCCACGGAATGTCCTTGTGCAGGCAAATAGATGTGGATGAGTGCATTTGTCTGAGAATCATGAAGGAAGAGAGGGTAAGAAGTAAGTTTAAGCTAAAGCAGTGTTTGCTATGTAATGACTGCAGAGAGCTCTTTCCACTTTCACAGAACTATTTTTATTTGTTTATTTGTTTTTGTTAGCAGTAAGGAGAAAGAGATCTGCTGCTGCTGCTGTCTTTATCTCCTTCTCTAAGCCCCTGTTCTACCTTTCTGGTGTCCCTTGTCCTCTTCAGATCATCCTTGTCTGTGTGGCTGGAAATGCTTCTGGCTTTACTGATAATAAGCATTTTAATAAAAGACTTTTGAGCCCTTCCCATGATATGACACAGTTCTACAGTTTTAGTTATAACATGGGGACAATCTGGATATGACTCAATACAAGTACTGCTATACTTGTGTGTATATATATACTTGTATATATATACTTGTGCATACAGTGAAGTCTTAGAGACATCTGTCTTTCATGTTCAACCTCATTTGAAAATCAGAGGGCTTTTTATTCCCAGTCCTGTGTTTTGCTACATGTCTGCAGATCCTCCTAAAATCAGCAGTAGCTGGGATATAATTTAAGTTTATAGGTATATATAGGTATATATAGGTATATATAGGTATATATAAGTATAGAAGAGAAGTCAGAATCAGACCCACTTTTTCTCTATGTTTATAAACATCCTTCTCATGCAAGGTACAGAACAAGGAATTTGGGTACTCAGGATCGCATGCCCAGTTCTTATGAACAAATGTTGTAAAAATTACCTGGGAATTATGTTCCATCCCAAAAGAAATTGATAGGATGAGGGATAGAAAAAAGAAAATATAAACAAGTATTTGGAATCAGTGCTTTGATTTGAAAAATAATTTTCTTAGGAACTTGACCTTCTCATCACAACAGGTCTTCTCTACAAGGGGCTCTTTGATCCATGTTAATAACAGTGCTCACAGACAGCAAGTTTAACTGAAGAGGATGATTTTGGACACTTATATTAATTGAACTAAGACACTATAGGGCTACAGTCCTTAAGGCACTAGAAAAGTCTGGGCACATTACATGGTGTATTTCTGCATAAGCTTCAGTGTTTGCTTCAAATCTAGAGACTATTTAAATCTTGAAACTTCTTTGTTATATCAGAGAGGGAGTAAAAGTGTCTGTAAAACTGCCTGTAAAAAGAGCACAAATCTGATGATGCCCCTGACACTGAGACCAGTAGCAGAACCAAAATCCTGTTTATATGTGTTGCAGAGATGTAAGTGCATAATCCAGGGGCAGCTCAGCGAGGCGCAGAGCAGAGATCCTCTCATCAGCACAAGAAGATGATTGACAATCAAAGGGCATTGGGTATTACACATTAACACCTTGCAAGTATTCCTGCATAGTCCTGCTTTGCTCCTAGCTGTTGGCAGGTGATTATGGAGAAACCAGAACTTATACATGTTCTGATTACTGTGGGGATGTGAAACTTCTGTTAAAAATTACTCTGGGAAAGGCAGGGAAGGTTGATGTTTTCATGAGCACTGCTTGGCCATAATAAACCTCTGTGGAGGACTGTTCATGGAAATTCAGGGCACTGAAGCTGATATCAGTGGAAACTGCAAGGAACCACCTCAGATGACCAGTTCTTAATGCCCAGTGCTCCCCACCCACACAGCTCTTTCCCTTGCTTAAACTGGAAAGCTTAGGAGAGATTTTTTCATTTTGCCTTATGGCTTTTTCTGTTATAGTATATTAGTTTAGTAATGGAAGCGATCACGGTCTTTCTTTTGCTTTGGGCACAGCTGTTAAGAGCTGCTCTCTCAATGCCCACTTACTGTTCACTAGCACCATTCCAAGGGAAAAAAAAACATTTTGTGATATAACTAAGCATCTTTTAAAATCTTGCTCCTTATTTTCATTAGTCACCCAGTGTGACTCTTGGAACTCAGAACAAATGAAGACTTATACAATAGTTGCTGTTCTAAAGTCAGCATTTGCCAACAGGTTGAAGGATTTTTTTTTTCTTTTTTAAATAAGGAAGCTGCTATTTTTCAGATCCTGCTCTGTAGTAACCTGAGGCGAGATATGATTTGCACATGAATGTTGCACCTCGCCTTTAGTTTAACAATGCTATCCATTTTATTTTGAGCCTGTGCGTAAACTGCTGTTTATTACTCTATTCGATAATCACACGCTGTGATTTTCCCTCTTGCAATATTATGCTTTTTCCTTTTACACTGTATGGTGATTGGCTAGATTCACTGCTTAATGAGACAGACACTTAGCCATGGAGAATAAAAATTTTCCCAGTGAATAGGGGAAGGGTGGGATCTTTACATTAGAGACTGGACACTCTCTGGTTACCTTAAAATTATGCAGCAAATACATACAGAAATAACTTTTTTGTTTTTCTTCCAATTTTCATCTTCTTGAGGAGTCAGACTGGCCTTAGCTGGTTCTCTTAAAGTCTAAATCATACCCGTGATCATGCAATGTGAACCTTTCTGTTCACTGATCAGTTACCCTCATCAGCACTTGGAAAGGTTATAATTACTTCCTGGTCTATTGGCTCATGTAGTTTAAGCTTTTGGTCTCTTTGCTTTGCAACCCCTGGGCTCCTCATGAGCTTCCTTGCTCATGGATTGAAACCACCTCCCCCAGCTGGTGAGAGAGACTCTGTGTGTGCTTTGCACAGCACTGAGCAAAGTGTGTCCATGAGTACGAGTAGTGCAGGTGACTCACTTTGTGGGTATTTCTTCTGGTCTCTCCTGAACCCAGTTCCCTTCCTTGCATGCTGGCAGTGCCTGACAGGCTGCAAGAAACCCAGGGCCAGTGATGTGTCATGACCTCTTCTAACACTGCTCTGGAAGATTATGGGCTGAATTTACCCGAGCAGTTTTGGCTGCTGGGCTGATCCCAGTCCTTCAGAAGGTCAGCACCATGATATGCCTGATCTCAACTTGTTGGGAGAGTTAGTTAGAAGTTGGTTTCCTACAAATCTTCCAAATCCAAGAAGATATGATTTTATTCTCTCTCTAATCTTATTATTAGTGCCTGCAATGTTAAGGACTCTGTTATTCAGCAGCTTTATTTCTTCCCTGTTTCACTGCAGAAGACAGAGCATCTAAAGTATAGACAGGAGCTTTTTTTATATCTTTTCTACACTCAGATGCTGCAGATATCCATGAGCTGTCCCAAATCAAAAGAGAATACCTTGTATAGGGGTGGGTGCTCTCTCTGGTCCTCCTACAAATCTGCCCGAAATTTCATGGCATTTTTGTTTCTCTCTCAGATTCAGATGTGCCTTGGTGGGGTTTCTGTGTGTCTGGAGCCCCCAGACCTCAGATCTGAGTATGTTTCAGCACTCAGATTACGCTCAATGGACACAGAGGGACCCACAAAGTTTACTTCCCTTACTGAACTTGAGGCACTGTAGGTAGATGAAATATCCTGACATGCTCTTCATACCTGTTGTGTTTTCTCATCCTTAGGATCACAGGAGTAAGACAACCTAAGCAGTAGTTTGACCTTTTCCTGGTATATATACTTAACAAGTTCTTGCTTTTGTAGTAGTATATCAACATATATATTTTGTACATGTATGTCTAGAAGTTATATTCATCATAATTTCAATTTTTATTCTTAGCTATGTGGTGTTGCCATGGATAGGTAAGACCTTATGCACACTATTGGAATTTAGAGGTGAAATTGCAGATATTAAGCAACAGAATTGTATTGATAATGCATAGCAGTGGTGTGACAATAAATTGATGTTTGTCTTATTCACATGAAAATTTCAAAATCTGACCTCTGGTCGTTGCATGGCTTTTAAGGATTCACAGAATGCAGAACAATGATGAGTGGGACTTTCCTAATGTAACTTGGCTTGGTAGGGATTACCTGTGCAATATTAAGACCCTGATGCCACCATTTAGCAGCCTGGAGAGCACCAGGTTCTTTCTTGGTCCAGCTAGTTGGGCAAATAAATCTCTTCAGTTTTATTACTATCCAGATCTGTGTGTCTGGGACAGAATCTGGCTCTGCTATCATCTTCTAATGTGTAATTTTGGTTTCTCTCATGTTGCTAACATTGCATTTATTTCTGAGGCTGGCAAGTACTGTCCCATTACCTTTTTATAGTCCAAAAGAACATGAGTATTACTTGGAAGATGCCGCTTGAGTGAAATGTTGCATGTATCTCTGTCAGGTTGTCAACCCATATCGCCAAAACTACTGTGGCAGTGGGAAAAGCAATTCTGTTTTCTGAGAATCATTTCTTAAAGAACAGAGCAAAAGGACCAGTATTTTCATCCACTGAATGCTAGACAAGTGGGGTGTTTCAGTATGAAAATTTCCATCTCTATTTAATTATCTTGTCCTTTCCACTCACAGCTTATTGTTCTTCTCAGTGTCTGACTTGACTTCATTGTAAGCAGATGATGCCTGTGGAAGATATGTCCCTTGTATGCCATTTCTCTGGATTTTTGCGAGCTAACAAAATTTGAGTTCCTGCTGGTATTTGGTTTCTTCAGAGGACTGAGACTCTTAGCTACAGGTTTTGAGCCCATGATGCAGGCTTGCAAACTGCCAATACCCATAGCAACTGCTCACCCTCTGTGTGATTGAGTACCTGAGTTCAGCAGGTACTGGCTTATATCTGCACAGCTCCTCTGAGTTGTTGGGGCACAACTATCCCACGTCATAAAACACAAGGATCTCTGTGGGACAAGGCAGATGGATTTCATTAGAGCTGAGAAGCATCCACTGCTGCAAGTGAGTCCGTGACTCCTCTTACCAGAGGTTACAGAGTTCGCCGCACTGCATAAACTCATTCTGCACCACAGAGCAGCGCAGCCCTATTTATTTTCTTTTACTGCCTGTCTTTGTTTAAAATCCCAGCTGAAAACTTCTCTTTTCTGTCCTTGCATCGTTGTTTTCCCTCTGTTTCTCTCTCCCTTTGCAGCTGTGTTTAGGTTGATCAGTGTGAGGGTGCAGTTTGCCAGGGTAGACGTTAGAGGAAATAAAGTGGCATTGTGTGATGTTCTAGAGTGCTCTGCCCTGCAGCCACTCAGCCCTTTCACCACTGGAGGCTATGGGATGCTTGCCACTGACCTCAGGAACAGGAGGAGTCATCCCTGCACACAAAAGTCTTTTCAGAAGGCAAGATAATACACAAGGCTGAGAAGAGACTGTTGTTTGAGGAAGGCGTGGAAGCCTGAACCACATCGGTCGAAAAGCTTTTTGTTGGCTGCCATGGATGGATCCAAGTCATGCTGTTGTTTTACCCTGGAGCGCCATGGCCACCTGAACATTCCTTATCTTTGCTTGGGATACCAAGCAGCAAATTCAGGGGCATTGAGAGGCAGAAGAAGGACAAGGCAGAGAAACTGTCAGCAAGGCTACTCTTTTTTGAAAGAAGTCTACATCCATAGGTCGGCCCTAAATGGACGTGAATAATAATTCCAGAAGGTTATGTAAAAATCCGTAAGATATGTTCCTTCCTTTATGGTGGGGAAGGGGGAAATAGATTTTGGATTGCATCAATTCTTTTGGAATGCATCAATTCTTTTGTCAGAAGAGGGGAGAATGATTGTTTGAAAAAAAGAAAAAACAAAAGAACTAGTGAGGAATGATCAGTTGACTCTCGCTAATTTTTTGGAGCACTGTAAATTAGGCCTTGTTTTCTTTAGGTGACTTGTGTTGGTTGTGGGTGACATTAGTGCTTTATTAAACTCGCCGGGCTGAGAAGCTCATGGTTATAGTGTAGCTAATAATACCCTAATTGAGCAACAGAAGGTGTAATAAGTCAGCATCAGAAATTGGAATGCAGAAATAGTCGCTGCTAGTTGAACTAAAAATACCCAGTAGCACAAACCTCTTGTCTACAGCAGCACATGCTAAACACACATTGGGGAAAAAGGCTCTCCTTTGTTTTTGGCAGCCTTCTGGGTCAGCAGAGCTCTGTGCTGCTCCACGTGTGTGACTGCCTAACACTACCTGAGATGTGCAAGGCCCCTCATAACAAGTTAATTAGTATCTTTGGCAAGTTAATCATTTTACAGAGTCATAAACAGACTATATAGGTTGAAACAGACCATGTCAGATGACTTGGGAAGGCAGTTTGTCCCAGGGTGGGACTTCGTGAGCATGGAATCACTCGACATGGGAGTGACCTGCAGCAGGGACTGAGATGTAACCATGGCTACTCTGTTCCTCTGCTCCCTGCTCCTGCTTGGGCATAATCAGCAGATGTCAAGATCGCTGCTGAATTACGAGCTGTGGAGTTATTGCTGCACAAGGGTTGTTTGCTGGAGGAGATTTATCTAATTTTTTTTTTCTACAGCCTCCCAGGGTTTACCCAACCTCTCAACTTGGGCTTTGCAAGGGTGAAATTCGGCTTAGAAAGTGTATGCTTTTCTGCTATGAGCTTTGTAGTCTCCATGACAATAAGAGTGGCCCAGATGTAGTGGTGATAGGGGACCCTGAAATAGGTTAGTTAGATGAAATTAGGACACGTGTAATGCCAGAATCAGCAGTGCAACATGGATATCTGCTGCACTGTCAGATGGTAGATCAAAGGTGAGAAATGTGTTGTCGATGAATGACAGAATCATAAAATCATTTAGGTTGGAAAAAATCCTTAAGATCATCAAATCCAACCACTTACCCAGCACTGCCAAGATGAAGAAAAATGCTCAGCAAAAAGAAGGAGTGAACTGACTGTGTTGGGCACAAGTGATGAGATTGTCTCTGGATAAAGGACACAAACACAACATAGTGCTGAAAGAGTCCTGAATGCTCTAATTCAAAATAAAACTCAGCTGTGGTGGGACTCCTTCTGGTGACTGGGATAGGAGTGGGCAAGGATACAGCTGTAGCTACCTCCATCACCACATCTGCAGGCAGGAGAACACAGGTGGTTGCGTCAGCACTCCTGTCTTGCTTCCTCTCCCAAAGTCAGGTGCCTGCTAACTATAAAAGCACAGGTGTTTCCCTCAGAGCAGAAAGTGTCAGTATACGGTATGAAGAAATGCCAGCTAGCAGAACTGGTTTCATAAGGTTCGTTCTAGAGGTAAGCCCTTTCCTCCATGCACCTGGGTTTTTCTTGTGCATATTTTCCTTTTTTGCTATACTATAACTGTGAGATCCAAGGACATTGATCTCCTTTGTGTCTTATCTGAGATTCTTCAGAGTTGTGGGAATCAGCTGGAGACAGACCAGACAAAGCTCAGAGGTTATTTCTCTTGAGATAGGTGCTTTTTGCATGGACCCCTCTGGGCTGTTGTTACTCTAATAAAGGGAACACCAGGAATCATGTGCTTGCTTCCCTGTTCTTAGCCAGTCTTAGATTCTTCCTGGGACTGCTATTGTACTTACACTTAGGTGAAGTGAGCAGTAAAAAGCCATTTTTTTCATAGGATAATCCTGATTGTAAGAATGTCTATTCCAATCACCTGTTAAAATCACCTGTGGGATCAGACTAGCTTTCTTAGGGTTTTATCTAGTCCAGCGTTTTACCCATCTATAATAAAAGGTGAGTGGCCCCTGAAATCTTCTGAATTGTCAAGTCTAGGGTCATCAGGAGCTTTAGGGGAGTTTGTTTCAAGAGAGAAAAGGGAGATCTGACAGCATGTGAAAAGAGATTTTCCATGAGGACTTCTGACCATGGAAATACCTCTATGAAACTCAGAGACCCTGAGTGGACAGCGATGTGCAGAGCACGATAGAGGGGAAAATGAACTTATCAAAAGCCTCTTTGGGCTGTCAAGGGCAGGTTTATTCTTCGGCATAAATGGCTTCCTCTGGGGATTTGTAGAATATGCATTGCTGGGGGGAAAGTGCTGACGTTTATAGTGAAATGGGTCTGGCTTGCCCTGTGTCTGTACATGGTGGATGACTGTTCTGGGAGATAATGCCTCAGGTCAGTGATTTAATTATGTCTGGTTTGGAGACCTTTTACCATACCTGAGATAACTTGAGGCTTATAGGATGGCGTTTGGAAGAATCATCTGTTCAGCGGGAATAATCACCAATTACTAAGAAAAGATCACCTTACTTAGTCATTTCCCACTGCTCCCATCTCCCACCAAAAGCTCTGTTTATAAAAGCTTTGCTTTCAGGACTAGTGCCACTGATAATCAGAAACCTCACATCATAGGAACATTTAAAAAAGAGTTTGAGGACCAATTATATAAATGTTTCCTCTTTTGTAAACCAGCTTGGGACTTGTAAACATACTGCGTCCACATCTCTCTAAATAATTCATCATGATGAATTATTTAGTTGTGTAAGCTGTGTTTTAAGTAAGGAAATATTTTTGCTAATATGAAGGCAATGAAGATATTTTAGATAATTTTGAAAGAGGTAGCTGCCATTTTACTGTTTTGCTTCTGTTTGTGTTGGAATTGATTTTTGTCATGAGTGTGTTCTTCAGGAGTGGCTGATACCGGGTCTGTAGTGTGTCAAGGTGACTTCCTCAGCACCAAAAATCACAAACCCTTTCATCAGAGTAAGGCTTACCAGAAGTCAAGGAGTCCACTTCCTATTGTAGATGTACAAACAGCACATCTTAGAATTTATAATTTTAGAATGCTTTTTTATTTTCCAGATGAAATTAGGAATGACAACTTCAATCCATGTAAAAAAAGTAAAGGTGAACGCTGTTACTGATGGAGTTTTTCGTATTACACTTTTGCACCTTATTTATGAGGCTAACTGAATTTTATTCCTTTTATATATATTTATATATTTAGATAATTCTGTTGCATTTTCTTTTGTTCCCCTTCCTTTTTTTCCCTCAACAACAGATGATTTTGAAGATAGCATGAATGAAACAAAATGTTGGCACAGTTTAGTTGAATTTCCTGACAAGATAAACATTAAGTTAAATGTGAGACATATGCCTTAGTGTGTGACTGTAATTTTATAGGTTCTTTTATATGTTCTGGTTGGCAACATAATCCCTGTAGCCTGTTCTGGCCAAAAAGAACCCTGTTTCTTAGCTTTAAGACAGACAGATTATCTAAAATTGATATACACCGCTGGCTGTGAATGGTGAAGTGAATCTTGGTTATAAGTTGTTTCCATTCCAATACATTTTAAAAATGAAGATGATTATTCAGCCACGGTGCATTTGGGTTGAGGATGACAGTCTTATTGTAATTCCTCTTTTCTTCCTTCATCCCACCTTTGGCGTAAGACTGTTTGGAGGTGATGTAGCTCCAGTTGC
This sequence comes from Dendrocincla fuliginosa, assembly GCA_035047845.1. Classification (NCBI taxonomy): domain Eukaryota; kingdom Metazoa; phylum Chordata; class Aves; order Passeriformes; family Dendrocolaptidae; genus Dendrocincla; species Dendrocincla fuliginosa. The sequence goes on along the minus strand of JAWWMO010000083.1, from coordinate 146,200,918 downwards.
TCCCACAGTGGAGTGCAGACTTGTGTATGGTGAGAGTGTTTCCTCTGATGGTTGCACACGTACAAAATTGGAGGGGTATTGGCTGCAGCTTATCTTGTGGGACAGTAGTCTCTGCAGCCAGACCATCAGAGGATGAATGCCATGCCCCTCCCTGGCCCCCTCAATTTTGGGGTCCATTCACATAATCTGGGAGTTCTTTGAACTGCAATGAAGTCTGCTCATCTCGCCTCATCTTTTTACAGGAGGATCTCCACACAAAAATGCCTTTGATAATTCAGCTATGGGAATGTGCAGGCCCATGAGTGTTGGCATTTTATCTGTGATTCTGGTCATGAAAGCAATTTGTTTTTCTTTACTTTAGTGATCTTCAGGAGAGTCAGCTTCATTCAAAGTACCTGCCAGCTTTCTTTTTGTGGACAGGACAAAGAAATAGATATTTCTGAGGCACTACACGGATAACTTTTTTTAAAATGCCTACTTTAGGACAGAAAGATCATGCTCAAACTTTGTCTCCACTGTCTAAACCCTGGACAAAATAGTTGAGGAGCAGCCATTTACACTGAAGATGTTTGTCATTTTAGCAAGTGTATCCAAACTTACTTACTGTCAGAATAGGGAATAGAGGTTGGGCATCCTGAACCTTATCCCGCTTCTCCACATATCCTTGCCACTTGTCTTTAGGATTCCTAAGATATGTAATATAGTGGTATTTTTTGCAGGAGGGATCATATGCAGGCCTCCTGCCTTTGCTGGTTGGGTTTCCACTCTCTTCTGACAAGACCACCTTTCCTCTGATCTGCCAGCAAGTTCCTCTGTGTGCTGTCCCACTTGGGACTCCTGGCTTGTTGCTGGACTAGCACAGGGAAAGAATGGTGAAGAAACCCTAGCGTTGCTTCACATTATGTATGCTAAATGATTTTGTTTCTAAGATACAGTCAGGGAATAAATGGCATATTTAGTAGTCTGGAAAGGGCATTTAAGCTTCGAAGATGCAGAACCCATGATCCAGACTGGATAACAGACACTGTAACTTCCTTAGCTTGGTGCCAACTGCAGCAGGACAGCACTGGGATCCACAGCTGTTGGGTAGGATGCTCTAGCCCAAGGAGAGCAGTATCCTTGCCTTGACCCTGAGGGTGCTGATTCAGAGACAGTGTATACACACCTCTGCAGTGGTTCAGAGATGCAGTACCCTTTGTTTGGAAGGAGTAATTTAGTGCTTTGTGTGGGTGCATTTATGAGAACATACAGCTTCTTTTAAAGAAACAGACATTTCTGGTCTTTGCAGATGTTTTGGCTACACATTAAGAGGGAAAAAAAGGCACTTTGGTGAAAGAAGTTTCCATTATTCACTAACAGTTCCTTGCAGGCAACAGTTTTTAGTTGTGAATATCTTATTTGTACCTTAATACCTTATTCTGTGTGCAGAAAGAAGTTGGAAGCTGATTTCCAAAAGGATTAAGTACTTAGCAAATCACCAACCTTGTGAAAACAATTGTACCTTAAGACCTAGTTCCTACAATTGGTATTAGAGTGACAATAAGCCATGTTGAGGATATAAGGGTATAAAGTTATCAGAAAGTGTCCAAAGAAGGGCAACAAAGATGATAAAGGGCCTTGAAGGAAAACTGTATGAGGAGGGGCTGAGGGCAGTTGATCTGTTCAGCTGAAGAGGAGACTGAGGGGAGACCTCATTGTGGGTACAACTTCCTTGTGAGTGGAACAGGAGATGCTGGCCTGAAGTTGTGTCAGGGGAACTTTAGGTTGGATATTAGGTAAAGGTTTTTCTCACAGAGGGTGGTTGGGCATTGGAACAGGCTCTCTATAGACGTGATCACAGGACTAAGCCTGACAGAGCTCAAGAATTGTCTGGATAATGTTCTGTGCTGGGTTTGGCTGGGGTAGAGTTAACTTCCTTCACAGTGGCTGATATGGGGCTGTGTTTTGGATTTATGCTGAACACAGGGTTGCTAATATAGAGATGTTTTTGCTATGGCTGAGCAGTGCTAAACAGAGCCAAAGCCTTTTCAGCTTTTTGTGCTGCTGCACTGGTGAGGATGTTGGGGGTGCATGGGATGGTAGGAGGAGACACAGCTGGGACAGGTGACTGAAACTGACCAAAGGGATATTCCAGACCATGTGACAGATCATGCTCAGTCTATAAAGCTGAAGGAAAAAAATGAGAAAGGTGAGGACTTTTAGATTGATGGCATTTGTCTTCCCAAGTAACTGTTATGTGTGATGGGGCCCTGCTCTCCTGGAGATGGTCGAACATCCGCCTGTCCATGGGAAGCAGTGAATTAAGTCCTTATGTGCATGGTTTTTGCTTTCCCTAATAAACTGTGTTTATCTCAATCTATGAGTTTTCTACCTATTCTATGATTCAATGGTTCTATGAGGCCTAACCATCATTGTCTCCATCAGGACTCCCGTGGACTTTGCATTTTGTTACTTTGGTTCATAAACTTCCAGTGTGGTTGCAGATTTAGCCTGGCTCAGGCACTGCAAGTCTTTCTGACTGTGGCTGAAGTCAAGGAGAGCAGCAGTATGATGCCAGATAAATACCTAAAACCTGAGGGGTGTAGAATTGAGAATAAAACTGAAAATCCAGGCAGTAAACTAAGCCACTCCCCCATGGCTGTTTTCACCCACCCCACCCACACCCTTGTTACCCTGGGTGATGTAAGTAACGTACAGTCAATGTGCCTCTGTTTCCAGCTCCCGTGTGCCGAGTGCCACACACCAGCATCTCCCATGGCAGGCCCTCTCCAGCTGGGAATGGGCCATGCCAGCCCAACCTGCAGTGCCTTTGCCCACTGTGGCTGGTGGTGCTGAGGGTGCTGGGATGCTTTGCTGCTGCAGATGCTGACATGAGTGGCTGTAGCTGCCAGTGAAACCTGTGACCCTACTCCAACCTGTGATGTTTGACGTTCCTGCAGCACAACTGTGCTGATACTGGTGGGGAATCTGATGCACTGATCATCCAGTTACTCCTCTCTGCAGAGGATGATGCATTTTGGACACTTGCCTCAGAAATTTTCACTCCTTTGTCCTCTTAGGCATTGCTGACAAAATGTTAAGAAGACAACTTAAATGCTTGCTTTTTTTCTCTCTCCACCATTGTGCAATGTAGTATCTGATCCTTCACAACTGCTCTTAACTTGATTTCTGTTGTTGCTTTTGTAGGATCAATCATAAATCCTGGAATGGTTTGGGTTGGAAGGGACCTTAAAGCTCATGTTTTTCCAACCCTGCTGACACCTTCCACTAGACTAGGTTGCTCAGGATCTGCAGGTCAAGAGGGTGGGTTATCACCAGGAACTTAAACTATTCATTTAAACGTTTTATCTCTCCAGCCTGTAGCACTACAGTTGCTAGGGCAGAATACAAACTCCTTCCTTTTAATTTTAAGAGCAGTATTTTTTTGTTTTGTTTATGAATCTGTGTCAAGCCCCAAATCAGTGTTGAATAAATCCTTTTTTTTTTCCCCAGATCATTGATTTCATGATCAACAAAGTAATAAAGATGGTAGAAAATGCTGAATTATTATGCTTAGGCAAGACTTGTGGCAACTTAACAAAGCTTTATGAAAGAAGATGAAATTCTTTGCTGATGAATACAGAGTAATGTACAATGGAAAGAATGGAATTAACTCAAATGATTCATAGCCCTTAGTAGCTTAAAAATAAATTCTCATCACTTGAGAGGAGATTCTTCAGAAAACCTTTCTATGTGTATGGTTACCTGAGGAAATAAAATTCTCTGTGAGGAAACAGAATATTTGGTGCATAAGAACTGGGATGAAGATTATTTATGAACAGAAGAATTAATTGTACTTTATTTTTCCAACAATTAAATATTCGGCAATTTAAAAATCAAATCTTTTCACTTAAGTTAACATCAACTTGTGTGCAGTATTGATCTAGGACATTTTTAGGAAAAAATCTTGAAATTAAGTGATCCGATTAGCAAGTTCAATTTACTTTGTTTAGAAATGCCTTTTTTAATGCCAGATTGCAATTCTTTTAGAAAAAAAAACAGCTATTTGCACTAAAAAAGAATCTTAAATGAAAAGTGTTGATTCACTGAGATGTAGTGTTTCTGATCCATCAAAATATTTTTATTCTGTCAAAAAACTTTGTGGGAAATATAGGGCTTTCAGTTTGAGTCTGAACACAAACACCCACCCACCCAGTCAGAAAGTTTCTTGCTATAGGTCCCAAGGGTGTGCTCTCCAAAACATTACAATAGCTTTCCAGAAGTGTGGCATCTCCTAAACTGGTGCATTTTAGTTTGGTCTTTGTCTCCTATGGGTCCATGTCACAAGTAGGAGGCTTCCAAAGCAGGTGACCAGAATTCACACCGATTTCTCTGCTTTGGATATGAGTGAAATGGATATGTAATTTCAGCTGAGAATCAAGGAAATCCTTTAGCTGAAGGGTGAGGAACTTATGTTCTCAGCTCCTAGGAAGTTAACGGAAAAACTTCCCACTGGATGGGAAAGGTTTTCACTCCTGGTTATTACGTCAACCATATGCCAAGCTGGGTGCAGTAGTGCTCTGCAGAACTAACTGCTGAGTATCAAGAGTAATAGAAGGTGAAACAATTTACAATTGTGTCTTTATTTTCCAAAATACAGGAGAAAGAGAGTATTCTGTGAAAGTAAAAGGCACTACATTGCATGTAGATGAAAAAATACTTTTAAGCCAAATCTAAAAAAAAACCCCAAACAAAACAAAATACAAAAAATAACCAAACGAACCCAAAAAAACCCCAAACAAAATAAAAATGAAATAAACTGTAACAAAACAACCCCCCCCCC